>JAPPVO010000019.1:20753174-21380824 GCA_030407325.1 Camellia japonica | reverse complement strand
TGAGGCTTGAGCAGAATAAAGCAGGGGATCCTGAGGGCACAAAGATTTTGAAATGGGTGGGGTAGCACTGGCATGTCTCCTCTCTGATCCTCCGATCGACCAAGAGTGCTTGGGGGATAACTTCGTGGTTCCATGATTGGGGATGAAACGGCTGCGAGCCAACCAGCAGCTATCTTGGATGCATCAATCGCACCCTCTCTCACTTGGCAGTACGAGGAGGGATTTTTGTCCAGCAGCACCGGGTCAGGTAGTGAGCCGGAATCTGATTCCACCGAGTCTTGTGAGTCGGAATCAGGTTCCAGCTCGACTGAGTCTGAGTCTGGTACTCCTGGGGATGTTAACCCGGATGCCACAGTCCTGTCCAGGTCGTCTTTTTCCTTTTCTTTTGAGTCTGTTGTAACAGAAGAATTGGACGATTTGGATGAACTTAATGAGAATGAGGTGAATGTGGTTTCCGAGTATTTCTCTGTGCCTTGATTTATTGCATTAATTCAGACTTTCAAAACTTTGATGAAAACGACGAGGACGAAGTTCCTCCGGTTTTACAACGTTTAATTGAGCAAGAGCAAGAGAGATTTGTTAAGCATTAACGGGATGAAATCATTACCGTGAACATTGGTACTGAGGAGGACCCGCGGCTGGTCCAGATCGGGTCCACGTTGTCTTCGGAGGAACGCGAGCGCTTAGTCGCTTTATTAAAAGATTTCAAAGATGTTTTCGCGTGGTCCTACGAAGACATGCCTGGAATCGATCCTGAGATTGTACAGCATCGGATCCCCCTTGACCCCGAGGCCCGACCTGTCAAGCAGAAACTCAGAAGGATCCGCCCGGATTGGGCTCTTAAGATTAAGGAAGAGGTCACCAAGCAAATTGACGCAGGCTTCCTGCTGGTATCAGAGTATCCGACTTGGTTGGCCAACATTGTTCCGGTGCCGAAGAAAGATGGCAGGATCCGGTGTGTGTAGACTTCAGGGATTTGAACAAAGCTAGTCCGAAGGACGACTTTCCTTACCGCACATCGATGAGTTGGTAGACTTCACAGCAGGGCATGCATTGCTCTCATTCATGGATGGCTTCTCAGGATACAACCAGATAGTGATGGCACCAGAAGATAGGAAAAGACTGCATTCACCACCCCGTGGGGGACATACTGCTACGGGTAATGCCGTTTGGTTGAAGAACGCTGGAGCTACTTATCAACGGGCCGCGACCACAATACTACATGATATGATCCACAAAGAGGTTGAGGTGTATGTGGACGACATGATTGTCAAGTCCAAGGAAAGAGAGGGCCACTACACCGCCTTGCATAAGTTTTTCCAAAGGATCAGGGAATTCCGGTTGCGGCTAAACCCTCAGAAATGTACATTTGGTGTTACAGCGGGAAAAATGCTGGGGTTTCTGATTACACAAGAGGCATCGAGGTCGATCCTTCCAAAATCAAGGCCATCTTAGAAATGCCACCACCAAGGACTGAAAAGGAGGTGCGAGGCTTTCTGGGTAAAGTGCAATTCATAAGACGGTTTATCTCAAAATTAACCTTGACTTGTGAACCACTTTTTGGTCTCCTGAAGAAAGGAAAGAAGTTCCAATGGGACGGCCGATGTCAAGCTGCATTTGAACAGATTAAAGAATATCTACAGAAACCCGGTGTTGTCACCGCCAGAACCAGGGAAACCGTTGATTTTGTATCTGTCAGTAACTGAAACTACGATGGGCTGCATGCTTGCACAAGAATCAGAAGACAAGGTGGAGAGAGCCATCTACTATCTCAGCAAGAAGATGCTGGAGTATGAAACCCGATATACACCGCTGGAAAAGGCTTGCTTAGCTTTGGTATGGGCTACCAGGAAGCTGCGGCACTACCTGTTAGCTCACTCTGTAATGTTGGTTTCACGACTTGATCCCATCAAATATCTCTTCGAGAAACCAGCGCTTACGGGTAGGCTAGCTCGTTGGTTGCTGTTGCTCTCCGAATTTGATCTCACGTACGTGACACGCAAGTCAGTGAAAGGAAGAGCAGTGGCAGAGTTCCTTGCCGACCACCCGGTTGAGGGGGATGAAGCAGTTGAGTACCTGTTCCCAGATGAATCAATTCTGCATATCGACGATGAAACTTGGACGATGTACTTTGACGGAGCGTCAAATCAACACGGGTATGGGATAGGAGTGTTGCTGATAGCACCCGACAATTCCCGTATCCCTCTAGCCTTCAAACTCCGATTCAAAGTCTCGAACAAC
This sequence comes from Camellia japonica, assembly GCA_030407325.1. Lineage (NCBI taxonomy): Eukaryota > Viridiplantae > Streptophyta > Magnoliopsida > Ericales > Theaceae > Camellia > Camellia japonica. The sequence continues at coordinate 21,378,583 of JAPPVO010000019.1, read as the reverse complement.
GAAGCAGCAGAATACGAGGCGTGTATCGCTGGTCTAGAAGCAGCCCTGGAACTAGGGGCAAGACGGTTGGACGTCATTGGGGACTCGAACCTTGTTGTGTCTCAAGCTAAAGGAGACTGGAAAGTAAAAGAGGAAAAGATGATGATGTATCACCAAACCTTGGATTTGCTGATTCCTCGGTTTGAGAAGCTAAGTTTTACTCATCTACTAAGAGAGAACAACAGGTTCGCAGATTCTTTAGCAACTCTATCTTCTATGATAGACATCCCGTGTGGAGTCCATGCGTCCAGTCATCATCGACCAGAAATTCGCACCTGCCTATGAGTCGATTGCAGCCATAGATGAAGTTCAGGACGAACACCCCTGGTATTACGACATCTGGAATTTCTTGGAGAAAGAAGCATACCCGCCAGGGGTAAATGCCAAAGACAAAAGAGCAATCAGAAGAATGGCAGTTCAGTTCATCATCTGCGGGGGTAAACTGTATAAACGGGTCATCTGGGAATGCATAAACTGTGTGTTGATGCCGAAGAGTCAAAGCGTCTGATGGAAGCCATCCACGGGGGAGAATGTGGTGCACACATGAATGGGGTAATGTTGGCACGGAAGATTCTCAGACAGGGTTATTACTGGTCCACCATGGAGGAGGATTGTATTAGTTTCGTCCGGCGATGCCACAAATGTCAGATTCATGCAAATCGTATGAACATCCCGCCAACAAAGCTGTACAACATGACTTCGCCATGGCCGTTTTCAGTCTGGGGAATTGATGTAATCGGAGCAGTTACGCCGAAGGGTCGAATGGGCATGAGTTCATCTTGGTAGCGATAGATTATTTCACAAAGTGGGTTGAGGCCCAATCTTATGCGGTGTTGAAGGCTTCGCATGTAGCAAAGTTCATCAGAAACAACATCATCTGTCGCTATGGGGTCCCAAACGAAATAATTTCAGACAATGGTTCCCACTTCAAGAAGGAGGTGATTGATTTGTTGGAGAAATACAACGTGGCTTTTCATAAGTCATCTACCTATCGGCCGCAAACCAATGGAGCAGTTGAGGCCGCCAACAAGAATATCAAGCGCATACTACAGAAGATGGTGGAAACCTACCGGGACTGGCCAGATAAGTTGCCGTTTGCTCTGTGGGGCTACAGGACTTCAATCAGAACTTCTACTGGGGCGACTCCGTATTCTCTGGTTTATGGGATGGAGGCCGTTCTACCTATTGAGATTGAGGTTCCGTCATTACGAGTATTGGCCGAGTGTCAAATAGCCGAGGCAGACTGGCAACAAAGCAGATTTGAGGAACTCATGCTTTTCGATGAAAGAAGGTTGAAAGCACTGTACCACGTCCAAAGTTATCAACGTAGAATCGCCCGGGCTTTTAACAAGAAGGTTAAGTCCAGGAATTTGAAAGAAGGAGATTTGGTGCTCAAAGACAACCGAGCTCCCATCCACGACCCAAGGGGCAAGTTCAGACCTAATTGGACTGGTCCCTACATCATCAAGTCAATCTGGTCTGGTGGAGCTGTGGTTCTGATGGATCTAGATGGCTTAGAGTTTTCCCAACCGATCAACATGGACAAGTTGAAGAAATACTACCCCTGAGAGGCTCGCTAGGCCGAAAACCCGAAAGGGCGACCTAGGCAAAACTCAGAGCACAGAAAATTTGAAATTATAAAAACTGAGCTCGCAAGGTTGAAAACCCGCAAAGGGCGGCCTTGGCAAAAGTTAGAGCGCAAAAGGAGAGTGAAAATACCCGAGCGAACCTGAGCCTGAACTACGTAAGGCTTGATTCCCATCTTTGGGATACGTAGGCAACTTCGTCTTGAAGTTCAGCCACAATCTTTTCCCCGATCAACTTTGTCCATTTGATCATCTCAGTCATCTCTATTCATCAGCATTTATCGTGATCTCCGGTACAGTGCTATTCAGACTAGGGGCAACTTTCCGTTGCAATGAAGTGCTGCGGTACCTTTCAAACTAGGGGCAACTTTCCAGTTGCTAGGATCCGGGGTTGTGCATCTCAGTGACAGATCTCAGGCGTGTCCAGTTCTGATCCATATCGAAAATAGTTTTGAAAAGTTTTAATAAAAGTTGACTTTGTTCAAATTAATCTTTTTACAACTAAGACCATTTTTGGACCAAAGCGGAGAATTTTCAGTACCACAACCTTCAATTTCATTGATTTCAAAACAGAGTTCTCTTGCTCTTGCATACAATTGAAGTTGCTTTTTATTACACTCAGGAAGAAAACTTGAAAGTACTAGTAAAGCAATAAATCCGGGGCATAGTCAAGTCAGGTGTCCCTGCGCCCCCTGCCAGAGCTAGTTGAAGCCTCTGATGCCAACCTAGGCCCAACCTGTGCTTCTTCGTTGAGCCAATCCCAGCACTCATCAGACAAAGTGCAACTAAAAGTGGGAGCAGGGGCCAGAAGTTCTCTATTTCCCCATGCTGCGGCCTGCCGAGCCAGCTGTGCGCCTCGAACTGGAAATGTAGCCGGATACTCTATCCCCTCTGGTGGGCAAGTTTGATCATGGCCAAACTGGCGCAGAATACGGAATGGGAAATAGAATACGCAGTGAGTCAAGCCGATCAATCGAATCCCAACCTGTCGAGACATGCTGTAGCTCATCGCCGGGAGATTGAGCCAAGGGCAGCGCCACGCAATGCGATCTGCCGACAAATTGCACATCCATTCAAACCACCATCCCTCATCAAGGGCGTCGACTAGGCGTTGTCGAAAGAATAGCCCGGGCTGAGTAAGCAGGGCAAGAGTCCACAACTTGCAATTTATCCATCAACCATATCTGGGGAGGGATGAAAAATGAGAGAATAAAGAATAGAGAGATGTACGATGAGAGAAAAGTAGATGAGGGTTTTGTGAGAAAAACCGAGCCTGAGGGCCGAGTGATGTGAGCAAATACATATGTGAGCTTGGGTGGGAAACATTACCTGCAGCAGTAGTGGACTCCCTGCAAACCTGGTTCGTCTCCCGGCGAGAAAGCATCCAGGCCCATCAGTGTCTCGCCAAGGTCATGGCGATGCAACTTCTTCCTTCTCTCAAGCCTGGGCCACTTCAATCAGACGGGCGTCGGATCCTCCAAAGCTCGAGCAAACAGAAAATGAGATAACATGCATAAACAGAGGGCGTGTTGCCGGAAGCCTTGCCAATGATGGTCGCCGCGGTCACCAGCATCGGAGAACCGGTAAATCAGGCTTGGGATATCCAACATTCCGTTACAAATCAGGGATCGAGCATCATGCGCGTTGAGTCCACACATCCGCCCTAGGGTTTGGGCATGGCCAAAATTGAGTTGAGGCAAGATTTCCTCACCTCGCTCGGATTCTATCAAAACTTGAAAATCTTCAAAAGTGGGACATACCTCTTGCCCTCCGAAGCTGAAGACGTGCGTCACCGGGTTCCAAAACCTTGCCGCGGCATAGAGGAAAGGAAGATGTAGCGGAGTCCGGCGCAGCGTGAATAGTGCATTCAAGCCGAAACCCCGGAAGTTCAACTTTTCCGAGCCGTCTAGAGAAGAAATCCAAGTTGTGAGATTTTCTGCGAGAAATGCCTCCATTTTTGTGAGAAACGGTGATGAAATGAATTAGTTCCAGGGCTGGGGCTTTTATAGGGGGGTAAAACACTATTCAAAGGACACGTGTCAAAATTCTGGGGGTTGTGGGGGAGGTGGCCGGCCGGCCATCTATGCTAGTAGGCCGGCCACCCTCTAGTCTTCAAATGCAAAATTTGTTCGGCCACGCGTTGGTCCTGTTTTACCCTCCGGAAAGAAGTTTGAGGCATTTCTACGCATCGGGGATGTCGAAGGCCTCCATTTCTCTCAGTTTCGGATACGTTCCATCATCCAGATCGTCCGTCCGAAGTGCGCTTTGTTGTACTTTTGCTTATCGAGTTGTTGCTTTGTTTATCGAGTTGTAAGTTTTGTCGAGCTGTCGCTTTTTGTGTTTGAGTTATTACTTTTGTTTACGCAATTTTGTTAAGTCTTGTTTATCGAGTCGTTAACATTGTTGTACTTTGCTTATCGAGTTGTAAACTTGCTAAGATTCTGTTATTTCTTGGTGAGTCGAGTTGTTTGATTTGTTGCGTCGGTTCATTACCTGACCTGGTAAATATACAAGCACATTTCCATTCAATTCCATTTTTGTGCAAAATGATGCGATGCGATGCGATGCTAAGAATTTCAAATACAAACATCTTTTCAAAAGCTGTTTCATTCCATCATGTTTTACAACAAATAAAGGTACAAGTTTTACAGGATATAAAACTGCCTAACAATGTGCAAAGTGCTACAAACTACTAGCAAAAAGTAAATAAAGCAGGAAATAACATCAATATCCTCGGGAACGGGAATGAGGAGGCCCTTTCATCCTCTTCTGCGGGACAACCTCTGCACCATCATCACCATCCGGATCAGAGCTGTCATCCTCAGGATCCCCCTCAGCCTCACCTCCACTCCCGGAACCAAGACCGGAGCCTCCTCCCCAGCAGATGTCTCTGACTCACGGTCTGCGACCTCCTCATCCTCCTCCTCAATAATGGGTGCCCTGCGTCTGCGAGACGACCCTGCTCCTCGAGCTCCTCGGACAGGCCTAGATGGCCCTGCTCCCTGAGAAGGCCTGGATGGCCCAGCTCCTCGAAAGGGCCCAGATGGCCCAGCACCTCGACCTCTCTGAGAAGGCCCGGGTGGCCTGGCCCGCGGTGGTGCGTATACAGGAGGCATCTGAAAGTGAAGAGTTCAATGCATCAGTTCAAATATGAAAGGCAGATACAAGTACAATATGTGAGTGGGGTGTGTGTCAGATGTGCTCTACACAGACTATCAATACAGCAGAATGCTCAAAACCAGTATGTTATCAGAACTATGCTAAATACAAGGAAGATGGACAGTACCTGCACGCCCATGAGGGCTAGATGTCCCTCCCTCCGTAGGATCATGCCCTCGAATGTGGCCAGCATCCCGAGCAGCTCGTCCGTGTACTCAACTGGAGGCTGCAAATACAAATGCAAAACTATCAGTAAAGGAATGAATGTCCAAATATCTGACTGATAAATCAAAGCTGAAAAACATACCGGGGGTGAATCAGGGTCTCTGACATATCTGTGGTCAGGAAGAGGAGGCTCTAGCGAGACCTGGTAAGGAGTCCCGAACCGCCAGCTCGTCAGCTCGGTCGGCATGTCTGGCCACCCAGCATGTGGATGAAGAGACGGAGGGATCGGAGGAATAGAACTACCTCTACCCCTAGATGCACCAGCCCTGCTAGAGGAAGGGATGTCCGTGGCACGGGCACGACTCGAAGATGGGGCATCAGTAGGCCTCAGTGTCGGAGCACGCACTCCCGTCAAGGGGGGCATCAGATATATCCGACGATAGGTGGCGTAGTCCCCCTCCATGAGATGTAACAAGGCATCCGTGCCCTGCATGGCACTAGTGACCTCCTGAGTAGAGAGTCTGTCCGCAGTCCGCATAGTGGCTGGAGGTACAGCAGGAGGGTCCTGAGAATCGTACCCCCACACCTGGCGCAGAAAGCGTTCCCCCAGGAACCATGCCCTACCGATCGGTCCCTCGAGCAGGAACCTATACTGGGAATTAGTCGATCCTCCGGGATACTGATATCGGAGGCCATCACCTAAGACTGCCCAGGGCTGCCAAGTGATCTGCGGATAACCAGTGCATAAATCAATCAGAGATCAGGAATATACAGGGCAAATCAGATGAAAATGAAAGGAGCTGAGAGTTCTGAAATACCTCTGTCGTCCGCACAGTATCAAAATACTGTCGCAGGTAGAAGAGAGTCTCTCGAGGTCTCGCTCGGTGCGGGCCCTCGAATACCAGCGAAAACGGAGCCATAAGAAACCCCGCCACCTCCATCTCCGGGGCTAATGCGGGAAAATACACATACACCCATAGCTGAGAAAAGCAGTGCGGAATGTGAATCCAAAGTGCTAAAGGCAGAATACAGTATGTAAAGTGCGCCGTGTGTGCAATGAACAAGTAATGAGAAGCAGAAATGTAAATCAAGGGGACAGAATGTACCTCCCAGGCTCTCCAGTAGCCGCCGAGTAAGTCTCCCCGCCCGCGAGAGGCCGCACTCATGTAGCAGTAGAGGGTAGCCAGGCCAGCGCCACCCCAGTCATACCGATGGACCTGTGATAGGTCCACCAGGGCACTCAGAAGATACAATCCAACAGTGTTCCCCCTATCGGCAAACAGAGTGGTGCCAAAGAGGAACATGAGAAAACCTCGGGTGTACTGCTCAATCTCCTCAGGAGACTCAGGCTCCATCTCTGGCCTCCGAAAACGGGAAGAGAACCAGGTATACCGGACTCTCCCGGAAGCTCTGTCTACAGGTGGGCGAGCCCCCAACAGATGCACCCATGCTGCCTCCCACTCACCCATATCCTCGTCGTAAGGTATGGGCCAACCGCCTGTGTCTAGGCCGGTGAGCACAGCGAAGTCTAACGGGGTCATGGTCATATCCCCGGTGGCAGAAAAATGGAAAGAATTGGTGGTGTCCCACCATCTCTCCACCAGAGCAGCTAATAGTGTCCTGCTGGCAGGACAGTGTGATAATCCCATGCAGAATGGTCCAAACCCTGCTGCGTCAACTAAATCCCGGACAGCCTCCGGGAGCTCAGCGTACCACTCCCTCGCGGCAGTGGAGCCATATCCTCGTACTGTACGAGAGCCAACCTGCGTTCAGAATGAATGTATATGTAAGAATCAAATGAAGAAGCTGTGTGCAAGTCAAATGAAGAAGCAGTGTGCAAATAAATTTGTGTTTTGGGCTGCGTGTTCAGTAAATCAGTGTTTTGGGCTGCGTGTTCAAATCATTAATCAGTGGGCTGCGTGTTCACTTTATTTCTATCTGGGCTGCGTGTTCAGTAAATCAGTGTTTTGGGCTGCGTGTTCAAATCATTAATCAGTGGGCTGCGTGTTCACTTTATTTCTATCTGGGCTGCGTGTTCAGTAAATCAGTGTTTTGGGCTGCGTGTTCAAATCATTAATCAGTGGGCTGCGTGTTCACTTTATTTCTATCTGGGCTGCGTGTTCAAATCATTAATCAGTGGGCTGCGTGTTCACTTTATTTCTACCTGGGCTGCGTGTTCAGTAAATCAGTGTTTTGGGCTGCGTGTTCAAATCATTAATCAGTGGGCTGCGTGTTCACTTTATTTCTATCTGGGCTGCGTGTTCAGTAAATCAGTGTTTTGGGCTGCGTGTTCAAATCATTAATCAGTGGGCTGCGTGTTCACTTTATTTCTAGCTGGGCTGCGTGTTCAGTAAATCAGTGTTTTGGGCTGCGTGTTCAAATCATTTATCAGTGGGCTGCGTGTTCACTTTAATTTCTACCTGGGCTGCGTGTTCAGTAAATTTGTGTTTTGGGCTGTGTGTTCAAAATCTTAATCAGTGGGCTGCGTGTTCACTTTAATTTAAATCTGGGCTGCGTGCTCAGTAAATTTGGTATTTGGGCTGCGTGTTCAAATTTCAGAATAATTAGTGGGCTGTGTGTTCACCATCAACTTGGACTGTGTGTTCAAAAAATCAGAGTTTGGGACTGTGTGTTCTACTCGTAGTCAGTGTGTGCTGTGTGTTCACCTCCAGATTCGGGCTGTGTGTTCGACAAATCAGTGTTTGAGCCGTGTGTTCAATGCTTAACTAATGTGTGCCGTGTGTTCACAATCAATCAGTCAGTGAGCCGTGTGTTCAGAAATTCAAGTGTTTAAGTCACATGCTCAGAGTGCAAACAAAATACTATGTCATAAGCTACAACTGTGTGGTTAAGCATGGCAAAGCTACAAAGTGCACGGAAAATGCAGGAAATGAAGTAAAATACCTCTCGTGCCTCGGAAGAGAGGTGCTGCTCCGGCTCTCGTAGAAGCAAGTCTCCGGGTGCCCGGTCGTTGAAGTCAGTGAAATGACGGAAAACCGCTCGCGGAAGGATGTGCACTGCCGGGGCATATCTCTCAGGGATAAAAGGACGGACCCTCGGGGGGAGTGCCATAATGTCAAAATCATCTCCGGCGCCTGGAGGACCTCCGCCGTGAGGGAAATTGCCTGCCATTTCGAGAAATCTGCAAAAAGGAGCAAAAATGAGCAAAAATGAGCCAAAATTGGAAAAAGTCAACAAAAGTCAACTCCCGGGAAATAAAAAGTCAACAAAAGTCAACTCCCGAGAAAATATTCCAAATATTGAGACAAACTTACCTCAAGTGGTGAAAATGAGAAAGAAGCTCCGAAATCAAAATTTAGTCGCCTCAAAGTGCTTAAATCTGAAGGATTTCGCGAAAACAACTTGCAAAAAAGGCCGAAAAGCGCGTATAAAGTGCAGATCTGAAAGAAAAAATGGCTTAGAGAGCAAGAGGAGAGAATTTCACACCTGGGGGAGTGATTTCGGATGGAATGGATGGGTGTATATATAGAAATGAGAAAAAAGACCAAAATGCCCCTACTTTTGGGCAGATGGCCGGCCGGCCACCTTTCCTGGCTGGCCGGCCATTTGCTTTTTGCAGCATGGCCGGTGGCCTCCCCTAGGACCACCACTTGGCCGGCCATGTCCCCCACTCCCCCCTCTAGCTCCCTACAAATTTTGAGGAAGATCGGAGTTCCCGGGACCTAAAAAAGTTCAAGAAAAGTGCACTTTCTGGCGCGAAATTGCTCCGTTGGAACTTCAGCTGCAGCTTCTGATATGTGTCTCATCATCACTCATCAAAATCAAGGTGTATCCCTTTTGATCATGTTGTAACCTCTCCGGGAGGTAAAACCGAGGCCGTGATTGAGTTGCCTTCGCCGAAATGCGCGTTTTCTTACTCGTTATTTCGCAACCGACGGGCACCCTGATTCGTGCTCATTTTGCATTGTTGTGCGCATAACTTGCATTCTCATCAACATTTTGCATTGTCATGCATGATTTCTTGGTGCACCATATCCCTGTACTTGTGCATGCGTTGTCACGCACGTTCCTTTCTCGCATCGATGCATTCACTCGCCGACACTGCGTGTGTCAAACTTTCGGAATCACAGGAATCACATTGAATATATGTTGTTAGCATATTGTTCTTGTTGAATTTCTCTCTTTTGCAGGCACGATATTGTATGTACGGTTCATTTGAGGCTGGTGCGACCAGACGAATCGCGCAGGTATCGTATCTTCTCCGTGTGAGACGCGACGAGAATTGAATGATTCTTTGCATTCCTAACTGCATGAAATGTAGTTGTTGCTTTGCATTCTTGCTTAAAATTGTTGCATCTATTTGCGAATACTTGCCTCATTACAGCTTGCTGCATTTGCATGATCATTTGGCTCTGTGTATGTCGCTTTGCATTTTGCCCTCCCTTGCTTGCGGGCACGCCTGCGGGCGCATATCTCTGTTCATCTTGTATGATTGTCTAAGTCTTCGGCCTTGTCAAAAATGGGTCGTCTCTGGGCTTTGACATTCACTCCCGTCATTGTTATGACTTCCGAGTTCTGTCAAAGAGGGGCAACTGTAGACACCCCATTTTTGACCGACTTTAAGACTCAGACGTCACCGATTGAGCGCTCGGTGATGTTGCATATTGTGCTCGTTCAGAAGTCTCAGAGTCGCGGCCATGCGCCCTGCCTCCGGACTTCCGAACCCTCTTCTGTGCCTTGCCTCGGTTTTCTCTGTTTTCTTTCCTGCGGGGAGGGAGAGGTCCAGCAGATCATCTCTCGGTGGCCGTGGGCTACTTTTCGTGGCCGTAGGCCATTTTGCCCATTTCGGAGCCCGGTTCCCGGTTTTCGGAACCGTCAGGCCGTGTGCCTCAGTTCGGGACCACCCAACCATCTCCGATTCCTCCGGTTCTTGGCAGGTACCTCGTTTTTCGAGGCACTGGGGTCTTAGATACCCACTTCGTGGCCAAACCCACTTTCGGTGCTTACGGCCGGTTTCGAGCCCGAACCTCGCGGTTTCCCCCGAGCATTCATTTTGCATCGGTTTTTGTTCATTCTTGGCAGGTACCTCTGTTTCATCATAACGAGGCACACTGGGGTCTTAGATACCCACTTCGTGGCCAAACACCACTTTAGGTGCTTAACGGCCGGTTTTCGGGCCCCGAACCTCGCGGTTTGGCCCCCGAGCATTCATTTTGCATCGGTTTTTGTTCATTCTTGGCAGGTACCTCTGTTTCATCATAACGAGGGACACTGGGGTCTTAGATACCCACTTCGTGGCCAAACACCACTTTCGGTGCTTAACGGCCGGTTTTCGGGCCCTGAACCTCGCGGTTTGGCCCCCGAGCATTCGTTTTGCATCGGTTTTTGTTCATTTTTGGCAGGTACCTCTGTTTTATCATCAGGAAGATCACTGGAGGGTGGGAGGCTAGCAATTGTCCAAGCAACCTGTTATGCTCTTCCGGCGCCCCCCGGCGCCCGTTTTTCTCACTTCCGGGCTAATGTTGACCACCCTAGGGCCATTTTCTTCGAGCCAAAACCACATATTTGTGATGTACACACATGGGAGGACCCTAAAAACCTATGGCCGGCCAGTAATTCTCTTTGAACCTTTTGAACCCCTTTTTGAATTGGCCTATTCTCTTTCCTGTTTCAGAGTTGTCAAATTTAAACCACAGGGCCTTGTTGTACACACCTGGGAGGACACCATCATCTGGTGGCCGGCCATTAATTCAAGAGTTCATTTTTGCCCCCCTAGCCGGCCGGCCATGGGGGGTGGCCGGCCGGCCACCTCCAGAAAAAGCACTTGGCCGGCCACACTCCCCTCAGTGCATACTTTACAGCTGCATAGCTGTTTGTCCAAAATATCTTTGGCATCCGGGGGATATTTTGGGAGGGAAAGCTTGGGTGCATTTCCCTCCCCTTTTACACCCCTCCTTTTGTCCATATAAGGGGCCTCCCAACTCAGTCCTTAGGGTTAGAAAAATTGGGTTCAAGCATATCTCTCTCTATCACTCTCAAACTCTCAAGTTTTGGTCTCATTTGTTCATCAACACCAAGCACTACCTTCACCACTTCCATTTCAGCAGCAAAGGAAGATTTTTCAGTGGCTAAGAAGCTACAAACTCAAGTCAAGAAGCAAAGAAAGACTTGTCTTCAAGGGTAAGTCTCAAATCCCCTCTTTTACACCACTTTCTTGCCTCATTTCTTAACCCTACTTGCTCACTGTTTTGAGCTCCGACCAATACTGAAAGTGGTCTTCTTTTGAGCTATTCTTGATGTTTGTTCAAGGGCTCAACTCTGTTTGAGCCCTCCATCTTGCACTTCCTTCAATATCCTCTTATATGCCATTATTTTGCATTGAATATTTGGCCTATGTGTGATCTGAATTGGAGCATCTCATGAACTGATATTGTGCTTATTTTGAGCCCCTCTTCAACATTGAAGAAGGGCTCAACCTTGTTTTCATGCTCCATATGCAAGTTGCTTTGAATCCATGTTTTGCCCTTGTTTTTGCATGAAATATCTAGCTTATGAGTGATCTGTTTTCGAGCATAAGGTAAACTGTGAGTGGGCCTATTTTGAGCCCCTCTTAAACATTGAAGAAGGGCTCAACCCTGTTTGGCCTCTCTATCATGCACTTGCTTCATAATTCCTCCAATTTACCGTAAATTTGCATGATTTGTTTGACCTACATGCAGTCTGTTTTGGAACATGTCATGAACTGTGACTGAGCTTATTTTGTGTCCCTCTACAATATTGTAGAAGGGATCAATCTTGTTTGGGGTCTCCATGTTATACTTGCCTTTATATCTCTCTTTGACCCCATTTTGCATGCTTTTTTAAGCTTATCTAGCTTCTGTTTCGGCCATCATCAGTACTGAAAAGATTCATATTTTGATCTTCTTGACATATTTCATTGAGGGTCTTTTCTGGTTTGATGAATGTTTGGGGTACTTCATGTTATAGCCTCATATATCCTCATTCTTGCATAGCATTTTTACCATGTTTTCATACTGAGTTGGGGGATGTCATCTACTGAAAATGTGCATATTTTTAGTCCCTCATCAGTGTTGTAGAAGGGTACTTTTCAGTTTGAGCATCGCATACACCACTTGCTTCAATACCCCTCTCTTGGCTCGTATTTTTGCATGCTATTGTTGTCCTATCTATGCTCATTATTTCGCCATGTTTTGTACTGTGAATAATGCTATTTTGGGGCTGCCTTGCTACTGTTTTGCATACCATGTACCAACCATGCATGTTTAGTGTGGCTATAGGCCATTCCGGGTGCTTGTTATCGCATTTCGGGACCATTCCGTGCATTCGGTGTCATTTCCCCACTTTTCGGGACTGTTTTGCATCATTTGTAAGTGCTGAAATTCCATTTGCATGTTTGCATATCATTTTCCATGTCATTTTATGCTTAAACGCATTGCCTCGGTTTGCGCGCCCGTGTGCGCGCATTTCAAGGCACCCCATTTTCATCTTTGGCCTCTTATGTGAGTGTGGCTGAGGCTCACTCATGTTAGTGTAAGTCCATTTTGCATTTTGCATATCATTTTAGTCTCATTGCATTGCGTATGCTATCGCCTCGGTTTGCGTGCCCGTGGGCATGCATTTCGAGGCATCTCATTTTCATCCGACGGCCTCCCATGTGAGTGTGGCTGAGGCTCACTCATGTTAGTGTAAGTCCATTTTGCATTTTGCAGTCCATTTTAGTCTCATCGCATTCCGTATGCCATTTTCTCGGTTTACGTGCCCGTGAGCACGCATTTCGAGGCACTTCATTTTCATCCATCGGCCTCTTATGTGAGTGTGGCTGAGGCTCTCTCATGTTGGTATAAGTCCATTTTGCATTGTGCATATCATTTTAGCTTCATTGCATTCCATATGCCATTTTCTCAGTTTGCGTGCCCATGGGCACGCATTTCGAGACATCTCATTTTAGTCTCATTACATATCATATTTCATGCCATTTCATGCCTTAGGGCCATCGCCTCGGTTTGCGTGCCCATGGGCACGCATTTCGAGGCATCTCATTGTCATAGCATTGTGTATGTTAGGATTGCATATTAGTTACATTTCATGCATATCATGCATATTGCCTTGTGTTCGGGATAGGAGTTAGCCCGGGCAAGGGAAACGAGGCACGTTTCGTACTCCGAGTGACGGATCGGGTCTCAATTCCCCAGTCACCGACGCTCCGGATTACCCATGATGGAGTTAGGTTTTTGTTGTAGCATTCATCTGCATTGCACCCTATATTGAGTTGTGCAATCCGATTCCTCGGCCATCATGCATCGATATGCGTGATTGGTGGCACGAGAATCGAGGCATGCATATATCTGTGAAATACATTGCTATGCCTTTTCCTGCTCTCTGTTGCAGCAAAATGAGGAACCAGCAACTTTTCGGAGTCTGGCGCACATTTCGAGAAACATTGCAAACAGAGGCTAAATTGGGCATCCCAGTGGATTTCTGCGCAAAGGCAGTCCGGCATACATCGTTCATCAGAAGCGAGGCAACCCCCTGGCTTGCATGCCAGTTTAAAGCTTTCTTAGTTTAATTTGTTAATTAATTAGAAGTCTGTATTATTTGGACTGTATATTTCGGACTGTAATATTCTTTTATTCGGACTGTATTATTATTTATTCGGACCCTCTGCGCGGGGCATAACTGTAATAAGTGTGGGTGAGTGTGATGTATGTCTTCCAACCCCCACTTCTTTCTCCCTTTTATTTACCCGCTTACGATGGTTAGATATAGGGCATATTTCAATTAGCATACAGTATGACAGCATGTTTGCATCATTCATCTGTTTTGCACGCACCGGGCTCGGCGCATCATACTAACTGCATTTGTATTTCAATTCCAAATTGAATACATGATAGTTGTAGTATTTCACATGCCATGTTTAGAATAGCCGAGCCTGCTATAGTTGCATTTTTGCATGTGTTGCATTAGGCATTTCTGTATAATTAGGATCATGCATGATTTCTAATAAAGTTTCTGTTTTTGGCTTGGAGTACTCGGTAAGTTTTTATGCTTTAGCATCCTTGCATGCGTGTGAGTGTTGCCATGATAGCATGCTTACCATGAGGTTAACTGCTTATGTGATATAACTGCCTTGAATGCCTGTGGGTGGAGGTTGGGTTACTTGAATTGGAATAATTCATCAAATGTTTGTTTTAAGCCCACTAGATAGTGGCAAAATCATGTTTTCTAAGCCCACTTGAGGGTGGCAAATCCACGTCTTAGCCTACCTGCGGGTAGCACCATCAAGCCATTTTCAAACAAACAAACATGAAATGTTTTGTTCCAATTCAGGCGGCCCAGTCTATACTTGTTTGCTGCGAGCATCACATAGTAACCTAGGCTAATAACCGGAATAAGAACTCACAATGTTTTCAAAATAAGATATCATGGTTAGTAGAGGCCGGTCTTTGACCGGGCGAGCGGGGGTGCTCACGAAGTGACCTTCCCCAATCGTACCCAAGTTCCCGAGCCGAGGCAACTTTGGTGATGACGGACACGTGGCCTTTGGCACCGAGTCAGGGTTTCCTAAATTTCCCATTTAAAAAACATTTAGGTGGCGACTCTGTATCTGGCGAAGCAGTCCATGTTTGGCACTTCTTTCAAAAAAATCTGTTTTCAAAACGATTTGCCGGATTTGGACTCTTTGGTTCAAGATTAAGAACCGTGACATTTGAGCCCTTGAACTGTAGTGACCCCAATATGAACGGAACGGGACTTAACCCTCCCGGGGCGTTCGGGGACGTCTACACCTACGTATCCCAAAGATAGGAATCAGGCCATCGTAGTTCCGGCTAAGGTTCACTCGGGTATTGACACTCTCCTTTTGTGCTCTAACTTTTGCCAAAGCCGCCCTTTCCGGGTTTTCAACCTTGCGAGCTTTTCATTTTTTTATTTTTGTTTTTCTATTTTTTTTATTTTGTTCATTTCATTTTTTTTTTTAAATTTTTTTTTCTTTTGAGTTTCTATTTTTTTGTTTTTCTGCTATAACTTTTGCCTAGGTCGCCCTTCCGGGTTTTCAGCCTAGCGAGCTTCTCAAGGGTTACTTTCAGTTTAACTTGTCCATGTTGATTGGGTGTGAAATCTCTAGGCCATCTATAAGAACGACTGCTACACTTGACCAGTAGATATGATGATGTAGGGACTAGGCTAATTGGGTCCGAATTTGCCCCTAGTGTTGCCCCTAGTGTAGTGGATAGGAACTCGACTGTCCTTCAATAATAAAATTCATTTTCTCAAATTCTGGTTTTGCCTTTCTGTGCGGTCTTCTTTGGGAAACGATTCAGTTTTAACTCTTTGATCACATCCAACCTTTTGCCCCTAGTTCAAGGGCTGCTTCAAATCTAAATCACATCCAACCTTCTTGCCCCTAGTTCAAGGGTTGCTTTCAATCTGAATCATAGGCCCTACATAGTTTTGGCTAAGGTTCACTCGAGTATTGACACTCTTCTTTTACACTCTAACTTTTGCCAAAGCCGCCCTTTCGGGTTTTCAACCTTGCGAGCTTTTCATTTTTCTTTTTATTTTTCCTTCTTTTTTTTTTTTTTTTTTTGTGCTCTAACTTTTGCCTGGGTCGCCCTTCCGGGTTTTCGGCCCAGCGAGCCTCTCGAGGGTGGTACCTTATTGCCCCTAGTTCAAGGGCTGTCTCCATTTCAGCTATGCAAGCCTCACACTTTTGCCCCTAGTTCAAGGGCTGTTTCAAATCGAAATCACATTCTCTGCCTTGAGTTCAAGGTCTGTTTCCAATCTGGATCACATCATTGCCCCTAGTTCAAGGGCTATTTCCAATCTAAATCATATTCGACCTTATTGCCCCTAGTTGAAGGGCTGCCTCCATTTGAATCACATCATGGCCCCTAGTTCAAGGGCTATTTCCAATTCGGCTATGCAAGCCTTACACTTTGAATGATCATTGAATACTTCGAATCAAGGTTTGAAAGCTAAGGAGCTAAGGAGGTCGGACCACGAGTCAAGAGGGATCCTATGTTGTACAACTAATTCCAAGCATGTCTTCGTAGGACCACGCAAAAACAGTTTTTTGAAATCTTTTCACAAAGTGACTAATCACTCGTACTTTTACGAAGATAAGATAGAACCAATTTGGACCAAGGCAGGATCCTTCTCAGTACCTACATTAACAAAAATGATTTTATTCATCAAAGGCTTAGCACACCTCTCTTCCTCTCAGTTGATCAAAATTTGCAAATCCCGAGGAAATTCTTCCTCTTCGTTTTTATCAGAGTTTTGGAAAAAGTTTTGAAAAACTGTCGTGTGTGGTGTCTATCATGCATGTGTGTGCATCAGTGGGTGAGGATGGCAGTGTTGCTGCCGTGGTATGGTGTGGTGTTGTGTGAATGGTGTTGTGGTGTCTCTGTGTCTCCTTCTCCCTCTCCCAAACTGTGTGTGTTTCTCCCCTAAAAGCATGCTGTCATCTCCCTCTCCTCTCACCCGAGGGAGCGAGAGAGCTAGTGCGTGTGTGTGCTGGGTGTTTTTGCTGGCTGTGTTGAGTGTGATGTGTGTATGCATGTGTGTTCTTCCTCTTCCTCTTCACCCGTGGTGGTGGGTCTCCTCTCCTAGAGAGAGAGAGAGCCCGTCCATCATTGTGTTTTTTTCTCTCTCAGAAAGCATTCCACCCCTCACCTTTCTTTACACATTTTTTATTTTATCAAAACTCCACACCTCACTCACTCACTCATTCTTTTTTTTATTTTATTTTTCTAAACCACCCCACTCAAATAATTTTCCACTGAATTGAACAGACCACCCTCTTTTCTTTTTCTCTTTTTTTTTTTTTCTTTTAGCTGTCCACTCTCACCTGCTCCCCTTTTTTTTTCTTTTTTTTTATATCACCCACTCCCTCTTTTTCTTATTCTCCTCTTTGTTTTTCAAAGACTGCTCCCTAGCTACCCCATTTTTCTCTCTAAAAAAATATTATCCCTCAATTCTTGTTTCCTAACCCACGATGCCACTCACATGAACCACCCACTATCTCTTAAAATAATTTATCATTTTTCCCACCCAAAACCTCATCATAATATGTTCTATCTATATTTTAATATATAAACATATACATATATATATATGAATTGAATTTGATTTCTTTTCTTTTTCTTTTTCTTTTTATTTTCTAATTTATTTTCTTTTTTTGTTTTGTCTTTGTCATTTTTTATTTATAAAAATATCACATGCCAATTTATATAAACACACCTAAAAATTTGTACACACACACAAAATTATATAAAATTATACAAAATTATAAATTCAAATAAAAATATTTTAATTTGACCAAAATGGGTGAGTTTTGGGATTAAAAATTTCAATTTGATTTTTCTGGTGAGGGTGGTCAAAATAAAATGCCCAAGTCTTAGGGCCGGTCAAAATGGGGTGTCTACAAACGCGTTGATTATAACGTTGTTCTTCCATGGCCAAAAACTCTGTCCAATATTGAGGTGGTTCAGTTGATGGCATCACATTGGTAGGAGGCTCTTCTGGAGCATCATCTGGTGGGACTTCATCTTCTGAATCTTCTTCACCATTATCACTTCCCATTAAATTGGAGGCTACACCAGCACGGTTCACTGTATACGGAGTAATGGGTGAACGGATTTTCATATCCATTTCATTTACAAACTGAACCTTAAAATGTTTGAAAATTTTTGTCAAGAGTGCCCCAAACAGTAATGACCGGCCCGTGAATTGACCTTGATTTGCGAGCACCATTTCTTTCATAATTATGTAACTCAAATCTAACTTCTGCCCAACTTCAAAACAGTATAACAAATAGGCATTAAAATATGGGACCGCATCATGATGTCCTTTTTTTGGAGTGACATTTTCTACAATCCACCGGTGGAGGATCCGAAGATAAGGTTTTAAATGTCTTGCTTGTAGATCAGTTCCAATAAATCTATTCTGACATATAGTAGTATATACCTCAGTACCATCACCAACAATATTAACTAACTCAGCCTCAGTCTGAAAATGGATATTTTCATCACCTGCCTCAACTCCAATGATGCCTGCCAAAGTAGGAACATCAAACTGTATACCCTTTCCTTTCACATATGACAAAATAGTAAAATTTCCATCTTCTTCCTGAGTAACTGTTAGGTGAACATAAAAAAGGGATACCAGCCGTGGATATACCTTTTGGGGTAAATTAATTAAATTTAGCCATCCCATTGCTTCAAGTTTACTAACTAGTAGTGCATCATATTGAGGTGGCAGATTTACCCTCCTCCCTATTACAATAGGTCGGCTTGAGAAGTTTGGAAAGGCTAGTGCATGACTTTCGCTCATAAAATCATCAGTAGGTGTAGACGTCCCCGAACGCCCCGGGAGGGTTAAGTCCCATTCCGTTCATATTGGGGTCACTACAGTTCAAGGGCTCAAATGTCACGGTTCTTAATCTTGAACCAAAGAGTCCAAATCCGGCAAATCGTTTTGAAAACAGATTTTTTGAAAGAAGTGCCAAACATGGACTGCTTCGCCAGATACAGAGTCGCCACCTAAATGTTTTTTAAATGGGAAATTTAGGAAACCCTGACTCGGTGCCAAAGGCCACGTGTCCGTCATCACCAAAGTTGCCTCGGCTCGGGAACTTGGGTACGATTGGGGAAGGTCACTTCGTGAGCACCCCCGCTCGCCCGGTCAAAGACCGGCCTCTACTAACCATGATATCTTATTTTGAAAACATTGTGAGTTCTTATTCCGGTTATTAGCCTAGGTTACTATGTGATGCTCGCAGCAAACAAGTATAGACTGGGCCGCCTGAATTGGAACAAAACATTTCATGTTTGTTTGTTTGAAAATGGCTTGATAGTGCTACCCACAGGTAGGCTAAGACGTGGATTTGCCACCCTCAGGTGGGCTTAGAAAACATGATTTTGCCACTATCTAGTGGGCTTAAAACAAACATTTGATGAATTATTCTAATTCAAGTAACACAACCTCCACCCACAGGCATTCAAGGCAGTTATATCACATAAGCACATAGCCTCATGATAAGCATGCTATCATGGCAACACTCACACGCATGCAAGGATGCTAAAGCATAAAAACTTACCGAGTACTCCAAGCCAAAAACAGAAACTTTATTAGAAATCATGCATGATCCTAATTATACAGAAATGCCTAATGCAACACATGCAAAAATGCAACTATAGCAGGCTCGGCTATTCTAAACATGGCATGTGAAATGCTACAACTATCATGTATTCAATTTGGAATTGAAATACAAATGCAGTTAGTATGATGCGCCGAGCCCGGTGCGTGCAAAACAGATGAATGATGCAAACATGCTGTCATACTGTATGCTAATTGAAATATGCCCTATATCTAACCATCGTAAGCGGGTAAATAAAAGGGAGAAAGAAGTGGGGGTTGGAAGACATACATCACACTCACCCACACTTATTACAGTTATGCCCCGCGCAGAGGGTCCGAATAAATAATAATACAGTCCGAATAAAAGAATATTACAGTCCGAAATATACAGTCCAAATAATACAGACTTCTAATTAATTAACAAATTAAACTAAGAAAGCTTTAAACTGGCATGCAAGCCAGGGGGTTGCCTCGCTTCTGATGAACGATGTATGCCGGACTGCCTTTGCGCAGAAATCCACTGGGATGCCCAATTTAGCCTCTGTTTGCAATGTTTCTCGAAATGCGCGCCAGACTCCGAAAAGTTGCTGGTTCCTCATTTTGCTGCAACAGAGAGCAGGAAAAGGGCATAGCAATGTATTTCACAGATATATGCATGCCTCGATTCTCGTGCCACCAATCACGCATATCGATGCATGATGGCCGAGGAATCGGATTGCACAACTCAATATAGGGTGCAATGCAGATGAATGCTACAACAAAAACCTAACTCCATCATGGGTAATCCGGAGCGTCGGTGACTGGGGAATTGAGACCCGATCCGTCACTCGGAGTACAAAACGTGCCTCGTTTCCCGTGCCCGAGCTAACTCCTATCCCGAACACAAGGCAATATGCATGATATGCATGAAATGTAACTAATATGCAATCCTAACATACACAATGCTATGACAATGAGATGCCTCGAAATGCGTGCCCACGGGCACGCAAACCGAGGCGATGGCCCTAAGGCATGAAATGGCATGAAATATGATATGTAATGAGACTAAAATGAGATGTCTCGAAATACGTACCCATGGGCACGCAAACTGAGAAAATGGCATATGGAATGCAATGAAGCTAAAATGATATGCACAATGCAAAATGGACTTATACCAACATGAGAGAGCCTCAGCCACACTCACACGGGAGGCCGTCGGATGAAAATGAAGTGCCTCGAAATGCGTGCTCACGGGCACGCAAACTGAGAAAATGGCATACGCAATGCAATGAGACTAAAATGATATGCAAAATGCAAAATGGACTTACACTAACATGAGTGAGCCTCAGCCACACTCACATAAGAGGCCGAAGATGAAAATGGGGTGCCTTGAAATGCGCGCACACGGGCGCGCAAACCGAGGCAATGCGTTTAAGCATAAAATGACATGGAAAATGATATGCGAACATGAAAATGGAATTTCAGCACTTACAAATGATGCAAAACAGTCCCGAAAAGTGGGGAAATGATACCAAATGCGCGGAATGGTCCCGAAATGCGATAATAAGCACCCGGAATAGCCTATAGCCATACTAAACATGCGTAATTGGTACATGACGTGCAAAAAAGTAGCAAGGCAGCCCCCAAAATATCATTTTTCAGTCACAAAAATGGCTAAATAGCAAGCGTGGATAGGGCAACAATAGCATGCAAAAATACGAGCCAAGAGAGGGGTATTGAAGCAAGTGATACATGCGATGCTCAAATGGAAAAGTACCCTTCTACAACACTGATGAGGGACTAAAAATATGCACATTTACAGTAGATGACATCCCCCAACTCAGTATGGAAATATGGTAAAAATGCTATGCAAGAATGAGGATATATAAGGCTATAACATGAAGTACCCAAAACATTCATCAAACCAACAAAGACCCTCAATGAGATATGACAAGAAGGCCAAAATATGGATATTTTCAGTACTGATGATGGCCGAAAACAGAAGCTAGGTAAGCTCAAAAAGGCATGCAAAATGGGGTCAAAGAGAGATATAAAGGCAAGTATAATATGGAGACCCCAAACAAGATTGATCCCTTCTACAATATTGTAGAGGGACACAAAATAAGCTCACTCACAGTTCATGACATGTTCCAAAACAGACTGCATGTAGGTCAAACAAATCATGCAAGTTTACGGTAAATTGAGGGAATTGTGAAGCAAGTGCATGATAGAGAGGCCAAACAGGGTTGAGCCCTTCTTAAATGTTGAAGAGGAGCTCAAAATAGGCCCACTCACAGTTTATGTCATGCTCGAAATCAGATCACTCATAAGCTAGAAAAAGCATGCAAAAAACAAGGGCAAAACATGGATTCAAAGCAACTTGTACATGGAGCATGAAAACAAGGTTGAGCCCTTCTTCAACATTGAATAGGGCCTCAAAATAAGCACAATATCAGTTCATGAGATGCTCCAACTCAGATCACACATAGGCCAAATATTCAATGCAAAATAAAGGCATACAAGAGGATATTGAAAGAAGTGTAAGATGGAGGGCTCAAACAGGGTTGAGACCTTAAACAAACATCAAGAATAGCTCAAAAGAGGACCACTTTCAGTTAAGGTCAGAGCTCAAAACAGTGAGCAAGTAGGGTTAAGAATTGAAGCAAGAAAGTGGTATAAAAAAAGGATTTTGAGACTCACCCTTGTAGACAACACTTTTGCTACCTCTTGGCTTGATGAAAGTTACTTCTAAGCCTCTCAAGAATCCCTCCTTGCTGCTGGAAATGGATTGGTAATGGTGATGTTTGATGATGCTCAAGAAATGGCCCTAAACTTGAAGATTTGAGAGAGATTGAGAGAGAGGTATGTATGTATGCTTGAAGGCAAGTTTTCTAACCCTAGGGAAGGTGTTAGAGCTGCTGTTATAAAGGCCAAAAGAGGGGTGTAAAGTGGAGGGAAATGCACCCTAGCATTCCCCTCCAAAATATCCCCCGGATACAGATCTTTTCTGGGGGAAAAAGGTGTATAGCTGGAAAGCTCACACCCCAAGGAAGCTGGCCGGCTAGCCACCTTTATTGGAGGTGGCCGGCCGGCCACCCCCCCTAGCCGGCCGGCCAGGGGCAAAATGGTCAACTGAGAATTGCTGGCCGGCCACCAGATGATGGTGTCCTCCCAGGTTTCCTCAACATAACCCTGTAGTTCAAATCTTGCAACTCTGAAACAGGAGAGAGAATAGGCCAATTCAAAGAGGGGTTCAAAAGGTTCAAAGAGAATTATTGGCCGGCCATGGGTTTTTAGTGTCCTCCCATGTGTGTACAACACGAATATGTGGTTTTGGCTCGAAGAAAAAAGGCCTAGGGTGGTCAACATTAGCCCGGAAGTGAGAAAAACGGGCGCCGGGGGGCGCCGGAAGGGCATAACAGGTTGCTTGGACAATTGCTAGCCTCCCACCCTCCAGTGATCTTCCTGATGATAAAACAGAGGTACCTGCCAAAAATGAACAAAAACCGATGCAAAACGAATGCTCGGGGGCCAAACCGCGAGGTTCAGGGCCCGAAAACCGGCCGTTAAGCACCGAAAGTGGTGTTTGGCCACGAAGTGGGTATCTAAGACCCCAGTGCCCCTCGTTATGATGAAACAGAGGTACCTGCCAAGAATGAACAAAAACCGATGCAAAATGAATGCTCGGGGGCCAAACCGCGAGGTTCGGGGTCCGAAAACCGGCCGTTAAGCACCGAAAGTGGTGTTCGGCCACGAAGTGGGTATTTAAGACCCCAGTGCCCCTCGTTATGATAAAACAGAGGTACCTGCCAAGAACCGGAGGAATCGGAGATGGTTGGGTGGTCCCGAACCGAGGCACACGGCCTGACGGTTCCGAAAACCGGGAACTGGGCTCCGAAATGGGCAAAATGGCCTACGGCCACGAAAAGTAGCCCACGGCCACCGAGAGATGATCTGCTGGACCTCTCCCTCCCCGCAGGAAAGAAAACAGAGAAAACCGAGTCTGGTTCGCGAACCGAGGCAAGGCACAGAAGAGGGTTCGGAAGTCCGGAGGCAGGGCGCACGGCCGCGACTCTGAGACTTCTGAACGAGCACAATATGCAACATCACCGAGCGCTCAATCGGTGACGTCTGAGTCTTAAAGTCGGTCAAAAATGGGGTGTCTACAATAGGATATCACTGATTTTGAGGCTGCTGTTGTTCGTGTCGTCGAGGGTTAGAACTTTCACCATCTTCTGGTCGCACTCTTTTAGTTCTAGGCATAATGTGAATATCTGTTGAATTTTAATGAAAATGTGCTACTAATGAAGTAATTAACATAAACACTGTATTTGAAAATGCTTAATGAAAACATGAACTTAGAATTAAAATGTAGACATGTATTTTTAAGGAAGCATGCCCACTGAAAATTTAAGAACATACTAATGTAGTATAAAGCATGCAGACTCTCTATTCAGTACATATCAAATGAATGTAGCTCATGTTTTAATAAAACATGCACACTGAAAATTCAGTATTGTAGTTGAGGTTTTAATAAACTACATTCATTTTAAAAACATTAAAGTAACATGAAGTCAAAATCAAAATCTTGTTCTGTAGTTAAAAAACATTAAAGTAAACTATTGTTCTTTAGTTGAGCTTTTGTTCTGTAGTTGAGGTTTTAATAAATTACATGCATTTTGAAAACAATAAAGTAACATCAAGTAAAACTCAAAATTCAGTTCTGTAGTGCAGGTTTTAATAAACAAAGTTGAACAAAGTTGAAATCATGTTCTGCAGTGAAATTCAGTTCTGTAATGAATTTCAGTTCTATAGTGAAATCATGTTCCTGTGTTCTGTAAACAACAAAGTTGAGCTAAATTCAGTTCTGTAGTGAACACAGTTGAGCTAAATTTAGTTCTGTAGTGAAATCATGTTCCTGTGTTCTGTAAACAAAGATGAACAAATATGTGGCATGCACACTGGAAGGAAAAAAAAAAAGAAAAAAAAGAAAGGGCTGTTGCCCAACCGGTTGACCAACCGGTTGCCCCGTGAATGACCTTGCTCTTTTATGCTGGCTTGTTGTTCTGTTTTGCTGATGCTACCTTCTTGTTCTGTTTTGATGATGCTGCCTTGTTGTTCTGTGTTGATCCTGCTTTGTTCCTCTATTCCTACTGATGCTGCCTTGGTGATGATGTGGATTCAAACTTGAAAGTTGCAGTGTTTTGATCCTGTTATTATGCACTGTTTTGATCCTGCCTTGTTCCTCCTGTTCCTACTGATGCTGCCTTGGTGATCATGTGGATTCACACTTGATCATGTGGATTCCTCCTGTTTGTTCGCATTTACAAACTGAACGGATTTTCTTCTAAAAATGTAAAGTCTGTGGGTAGAGGTCTTCAGTGAAAACATGTGAATGTGGTGATGGCAATGTTGAGCTGATATAGAGGATGGTAGGTGGTTGAATTGATAGGTAATTGATATAATGAATGGTAGGTGGTGTGATCTTCTAAATGGTAGGTGGTTGAATTGAATCGTATGACACATATAGTACTATGAATGTAGGTGAAATGCTTTTTTGTGGCAAAAATGTAGGTTGAATGTTCAATGCATCAACATCAATAATTGACTGAATGGCACAAATAATTGATGGCACAAATAATGCACAAATAATGTATGGCACAAATAAGAGGTTAGAAATGAATGAATGGCACAAATAATGCATACATTTATATACATACTGAAATGCATTGAATTTAAAACAAATATACATACGAATACATTGAATATACATACTGAAATGCATACAAAATAAATTATGAATATTGAAGATAAATCCTTAAAAAAACAATTATTCGAATCATCAAAATGGAATTCATGATGAATCCCACAAGCCAGACCCTTAATTAAATGCTTGATTTGATGAAAAAATTGAATGCTCCAATCCTCACTTGTTAAAAATGGCAACCCTTAATCATCAAATCTTTTTAAAAATTCCAAACCTATTCCCAAAAGTTTGTTTCATCAAATTTGGTAAAAAGCTTATTTTTGCCTTGAGATGAATCCAAAATTGTAAAATTTTTATTTAACACAAGTTTGATGTAGATTGGAGGTGATTTGTACCAAATTTGTCATCAAATTTTAATAGATTGAAGATTCTTAAGAAATGTGTGGTTCACTTTTTAAGGATGGAAGGGAATAAATGAGTAATGGTAGGAATATAAATACAAAACACAGAATGAGACACATATGTCTCATATGAAATGTGATCTACATGATATGAGATCCACATATAAGACTCATTTCATGTAAGACATATATGTCATATTCTAATGTATTAAGAAAAAGCTCACACCATGATCAAAACCATGCTGTAAAGGAGAGAAAAGGCATAGGCTTTTAAAAGCAATACCTCCATTGACCCCCTCTTACCTTTATTACAACCAATACAAACCAAACCATACCCACCTTCCTCAGACCCCCCTCATCATCTCAAACTCCATACTATACATCTATGAAAGGGGTCAGAAAGAGCTGTCCATATCAAGGTAAGTTGTTCTTTGTCTCTCAATGTGATTGTCATACTGAAATAATTTATTTTGATGATTCTCATAAATTGAACAGAGAACAATTATGAATATTGAAGATTGGATCACCACAATAGCACATGTAATCACATAACTTCTGCGTTACTTGGTTAATATAGTGCATGATAATGAAGATTACAAACAAGACAACCTTCCATTCCAAAACTATAAACAAAATTACAAAATATATCTATGGTGAATCTAGTTTTCACCGCGAAGATGCCACATATGTTCTATTAAATCATTACGGAGGGCATGATATGCATTTTTATCCCTAATACCTAAATGACGAGACAAAAATGATTCAAAGTCATTGGTAGGAGTAGAGGAAAGTTGCACTGGTGTGTTGGTTGATGAAATTTCATAATCAAAATCAAGGTGCTCCTCCCTCTCATCTTCAACAATCATATTGTGTAATATAATGCAAGTCTTCATTATGTTGGCAAGCATTTTCGGATCCCAAAAACGTACAGCACCACCTATAATTGCGAATCGAGATTGAAGGACTCCGAATGCCCGCTCTACATCTTTCCTGGCAGACTCTTGCATCATTGCAAAATGTTGTCTCTTTGCTCATTGGGGAGAAGAAATTGTTTGAACCAGTGTTGCCCATTGCGGGTATATACCATCAGCAAGGTAATAACCCATATCGTAACTATGTCCATTAACAGTGTAGTGGACAAGGGGAGCCTTACCTTGGGCAAGATTAAAAAACAAAGGTGACCGATCCAATACATTCAAGTCATTGTGTAACCCAGGCATTCCAAAAAATGCATGCCAAATCCATAAGTCATAAGAAGCTACTGCCTCAAGAATAATGGTTGGCTTTTTTTGATGGCCTACGTATTGACCTTGCCATGCTTTTGGACAATTTTTCCACTCCCAATGCATGCAATCTAAACTTCCCAACATACCCGGAAACCCCCGAACCTCGCCAATAGCAAGTAATCTAGCAATGTCAGTTGGTGTCGGAGATCTCAGATATTCTACTCCAAAGATTTCAATCACTGAATTACAAAATTGTTGCAAACTTTGAATTACAGTGCTTTCCCCAATACGTATGTAATCATCAACTGCATCTGCTGCGACACCATATGATAATATTCTCATCGCTGAAGTCATTTTTTGTAGGGCAGATAATCCAACTACATGAGCTGCATCTTGTTTTTGAAGGAAATATGAATTGTGTGCTTGAATTGCATTCAAAATTCGCAGATATAAAGGGCGACGCATTCGAAAACGTCTCCGAAAAATTGTAGCTGAATACACTGGATTTACAGCAAAATAATCTGCAAACAATCTATCATGGCCTTGCCTTCTATCTCTGCGTATACTTGTGGCCTACAACAGAACCCCCTATTTTCTTTGAGCTATCACTTCTTGACTTAAGAATCTGAAGCATACTACTGGTATTCTGCTCATAAGGCCCTAAAAGTGTGACCATATATTCATCATCAGACTCGTCATCAGAGGAGGAAGAAGAAGAAGAGGATGAAAATGAAGTAAATATCATGGATTTCAAAGTATCCATTATGCTCTGTTTTGTTTAAGCTATGATCCTTGTGTTTAAGCTATGATCCTTGTGGAGTTGTCTGGCATATAAATAATAATGTGTTTATACGAGATTTTAGAAGAAAATAATTATTATGGGTAAACCAAAACCCCATACATGTAATGGAGGGAAAAACAAATAGGAAAAGAATTAGGAACAGAAATGGAGGGAAATCAAAAAAAAAAAATTAAGCTTACCGGTCGACCGGCCAGTTGACCGGCTGGTCAACCAACCGGTCGCCCCTCTACCAGTTCACATCGGTCAATTCACGTTGGTTGGTTCAAACAGTTCAGAAAGGTTAAAAAAAAAAAAAAAAAATTCCTCTAACCGCTCGACCGGCCGGTCGACCAACCGGTTGTCCTGCATGAGATTTGATGAAGCTAAACCGTTGGAGCATACAGTATCAAATTGAGGAAATGACCATTTTTTTACTCAGATTTGGTGAAACATCAGGTGAACCGTTGGAGATGCTCTAAGGATCCCAAATAATATACCAAATTTTTCTACCAAAACTCTCTCATAGGTGTGGGACCCACACACATGTGGGTTTGTGTGAGTCTCACACCCATGTGAGAGCTTTACTAGAAATTTCGATAGATTATTTGGGGTCTATAGCATTTTCTAAAGAAAAATGATGATGAAAATAAAAATGAAAAATTCTATTCATATATAAAAATTTATACAAAAAAATATTATAAAAATGTTGTGATAGTGATGTTGCTGTAAATATAAATCATGTTTATGGGTGTTTTGTTTTAAAGCGAAAGGTCACCATTAAGTTATATCATTGTGTTTGAAAATTTTATATAAAATTTGTATTTGTATATCATCACTCAATAAGAATATATTTAGATATAATTTAATGATGGAAAGTTATAGAATGTAATCATGATGATAGGAAAAAAAAATGGTAGGAAAAATGACAAAATGGTCATTTAAAAAATTTTAAGGCATGAAATCAGCAATTTAAGAGGCAATTTGTAATGAGATTACAAACCTCAGAAAGAAAAATGCAATTTTTCAAACATGATGAGAGAATCTGTATTAAATAAAAATCTTAAGAGTCTCAGTGTAATTTATCCAAAAAATTATGTCACATCATTTTTTACTACAAGACACATGGAACAATATACAATTTTAATTTAGCCACCTGACATACTGGTTATATAACATATTTTTTGGTTAAATTACATTGATAATTCTAATATTTTGTCTCTTGTCTCATATTGGTTCTTATACATTACAATAAAAATACACTTTAGTGGTACTACACTAGTGGCATATTTTTAGAAAATGTCACAAAAATAATATTTGGTGGCACGTTTTAGAAAAATGTCACAAAGTTACAAACATAAAAAGCTTTAGTGGCATTTCAATAAAGAAGTGTCATATCACTTCAACAATAATATGATTTAGTTGCATTAATTTTATGATATTTTACAAAAGAATAACACAAAAATTCGTTTTAATGACATTTATCAATAGATATTACTGAATGACCAATACATTACAATTATTTTAATGTCACTTTGTGAGAAAGATGCCAGTACACTTTAAGATTTATGGCATTTTGAGAAGTAAAAATGAGTGTGAGAGAAATTTAAGATCTCAAATAAAATAAAATAAAATAAAAATAAAAATATATTTATCAAGAGAGGCAGCACGTGGGCCGCCCCCCTCCTCTCTTTTTTTCCCTTTACTTTGATTTCCTTTCTCTCTGTTTCGGAGAAGCAGAGAGCTTCGTCCTCTCTCTCTCTCTCTTGCTCTCTCAAATTTCTTTTCGGTTTATCACACGACCTTTTTGATCCACCAAAATCTATTAGGTTTTAGATCCTAGTTCTTGAGGTCAAAGTGAAGAGCTTAGCAAGAGCAACATTTTGATCGATGGAGATTGAAATCCGACAACGTCAAAATTTGGGATTTTTGCTTCTTCTTCCTTCTAGCTATTAAGGTATGGATTTTCTAAACATTGTGTATGTGTTTTAGCTTTATTATGTGTTATTTTGATAGCATGATATTTGAAAAGATTAAGGTTTTATTAATGGTACATTAAATGCATAAAAAGGGGAAAGTTCTCAACTTTTTTGTAAAAATCTCTTGTTGGTTGAGTGAGATTTTTAATGACTCATGGATTTTGAGAAATGTGTTTTTTTTTTAAAGAGAAATTCCCAAATTTTAGTGAAACCCTAGAAATTTAAAATGCTAAGATTAAGATTTTGGCTAAGTTTGTGAAAAGCTTATAAGGGTTAAAAATATATGGTTATTTGAACAAATGAGAATTTGAAAGTGGATGGTTAAAGGGATGAGATTGTTGTTGGGAACATTGAAAACCATTGAGGTTTCTTTTGAAAATTGTTTAATTTGAAAATATTGAACTTTTGAGAAGATGAAAATTATTTATCATGTTGAGGTATCGAGAAATGTTGAAAGAAATGTATGTTATATTTAGTATTTTGAATATTCTTGGTGAATCCTTGAGTTCGAATAAAAAGGGAAAATTGATGAAATTTATGAAAGAATATTATGATTCTTGATTGAGTTGGAAAAGAGGAGATTGAACATGTGATTTTTACTCCTATGATGAAATGATTGAAAAAATGAGATTATGAGTTATATTTGTCTCTTGATATATTTTGTATAGAGATAATTGTTTGGACAACCGTGGAGGGTTATATTGATTATTGTAAAAATTGCATGTGAAATAGGTCAATTGAAATATTTACAAATTCATGCATGGCATTGAACATTGCATAATCTCAAGATTTAATTCTTGCATTGGATTTGAGAAATTGATTTTCAAATTGATTCATTAAGAATATTTGAAATGTATTGAGTTATGGGGTAAATACGTTTGGTAAATCCGGATAGGGGATGTAGATTGGTATTGTTTGAGTTGGCTTGAGTATCCAGGGTGAAAGACCGAAAACACGTGCGGAGTAGGTGCCATGTGCCTTCCGATTAGGAGCCAGTAAAGTGGAGATTGGTAATACTAGTTATGCCTACTTGCAGACACCAGCCTAGAGATTTCCAGTGTTGTATTTACCGCCCCTTGTTCTATCAAATGGATGATTGAATTGGTTATGCTTTTGAACAAGTGCATGGAATGAAAATTTCAAAATGAGAAAACCTATGATTTTTGGCATTGGCATCTCATATGCATTGCACCTCATGATATTGTTAAATTGCGTGCACTTTATTTAGATTATCTCTACTGAGCTTTATGCTCATCCCTTAATGGAAACCATTTTCAGGTAATTGCGATGTGCCTTTGTCGAAGTGAAGGCAAGGAGGAACTTTTAGAGCACGAAACTCGATTTTTATTTGTTTTCTTTTTGTATGCCAAAGGCTATTTGTGTTTCAGTGTGAACATCATTTTTGTGTAACCGGGCAAGGCCTTGGAACTTGTAGCCAATAGGGGATTATTTTGTACTTAGCTTGCTTTAAATTTCTATCATCACATGCTATAGATTTATATTTTAGAAATAGTGAATGTATGTGTTAGAATAGTAAAGACAGAGGAAATAATATGTATTATATTGAATGATTTGTATTGAATGATATGTCTTATACAATAGAAGGCCTATATATATAGGTTGAAAAAAAGTATCCTACTAGAAATCTAACTATGAGAAATAGTATCTTATAAGAGACCTAACTATGGCAATACATAATATATCTAGGAAATCAATACCTAATATATGTAGGAATATATACCATGTATACATTAACTTCCCCCCTCAAACTCAAGGAGGATAAACATCTTGAGTTTGGAGAGAGAAATTAAAACATGAAATAAAATAAAAGGCAAATAGATTGCAAAATCTGAACGGGAGCGCGAGGGTGCTTGAGATATATCAGAGGCGTTGGAGCTAATGCCAAGAGACAGTTTAAGGTCATACCGGACCGTTGTAGGAGCTGGCCGAAACTAATGCCAAGACAGTTTAAGGTCATGCTGGACCATTGTAGAAGCTAACTGGAATCAATGTCAGAATAGTTTAAAGGGGTCATATCGGACCGATGTAGAGAACAGATGTTGAACCAGCAAAAGTGGCACACACATAACTTATGACGTGGTGCTGAACGAGCAGTTTAAAGGGGTCATGCCGGACCGATATAGAGAATGGATGTTGAACCAGCAAGAGTAGTACACACATAACTTATGACGTGGTGTTGAACGATGATGGCAACAGATTATTGAGTGCGCTAGGAAGCGGCTTGGATGGTGCGCCAAGGAGTGAGTTTGGTGGTGCACCAAGAGAGGGCGACTTGGATTGTGCGCCAGAGGAAACGGCTTAGATTATGCACCAGAGAGGGGCGGCTTGGGTTGTGCGGCTTGGGTGGTGCGCCAAGGGGCGACTTGGGTAATGCGCCACAAGGGGCCGCTTAAGTTGTGCGCCATAGAAGACGACTTAGGTGGTTTGCATGTGTAGACCGCCCGATTTTTCCGTGCCCCCTTTCAGAGAGCTCGAATTGGTCCTACAGTTCAGACTCTTGTCACGGTTCTGAATCTAATCTCACAAAGTGCAATGTAAGACTGATAAATCACCAAAGAGTCCAAATCCGGCAATTGGTTTTGAAAAATCAATTTTGAATTAAAAAACGCCAAACATGGACTGCTTTGCCAGATTACAAAGTCGCCACCTAAATATTTTATTTTGGGGAAATTTAGGAAACCCTGACTCGTGCCTAAGGCTACGTGTCCGTCATCACCAAAGTTGCCTCAGCTCGGGAACTTGGGTACGAGAGTGGAAGGTCCTGAAATGAGCACCCCCGCTCGCCTGATCAAAGGATCGGCCTCTATTAACATGATATATTGTTTTTGAAGACACATGCGTTCTTATTCCGGTTTATTAATCTAACTTTACTATGTGATGTGCACAACACACAAGTATAGACTAAATTGCTCAAATTGGATCAAAACATCTCATGTTTGTTTTTCGAAAGTGGTTTGAAATTGCTACCCTCAAGTAGGCTAAAGTACGGATTTGCCACCCTCAAGTGGGCTTAAGAAAACATGATTTGCCACTCCAAGTGGGCTTAAAATGCACATTTTGATGAATTGTTCCAATTCAAGTAATGAAGCCTTCATCCACAGGCATTCGTGCAATTAATCACTTAAGCACATAGCCTCATGGCAAGCATGCTATCATGGCAGTCACTTACACACATGCAAGGATGCTAAAGCATAAACACTTAAAGTGTACTTCGAGTCAAAACAACAACTAGTTAGAAATCAATGCATGATCCTAACTATGTTAAGTGCCTAATGCAACACATGCAAAATGCAACTAAATGGGCTTGGCTATCTAAGATGGCATATGAATGAGACATTTGATACATGTATTCAAATAGGTATTGAATTGACAATACAGTTTATAGCGATCCCAGGTTTTCCCCTTTTATGTACTGTATTCTAGGCTTGGGTTCCTCGGTTGAGTGATGTTGTGTATGTTGCATTTCCATCCCTTAATTCTTTGTATTTGAGTTTTGGGTTGTGTTGGGCAGGTTTGTAACAAGTTGGGTTTGTTTTGAAACAAATGGTTGCTGCCCAAATTTTAGTGTCTTTGCTCGAGCGAGCTCTGTGTTTTAGCTACTTCGCTCGCGCTAAGGTTCCTTCGCTCGAGCGTGCGTCTGCGTCTAAGTTTGGACCTGAAGATTGTGTTTCTTGGCTCGAGCGAGGACTATGTTTTGGGTTTCTTCGCTTGAGCGAGCGTTTCTTCGCTCGAGCGAGCTTCTGGGTTGTAGACCTGAAGCTTCGTGTTGTTGGCTCGAGCGAGGCTTTCTACGCTCGAGCGAGGTTTCTTTGTGTCTGGTCGCTCGAGCGACCACTCCTTCGCTCGAGCGAGGTTCGAATATATCAGTTCGCAGCAGCAGCTTCTTCTTCACTTTTTCATCATCTTCTTTACTCAAACCCTAGCCCCGGCTGCTTCTCTCTCTACATACACCTTCTCTCTACAAATCCATCTAGTTCTAGTGATCTTCTACCCTAGCCTCTTTGTAAGAAAGGTAGAGCTTGGTGTGGGCTATGCTTTGATCCAAAAATCATTGGATTTTGAGCATCTTGAGTTTTCTCCATCTTCTCCTTTGGGTCTCTTCATTTGAGGTAGGGATACCCTACTCCTTCTTATGAGTTTTGACATAGATTTTAGTCATTTTGTATAAATGGTGGATTATGGCAATTTTGGGAAGTTAGGGTTTGATTTAAAGTTATAAAAAAAAGGGGGTTTTCAATTATTAAACTCCATGTATATGTGAGACCTTGGACAAATGGAATTATTGTTGTTAAATGAATGACATTGAACCTTAGGGTTGTTATTTGAAAAAGAGGGAAAATGCCCTAATTATGTTTGAATAATTAATTTGAATAATTAATTTGGGAAAACAAGAAATCGAGTTGAGAAACATGAAATTGGGAAATTATTAGATTGAATGGTGTAGTTGGATTGATTAATCACTCACCTATGAAAATGTTGGTAATTTATTATCTGTTTAGAAATAACTGTTTTGGGCTATCGGTGGAGGATAGTCTTGATTGTTGTAGACACTGTATGTTGATTAGGGAAAACTGAAACTAATCAATTGGTTAAGTCATTGAATATGACGGTTGAACGAACACCTTGAATATGTGCCTAGATTGATCATTGCATATGATAGACATATGATAGACTGTTTAAATACATTGCATATGTATCTTATTTAGGAGGAGATAGGGGATGTACTCCATGGTTTGGGAGGAGATAGGGGATGTACTCTCAAACCTGTTTGGGAGAAGATAGGGGATGGACTCCATTGATAACTAAGTTGGCTGGAGTGTCCAGGGTGAAAGTCCCGAAATCCTAATTACATTTGCATAACGTAGATAATTAAAGTATTGAAATGCTTTAATATGAGTTGTAGTCTCATTTGAATTGTGGAAAATGAAAGTATTTTAATATGAGTTGTAGTTTCATTTAATTGTTTGGCTAGATAATGAGCCATGTCTATAAACTTGAATTGGATAAGTAAAGGAAAGTGGAATGAAACATGGACGTATTTGTCATGGAACTGGAAAGTATTGTAAGTTGGTTTACAGGTGTTGATCATTTATCGAATGCTAATGTTTTAGTTATTTCTCATATTTGGTTTAGTATATCTCTACTGGGCTTAGGCTCACCCTTTATGGGACATTATTTTCAGGTACAGATGGTATGTCACCTCCAAGGACGTAGCTTGGGAGGCTTAGAGGCCGAAAGATCTTTTGATGTTATCTTTTTGTATTACATGTGAATCAAGGCAAGGGCTTATTTTGTATAAAGAGTTAGAACTCTTCTTTTGTTGAACCCAAGTGTTGACTTGGAAAGTTGTAAGCTCGGAGGGCATTTACTTTTGTTGTCAACATGTAACACTTTTGTACTAAATACTCTGATAAATGGAAATATGCTTTATTCTCTTATGTCTATGAATACCATGAATGTTAGGTTTATATGTATTATTTTGAGGGCGTTACACAGTTTGTATGATGCGCTGAGCCCAGTGTATGCAAGACAAATGAATAATGCAAACATGCAAGCATAAGGTATGCTAAATGAAATATGCCCTAATCTAACCATTGAAAGCAGTTAAATGAAAGGAAGAAAGACGTGGGGTTGGACGACATTCACTCACACACATACACTTATTACAACATTGGCCCTCTAGACGGGGGGTCTGAATAAAATCAAAGCTAACTAGCTACACTAATTAAGCTAACTATTACAAACCAACTAATTAACTAACTATTCTAGCTAATTAATTATTACAAACCAAATTGAATAACTAGCTAATCTAAGCTAATTAGAATATTACAAAGCACTAAGCTAAATTAATTACAACACAAGTAATCAACTACAACTAGCTAACAAAAGCGATAAATGGCCTCACGGGCGAGGGAGATATGTATGCTCGGTTGCGTCCTCCCGGAAATCCACCGCCTTGCCTCAAGACGCCTCTGTTTGCACTCTTTTGAATCTTTGAAAATTACATCGATTTCCATATTGCTTCTTTCTGATCTCAAGAACACCTTGAGGGCTGAAATTCCTCCTGTTGCTGCAACAGAGGACAGATAGAGGCAAGACAGTGTATTTGCAAGAAAATGTATGCACTTCCACACTTCTTATCATATCTCAAGCTCAAAGGAATATGGCACTTGACTCTTGAGCCAACAACCAAGCATTTTCAATGCATGGTGGCCAAAGGATCAAGCTTGCGAAAGACTCAATGAATGCGCACACATAAGACTCGAAAGGTCTCCACCCTATCATGCACAATCAAGGGGGACGGCGACCAAGAAATGAGGCGCGTTTTATCACTTCAAATATGAAACGCCCCTCGTTTCTCGTGTTTGGATTAACGTCCGATCCAAACACAATGCAATGCAACCCACATGCAAACAACATGCTTATCTGTCAATGCTAGAGTGGCATGCACAAGGCTCTATCATGTAAGCAATGCGCGCGTGGCATGTTTAGAAGCTAAGGCTTCGAGACTAGCAAAGAACATAGCACTATAGGCATACAATACTAAGCCTAAGTGACCAAACCAACCCCGAACAGAGGTTAAATATGCCAAAATAGTGGCTGAAACATACTAAGATCAAGGCATATAACACAAGGAAAATATGCACATTTGATGGCTCGCCAACAAGGCATGAAGACACAACTCTCAAACACATTGAAGGAGCGGAAAATGTGAGAGTGTGGCAATGACATATGCTCTGAAATTACATGCCAAGTGATGTCATATCATGCAAATAGCTCAAATAAAGCATGCCAAGAGGCTTGAAATACAAAGCTAGTCAAGGGCTTTACACTACAACCATACCAAGCAATGCTCAAATGGCCTTAAGCACTCAAAATAGACCCAAGGTAGGTCAAAATTGTAGCAAAAACATGCTAGACTTGCAACATAGATGGCAAGAAAAATAGGCTCCCGAATTAGCTCACAAACAAGGCATAAGGGCACAACTCTTAAACACAATGAAAGAGTGATAAACATGAGAGTATGGCAGAAGGTTATGCTCTGAAATTACATATCAAATGATGTCACTCCATGCAAAAGGCTCAAATATGACATACTAGGGGT
This sequence comes from Camellia japonica, assembly GCA_030407325.1. Classification (NCBI taxonomy): domain Eukaryota; kingdom Viridiplantae; phylum Streptophyta; class Magnoliopsida; order Ericales; family Theaceae; genus Camellia; species Camellia japonica. Next base: position 21,342,317 of record JAPPVO010000019.1, on the reverse strand, counting down.
CCCAAAGTGCAAGGCTAGCAAAGCCAAATACACTATAGCTATGCAAAGCCAAACATGCATGACCAAAACCACTTAAATCAGACCTTAAGCATGTTAAATCAAAGCCAAAAATGTATTGGAGTAGAACATACACATGCTAGATCAATAGGCTAAAACAACAAACATGCTAGGCTAGTGAACCAAAATTGCACAACAAGTGCAAGGACCATGCAAGAGGCAACCAAACCAACACAAATAAAAGTTATGACATGTCAAATAATGGCTAAAAACATGCTAAAATGGAGCCAATTCAAGGCACAAAGACATGCTACTTTGCAAGGCTACAAGTAGGATTATACTACAAGTATAAGAAGCACGCAAGAGGTGACCAAGACAACCAAAAATAGAGTAATGGCAGGTCTGAAAAGCCACAAAAATGAGCCCAAACAAAGCCACTAAGAAGTAGAAACACATGCTCTTTTGGAGGGCCATCAACACATGCAAACAAGAGAAGAGTATGGGGGACCACCCCCACCCATTTGGGACCTCAAAACCACTTTTCCACCACTAAAATTCCTCTGATTTTCAGTGGTGAGAAATCCAAAAAGAGATGGTCTCAAAGGCCTTAAAAGATGGCACAAAACAAGGCAAAACAAGCCACCAAAGGGGGTAAACCACCCCTAACTCAAACAAAGCCTTAAACAACCATTTTAAACACTTCAAAACAAGAATTTTTTCAGTTAAAAGCTAAGCCTAAAATAGCATTCAAAGGTGGCTAAAAAAGCAATGAAAATAAAGCTTTAAAGAGGCTATTACTCACCCTTGAAGCCCAATATTCAAAACCAGCCACTTCTTAGGCAAAATCAGGTCAAAGTCACTCAAATAAGGCTCCCAAGTATCTTAGCTCAATGATGGTGGTGTTTGATCAAGAGTTCTTTAGCAAATCCACCAAGAACTCCCACTTTCAAGCACTTTTAAGCACAAAAATATATATATATATATATAGAGAGAGAGAGAGAGAGAGAGAATTCTAGAGAGAGAGTAGATTTTTTGCTCTAAAAAATCTGAACCTCTAATAAGGGGGAAGCACCTCCCCTTATATAGAGCAAGCAAGCAAAAAGCTTGCTTCATCCCTTCTTACACGTGTAGGGAGGATGCATTCTATGCCTTACAAGTGGTACAGCTGGCACCAAAAATATCTGCAGAAAGTGCAGAAAGGCCGCCGACCAGTTAAAGTGGTCGACCGACCACCCAACCTAGCCGACCGACCACCCAAAGTGGCCGACAGGGACAAAAACTGGCCAACAGGGGGGGAAAGGTGGTCTACACAAAGAGAAGAAGGTGGTGGCAGGCTACCGACCACTTAGGCTAGTCGACCGACCACCCACCCTAGCTGAACGACCACCAAAAGTGGTCTATAGGGGAGAAAACTGACTGGCGGGGGAGAAAAGTGGTCTACACCTCTACTTCTCCCTCCAGGCAAAAGGGGGCACCAAGGTTTGGCTTAAAACAAGCACAAAACCTAGAGAGTTCAGAGACTCAGGGGCAAGGCACGCAACCGAAAACCCCGAGGACTCCAAACGAGCGCAAACATGCGCAATCATCGAGCGCTCAAACGATGACGTTCAAGTCTTTAGGACGGTCAAAAATGAAGTGTCTACAGCATGGTGTATAACCATGTTCACCATGATATAGGTATAGTACCCCTTTCAAACTCAAATAGGTTTGAAGATAGAAACCAATTTGAGGTTGAAGCAGAGAGAAAGATAGAGTGGAGAAAAAAAAAATGTATTGCGAGTAAAAATAAAAAAACAGGAAACAGCTTAGAGAGTATTACGAGTAAAAAAATTATGATAAAAATATTTAGGGTAGGAATAAACCGGCGGATAGAGGAAGAGATTACCACGAAGCGATACTGAAATGAAAACATGACAGCGGAATAGGTTGAGGTCCAACAAGCGGCCAAGGCAAGGATGCCGCCCGCCGGTGAAACGAAAATACTTGGTTCTTAACCTAGCTCTGATACCATGTTAGAATAGTAAAGAGAGAGGAAATAATATATATTGTATTGAATGATATGTCTTATACAATAGAAGACCTGTACATATAGGCTGAGAAATAGTATCCTACTAGAAATTTAACTATGAGAAAGAGTATCTTATCACCTAACTATGGCAATACCTAATATATCTAGGAAATCAATACCTAATATATGTAGGAATATATACCATATATACATTAACTGTATGAATGCATGTGATTTCTTTTATGATTCTTACTAGAAAGTCATGAATAGAAAAGAAAGGGGTTTTGGTACTTACATTAATGAGTGTAATATTTATCATTCTCTCTCTCATGTTAATGATGGAATAATTGAGAATTAGATCATCTTGAGTTAAATTGGGTTTATTAGATGTATATATTTTTGGGGCGTTACATAAAGTGTGCACTTTTGTCCCTGTTAAACTGTAAAATTAAGTTTATTTTTGTTTTCCCAATCAAGTGTGTTTCATTTAAATTAAAATATGATGAATTATCGAAGTTGTTGCTTGGAAAATTCATATATTGCAGAATAGATCTATTTCTATATTTCTGCAAGTCTAGTGGTTGTTTTTGAAAATGCATTTCAACCGACACCTTTCCCTTGTTTAGTAAGAAACATAAATGTTATATAATTTGCATGCCTTTTGGTATATTTGTGAATTATGGTTGGGGAAACTCTTGTGCACGATTTTCTGTGAGCATTCGTAGTTACAAATACAATATAAAATATTGATCTTGAAAATCTAGTCAAGGAAGCAAAACAAATTTTTTTCCTATTTTATGTTTAATGTTTTTCAGCCACAAATACTAAAAATGACTAAAAGCACCAAGTTATCGAAAAGTTGTTTATATATCTTCCTGTGTATAAATCTTAATTAATATGTCATCTAAAAACATTTATCGGACTAACTTAATTTTTTTGATGAATGTTATACATAACCTTACAAAATGAAAAATTACATATTGGTTCTCCAAGATTATTTGACTCACCTAGAAAAGTTAAATATAAATAATCTTTAACAATAAAATTTTAAATATAGTTTTAGGCATAAAATAATTTTAAGTTGAAAAATATACTTTTTTTAGACAAAAAATTGAATTAAAAAAAAAAGGTAATTTATTATTAAATATCTAATTTTGTAGTTAAATATACAATAATAAAACTTTCAACCATTAAAATATTCTCTAGAAATGATTTTATCCTTAAATTTTTTATCTTCAAACCCTTAATTTGTGACAGTAGATTAACCTTTTGGCGATGCATGTGTCATGATGGCTTATCTCTGTACTTCAATTATGCCAGAGTAAACTTTGTTTTTCTTTCACTATCCCAAAGTTCATATATCGTAGAGTATATTGGCTATTTGGTAACAACCAGTTGCAAGCTTATTGATAATCAATATGTAAAAACTGCAAACATTATCTCTGTGAGTTTGTTATAATATATTTAAATTATTTTTTATCTCATAAGTTGTAATAAAAAAAAATGCACTAAACACTTCAACACAGGTTGTCAAATTAAATATAAATATAATTAATTCCAATAAACTGCGTCAAATATAACCATATTATCAGCTAACCTAATAAAAATTCCTAAAAAACCCACCATTTGAGTCTTGCAAGTTCCATGTAGAATTTAAATAAAGTATTTGGATGAAGATTTGAATGAGAATTAGTAGAGAGAAAGGAAAATGAAGTAGAAAAGTGAAACAAAAATCAAATCTATAATTCATTAAATTGCATTTAAAGGGTAATAATTCAAAGTAATTATACTTTCATAAAAATGCAAATTAAAACAAGTGACAATTGTGTATCGTGTCATAGTTTTCACTTACACTTTATGAGAGTACATTTATTTTGAGTTGTACCAATTTAAATGGATTTTTTGTTGGGATTCATTCCATGTCCCCCAAAAGAGAATGAAAGCACAACTACACACACTATAGAGAAAAATATACACACATAGAGGTTTATGTGATTTGACGCAAATTGCCTACATTTACAAAAGAAAGACATTCCACTACACTAATAAAATAGATGATATGGATGAGATGATCAAAATACTCAAAACTCACATCGCTACCTGAACCCCATCGTCAAAGATAGTTGAGCCTTTACTCATCCTAATGCTTTATGGTATTTTTTTTCTCCTACCCTTTATATGTCTATGTTCTCTCATTGTTCTCTCACCAAAACCTATAGCTCACATGGTTACACATCCTTAGTTACGACTTTTGTGCATTTGGTTATCATATATTGTGTTGTTAGTATGACTCATTGAGATATTAATTATGATATTATTTTTGTTATGATCTAAGAGTTCTTTCTTATACCTTATGATGTTAGGTTATAACTCAATTTATTTATTCTTTTAATTATGACTCTCATAATATTGAGTTATGCCATTTGTAATGATCAATATCATAAATGGTATAACTTGCATATGGGTGTGTACCATAGAATTACCCTATTTAGAATAGCTTACTCATAAGAAATATTATTCTTAGTAATCCAAACTATACTATCCTAACTCAAAACAATGTATAAACCAACATAATAACTAATAATTATATAGGACTCACATAAATAACATGGGTGAACAAATCCCAACATTATTCCCTATTTCATTTCCTTTCATTTTTCCATTCCCTGCGTTTTTTTATTTTTTATTTTTGATAAATTTACTCAAAAGTCTCATCTCAGAAAAGTATATACCAAAAAGTTTCATGAATTTTCTTGTAAACAATTAAGTCTCATTGAATTTGAAAAAGTACACCATGAGGTCCTTTCAATATATTTCTTGAAGATTTCAAATGTGGGTATACTTCTGTGGGTGTTGATTTTTGACCTCACAACCGAATAAGGAACTTAGCTGGAGAGCACACGGTAGAATAGATAAGCCAACACTTGCCAATAAGAAGATGAGAATACCGACAATCAAGTCAGTCAACTTTTATCTCAAAGATATCAAATAAATACTCAATGCACAAGTCAAAGCATATCTTAGACCTAAAGGGGTGCCTCACTTTTATAGCTAACAGTGCCCTAATCCCGTAGAAGTCTCACTTCATAGGACTCAAGCACAATGCTTATCTCGGACTCTTAGCTAGATATGGATAAACTCCTCAAGAGCCTTATCCTTATCCAGACTAAGTGCCTTCTTTCATCTAGGACTCTTGTCCTCTATCTAGATATCTCGGATTTCAAAATTACAGCACCAGACCTCGGTAATACTGCAACCATCTCAGTAACATGGCTCACCCACGTGGCACCTCGGCCGACATCTCGACGGTCCTCAGCCATGTGGCATCATTCTCAAAATACATCCCCATAACTGCCCCCTAAGTTCTATTACCTCGGCATCCTGAAGTGATGGAACCTATATCGTTTGATTTTTCCAACATATCGGCTCAACGATATGCTGGAGATACTCTTCCGACTGAGATCATGACTCGTTGGTTTCAAGTAACCAAAATTCAAATGCCCACTTCATCAAGAATTAAGAATCAAGAACCAAGTTCTCTCAAGCACCTCAATCGAGATTACTACACTAGCCGAGGTCATTACCCCACTAGTTCAAGAATTCCAAGAATCTTAACTGCACATGAGTTATTACGCTTCATTATCCCAACCGTTTCTTCTACGTGTCACATTCTTATTGGTTCATACCCATCACGCATCAGTGGTATCCCTTCACTTCTTTTCCGTGTTATCTCTCAGGCACATCGTCCCAAGCAATCAAGTTTTGTTGCCTTTTTGAATTTCAACAAAACTTTCCTCTCTTTCTTCCGTCCTTTCACTTCCACATTCATCTCTTTCCGCTCAAAGCTTCTCTCTTTAGATTCCATAGCCAAACGTTGAGACCCTTCGGTAGACCCTGTTGTTCATCGTCTCCGGTGATCAGATCGGCAGTCTGTTCCGACCAAACGCATCTACTGACTCCGGTGAACACACTTCTGGCGCTTGTTTCCTTGCTCATATTCTGTAAGTCTCTAATTTCCCTTTATTTTAGTTTTGGTTTCTTCATTGTTCTTGAGTACATTTCCGTTTTAAACTGCTGCACATCACACACATTATATTTGTAATCGCATTTGTGTTACTTGCATTTCACTTAACTCTTGTTATTCTATATGCCCTTATGTGTTCTGGTTTGTTTTTCATGTTCTTGCACAAATTTTACTCACATCTTTCCTCATTCTTGTACTTTGGCACTGAATCATCCTTTCTTGCTCTGCAATCTTGCTCTTTTTATGTTCTGCAACTTTCCTGTTTTTCAATTCTGAATCCTTACTGTTCATACATTTCCAGACTCTTGTCTATTTTCCCAATGTTTCTTAGATTTAGGCTTAGGATTTGTTAGAACCATGCACACTAAGAAAATTGTAACAGAATTTGCCTCGAAGCTTCTCTAGGATCCCAAAATCCATAACCCAATACCACGCCGAGGTCCTTAAACCCCCTCAAAGCCCCTTTTTCTCTTAGAAAAGTCAAAAAAATCACTTAAGCTGAGACTATGCGTATGCACAAGTGAATGGTAGATAGCCCTGCTAAGATAGAAGCCTTCCGCTGAGAATTCAACATCCCCTCCGATGTCCATATTAGACTAGCTAGAAAAGATGACTCCATAATACCAGGAGAAGACTACATGCCCTTTCTCGGAGTGTCTATCCTCGAAGAGAGAATTAGGTTTCCATTAGATATCCTATTCAGAGGAACACTCCACTTCTATAAGCTGAACCCAATGCAACTAGCCATCAATACATTCCATGTAATCAACGGGATAGTCGAGCTTAACCGCTAACATAGAGCCCAACTTAATCTCCAAGATGTCCAACACTACTATACTATGTGTGCCCTTGAGTCAAAAAATGGCATTACCTACTACTTGAAGCCGAGATCCACAAAATACAAGCTGATTGCCGACCTCCCTAATTCTAATAAGGGTGTTGGGGACAACTATCTTATCCTCTCGGGCAACTGGGAGTTTGCTCAACATGATGATCTCCACCTTTTTCCACTCCCAACAGCATCTTAGGAGATCACAAGAGTAAGTCGTTCTCTAGAACACGCACTTTTAACACATCATCCGCTTGGACTATCTGTTTTACTATTTTGCTGGCCATACATTACTTTCATGTAGCTCTTTGTAGCTGACTTTTTGCGCTCCTTGGAGGGGTATAGTCTCCTTGGGTACAATAACCCTACAGTTCGGACTCCCGTGGTTCTGAATCTGGTTTCACAAGTGCAATGTGAAATAGAAAAACGAATAAGAGTCTAAATTCGGCAAATTTTAGAAAATCCATTACTCATCAGAGATGCCAAAAATAGACTGCATTGCCAGATTTCAAAGTCGCCACCTAAATATTTTTGGGAAATCTAGCAAACACGTGACTCATGCCAAAAGCCACTTGTCCGTCATAACCAAAGTGTCTCGGCTTGGAAACTTAGGTGTGAGAGGAAAAGGTCATGAATTGAACACCCCACTCACCCGATCAAAAATCGGCCTCTACTAATCATGATGTAAATTTTATAGACATTATATGCTCATGTTCTGATTATGGATATACGAACTTACTATGTGAGGCACACAAGTATAGATTGTTTTGCTTGCTTTGGAAATGACTTGATTTTATGTGATTTTTAAAAGAGTTTTGAGTGCACATAACTCAAAAGTGAAGAAATGAGCTCGTACATACATTTGATCAAAATCATCCCCAATGTAAGTAAAATAACCTTCATCTATAGGCATTCAAATAGTTTATTTCGAGTAAGCACGTAGCCTCATGGTAAGATGTTAAGCATGACAACAATCACACACATGAATATGCTAAAACCAAAAAATATTCACCCAATACTCCGAGGTAAACCAAAGAAAAAGAAAGCAATTAGAAAAATGTATGACCTTAACAATGCACATGACTAATGCAACACATAAAAAAAATGTAACTAGTGGATTCGGCTTCTTAACATGACATATGAATCGATTGAAGGCATACGGTAGTTCATGTATTCAAGTAAGTAAAATGACAATGATAGTATGATGAGCCAAATCCTAATGCATTGAAAAATGGATGCAAATCATGGCAATGATAGAGAAACATGATGCTATACAACTATAGTAAGCAAATAAATAAAAAGGAGAAAGAAATGGGGATTGGGAGACATACATCAAATGTTACATATTTGCTCTCTTTTCAAGGGAGTCCGAATACCCTAATTAACTAATTATTACAAATCCAAATGAAAGCTACTAATTATTACAATACAAGCAAATGAACTAATTAATTACATGAACTACTTAATTACAAGCACAAATGAATTGGCTAACTAATTTAATACAAAATACAAATTGAAGTAGCCAAATTAAAGGGATCAAAGGAGAGGCCCTCAATCATGTAGACATAGGCAAGAACATCTTCTAAAAACCCTCACTACTCACTGCCAAAAGCTGCTCTGTTCACAGTCTAAAAATGACTCTGTTTTGGGCCTCAAGATCTGCTCTGTTTCATTGGAAAAACTCCTCCTACCGTACAAAGGGGGTGGTCGGCCGGCCACATGAACTGGTCGGCGGTACAAAGTGATGGCCGGCCGGCCGGCTAGTATTTTTGGGAAAATACTTGTTACAACATAATTGAACCAGAGCAAAATAGAAGGTTTCCAAAGGATGTTCATCCTTCTTGCTCCCTCTTGTCATGAAGATTTTCAAGGAGAGAGTAAGTTTGCTTTATAAATCATCAAACATCCCAAGGGTATTTTAATGATGATTAGTGAAGCAACGGGATGGTAATTAATGGATACAAAGTTAACTTAAACTAATACAATCAAAGATATGGCCAAAACCCACTAAATCTCATGGAAAACCAGAGCAAGTGAATACTCAAGCTTAGAGAAAATAGGTTTAGAAGGAGCCATTCTTGAAGGCAAAGCTCATACACAAGAGGTTCCATCATTAAGAAAACCAAAGAGATTCTTCTTCCTACTTATGGAGGATGGATTGAAACCTCTATTTCCATGCTTCAAAGGAACTAGAAGAGAGTCTCTAATGGTCTTGATGAAAAAGCTCTCATGTAGCTTTGAAGCAAAAGCAAAACTAAACTAAGTAAAGCAAGAAATGAAAGCTATGGAGAGATGATTGCTACTCATGGAACATGGATGAAACATCCATTTCCATGTTACCAAAAATGAACTAGAAAAGAGCTTTGCAATATCTTCCTAGAAGAGAGATACGAGACAAGAATCAAACTATCTATATAAGCTTTAAACACATATATATAGTTCATATTTAATCAAGATCTACCTAAAATAGTTCTGAAAAAGAAAGAAAAGAAGCAAAAACATGAAGAACAACAAGAGAGAAACACTAGAGGACAAGCCTATGGAAAGGTGGCTAACCCTTCCACCTTTAACAAGGTTCAAATAACATTTTAAAGCCCAAAATATTCTGAAAAACAGTATTGAAATGAAGAACACGAAGCCTAAAAGAAAAGGAAATAGAAAGAGTTGAAAAATCAACCTCTAGAGAAGATGAAGAGTTTCTTGGTTCATAAACTCCAATCCAAACATTCTCAAGTAACTGAAATCAATCTCAAAGTTCCAGCCAAAAGCTTCAAACTTAAGCTCCAATGGTGTATCTATAGTATATCTATATCAAGAGGGTAGAGAAGAAGGTGAAATGACTTTCTCACAAAGTTTCTCCACTTTTTTTTTTTTTTGTCCCCCTAACATTGAGGGCAGGCCTTGTATTTGTAGATTTTTGGCGTCTCACGTCGGAAATATCTAAAAAAGAACAACTGTCTTGGAGCTCGTGCATGTGAGTAGCTACAGCTACAAAATATCTGTTCTCGACAAATATAATCGGCCGACCAACATAATGTGGCCTGCTAGTCATTTTTGGTTTTGCTGCTTTTTGAGTGATCAGGTTAAAAAAAATAGATTTTGGCCCAAATGGGGTGCAAGGTTTGGGTTTGAATTTCAAAACTGAATTCTTTTGCTGAAGATTCGAAAGATTATATAGTATAACATTTCATCATCGAGTATTCAGAGTAAAGCGTCCAAGTCTTAAGGACGGTCAAAATGAGGTGTCTACACTCTTCCTCAACCCGGCAAATTTTTTTGAAAAGTCTACATTCCCCGAGCCGATCTTAATAGGATCTTTCATTTGTCCAGCAAGATTAAGAAGGCCTTTTTTCTATTAAACTATACAGCAACCTACAAGTCACCTCTTCCCGACGTCCTGCAAAGAAACAAGACTCCTTCTACATCAACCCCAACTGTCTCTTCCAAGGCAAACCAAGGTTCCAGCTCCCAACCAACCGACCAACCGTCAATGTCGGCTCTATCACAACACGTTCCCCCATCAAAGTGAAAACGACGCTAATGTCCCAATGACACTCCCGCTAGCAGAACCAGGAGTATGAGACGCCTCAATCAACTAGTGTATGATCTTACCAACCCATCAATTGCCCTGCCTGCATTCAAACTCGGCACTGGTGTCAACATTGCCGGCTCGTCAAAGGAAATAGGTCGTAAACCTGCCGTCGCCGAAGATCTACTCTCTAGTTTGCCCGATGTGTTGACCGCTTAATCAACCCCTTCTCATTCCTCTGTTCAGAAGCCTAAAAGGGTTAAAAAAAAGCCAAGGTCACTGTCACGCCTTCTTTTGAAGAGAAGGATCTTGAGGATGCAGTTTCAATATCCAAACTTGCTAAGGCTGAGAAGAGGCAAGCCTTTATTGACTCCGCCAATGTCTCACCACCAAAAAGGCTAAGACCTTCTACTGTTGAAGATTCATCTGATTCATTCGTCCCTAACATCACCATTGATGGTCGCCCTATCAAGATGAGTAAGAGTACGGCTTGCCAGCCCGAGGTCGTCGTTGCTCTGTCTTTCGCTGCGCTTCTTCCCACCGATATACAGGCCATAGGTGATTTCAACAAGTACGAGCATTTCGCCTATATGATGCAGAACTCCATTGTGGTAAGTGTTTTTTCTATTGTTAGTTCAATATTTTCTATATTTGGAATTATTCCCACTGCTTCACTAATATATCTTCTCTCTATTTTGCAGTCCATGCAGCATGCTCATGCCTTTGCTTACAAGGCTGAGTTAATGAAGAAAGATCTGTTGAAGAAGACCCACGAAGTGTCACTACCCAAACTCGCCCCTATAGGTTTAGCGTTGTAACCGACCAGTAATCCTTGGATTACCAAAAGCCTCTTAATAGAATAACATATAATTAGGGGTTGCGGAAACAAGTTTACAAAATATACATAGTCCATAAAGCTGTGCAGACATACATGGGACATAAATTTTCAAAACAAACTTATATATATATATATAGATGTGACGTCACAAATACATTAGTCTTACGTCACCCAATTACACAGATAGAGTCGAAAAGGAACTTAGCCCAAGTACAGATATACAGAACAAAACCAAATAAAGCCTTGACATGGTCCTCTCAAAAGGAACCTCCTCGGGAAGCACGGTAGTTGGCTGACAAAACAGAATCTTAGGCCATCAACTTTGGGCCTGGTCACGTGCCCGCTTACCTACATACATAATAATAAATAGTGAGCTGGTGGCCAGTAAATAATAACAAGGTAAAGGTTTGATGAATGATGACCGTAACAGATTCAGGTTTCAAATCTCTTATCAAAACAAAAACATAGACATGTTCGTATCAGAAACAAAGTCATAGTCATAATCATAGTCGAATCATGTGTGGTACATCCATTAGCATTAACATATCTCTTTTGTGAAAACCCGCATCTAATTATTCTTTAAAAAAAATATAAATAAATAAATAAAATTAATTAATTAATTTTATCCAGAGTTTATCTAAATTATATTAGTGTATAAGTTAGTTTTAAATTAACCCAATTCAATCACCAACAAAGGCATTATGAAGAATAATTATTTTGTGGATGTTCAATATTTGTCGTTTATAAATTATTTTAATTAGAATTTAACATGATAATTATTCTTACTAAATACCTTAGTTAAAAATTTTAGTGTATCAATTTTGAGAAATCCATACAAAAAAATAAAAAATAAAATCAGATTTCGGTAAGATTTGGTGGCAGCAAAACAACACTTGGATTGCATGAAAATATATTCATTGGAATTGAGAGATATGATCAGATAACCTATTATATGCATTAGAATTGAGAGATACGATTAGACCAAATAGAATGATTAAGAGAGGGAGAGAGAGAGAGCCTCAGAGGAGCTTCTATATATTCATACACACAGTGTTCATATTTTCCTAAACACTAATCGGAGAGAGTAAGAAAAAGAAGAAGAGGGAATTCCAGTGAGCAAGCTTAGTAGAAGAAAAGGAGGAGATTAAGGTTGCATATTTTTCTACCATTTCACTATTAGATTTCAATCCTACAACTAAGTAAGAAAATCCTCTCAACCCTCTCATTTTTTTTAATTGTTGAATTTTTCATATTATATTCATAAGATAAAATGACTAACTTATACATAGAAATTTTTATATGTATGTATATAAATTTTGTGATGTGTATATCAAATATTTGAAGATATTGATAGTCTTAAAGTCATAGTATTATTGTGGAAATAGGCTTGCATGTGTAGTTTATACCATTAAAGAGAGGATTGAAGATTTTTTTTTGGTCCTTGAATTTGCCAGAAAATTTGTATGAATTTTTAAACAATTTTATACTCACACTTTGAAGATGATTTCTTCTACAAAGTTGTTGAGAATGATGTCTAGTTCATTCACGAATTTTGGCAACAATTTTTGAGCTTTTTACGAATTTATACAAAATTTTAATTAAATCTGAAACTGTAAGACAGATTTTACTATATGTTTGAAAATTTATTAAAAATTCTATATTAAGCCAAATCTGGTAATTTCTAACTAAAAGATGAAATTTGAGAAGTCTAGTTTCATAATAAAGTTTTAGATTACGGAGTTGATCTATGAATTTAAGTATGGAATTAATTTAAGAAAATGTGACAAATCTGTGTCATAAAAATTGCTGAGAATTTTACAGGATTATTTATAACTTAATTTTTTGAAATTCTTTCTGAAAAATGACCTAAACATCTTTATTGAGTATTCTATTCATTTGCACGAATTTTAGAATTGTGTAAATAATTCATTTATAATTTTTATTACCTAAGGTATAACCTGAAATTTTCTAGACAGGTTTAAGATCATCACTTCAATCATTTATTTGGAATAAAATCAATTATTGTGTTGGTCTAATTCATCAAATATTGTAAATTAGTAATCTGTGTATGGGTGTATTGTGGTTTATTTAATATTGTGCTAAATTAAAAAAAAAATAATTCATGCATGAGTGTGATTATGGTTTATTTTCTTTGTATCTAAGTTATTATATTCATACCATGGTTTACATTAATTGTTTATTTAAATTTTGTACATTGAATTATTATTGTGTGACATGTGTAATATTTTATGTTAGGAATTTTAATGAGTTGGTATAACAATATTAGTGATTAAATTTGAATAATTTGTGATTAAAAAAAAAATAATCAAATGATTAATGATATATATAAAGTTAATGATAGAGGGTTAATACCAGTTGTTCAGGGTGACCCCTGGTTTTTTAATAATTTTTACATAAATTGTGTCACGAAACCCTGAGATGGCACGGGGCTTATTTGAACCCTTATCGGTATTTGGTTTTGGAATAAGGGTGGATGTGTGGGTGGCACGCAAGGAAGTTACGTACCCCTGGAAGACCGTTCCCTTGGGGCAGACCACGAATGCCATGGCTTGGGTATATAACTCCGGGCGTGGGCATCTTTAGTAGTTCTTGAATATTTGACCAAGGGGGGGTTTCCAAATTAACTGTGACCATGGCTTAGTGATTGGTAAGAAAGTTTCTTGGATGAGATTTTGAGCGTTATCTAAACTATTAAAATTGTCGAAATTATTATAATGGCTGTTACATTTATCATGCTATTAATTTTTATTATTTTTTTAATTATTACGGTTTGAATATTTTCTCTTAAAAAGAATGGTAGGTTGGTTATATTTTCTTATTGTATTACAAAACTCATGGCATATATTTTGTTGCCCTGGCGTTTCATGCCAGATTATGTCGAAGAAGGGACTGAGGCTGAATTTGGAGCTGCTGATAATATTGAACCTTGACTAACTTAAAGTCAAGACTTTATCAAAATAAAATTTTATTATCTCTTGTATTAGTATTTAAAAATGTTGTGACATTGAATGTGAACTTGTAATTTTATTTTTGTTGTTAGACTTTGACTATGTGAGAATTTAAAATTCCCTAATTAGTTGTTAAAATTTTATCTAGCAAGTTATTTGTTATTTAAATTTTATGATGTTCCCAAAAAAAAAAAAAAAAAAATTTGGGGCGTCACATCTTTGGTCAAGCATATCAAGTTCCATAATGGAACCTCCGGTACAGGGTAACATATCTCATACATAGGCCACGATATTATTCCCCCGGGCGAGGGCCTCATGACTATAAGCCACAGTACTATTTCCCTTGGGTGAGGGCCTCTACTAAGGATGCCACATAAACATTTCAGAAACATGGATCATCATTCATGGGCAGAATATAATATTTCACAAAATAGAGCATTTCTTGTCATATCATATCATATAAGAAATTACTTAAACGTAAACATAGCTTTACAAAGTTATTACTCACAAATGGTTCCAAAGCAGATAGACAAAACAGATAACCGGATAGCCTACGGCGCGTAACCTATACAAACACACATAAAATATACATTTGAAACACACGCTTGAATAGTACGTAACTTATTTCACTTTGGTCTTTGTGTGTTTCTAAGTCTTATCACTATTATTGTGTCTCAATCTTGGCCTAGGAATGCCTAGGATGCAATGAAAATGCTAAAATGCACTTTGGAATTCTTAACAAAACTTGTTGAAAACAAGGATCATGCTCGAGCGCAACTTCCTTCGCTCGAGCAAACTTGCAAACATGTGAGGGTACGCTCGAGTACATATTCCCTCGGTCGAGCGGTCTACAAACTTTGAAAAAGTACTGGTTGTATGAAATCTCCGCTCGATAGCCGCTCGACGGTCGCTCGAGCGTGAGACTCAGGTTCTCGCTAAAGTGTAACTCTTGCCGCTCGAGCGGTCTGCAAAAACATGAAACTTCTGGAAGCTTGCATTTCACGCTCGAATGGACTTTTGGTCGCTCGAGCGTGTATGCAAAAACAAAGGTGGCTACTCGAGCGCAGGATTTGTTGCTCGAGCGGAGATGACAAATTTTGGGATTTCCAGATTTACCTCCAAACTACAAAACTCAAATTCAAAGTCTCAAAATGCAACTTTTGGCCCCCAAAACTTGAGAAAACACTAGTAAACTGATAAAACATGGTTAATTCAAAATAATGTCATAAAATTAAGTCCAAAAGCTTTGTCAATTATTCAAAACTCAAACTTGAAATTGTGAAAACATATCATTACATATCATGCATGTAAAGGTGCAAGTTCAAAGCTTTCAAAACATGATCAAATGAGGTGTCTAACTCAAAAACATATTGAATTCTTTGATCTAGGCCAAAATGAGGACATGCAAGAGGAAATTTTTTGAAAACAACTTCAAATTGTGATGAAATGAGCATGCATGCATGATATGGTTCAATTCTCTTCAATTCTAACCCAATTCTTGTATCAACATACTTAATTCTTTAGAGTTTATTACAATTGTACAATCTAAGGGTTGAATTCTTACCTAGGCTTGTCAATGATGCTCTAGATGATCGATGGATGGAGGTTCCAAGCCAAATTCTCAAGTTCTCTAGCAATCCTCTCAATTTGAGCTCAAAATTCTCTCTCTCTCTCTCTCTCTCTCTCTCTCTCTCTCTCACACTCACGTTTTGGTGTTGAAGTAAAAGGAAATGGGAGTATAAAAGTGTATAAGAGGTATTGTGGTGGCCTTATATAGGCTTGATTAAGAAATTACTTAATTTGGGCTTAATTGAGCATTAATTATTCTAATTTAATCGTTCCGAACAGAATTTTAATTAAACCTACCTTAATGTTCTAATAATTTCAACTAACAAAAAAACCAAGTCAATTGCATGATCAGGTGCCGATAAGGCCTTCAATTTACAAAATAGAACAAAATCAGAGACAGATATTTCTACACAGGACAAATAGAAACTCACATAACACATAACACACGTAATGAATGCAAAATTTCACTTTAATTACTTATTAAGCATTCTTAATCATGGATTGTATGTTAATCAAAGGTCAGGGTTGTTACATGAAGCCACTGACTACCTTAACCAGGCCAAGACAGCGAAGGCAAAGCTGCTAGATAGGTGCAACTTGGCCAGATGGGCTGAGTAAAAGGCAGAAGTCGAAGCCAACACGTCTGCTGAAAAGGCCACCAAGGCTAAGACGGCTCTTACCAAGGCTTTCGCTGCCAAGGATGCCGAGATCAAAGCAGCTGATAAAAAGGTGTATACCGAGGGCCAAGCCGATGTCAATGAGCAATATAATAAACAGGTCAACCTAGCTTGCAACTGAGGCTTCTATCTCGGCTGGTTGGCAGCCCTAGATAAGCTTTCGGTGCCTAAAGATTCTCCACTTCGAGATCCCAGCCAGCTCCAAATACCCTTCCTTCATTCTCCAACTCAATCTGAGGAGGAAGGAAAGGAAGAAGGAGAAGGAACAAATATTGACACTACTAGGCCCAAGTCCCCCACCTTAAATGATCAAGTCCTAGACACGACCGGCGAGGATGAAGATGAGGTCACCAAGAGCCTTGACGAGACCCTTCGTGAGATCGATACTGAGGTCAAAACCGATGCCAAAGTCGAAATGCCTGCTACCTTGTCCACCGAGGTCGAAACACAGCCAATTGCCGAGGTGGATTAGGTAGAGAACAATGATCTAGAACCCAACTCCAAGGACTTTGTTTTTCTTTTTTGTTGAACAGATATACCATTTTCTTTATTTTTGAATGATTTTGCTTTTGTTGGGCCGAAGTGCCTTTTTGATGTAACTGAACAAGTTTCCCTTCTCTTATGGATGCTTGTCTATTTTTCTTTTAAGTGTTGAATGTTTGCCTGTTGTCTTTTATTTATGCTTCATTGTGCCTTGTATGTTTTCTTGCTTTGACTCCTTGACATAATCATCTCCGATAAGCAAACATCTCGGACTACATCCATCGTTTATCTCGGATAACTTCAAATTGTAAAATTTTTCTAAAACTTTTACAAGTGTTATGTTCACTTGACCTATCCATGCGTCTTGCCCCCTAATGTGAACCTAAGTATCACTTATGTTCACATTAAGGATGCATCGCTTGGTTCTTGCCTAAGTCTAACTTAGACATCCATGACCGACGTCATCATGTTTGGCTCGCCCAAACTAAACACTTAAGTCTTAACCTTAGTGTACTGAGAGTACTATCTACCTCAGCTTTTCGCACAAGCTGACCAAAACATGGCTAGTTTTGCCTTATTTCACATTGAAATATCGCCTTGTACTTAGTTCAATTTTACCATCATTCTAAGTTAATCGCCTTGTTCACCACAGGAACATCGCCTTAAGACTTTCTTAGTCTTATCTCGCAATCATAAGTGTCCACAACATGTTGTAAAGAACAAAATCGAGCTACAATTTTATTTATACTTCGGCTAAAAATCTATTCAAGTTACATAGAGAAAGAAAAAATAAAAAATCAGTGATAGAAAAAATCAAATTATTAGTATTCCAAGGTCTTGGCAATTCCTTGTCATCAATGTCTTCAAGCCAATATGCACCATTTCTGGCAACTAAGATGATTCGATAAGGTCCTTCCCAGTTTGGGCGAAGCTTGCCCTCTCTGGAATCATTCTTATTGCCGACGACTTTTCTTAGGATGAGATCTCCAACTTGGAACTCCCTAGGATTGACCTTCTTATTGTATGAACTAGCAAGTTGCTACTGGTATGCCCCCAGTCAAATTGCTGCTCTTTCTCTTTTTTCTTCAATTAAATCAAGATCTCAGGCAAGGAATGCCTCATTTGTTCCATTCTACACTTCATGGGTTCTGATTCCAGAGATGCCAATCTTCAGTGGAATGATAGCCTCTGTGCCATAAGCCATAGCAAAAGGAGACTCCCTAGTAGATCTTCTCGGTGTCGTGCGATATGCCCATAGAACATTGGGTAAATCCTCCACCCACTTGCCCTTGGTGGCTTCCAGTCTTTTCTTTATTCCATCCAAGATGGTCTTGTTGGATGCTTCGACCTTTCCATTGCTTTAGGAGAAGCTGGAAGTTGAATAGTAGTTCTTAATCTTGTATTTTACGCAAAAAATTTTGATCAGCTTGCTGTCAAACTAGGTATCGTTGTCTGCCATAATGGCTCTAGGGATCCCAAACCTGGTGCTGTTTTTCAGATAAATTTTTTTACATTTATATCTCGGATTTTGGCAAGGGGTTTAGTCTCTACCCACTTTGTAAAGTAATCAGTTGCTACAAGTAGGAACTTCTTCTGTCCAGTTGCTTGGACAATTGCCCAACAAGATCCATGCCCTACTGGGCAAATAGCTAAGGACTGGATAAGCTTAGGCATCTTTCTGGTTTAAGTCTCTAATAGGCTGACATATCAAAGGTGCAAACCTTTAACACTTTTCACACTTCTTGACATAAGCTTAGGCATCTTTCTGCATATAGGGCTACCAAAATCCCTGTGATATAGCTCTATGAGCAAGTGATCTGCCCCCTGTATGGCTTCCACACACTCCCTCATGGATCTCGTATAAAGAGTCCTCTACTTGGGATGGGTGTACACATCACAGTAGAGGTCCAATAAAAGATCTCATGTACAGATGGCCTTTTGTTGACAGGCAGAACCTAACCGACTTCAGTCTAATCTTATGAGCTTTCCTTCTGTCTTTTTATAGCTTGTCATCTCTAAGGAACATGACTATGGCGTCCATCCAACTTGGACCCAACTCCACGCACAATGCTTCATACTCTGTTATCAGAGGTTCAATACTTGGGTATGACAGGTAATCCACCATAATTACTCTTGCCTCGTCTGACTTTATAGCACTAGCAAGGGTTACTAGGGCGTCGACATGACTGTTGTCATCTCAGCTGACCTACTACAGCCGACAGCTTTGTTATTGTACTAGTAACTTGATGACCTCCTTGATGTAGGCCACCATCCTCTCATCTCGGGTTATGTACTCGCCCGTCGCTTGATTTATAATGCATTGGTAGTCGCAGAAGACTATCTTCTCATTAGCTTCAATTGTTGCTGCTAGTTTCAGGCCAGCAATTAGTGCCTCATATTCTGCTTCATTGTTTGAGGCCTTTAACCCTAAACGGATAGACTGTTATATCATTCATCCATCTAGCGAAACCAAAACTACTCTTACCCCCGCTCCTTGTCAATTTGAACTACCATCGACAAAGAGACAAAAGGAATCGCCGATGTAAATATCACAGGGCTTTAACTTCTCTTCTCCCTTCTTCTGTCTGGCCGACATGGGATTCCACGGTCCCAACTAATTTTCCTCCAGCTATCCTGGGCACCCTAGGCCGAGGTTCGCCAGTGTCAGTCTTGGGCAAACGCCTTGTGTGAATTCGGCAACGAAGTTAGCCAAAACCTAACCCTTTATTGTTGTCCTTGGTCTGAGCTCTAAGTCATATTGACTTAGAACTACAGCTCATCGCGCTACTCTGCCTGTTAAGTCTCCCTAGTGTAACAGAGATTTCAATGGGTGCTCTACAAGTACCACGATTTTAGAAGCCTGGAAATAATGGTTTAGTTTCTTTGATGCCATTAGCAGGGCCAGTGTCAGCTTCTCTAAGGGCAGGTACCTAGTCTCTGCACTCGTCAGGGTCTTGCTACATAGTACACTGCCCTATGTCCTCCTTCTTCTTCTCGGATAACCATGGCACTGATAGCATGGTCCGAGACTGCCAAATACAAAAACAACTCTTCCCTTGGTACTAGATTGGACAACATTGGTGTAGTTGTCAAGTACCTTTTCAAGTCGGCCAAGATGACTTCGCATTCTTGTGTCCACAGGAAGTCTATGGCCTTCTTTAACAACTGAAAAAATGGCTTACATTTTTCGAACTTCGACTGATGAATCTGTGTAGAGCTGCTGCTTTGCCAGTCAAAATCTGGTCTTCCTTCGATGTTGTTGGGCTCTTCAGATTAATGATGGCTTTGATCTAATCTGGGCTTGCTTCAATTCCTCTCCTGGTTACCAAATACCCCAGAAACTTACTAGATCCTACCCCAAATGCACACTTCGAGGCATTCAATGGAAGCCAATATGCCTTTAATATGTCAAAAACTTTTTTCAGGTTAGTCAAATGATCTCATGGTTTCTTACTCTTGACAACCATGTCGTCTATGTAGACTTCCATGGTCTTCCCAATTAGGTGCTTGAACATTTTGGTAACCAACCTGTGATATGTCGCTCTTGCATTCTTTAGCCCAAAGGGCATTACCATGTAATAATAAAGTCCTTTACGGGTGATGAATGTTGTCTTTTCTTCATCTAGGGCATACATGACTATCTGGTGATAACCTCTGTATGCATCCAAAAGGCTCATTCTTCCATGTCTTGATGTGGCATCCACAAGCTAATCAATCTTGGGCAAAGGGAAACAATCCTTCGAGCAAGCCTTGTTCAGGCTAGTGAAGTCCACACATACCCTACACTTGTCACTTTTCTTCTTTACCACCACCATATTAGACAGCCAGGTGGGGTAGTTTACTTCTCCGATTGCCTATGCCTCCAGTAGTTTTTCCACTTCTTCTTCAACTGCTTGTACATAGATTAGAGTTGGTCTTCTTGCTATCTAAATCACGGGTTTTGCCGACCTATCCACATTAAGTTTGTGGCAAGTAACCTTGGGGCTGACCCCTGGCATCTCATAGGGTATCCAAGTGAACACCTCTATGTTTTCTCTCATAAAACTCTCCAGTTTTCTTTCTTCTTCCTCAGTTAAACTGAAGCCGAGTAGGAAAAATCACTCCTTATCGCCTTCCTGTACCCGAACCTTTTTCAAGGGTTCTTTGCTCTTGTCGGCAAGTTCTTTACCGACATCATCCAAGACCTCCCAGTCGTTGTCTTTAATCTCTATTGTTTATGTTTCTCTCACATTGTAGGTGTACTTCATTGCTTCCATGGAGCAATTTTTTCACTTGCACTTAATCTCCCCTCACATCTTCAATCCCTTGCTCAATTGGGAATCGCAACAATTGGTGCAGCATAGAAGGAACAACTCTCATTGCGTGCAACCAAGGTCTTACCAAAATGACGTTATATGGAGAGGGGGTGTCTATCACGGTAAACTCTGTAGTTACTTTCTTGGTTCTTGCCTGCACCTCCAGACTCGTAGTTCCCAGCGACCAGGTCAGTGTCCCATTGAATCCGACCATAGAACTATCGGATTACTCTAGATCATACTTATAGAAGCCAAGCTCTTTGTAATATCTGACGTACATGATGTCACAAGAACTTCCTTGATCAATTAGGATGCACCTCACTTGGCAGTCTCTAACTTTCAATGTCACCACTAGAACATTATTATGTGGATGTTGTACCGTATCTAAGTCCACCTCCATGAAAGATATCATCGGCCCTTGGCATCCATCTGTCCTGGGCTTCTTCTACTGGATCTGGTAAATATGCTGCAGATGCCTTACCTTTTGAGTCTCCCCACAAATTTCATTCTTGTTAACCTTCGAGCGAATCACATTGATTACCCATGGTCCTTCTACTTGCTGTGGTGGTGGAGGCAGGGATACTGCCGGTGCTTAGGCCAACTTTGCTTGTTCCTTTCTTGTTTTGGCATCGTCAACCAGGTGTCCCTATCTGACCAAATCCTCTAGGTGTGACTTCAGAGCCTAGCATCCCTGGGTCATGTGTTCGGTTTCCTCATAGTAGACACAGTGCTTTCCGGAGCTTCTACCTATGTATTCTCCCGGGATCTTCTGTGGTACTCTATAGTATGGTTGATTCTTGATTTTCTCCAAAATCTTGTAAATGGGAATCTTGAAAACTTTATTTACTACCTTCATGGATCTCAATCCTAACTTCGACCTGTCAACACCGGTATTTCCTCGACCTCACTTCGGCGAGCTGTTTCTCTTTTCTTGTTTTGATGTATTCGTCTTCTTTTCCTTTCTATCTTCCTCTGCCCTAGTGCATTTTTCAATTTGCGCCATTAATTCCTCTATGTTCTTCAAGAGTGTCTTTGCAAGTGATTGTCGAAGTGGACAATCATCATCCAAGCCATTCTTAAAAGATACGACTGCGAGTTCCTAGTTACAAGCTGAAATCCGATTGTAAACCTCATAATACCTCTTGGCATAGGCCCTAAGACCTTTGCCATCGTTGATCTTTAAAGCCAGTAGGGAGTCTACCCTTTGTGGTTGTAATCTGTTTGTAACATACTTGGCCACAAACATCTTGACCAGGCCTTCCCAACTCTTCACACATCCTTTCAGCAGTTTGTGGAACCAACTTGATGTTATTTTCCCAAATAACGATGGGAACACCTTGCACAATAGCTACTCATTCCCACTCCACAAAGCCATTGAATTTAAGTATAAACCGACATAAAAGTTTGGGTCAAACTTACCATCATAGATCTGAAACCTCGGCATGCTAAATCTTTTCGTTGCTTCGAACGCATCCAACTCCACCAAAAATGGCGTATTTGGCTAGGGCGTTGGATGTGATCTCGGCATTGTGTTTCTTCCTTTGGAGGTAATTTCTCAGGTCCTCCTTCATTCATCTGAGAGCTTGGCTGCCAGTCAACTTTAGCCTTTTCGGCGCATTGCTTCCTGTGTTAGGGTGCGTTTTCTTGGGCTTCTTCATATCCACTGTATCATCAAAACAAAGGCCTTGCCCGTGGATCTACTGAGATCCCTTAATGTAGGTGCCCTTGGTTCGTGGTGTCCTTTGGGACTCCCCTCGCACTGACTCCGTGATTGCCGATGTGAATTTCCATGTCCCTTAGCATGTTGTGAGACAATTGGGTCTGCCTTCTGTCCTCCCTTTTGGGCACCGACTTTGGCTACAAGTGCTAGTGTATCTTACAAAGGAAACACTGGTTGTATCATATTGTTCTGCATCATAAAGTTAACTACCGCCTACAAGTCTGTCAACTTGTTCGTCATGTCCTTTAACTCTTCATCTCTTCTCAGGCATCTATCCTTCTATACCTGAAGATCGCCTTCATGGTAGTACTCATCTCGGTTGCCTTTCTTGTTCCCATTTCGACCCCTGGCAACATTGTTCGCCTCGAGATCTACACCATACACTTCTTCATTGTTGTTTCCCCTCCAGCATTGGGATCCATGAGTTCCTACTCCTCACTGTAAATGTCATCCCTGATTCTCACTTCCTGTCTGTTGTTGGCCATCTATTCTATACTAAGTTCCCACAGACGGTGCCAAATTGTGAGTGTTGATTTTTAACATCACAACTGAACAAGGAATTTAGCTAGAGAGTACGTGGCAAAATAAATTAAGCCAACACCTGCCAACAAGAAGATAAGAATACCGCGGTGGTTCGTCCACCCGGGGACACTCTAATAATCAAGTCAGTCAACTTATCTCTCAAAGATATCAAATAAGTACTCAATGCACTAGTCAAAGCATACCTTAGATCCATGGGGGTGCCTCACTTTTATATCCAACAATGCTCTAATCCCCTAAAAGTCTCACTTTATAGGACTAAAGCACAATGCTTATCTTAGACTCTTAGCTAGATATAGATAAACTCCTCAAGAACCTAATCTTTATCCAAACTAAGTGCCTTCTTTTATCTAGGACTCTTGTCCTCGGATTCTGGAATTACCGCACCAGACCTTGGTAATACTGCAACCATCTCGGCAACATGGCTCACCCATGTGGCACGGTCTTCGGCCACGTGGCATCATGCTCAAAATACATCCCCACAACTTCATTTGTGCACTATTATCTTATTAAACTTTTGTCAAATGTGTCATTATTAAAATATGACAATGAGATATCATTCAAAAGTGTGCACTATTATCTTATTAAACTTTTGTCAAATGTGTCATTCTACTTAAAATGTGACAATGAGACATTTGTGCAGTATTGTCTTATTAAAAATTTGCCAAATTGTTACTCTCAAAATGTGACAATATAACATCATTCTAATGTGTACACTATTGTCTTATTAACTTTTTGTCAAATGTGTCATTTTTAGAATGTAAAAATTGAATATCATTCTAATGTGTGCACTATTGTTTTATTACTTTTTCAAATATGGGTATTGCTTCATTTGATAAATTTTAATATGAAATAAGACTCATGAGATTATAAGAATATTTATGGGACTAAAAGGTCCATAAATAATGGATATATGATTTATTAATAAATGCCCCTTTATTTTATTTTTTTGTAAAATTCGATATCCAAACACAGTCTTAATGTGACAAAGTTTTTCTTCCACTAAAATTTTTTTGGTAGGTAATCAATAATTCATTAATAGTGAAGCAGCGAATATACAGTTAAGAAGGGATATCAGTAGTTATATTATATGTTTGAATTAAATTTGTATTATAAAAAATGAATGGCTATTATTGAAATAATATTTTTCATCCATTTTTTTTAATAAATATGATTTGAACTATATTTTTGCATTAATATTCTATTCAATGATTACTAAAAAGTAAACAGTTCATATTACTGAAATCGATCTCAAAATGAGAACAACAACCACTATTGTGTGGCAATATAGGCCCATTTCAGGACCCATTTTGATGATCCGAACTATTCACATTTTAAAATATACATCGAGTAGAACACACCTATAAAAAAATCAAGTTGATCAGGCATTGTTAACCATTTCATCGAAATTCATTTATAACTACAAAAATAAATACGATTGTTATTTGAAGTATAAAATATAGTATAAATGTGAGTCAATGAAAAAGTTGTTGATATCCGATCAATTTGATTTTTTACAAGTATATTCTACTCAATGTATTCAAAAATGTAAACGGTTCAGATTATCGAAATGGATCTCGAAATGAGCTCATATTGCCGCATAGCAACCACTCAATTTTCGTAAAAAATGAGTCTACCAAATCTAAATATCCTCTCAAATTGACATGATAACTTAAGAGAAGCCAATTCCATTGAAAGAAGCTCACAATTTATTTATTTATTTTTTTTTTTTTGTTGTTGTTTTCGAAAACAAAAGAATTCTATTTGCAGATAAGGTATAATATAACTTCGCTTTTCAAGGACACGTCAACTAGTAAATAATCCGAAAATATCTAAGAATTTATTATTGCTTGACCGTAGGACAAAAATAGATATGGATATGTAGCCCACAATTCTATTTGCAGATGAGGTATAATATAACTTCGCTTTTCAAGGAAACTTCAACTATTCTCTTCCAAAAATTTTATAAAAAAATTTAAAAAAATTATTAAAAAAAATCTTATTACTGTAACAAGTTTATCTTCATTTGGTTTATGGTAGGTAATCAATAATTCATTAATAGTGAAGCACTAAATAAAAAGCTAAGAACGGGCATACCTACTGTAAAAAACAATAGGCACAACCAAAAGCAAAGCCATTGATTTGTCTTGTCTCTAGCTATTGATATTGCTTTAGGATTTGCTAGAGAAGTGCCAGACCATGCTCATTTGCCAATTACCTTGGCTGTTCTGGACTTGCCATCAACATCTAATCTTTGCTCTCGTATCTTCTTCAGTCATCTTAAATATTTTTGTAACATCTCTCCTTACGTGAGTGAATAATAGAACGATAATTAAGTGACAAATACACAAGACTTCTACTAAAAATTCAACATATAAACAATCTTACTTCAGACAAATCTTATTGTTGGGCCGAGCCGCCCTTATTAGAGTAAATATGCCCTATTATTTATTTCCTCTAAATGTGATACAGGGATAACTTTATATACAAAATTTTTGAAACTCTTTAGTTGGTCAGAATCCTTGCACCTCACTAGGAGGTCAAGGGCTCGATTCCACTTCTCAAATTACGACCACCAATTTAGAAAAAATAACTAAAAAGAATATTCAATTTGATTTTCTTCAAAGAGCCCACAAATGCCAGAGCATTGTGGTTTTCTACAAAAATGATCTAATTAAACCTTTTATATCCTTGAGTACCTTCACAGATAGGATGAATAAAAAGTAACAATTTGAAACAGTTCCTTCGGATATGTCAAAGCGAAAAACAATACAAGTTTTATTATTTGCTAATACATTAAACTATTACTTATAATACAATAATTGAACATACATAATGATAAAAGTAACAATGTCTATGACATCAAATATTAAATACCTAACTATTCATATTTACAAGTTTTTTGTATTTCTCCATTTGAGGTAGCTGAAAAATGGTTACTCTGGAACAGGTATCCACTTCACAAGCCAACCAATCGGCCAAGATACTGCAGCAAATCCAATACATACTACCCACTGCCACCAATTCAACCTCTCTGTACTTGCAAATTTCTTCAGGAATTCCACCATCACCACTTGAAGAACGATGGTAATCCCAATGATTGCCAAAAACAACTTGCTCCTATGTATTTCCTTGAAGACATTCTTCTTCTCGAGCTTCCTTACATTGAATTCGTTGAAAACTTGGCAAAGCACGAACGTATTGAAGATTAGCGTGTTGTTGACATTTGTATTCACCCCAAAGATTGATTTGCCCCTAAATTGTAAGGTCAGTAGCACTGCTATCTTGTAGAATGCTTGAGCTAGCAGGTTCCTCCACATAATGTTATTGATGAGTGGTCTAGTTCGATCCACGGGTGGTTTCTGCATGAGTTCTTTGGAGGGCGTTTCTGTGGCCAGAGCCAAAGCACCTAAGGTGTCCATGATCAAGTTCACCCACAATAACTGGACAACTGTAAGTGGGACTTCACCGGCTGAAACTGCTGCGACAAAGTTGATGAAAAGGGCAGCAACATTCACAGTGAGCTGGAATTGGATGAATTTTTGAATGTTGTTGTAAACACATCTTTCCCACTCTAAGACCGTGACTACAGAACCAAAGTTGTCATCTAAAATGACAATGTCTGAACTCTCTTTCGCCA
Organism: Camellia japonica; assembly: GCA_030407325.1. Lineage (NCBI taxonomy): Eukaryota > Viridiplantae > Streptophyta > Magnoliopsida > Ericales > Theaceae > Camellia > Camellia japonica. The sequence continues at coordinate 21,315,199 of JAPPVO010000019.1, read as the reverse complement.
CTTCTGTTCCTTGAATCCCCATCGATAGAACTATATCTGCTTCCTTCAATGCCGATGCATCATTCGTGCCATCACACAGAGTAATTGCCACAACATGGCCTTTCTGCTTCAAGCGTTGCACCATGAGAAATTTATCGAATGGGGAAGATCTTGCCATGACACAGATTTTATCAACTTTCTCCAATCGCTCCTCTGGCATGTAATTACGAAATTCCTCACCTTCTACAACTGCTCCACTAATATCCTGATTAGGCCTAAGTATCCCGCATTCAGTGGCTATAGCTTCAGCGGTGAAAACATTGTTGCCAGTGATCATTTTGATGTTCACTCCAGCATACTGACAAGCTTCCACAGCTTCCTGCACACCAGGCCGACATGGATCTTTTATACTTACCAATCCCAAAAGGGTCAAGTTGCTATCCTTTAAATTTTTGTTCACTTTTTCGCCTTCATTCTCTTCTTCTTGAACTTGTTTATGAGCAAAATGCATTGAAGGCCGCTCGAAGCCATACCTTGAATCGTTTGATCAAATTTCTTCCTTTCAACATCATCCAAGACCTTGATTTCTCCAGAGACATCATAGTAATGGGAACACATTGCGAGCACCATCTCTGCAGCCCCTTTCCAATGCACGTTGATCGTATTGTCATCCTTCTTCCTCATTGAAACTCCGCTTCTTTTCTTTGTTGAATTGAAGGCTTCAACATGGAGGATTGAATAGCTCTGCTTCAGTTTCTCCATATCCATGTTTAGTTCCATGACAGCCCAAGAAAGAATTGCTTTTTCAGTGGGGCTGCCAGAGAACTCAAATTCGAATCCTGAAGTGGACTTGTAAACAGTGCCTGTCGTATTCAAACCGACGCCTTGGTGGAGCAATTCAAGAACATTGTCTGAAATTGAAGTTGAATTTCTTTCCTCCATCGATTCTTGGCCGAGCCAGAACTTTGTTGCCTTCATTTTGTTGAGTGTGAGGGTGCCCGTTTTGTCAGTACAACTGACGGTGGCAGAACCCATTGTTTCACATGCAGAGAGCGTTCTCACCATTGCCTGATCGGCCATCATTCTCTTCATCGAATAAGCCAAAGTAAGTGTGACAGCCAATGGCAAGCCTTCAGGAATTGCAACAACAACAATAGTTACTGCAGCAGCTACAATCCCCACAACAGAATTGATAATGTCATCAACTTTTGTCTTGCTTCCATTGAACTCTGTATTTCCATTTGCATCGTTTGTATTGCCTGTGAAATACCGAACCAACAACACCACTAGAACTAAACCAGCCTTGCCTATGGCCGAGGTTAGTTTGTTGAGCCGGGCTTGTAAAGGCGTTTGTTCGTTGGTGTCGCGGCTAATTGTGCTCATCATCTCACCCCATGTCGTGCTCATGCCAACCGATGTGACAAGCATTCGTCCAAACCCATCAGCCACCTTGGTACCGGAAAATAAGAATGGATTTTGAGTGAAATTTACCTCTACATTTTCATTTTCGCCTGTCATGCTTGATTCATCAACTTGTAGCGAGTGCCCATCTATGAACAGGCCGTCAGCTGGAACCTGATCTCCAATCTTCAAGCAAACATCTCCAACAACAATTTCAAAAATCAAAACTTGTTGCCGCCTTCCATTTCTCACAACATCAATCGGGATATTGTTGCTGACTTCAAATAATTTGAGAAATTGCCTATTCTGCTTGGAATTACTTCCTGATAAGACTAATATGACAAGAAAGACAGCAAAAAATATGCTGCCTCCATCGTACCACCCTTCTTTCAGCCCATTTTCTTTGATGCCAAATCCAAGTGAAAGAGCTGCACATACTAAAAGGATTATAATAGTAGGATCTTTCAAAGCCTCCCACACGAAACTATAGAAACGTTTGGTGGGAGGCCTTTGATATGTGTTACTGCCAAAAGCTTTGTGTCTGCACGAAATATCTTCTTCGTCATCTCCATTTATGCCGTTCTCCAAATTGGTTTTGAGATCAGAAACTAAACCTTGAACTCCACCATGTTTTTCAACTAGCTGGTTTAGATTTTTCCTTTTGACAAGTTGGGTGAGACTTGACTTATCAATATTGCTGAAACAGGGGTGTGGTGGTTCGACAAAATCGATGACGACAACTGAGTTAGATGGAAGAATAGGGGATACCATTCTGTTGTTCTTCTTGGCTTCCAAGCAACCGGAGAAGGCTCTGTAACAATAGATTGTAACAAACGCCGTATGCCATCTCTGTTTGTTGATTTCAGTAAGGCCAGTGGGTAGTTTGAGGACAGAGTCATTCAAACTTGTTTCAAATTTTATAAACATGCTGTGAAAAGCAAAAACAAAAACAAACAAATGGAGATACTGAACTAATGAGCTAATGTAACATGAAAATATTTAGCTCACGTACTTGAGATACTGTGTTGTCAATGACATGTCTGAGGTCATCTTTTATAGTGTTTGGCGGGAAGCCGGCCCCTTATCCTCAAAAACGCGGTTTATCAGAAAATATCAGTTTTTTTGAACCTTGCTTGATCTTTTGAACCTTTTCAACTCGCTTTTTAGTATTCAGATCTGAGGAGACCCATGGTGAGCCTCCACGGGCTCAATAATATCCTCTAATATGTGATCGAACTAGAGAGAAGCCTGCACCTTATTCTTAAATCACCAAATAATTTTGGAAAAATTATGCAAATAGTCTCTATAGTTTACATGATGTGTCAATTTTGTCCTTATAGTTTTAATTTGCTTAATTTTGCCCCTTAATTTAACGGATTGTGTCATTTTAGTCCAATAAATAACTATTGTTAAGTTAATTTAATAGAAAGTCAAACAATGTGCTAATTTGGTCCCTGTATTTTTCACAATGTGTCAATTTGATCCCTATCAAAATCGAGAAAATTATAATAACAGTGATCAAATTGACACATTGTTTGATATTCCGTTAAATTAACTTAACAACCATTATTTATTGAACTAAAATGATACAATCCGTTAAATTAAGAGGTAAAATTGAACAAATTGAAACTATAAAGACTAAATTGACACATCGTACAAACTATAGGGACTATTTACATAATTTACCTAATAATTTTCTACTAGCTACCACACGTATGGTTTCTCAGGATTTGAGTTTTTGGCGTTTACCAAATAATTTTCTACTGGTAACCACACGTATGCTTTCGCAGGCTTTGGGTTTTGGTGTTTCCTTATTCTTAAATCACCAAATAATTTTCTACTGGGGATCACACGTATGGTTTCTTAGGCTTTGGGTTTTTGGTGTTTCCTAATTCTTAAATCACCAAATAATTTTCTACTGGCAACCGCACATATGCTTTCTCAAGTTTTGGATTTTTGGTGTTTCTTTTATAGGCCGGTCCTATGGACCGGTCTTATTACCTAACAGGTCCTATCTAAAAAAATAAAATAGTGTTTTTTATTTTTACCCCTAAACTCAACATTATAAATTTATCACTAGTTTAAACAAATTTATCATTAGTTGAAAATAATTTATCACTAATTTAAACAAATTTATCACTGATTTATCATTAGTTTAAACAAATTTATTACTGATTTAAACAAATTTATCACTAATTTAAACATATTTATCACTGATTTATCACTAATTTAAACAAATTTTTCACTGGTTTATCACTGGTTTAAACAAATTTATTACTAATTTATCACTAAAAAACACTCTAATAATCAAAATTAACAATCTCCATTAGCAACAAACAAACAACGATTTAAAAACACAATTACCAATTCTTTAAACATTTATCTTTTCACTAAAAGTTTTCAAATCAAAGGCCGAAATGGTTTCAAAACGCCCAAAACATAGAGATTCATCAGCGCCGTAAAACACATAATCGAATATTTTACACAGATATATATATATGATTATATAGAGATAGATCGATTTAGAGAGAGAGAGATGAAAAGGAAAAGGAAATGGATTAGGAAATGGTTCGCTTGCTAGGGCAATCGGCGACCTTGAGGGTCTTGTCGGCGAGTTTCCGGAAATCATCCATATGTAGCTCGGCGATGGTGAACTACGGTGGTTGTAGATCTAGACTTAGTAGTGAACATTCTCCTTGAATGCGGCGGCGATGGTGGCGGATCTTCTTCTTCAATCGAACCATTCATGGTGTGACCGAGAGAGATGTGCAAAGAGAGCTTTTTCTTTTCTTTTTTTTTTTCATCTCCAGACTGAATCTAAGTATAAAAACATGAGGGCAAAAACAGAATAAATAAAAATGTTCAAGACTTATAAGTAAAAAAGTCTCTATTAAGGACCTATTGGGTAATAATCCTTGAAAATATGGCTAACCTATAAAAATCCTTTTTTAAAAATATTGTTAGAGAAAAAGAGATTAATTTCTTATGTGAATTTTTATAATTTTTTAATTGAATCACCTATGAATCATTACGAGTTTAAAAACTTTGTATTCAAATAATTATATAAGGCGAATTACACTAACAGTTCCTATAGTTTGGGACTCATGTCATTTTGGTCCCTAATTTTTTAATTATGACACATTTGACCCTGAATTTTGAATCTTGTTCCAAATAAGGACAATTGAAGATACCATTACTTAATTTCAAGGGCAAAATCGTCAATTTGATAAATATAAGCTAATTTGACAAAAATAAATTTCAAAAAAATATTTTTAAAATTATTTATACTCACCAAAAATAAAATTATGTAAAATTGATAAATCTTTTAAACATTTATTTATTTATTTATTTTACCAAATTAATTTTTATTATATGTTTGGATGATGATCATGTAATGGGTAATCGATATATTTAATATATGAAATGTTTTTAGTTTTGGATTTTTCGATTTAATAGATTGATTTAATAATGATATCAAAGTTGTTGTGATGTTTGACTTTTGAAAAAATAAAAACTAATTTAATGAAAATGAAAACAACCATCATTACATGATTATCATCTAAACACATAATAAAAATTAATTTAGTAAAAATAAATAAATAAATGTCTAAAAGATTTATCAATTTTACATAATTTTATCTTTAGTGGATAGAAATAATTTTTAAAAATTTGAAAATATTTTTTTGAAATTTATTTTTATTAAATTAGTTTATATTTTATCAAATTGACGTTTTTGCCCTTGAAAAATCCAATGGTATCATTGATTGTCCTTATTTGAAACAAGATTCAAAATTTAAGATCAAATGTATCACAATTGAAAAGTCAATAATCAAAATGACATAAGCCCTAAACTAAAAGGACCGTTAGTGTAATTCAATTTTAATAATTATTAATCTATTAAAAACTATGTTTGACTCACCATATGTTGGACAAAATTTATCTCATACTTTTCTTTTGTCCTCTCTAGTAGAGGAATTCTAACTCTCACCCCTGTTCCCATCCCTTTCCTCCCACCTCACCTCCTCTCTGGCTGATTGCCGCTTTTCTTGACATTCACTTGCCGTCCACCTCTTGTTATCTGCATCTTATTAAGCATTCTTGCAGTACATATTATGTAATTTTCTGACAAATATTATACATATAATATTATTAAAACAAATGTACAGTTTTATTTTTTAATCATAAAAAATTACGTAAAAATCAAAACATTTTAATAAAGTTTTTTTTTTTTATTCTAAAAGTATCTTGCTGATATATATGGCAATCTTCTTTTATATATGCTAATTTGAGAACCAGTAAGGTGTGAACATGTATGTCAGGAGGCATGATGGCTCTTGTGGATTATTTATATAAAGAGTCAAATAGCCAATAAATGCTAATCTAATTGAAATCATACAAAAAACTACTTGCAACAATATTTTATCCGCATTAACGAATAGAGGGTGGATGTTGTGATAGCCCTCTGAATTTATTCTGAGTCTATTAAATTATTATATTATGGAGTTTGTTGATCATATTATTTATATAAATGTTTCGTTTGAGAAGTTAATTTTAGAATTTTTTTAGTTATTTTAGTTATAAAAAACAAACAGAATCGATTGGGAGCTCGAATCCGAGCTCCCCCAAATGCCCCGAACTTCATTTTTTTTTTTTTTTTTTTTCTTTCCAGCAGAAGAACGAAGAAGAAGAAGAAGGAGGAGGAGGAGGAGGAGGAGGAGGAGGGGAGGACTGGAGGGGGCATACTCGGAGGCGGGGATGGAGGCGATCGGGAGCTGCTGCGACGAGCTCGGCGGGGTGCGACGATCGGGGATGTCGGAGCTGCTGCACGAGACCGGGGCTGGGCCGGCGACCTCTCTTCTCTCTCTCTCTCTTTCTCTCTTTCTCTCTTCTCTCTCTCCCTTCCCTCTCTGGTTCGACTGAAAATGGAAGAATGAGGGAAAAAAAAAAAATGCCCAAAACGACGTCGTTTTGGGCATTAGAGGCATTCGGGGCTTGAAAATTCGAGGCACAAATCTTTTCTAAAAAACAAAATAAGTTTTTTAGTTTAATAAGACAAAATATCACATTTAACTCATAATCATTACATTCTTCTTCTCAAAAAAAGTCAAAAAAATTAAAAAAATCAAAAATCTTTCTTAAACGAGACTTTTTAACCCTAAGCTAAAATAATTAAAAAATCAAAAAATTAACTTACTTTCCAAACAAATCCAAAATATGAGATTAATCGAATATAAATAGAAGTCATACCCAGAAAAAATACTTTTTAACTTTTTTTTACCTTAATGTCATAACATATATCCATTACCTCTGTGATCCAATTATTTGCTATATACTAAACAGCAGCCATATTGGTCAAAATGGTTGCACAGAACTGTGGGATGGGCCCTAGAGAGAGAGGAGAGAGAGAGAGAGAGAGAGAGCATCTGCCTTTGTGGTTGTAGGTGTGTTTTCTTTCTTTGCTTGGGCATGAATTTCACAGCTCCCATCAACAATTATAGAGATTCATCAAAAGAAAAGTAATGTAAAAGCAACTTCTTTAAATTCATGAAAATACTTTCCTTTTGGCTTTTAGCTTTGCATTGACCACACAATACAACGACAAAAGCTACACCTTTTCCTCCCCATTATTCTATGCATGCATGTGTGTGTTGTTTATAATGATATGGGTCGCCATCAATATGATCAGTCTATTATAATAAGATAAGGGAGTTGCTATTTTTAATTCATTTTATTTTAAATATATATAACTTTTTTATTCTTATTATACATAATAGATAACATATTTGGAGTAAAATGAAATAAGAATAATAATTATATATAATAAGAATAAAAAAATAAATATATTTAAAATAAAATGAAATGAAAATAACAAATTCGTAAGATAATCATCAAGTAAAAATATCACCACTATTTCTAGAATCCTGTAAGGTCCTTACATATTTTTGTATGTGGTTTGGAAAAGTGGACTAGAAGAAATTAATCAAAATTCTTTACACTTTACTTGTTAAGGGGTTGAGCAAAGGTCAATGGTAGGATTGTTTAGGGGTAATTTAAACCCAAAAAAAAATTAAAAATTAAAAATTAAAAATTAAAAATTAAAAAAAATTATATTTGGTGATTTTTTAAAATAAATTATTATAAATTTATAAAAAAAATTAAGAGTTTAATTATTAATGTTTATAAAGTTTACTACTAATTTATAATTTTTTTAAAAAAATTTCACTACATTGCTATTTTCCCTTAAAAAAAAAAATCAATTTTTGCTATAAAAAAAAAAAAAACAAACAAACAAACAAACAAAGAAGTCATGTTGGCCACTAGTAAAAAAAAAGGGGGATGCACCAATAAATCTCAAATTAATAACTTATGCACTATTTAGTCCTAAAAGTTTTCTTATAGACTGAAAGGTTCCATTACAATGTTAATAACATCAGATACAATGTTAATAACATCAGAGTCATGTTACAAACATTAGATTTCAAACATCTAATGTTCATCAAATTTCAATAATGTGCTGATGTAAAAATGGAACTAAATGGAGCATAAGAAAACTTTTAGGACTAAATGGTTCAACGTTTCAAAAACTAGGACTTACGGGTAAATTTTCCATTAGGGTAAATTACACTGAGACCCTTGAGATTTCTATTTAATATAGATCTTTTTCTCACATTTGAAAAATTACACTTCCTCTCTGTCAAATTAAAATACAACACTGCTACGTACCTGTTATTAACGGCTCGAATGGCGCGAAAGTTCAAAACGACGTCGTTTTGGGATTTTTTTTATTATCTTACCGGTAAGATTTATTCTCTTATCGGTAAGATAATTTTTCTGTACTAGGTCTGAGTCATTCTCTTACCGGTAAGAATGTCAAAACGACGTCGTTTTGACATTCGAGGCATTCGAGCTCTCACGCATTTGAGGCCTCAATCTTTTTCCATTAACAACATATCTATCTCTTAGCTTTTATACATATAAATAATAAAATAATGCTCATATTTTCATGTCATTTCAAGAGAAATAACAATCATCTTATTTGGTTTAACTCACACAAAAAAAATTTAAAAAAAATCATGTTTTTTTTATTTTTACTGAATTTTTTAAATATTTTAAGCATTTTTTATTTTTTAGATACATCTAATGTAGATATACTTAAGAAGTATAATATTTTGTAATTGTTTTAAATTCACCAAATACAAAAATAAAAAATTTCAGTAATACTGTAATACATGTAAATAACGATGTTCGGTAATACTGTAATAAATGTGGATGAATAGACGATAAAGAAAAAGAGTTATGCTAGGTGACAGGGATAGGCCCACAAGGACTACTGACAGGGATAGGCGCACAAGGACCACGGCCCACCGTGAGTAAACCCAAGCCCACCATTTAGACCCCATTGCACAACCCGGTCAGTAAAACCCGGTACAGCTGGAGACCAACTGAGCAGGAAAGGCCAATGATGCTCGGACACGTGGCAGGTGCAGAACAGGCCACGTCAGCAGACAAAGATCTGCAAAGTTATTGCCACAGCACATCACCATTAATGCAACCCATCACAGCATTTATTGCGACAACACCTCTCAGCCGGAATGGCATCCCCTCACCCTGAACAAGACAAGCTACAACACGGACTTTCGGCGTGGGGGGCACGTCGGAAGGGACAGTGGAATGATTACCAAAGAATATAAGCAAGCATGGAAGACAAGGAGAAGGTTAAGTTTTCCTATCTCTCTCTCTCTCCCTACATTTTCATCTATCACCTTTTCTAATTCACACACCGGAGGGTTCGCCGGGGAACTACCCCGTTCCCCGTTGAACTTGCTTGCAGGTTATCCAGTGGGCTTGAGGAGCTTGGATCGGTCTAGCCCATTCACCAGGAAACACTGCTTCATCAGCTGGCGCCGTCTGTGGGAACTGGTTTATCCGTGCGCCAGTTGTGTTCATTGCCGCCGGAGACCCTGTTCCAGTAACCTTTTCACCCCATCCGTCAAGTGTATGGTCACGACTAGATCCATGGCTTCCCACCATAATGCTACCGATCACCAAACCGACCCTCCCAATCCAAACAACCCACTACAGTACTTTATCGAGCTCACCAACAGCATCAACCGCATGGCCGAACAAAACCAGTCCTTAATCAATGCTCTGCTCCAATGGAACCTCCCTATTCCTCCACCACCTCCAGATGTTCCACCCCATCCAGAACAAGTTCCGGGCCATACTGTCCCATAACCCAATCCTCCCAACTCGGGGGGCTTGCAACCCTCTCACCCACATATACATCCCCCTCCTCCACCCCCACGTCCATCAGTCATAGCTCCAGCTCCCGAGGGAGAAGCCAGCAGCGTCCAGCATCTGTCTCCCTCTGGCGGTGACAACATTCCCTTTTGGGACGCTGAACTCCGAGCCATGAAACTCCAACTCCAAGGGGTTATGCAGAATATCCAACATAAGCCCTCCACCACAGCAAACTCCCCATTTGTCGCCTCCATCCGAGACAAACCCCTACCCGCCAAGTTCAAAATGCCTACCATCGACCCCTTTGACGGAACAACCGACCCCGTCGACCACCTGGAGACCTACCGTACCCTCATGATCCTCCATGCCTTCCCTGACGAAATCATGTGCCGAGCCTTTCCCGTGACACTGAAGGGGTCGGCTCGGCTATGGTTCAGCCAGTTGCCACCAGATTCGATCTCCACATTTCAGCATCTCAGTGACTCCTTCCTGAGCCACTTCATCGGGGCCCAACGCCAACGACACCCGGCGACCCAACTCCTCAACATCCGTCAGACCGAGGGGGAATCACTACGCAGCTTTGTCACTCGCTTCAACACCGAAGCCTTGCAAGTTGCTGAAAACGACGATAAAGTCATCCTTACAGCCTTCATGGCCGGTCTGCGGTCATCCGATTTCCTCTTCTCCCTCTCTAAGAACCCCCCGACATCCATGGCAGCCTTGCTCTCCAAAGCCCAAAAGTACATGAACGCCGAGGATTCTCTAGCCGCTCGGCAAGACTCAACAACTAAATATCTGACCCCTAGAGAAAACAGAAAAGACCACGAACCCAATAACACCCGGCACCATAATCAAACATCCCGCTATGCTGACCGATCCCCTCGCGCCGACCGGTCAGCACCAGTAAGACCGTCCGGTCGGTTCGAGCGATATACACCCCTCAATTCTCCCATGGAACAAGTCCTTAACCAGATCCAACGGGACTATCCCCTCAAGTGGCCTCTTTCTCTACGCAACCCTTCCAACCGTAAAGACCAGTCCAAATATTGTCGTTTCCACCAGGACCACGGCCATAACACCGACGATTGCATCAGCCTCAAGGATCAAGTGGAAACCCTCATTCGCCAGGGGCGTCTAAGCCGGTTCACAGACACCCGCCCTCAACAGAGGCACAGAGTCGAGCCCCACACAGACAATCGCAGGCACACCCCTCCACGGCGACCAGCTCAACCGGACCAGGGGCATGGTAGACCCCCCCAACAACCTCGGCCTCAAGGTAATCCACCTCCACCAGTTGGTGAAATTAGAGTTATTTCAGGTGGTCTTGCTTGTGGGGGACCATCTCGCTCAGCTCAGAGGGCCGAACTTAGAAAAATACGACAGGGCTCAGACAAGACAGTCGCCACAGTAGACCGACCCCCCAAACAACCCAAGCAGTGGACTGAGCCCATTACCTTCACAGACACCGACTGTACAGGCATCCGTTATCCACACGATGATCCTCTCGTCATCTCTGCCGTCCTCTCCAACTACAAGGTCAGGCGAGTCCTCATCGACAATGGAAGCTCTTCAGACATCATATTCCTCGGCTGCTTCCGCCAGCTCAAGATCGGAGAGGAAAGTCTGTCTCCACTCCAAACCCCCTTTGTCGGTTTCACTGGCGACCGGGTGACCTCTATCGGCTCCATTGATCTCCCCATCACCATCGGGGAATACCCACGGCAGACCACGAAGCTGCTCACTTTCCTTGTAGTCGACTGCCCCTCTGCCTATAACATCATTCTCGGCCGCACTGCCCTCAACGCCTTCCAAGCCATCACATCCACCTACCACCTTGCCCTCAAGTTCCCTACTGATCTCGGGGTCGGAATAGTCAGAGGAGAACAGACCGTCGCTAGAGAATGTTATGTGGCCTCACTTAAAGAAGTCAAACTGAAGGAGGCAATGATCATTGAAGGACTTGATGCCGGGATGAAGACAAGCTCATCAGAGGAGAACCGGTGGAAGAGCTCGTTGAGGTCCCTATTGACCCCACCAACCCACTGAAAACTGCCAAATCGGCAGCCAATTATCTCCCCAAGCAAAGCCGACCTCACCGCCCTTTTGACCGAACACAACGACGTCTTTGCTTGGACCCACTCAGACATGCCAGGCATTGACCCCTCCTTCATCACTCATCGCCTCAGCATCGAACCTCACTTCCGACCTTACCGACAAAAACAGCGTATCTTCACCCAGAACGCAACAATCTCATAGCTGCGGAGGTTGACAAACTCCTCGAGGCCCAGTTTATCCAAAATGTGGATTATCCTAGATGGCTTTCCAATGTGGTGCTAGTCCGCAAAAACAACGGCAAGTGGCGTCTGTGTGTCGACTACTCTGACTTGAACCGAGCTTGCCCCAAAGATAGCTATCCACTCCCCCGAATTGATCTGCTGGTCGACGCCACGGCCGGTCACCAAATGCTCAGCTTCATGGACGCCTTCTCCGGGTACAACCAAATCATGATGCACTCATCTGACCAGGAACACACATCCTTCATCACCGACCGGGGCACCTACCACTACCGTGTCATGCCATTCGGACTAAAGAACGCGGGGGCTACTTACCAACGGTTAGTCAACGCAGTCTTCCAACATCAGATCGGTCGAAATATGGAAGTGTATGTGGATGATATGCTAGTCAAAAGCAAACTCTCCGCCGACCACCTGACCGACCTACGGGAGACCTTTGCCACCCTTCGCAAGTACCAGATGAAGCTCAACCTGGAGAAGTGCGCCTTTGGCGTAGGATCCGGAAAATTCTTGGGCTTTATGGTCAGTCAGCGCGGAATTGAGGCCAACCCCGAGAAGATCAAGGCCTTGATTGAGATACAGTCGCCCAAAACAGTTAAGGAAGTTCAGAGACTCGCGGGCAGAGTGGCAGCCCTCAACCGGTTCATTTCCCGCGCAACAGATAAGTGCCTACCGTTCTTCAAAGTCCTTCGGCAGACCTTCGAATGGACGACTGAATCCGAAGAGGCCTTCCAGCAGCTAAAACAATGCATGGCCAAACCCCCCCTTCTTTCGTAGGCAGTCCCAGGTGAGCCCCTCTTCCTCTATTTAGCAGTATCGAACACCGCCGTTAGCGTAGCTCTCATTCGGGAAGATGGCTCGATTCAACGGCCGGTCTATTACATCAGTCGAGCTCTCAGGGGAGCAGAGCAGAACTACCCACTGCTGGAAAAGTTGTCCCTGGCCCTGGTCACTGCCTCCAGACGACTTCGTCCTTACTTCCAGGCCCATGCTATAATGGTCTTCACCGACCAACCCCTAAAGAAGGTCATGCAACAGCCAGAACTTTCTGGCCGACTTATGCAGTGGTCAGTGGAGCTTAGCCAGTTTGATATCTCCTACCGACCCCGCACAGCAATCAAAGGACAAGCCATCGCCGACTTCATCCTAGAATTCACCAACCCCGCCCCAGCCACTACCCCCCACCCCAACCGGCTCCACCCGAGCCTGAAGATCCTCATTCTTGGACACTCAATGTTGACGGCTCGTCTCGCCGGGAAGGAAGTGGGGCTGGCCCCATCCTCACCTCCCCTGAGGGGGGTTATTTCAAATGTGCCCTCCGCCTTTTGTTTGCGGCCAGCAACAATGAGGCCGAATATGAAGCATTGATAGCAGGACTTCGTCTAGCCAAAGACATTAGTGTTAGCCACATCCGCGTGTTCAGTGACTCCCAACTCATCGTCGGCCAGATCACGGGGGAATTCGATGCCAAAGACAACACAATGCGGGCTTACAGGGACATGGCACTCCCCCTTGTTCGCCTCTTCAATACCTTCCAGATCAGACACATCCCTCGGGCGGAAAACTCCAAAGCAGATGAGATGGCCCAGCTGGCCTCTGCCGACCATTCCGACCTTAGCCATGGAGTTCGCCTCAAATACCTAACCCACCCAGCCATCTCGCCCGACCTACGAGAAGTGCAATTCCTCCAGACGGAGCCCATCCCTTGGGCATCCGACATCTTTCTCTTCTTGACCACTGGAGAACTCCCAGATGACCAACAGCAGGCTGCCAAGGTCAGAGCTCGGTCGGCTAACTACATTTTGGTCAACGGCGTCCTTTACAAGCGCGGTTTTTCACGACCGTACATGCGATGCCTCAGCCCCGCCCAAGCAACCTATGTAATGCAAGAGATCCATGAAGGAATCTGTGGCAATCATTCGGGTGGTAGGTCTCTCGCACACAAAGTATTCCGTACAGGCTACTTCTGGCCGACTCTCAACCAAGATGCCATTGATTTTGTGCTCAAATGCGACAAGTGTCAGCGCTTCGCCAACATCCCCCATGCTCCTCCCACTGAGCTGATCACCCTCTGCAGCCCTTACCCATTCGCCAAATGGGGGATCGACTTGGTTGGTCCACTTTCCACTGGTCGAGGCCAAACCAAGTTCACGATTGTTGCCATTGATTACTTCACCAAGTGGGTCGAGGCAGAACCCCTCGCCACAATCACCGAGCGGAACACCACCAAGTTTATCTGGCAATCGATTGTCTGCCGATTTGGCATCCCTCAGGCCATCGTCTCCGACAACGGCAAACAGTTCGACAACGCTAAATATAGAAATTTTGTGCAGATCTCCAGATTCAACCATGCTTTTTTCCCCCGGTCATCCCCAAGCAAACGGCCAAGTTGAAGTCACCAACCGTTCTCTCCTGAAGATCATCAAAACTAAGCTCGAAGCTGCTAAAGGCCTCTGGGCTGAGGAACTACCACATGTACTCTGGGCTTACCGAACCACTGCCCGGACTCCTACTGGGGAAACCCCTTTTCGCTTAACATATGGCGCTGAGGCGGTCATTCCGGTAGAAGTCGGTCTGCCCACCCCAGGGTCTTACATCTGGATCTCGCCTCAACCGAAGAACTCCGTCGAGCAGACCTGGACCTCATCGAAGAGCTCAGAGAGACTGCTGCTGTCAGATTGGCTTCGTACCAGCAGAAAATGAGAACACACTACAACCGCCGAGTCCGACCACGGGAGTTCTCTACTGGCGACCTTGTCTTGAGAGAAGCAACTCTTGCCACAAAGAATCCGACCGAGGGCAAACTGGCAGCCAAATGGGAGGGCCCCTACGTGGTGAAAGCCCGACCACGACCAGGCACTTATCGACTTCAAGACATGGATGGCCGAGACCTTCCCCATCCCTGGAATGCTGAACATCTGAAGCGTTACTATCAATGAATCCTTACTTTTGTATAGTCAAACTTGTTGTATTTTCCTTTTTCAATACATAATGCAAATATCGACTGGAGTTCCAACCTTCTATAATTCAACTATCTGAATGTCGCTTCCATGAAACTTTCATTTGCAGCACTCGAAGCCTCGGCTAGACCGAGCACTTACAAAAGCCTCAGTCCGACCTGAGCACTTACAAAAGCCTTGGCCAGACCAAGCACTTACAAAAGCCTCAGTCTGACTTGAGCACTTTCAAAAGCCTCAGTCCGACCTGAGCACTTTCAAAAGCCTCGGCTAGACCGAGTACTTACAAAAGCCTCAGTCCGACCTGAGCACTTACAAAAGCCTCGGCCAGACCGAGCACTTACAAAAGCCTCAGTCCGACCTGAGCACTTTCAAAAGCCTCAGTCCGACCTGAGCACTTACAAAAGCCTCGGCCAGACCGAGCACTTACAAAAGCCTCAGTCCGACCTGAGCACTTTCAAAAGCCTCAGTCCGACCTGAGCACTTTCAAAAGCCTCGGCCAGACCGAGCACTTACAAAAGCCTCAGTCCGACCTGAGCACTTACAAAAGCCTCGGCCAGACCGAGCACTTACAAAAGCCTCAGTCCGACCTGAGCACTTTCAAAAGCCTCAGTCCGACCTGAGCACTTACAAAAGCCTCGGTCAGACCGAGCACTTTCAAAAGCCTCAGTCCGACCTGAGCACTTTCAAAAGCCTCAGTCCGACCTGAGCACTTTCAAAAGCCTCAGTCCGACCTGAGCACTTACAAAAGCCTCAGCCAGACCGAGCACATACAAAAGCCTCGCCCAGACCGAGCACTTTCAAAAGCCTCAGTCCGACCGAGCACTTTCGAACATCAGAAGACCCAGTGAAACAAGTACCAGCATAGCCTTGGGAGGACACTTAGTCACAAGTTGAGGTCACAAAAATTTTACAACATCTCTACTTAGTCAAATTCCAACGGTGTTCCCCAATTTCTCCCCTACAGGTTTACTATTGGCCCCTTTAGTTACAATTTAAAACCTATTTTCCTGCCCTCATTCATTGAATTTTTCACAAGTTCATCCTCTTCAATTTATCAGTCCAATTTTATCAATCCAATCTCACAAGTCCAAATTCACTTGGCTCACTTAGCTAAAGTTCACTCTGTCATGAAGTTGAATTTTTTCATAAGTTCATTACTCGTTTTTATTACAAGCCTTTCTCCATTTCAAACCCACCAAACAAATAAACACAGTTAATTACAAGACATAAATGGAGTTTTATTCATTCGCAAAATGTGTACATCAGTTTATTACAATACTTCAAAACCAAAACAAAACAAAAATGTGTATACAAGGACGAAACAAAAACTCCTAAGTACACCTATCCTTCAGATCACTCCTCCTCCTCACTGGAGATAAGATCTGCTTCTTCTATACCCTCGTCCAGGGGGGTCTGGGCCACATCATCCTCCTCAATCGTCACCCTGCTAAAGTCAAGCTCTGGGAACAGCTCTTCAGCCTTGCGTTTGAACATTTTCCACCCGCTGTCCCAGAACTCTGCCATTTCATGGTTATAAAAGTCTGACCGTTGGAAGCTCTCTATAACTTCAGATTCAGGTCTTCCTTCAGCCGTCGTCCGTGATGGGCCAGCCCCCCCAGACTCCTCCCTTGCCAAGCTGCTGGCAACTGCAGCATCAATCGCCATCTGGAACTCAGGAGACCCTTTGAATTGAGTAACAGCTGCAACACAAAGATCGGGGTAGGCTGCCCTTTCCGAGGCCGCCTTCGCCTTCTCTTCGTTCAGCTCTTTTTGTAGGGCCTCCTTTTCAGCTGCAGCCTTGGCCCTCTCAGCCTCCAGCTCCCTCTTCCAGGCCTCCCCCTCAGCAATCAACTTCTCTCTCTCTGCTTCAAACTGCTTCTGCAGGGTCTCCCTCTCCGCAGCCGCCTTCTCCATCTCTGCTTCCAACTCCCTCCTAAGCCTCCCTCTCCCCTCCTCTGCCTTGGCAAGCTCGTCCTCCAACTCCTTTTGCAGAGCCTCAACCTTAGCATCTGCCTCATCTTTCTGCTTCACCAGCTCTTCATTGCTGTTCATGGCCTCTTCATGCCGGTCGTTGGCAATGGCACAGGCTCGTTGGGACTCTTCCAACTTCTTCTGCTCGCCGACCAGCTGGAACTCGAGTGACACAACCCTGCGGCGTGTATCCTCCAGCTCCAGCTTGACTGCTTACAACTCAGCCTGGGCATTCTTCCAACTTGCCTTCTCAACCTTCAGTTTTTCCAGCTGTGCCTCAGCCTTCTCTGCCTTGAGCCTGGCTCCCCTCGCCTTCCTTAGAAGAGCCCCTGCCAGGGCAGTTACCTCCATCTGAGCGGAGCATAACCCCCTCAGCAGGTCAGCCTCATTGAACCTGGAGGCCGCGCGCAGGTCTGACCCTTCTACGATTTTCAACAGACGGTCAGCCCCTGCCCTAGCTGGTCCCTCTTCCCCTTCCACCCTTCCAGCCACCGCGCGAGCATGGTAGAAGCAGGAGTTCAGACCCACTCCTCCTTCCTGGGGTGCAGGACCCCTTTGGGTCTGTTGCCCCCCACTTGGCTCAGCACTGCCTACGCCCACTGCCACTTGAATTGCTGGGGCGACCTCCATAGCCCCCAGTGCTGGGATGACCCTCGCTATTTCTGGGGTATCCTTCACCACAGGGGTCTCCACCGCAGCGGGGGCCTCCTTCACCTTCTTGGACCCAGGCTCCCCTACAGCCGCTACAGGGGCACTTCTCTTCTTCCTCTTCCTCTTCAGAGCCTCCTCCCCATCCCTGGCCCTCTCCTTCACAGGATCCAGAGGGAGCTTTCGTGGTTCAAACTTACTTAAGTCCTTCTCCCCCAACGGCTTCGGACGAGGCCTGATCCTCTCATTCGCAATCGGTTTTGAAGGTCGGTCGTCCTGTGCCTTCTTGAATATGGTGGCTTTGGCAAGAATGGCTTGATCCTCAGCCTCCTGAGCCTCTCTCCTTGCCTCCAACTCTGCTCGGTCAAGATCCCTACCGGTCGGCTGAGGACCCAGCCCTGCCTCAAACAGTGTAGAGGGCTGCACGAGGTCGTCCCATCTCGCCTTCTCTTTCTCCCTCCACTCTTTCACCTTCTTCACCCTCTCCCCTGCCGCGGGCCCCAGTTTTGCCTCCACCGTCCTGATTGGCACCTTCCAGATGGTGCGCACCCAGGCCCCCCGTTGGCAGAAACGTAAAACCACCGTGCCCGCCATCCCTTGATCGACGTGGGCAGACCAGCCACCAACCCCTTCCCCACAACTGCCTGCAGGGTGACCCACGTCTCCTGTTGCCCTGAAGCCTTGTAATAGGCAAAGAACTCCTCCACCGCCATCGACTCCCCCTCATTTGCCTTTGGCCACGCACTTGCACAGGCCAACAGGATCTTCCAGGCATTGGGCATCAGCTGGCCCGGGGCTACTTCTAGGTGGTTGAGCACGTCCACCACTATCTGAGGCATTGGCAACCTCAACCCCCCCTTCAGAGCCTCCTCGTACAGGGAAAACCCTCCTGGTCTGGCGTCCGATGGCCTTTCCGTCGACGTTGGCAACCACAACTCCACTCCCGCCGGAATTTGGTACTTCTCGCGGATTGCCCTCAACTCCGCCTCTGTTATCGTCGATTTGTCCGCCTTTGTGTGCCAATGATCTGGCTCCGCCTCACTGATCGGTATCGGAGCTGCCACCAAGGTGGAACCATGGAAACGCATCGTTGGTTCCCCCACCCTCTCCGTTCTGTATTGTGCAGCTAATTCCTCTGCATCGTCGTCTCCTAGAGGATCCACCCTCACATTCACGTTTTCTTCCTGCGCCATTTCTAAAGTATGTCTGCGGATCGCTTCTGAAGCAGGCACTAAGAC
This sequence comes from Camellia japonica, assembly GCA_030407325.1. Lineage (NCBI taxonomy): Eukaryota > Viridiplantae > Streptophyta > Magnoliopsida > Ericales > Theaceae > Camellia > Camellia japonica. Next base: position 21,296,467 of record JAPPVO010000019.1, on the reverse strand, counting down.
ATCAAAGAAATGCTCCAATGGTGTATCGCGCGCAACAAACGGTGTGATACTTGGAATGTTTTGAGTTCTTGAAAACAGGTAGGTAAATCGAATAATACCAAACGCCCACGGTTTACTCGTATTCCAAGGGTCCAAATTAATTTTCGCCAGTTTGAAAACTTTTCAAATCATCCGCCAAAACTGCCTCCTTAATTCCCATAATAATGCTCTGACGTTTCACTTCTGATCTAACGCTTGACCTTTCTCCTCCCTCACAATTCCGCCACGTGTATGGCCTTGATGCGCTGACTTCTGCCCTCACCTTGTCTTTTCCACTTCAAATCATCACGTGACGCGCCGCCTCTTGAGCCCCGTGCCCTTCCGCTCGGCCACTCACGTGGTCGACCCGCCTTGTGATCGGCCTCACGGTCGGTCACCCTCACGGTCAGCATCTCCCACTCGACTACCCTCACGGTCGACCCCTCCCGCACGGTCGGCCCCCACCCGCTCGGTCACCCTTACGACCGGTCTCCCCGCTCGGTCACCCTCACCTCTCCCGCTCGGCCACCCTCCCGCTCGGCCAACTTCACGGTCGACCTCTCCCGCTCGGCCGCCCTCACGCTCGGCCAACCTCACGGTCAACCTCTCCCGTTCGGCCGCCCTCACACTCGGCCAACCTCACGGTCGACCTCTCCCGCTCGGCCACTCTCACGCTCGGCCAACCTCACGGTCAACCTCTCCCGCTCGGCCACCCTCACGCTCGGCCAACCTCACGGTCGACCTCTCCCGCCCGGCCGCCCTCACGCTCGGCCAACCTCACGCTCGACCTCTCCCGTCCGGCCGCCCTCACGCTCGGCCTCCCCCCACCGGACGGACCCATCTTCCTTGTCATTATTCCCTTCGTTGGACTAAAGCTGCACTCGGGAATGGGGGACTACTGACAGGGATAGGCCCACAAGGACCACGGCCCACCGTGAGTAAACCCAAGCCCACCATTTAGACCCCATTGCACAACCCGGTCAGTAAAACCCGGTACAGCTGGAGGCCAACTGAGCAGGAAAGGCCAATGATGCTCGGACACGTGGCAGGTGCAGAACAGGCCACGTCAGCAGACAAAGATCTGCAAAGTTATTGCCACAGCACATCACCATTAATGCAACCCATCACAGCATTTATTGCGACAACACCTCTCAGCCGGAATGGCATCCCCTCACCCTGAACAAGACAGGCTACAACACGGACTTTCGACATGGGGGGCACGTCGGAAGGGACAGTGGAATGATTACCAAAGAATATAAGCAAGCATGGAAGACAAGAAGAATGTTAAGTTTTTCCTATCTCTCTCTCTCTCTCTCTCTCTCTCTCTCTCTCTACATTTTATCTACCACCTTTTCTAATTCACACACCTGAGGGTTCGCCGGGGGACTACCCCGTTCCCCGTTGAACTTGCTTGCAGGTTATCCAGTGGGCTTGAGGAGCTTGGATCGGTCTAGCCCATTCACCAGGAAACACTGCTTCATCACTAGGTATTCCAAATAATCTATCAAATTTTCTACCAAAACTCTCACATAGGTGTGGATCCATACACATGTGAGTTTATATGGATCTCACACCCATGCAAGAGCTTTGCTAGAAATTTTGGTAGATTATTTGGGGTTTATAGTATTTTCTAAAGAAAAATGATTGTGGAAATAAAAATGAAAAATTTTATTCATATATAAAAATTTATACAAAAAATATCATAAAAATGTTGTGACAGTGATATTGTTGTAAATATAAATCATGTTTATGGGTGTTTTGTTTTAAAGTGAAAGGTCACCATTAAGTTATATCATTGTGTTTAAAAATTTTATATAAAATTTGTGTTTGTATATCATCACTCAATAAGAATATGTTTAGATATAATTTAATGATAGAAAGTTATAGAATGTAGTCATGATGATAGGAAAAAGAAATAGTAGGAAAAATGACAAAATAGTCATTTAAAAAATTTTAAGGCATGAAATCAGCAATCTATGAGGCAATTTGTAATGAGATTACAAATCTCATGAAGGAAAATGTAATTTTTCAAACGTGATGAGAGAATCTGTGTTAAACAAAAATCTTAAGGGTCTCAATGTAATTTACCCAAAAAATTATGCCACGTCATTTTTTTTTAACTTAATTTTTTTAATATAACAACTTCCTAGATACTTTTAATTTTTATAAAAACCAAAAAAAATAAAATAAAATCGTCAGCTCAAGTCAAGCCACGAATTCCATTGCCCTTTTCCTGATTAAATAAATAACAACGATGCTTGGTAGTTTAAATTTTGATGGTCTAAATGGTTCGAATGTCTCAAAACAATATCGTTTTGAGTGTAAAACGACGTCATGTTGACACATTCGAGTCATTCAAATCATATAAATTCAATCTACCAAACATTTTTCAATAAATAAATTGTGAAGTCAAAGATACATAAAATTCTAATCATAACCTGCTACAATTTTGGTGATGTACAGTAATGTAGATTATAAAAAGGAAAAATTACCAGTAAATCCTATGTGGTAGAAAGTTAAACCATTTAGTCCTACAAATTTTCTTATGCACCATTTAGTCCTACTATCTACATCAGCAACATCAACAACATCATTAACATCATGAAAACCCCAAGAACACTTCAGGGTGTGAATCTGGTTTTGAATCTAGGTTTTAACCCTTGGATTAAGAACACTTCACGGCGGCGAGATCGTCCGCGACATCATCATCGGCGTATTCCACGGCCTCACCGTCAACTTCGCTCTCACCGCCGGTCTCTCCGGTGCCAACGCGTCCTCCTCCATCATCCTCACCGCCGGCATCGCCGAGGTCGCCGCCAGCGCAATCTCCATGGGACTCGGCGGTGGTTTCAGCGTCATCAACGCCACATTCAGTCGGTCTAACGTTCTTCTTCGATTTGGAGGGATTTGAGGGAAGATCACTGTGATGTTCATCATCAACACATTAACATCGACTATGAAGAACATTAACATTCAAGAACGTCAGACAGTGATGAACAACACAGGGAAGATCACTGTGATGATGATGAATCTAGGTTAAACAACACAGGGAAGATCACTGTGATTTGAATCTAGGTTTGAATCTAGATTGATCCGAAATCACAATGGTTAAATCACAGTGATAAACAACACAAGGAAGATCACTGTGATGTTCATTCATCGACGCCACATTCAACATTAACATCATCATCAACACAGTGATGTTCCGATCGGATGTTCTCAATGTGAAATCAACATATATATATATATATATATATATAGATTAATGAATCTGATGTTTTGAATTTGATGTTTTGATGTTTGAATATGATGAATCTGATGTTGAAGTTGTAGTTGATGTGGATGATGTTCGGTGGTCATTAACATTGAGATAGGACCTAACGGTTCATAAGAAAATTCATAGGACTAAATGGATTATAAGATACAAATTTGAAATTTATTGGTGCATCCCCCTATAAAAAAAAGGCCCTATTTTTATTTTATTTTTTTATAAATCACTCTACTGTATGTGACCCGCAATTATTCTTTATTCAAAAAAAAATTCTCACCTTCTAATGCAATTATTCAAAGAAGGATTTTTAATGTGTTTGGTTGACATGACTATAAACCTTTATGTTAGTTTGGCCATCACAAAGAAATTAGGTTCGTGAAAAAATTTGTAAAATTGACTAAAAAAAAGAGGGGGGGGGGGGGGGGGGAATTATTATTCAGCACAAATTAAAAAAACATATCACACATTAATAAAAATATATATATATTATTTTAATTATTAATTTTTATAATATTTATCATTTTTTTTACACCACTGGGGTGTAGTTCCTAAAAAAAAAAAAAAAAAAAAAATGAAAAACAGAGAGAGCGAGAGGGGGGGGGGGGGGAGCTCTTGGTGAGCCAGGTGTGATGATCCATGCACCAAAAATAGATGCTGAAGCCTCCATTGAAAGCTAAGTGAACAAGCATTACAAGTATTGCTAGCTCACATCACACAAAAAGATTATTAATGTATACAAAACAATTGTACTGTTTGTTGCACTTTAGTTGTTTATATTTTTCTTTTTTCAATTTGAAAAAATTGTGTTATAATATTTAGTATAATTTCTACATATAACTTATGAAATAAAAATAACTCAATAAATTAAAACAAAAAATAATTATTAAAAGCAGACAAAGAACTACTTTTAACTTTTGTTTGTAATTATCAACTTTAAAATAAAAAAAATTACTAAACCAAGTATAGGCTTGATCTCAATGTTATTGAAACTGGGCTAGAGAAGGAAGTGTGTAATTTATAATTTGGGAGAAATAAAAAACAATCAGCTTGTTTGGTTTGAATTTTTAGGATTTATTTTTTAAAAATTATATACTTTTATTTTTCATATTTTTTTTGTTTTTATTGAATTTTTTTAAAGTAATTTTTTTAATTTTTAGATACACTTCACATAAATATACTTAAAAAGTATAATATTTATGAAAAAAAACTTTAGAAAATTTACTAAATACCAAAATATAAAAAATATATATGAGAATTCAGTACGCTTTTCCTATTCTTCTATATTTATTAATTTTTTAAAATATTTTGATATAAATATTTAATTTTTTAAATACATCTAAATAAGGTGCATTTAAAAAAATAAAAAAAAAAATTGTTTAAAATTTTTAAAATATTCACTAAAAATAAAAAATACGAAAAATAAAAAACTTAATTTTTAAAAAATTGAATCTAAATAATTAAAACTAAATACACTGACTGACTCTTAAAAAAATTACAAATCATGAAAAAGTTTGGCCTCTTTTGGTAATTGGCTTTTAGCCATGTGAGTTTATAGCAAAAGTCAAAAGTTAGTTTTTTTTGTATTTAAAGACATTTGTAAAGTTAGTTTTTAGTTATTGGTGAAATTATAATTCTACCCATCATAGGTCAAAATGTGCTACATGAGTGAAGTTGTAAATATTTTAAATTGAATAGGAATTGTTTGATCACTTTATTGTGATTTGATAATAGAAACAAATATTAATCAAAAAAGTCAAAAGTAATTTTTTACTAACTTTTTAAATCACTTATTAAAAAAAAAGTTAAAAACTTGATTAAAAAAAATTATTTTTTACCCACTTTTCCAAACATCCTTTTAAGTTTTAATTAATAATATTTATCAAATTTATCATGGATTTGTAAGAATCTTTTGATAATACCTCTGATGTGATGTTTGAAGAAGTGAGCCCCATGCTATAAATCTTGGGAACAATTACATCCTAGTGGGAGGAAAAAATAAATTTTACACAAATATAGAGTAGAGTAATGCTACGTCGCTCGAAAATGGCTCCTCTGAATCTCTCTGAAGGCAAAAACAACGTCGTTTTTGCCCTTCTTTTTTTTTTTTTTTTTTTTGAATCAGAAACGAAGAAGAAGAAGAATAAGAAGAAGGGAGAAGAAGAAGAAGAAGAAGAAGAAGAAAGGGGGGAAGGGAGAAGGGAGAACTGGACAGGATAAACCAGGGGCGAAGGCGCGGCGGAGGCTGAGCTGCTGCGACGATCGGCGATCGGCCAACGATCGGCCGAGCTGCTGCGACGGCTTCTCTCCCTCTCTCTCTGTTTCCATTTTCGGGGGATTCGGGAGGAGCTCGTTCGAGCTTCCAAGCTTTATCCTATAGAGTAATGCAAATCACACTTGTATTCCACAATCTTTACTTGTGCCTCATTACAAAATTATTTACACTTCACGTGTTTTTGTAATTTTTGTTATCTATCACACTGTGTTAAAACTCTCCCTAAATCTTTTTAGTAGAATGGTGGAGAAACAGTTTGATAGTGTTTGGTAGAGTTTTAGAATTATGATTTAATAATATAATTATATTTTGAATTTGTGAGTTTTGAAATTATGATTTGAGTGTGAAAAATTTATTTAGTTATGATTTTTGAAAAGAATTTTGAATTGAGTGATGCAATATGTAATATTTGATTCAAAAACTTACAACTCATAACCAAATACACAATCCAAAATTATATTCAAAGCTCATAAAAAAAAAATTTTAAAAATTCTGATTTTTTAAAATTTAAAATATAAAAATAATAGGTACAAAAAAAAAATTTGTTCCAATCAACCGGCTAGACGTCCGGAAGGATGACCGGATAGAGTGTTTTCAAAGGTGGGTGTGAAATTAATTTTTAAAAACTCTAAACAAACATCACACGCAAACCAAAGAATGGAATCATGATTGAAACGCTACACCAAACACGACCTTTATTTTTATGGTAGTGCATGTTTTATGTGTATATAGATGAGTTCATGTTTAGTGCAAGTATTTTCTGTGTGCCAATTTTATTTGGTTTTGTTTGGAATTTGGTTATTTTAATTGATTTTTTTAGTTATTTTAGTCTTATTAAAAAAGTTATGTTTTAGAAGATACTTGAATTTTTTTATAATTGGTTTAATTGTTGTAAGAAAAAAAATAAAATAATTATGATTAGATGTAACATTTTATCTTATTAACTATTTTAATTTATTTTGTCTTTATTGATTATTTTAGCCTCCAATCCGCCTCCAAACAATGTAATTATTTTATGATGGTCTTAGGATTCGTTTGGAAAATGGGTTGACTTTTTGACTTTTTTGCTATTTTAGTCTGAGGCTAAAAAGCCTCATTTGGAAAGTATTTTTTGACTTTTTTGACTTTTTATGAGAGAAATAATGTAATGATTATAGATTGGATGTGATGTTTTATCTTATTGGGCTAAAATGCCTATTTTATTTTTTATTTTTTTGGCTAAAATAATCTTAAATCCACCAAGTGGTGGAGCCACAAGGGGACTAGGGGGTCACGTGCCCCCCATAGATTTTTCATTTTTTTTTATGTATATAAATAAAATTTTAAACAAAAATAATATTTAGAATAAAATATCAAAGGCATTTTTAATTTATAAAAACAATAGTGATTGTTTTATTGAAAATGACGTGACCACAATGAATTATATATTTATGTATGAAAATTTTGTGAAAAAATCTCAATATAAAGATAATATCCATCATTATTGATATGCAAATGTAATTAATCTCACTATATATATGTAAAAATTATTGGAGTGTTAGTTATATGAAAAATACTTTAGAGCTAGAATTTTTGTGGCTCGAGTGGCCTGAATTCAAAACGACGTCGTTTTGGATTTTTTTTTTCCTTTTTTCCCCTCTTTTATATCTAAAACAAAGGAAGGAAGGAAGGAAGAGACAGAAAAAGGAAGAGAGAAAGAAGAGGGAACAAAGAGGAAGAGAGAAAAAGAAAGAAGAGGATCGGCACCGCCATCATCAGCGCCCGCCATCCTCTGTGTATACATAGATCTGTATCACTCTTTCTCTCTGTGTATCTCTCTCTCTCTCTCTCTGAAGTCTCTGTGCAATGATGATGATGTGTTGGTTATTGATGATGATGTGTTGATGATGATTTGAATCTCTTATATTCTCTTCTTTCTTCTTTTTCTTTTCTTCTTCTTCTTCTTCTTCTTCTTATTTCTTCGTTCTTCGTTCTTCTTTCTTCTTCGTTCTTCTATGAGTTACGGAAATGATGAAGAAAATGAGAAAAAAAAAAAAAAGAGACCAAAACGACATCGTTTTGGGATTTTGGGTCACTCGAGCTACGGAAAATTCGAGTTACGTAGCGGGATTGTAGTTATATTTGCATGTGGAATTCATCTTTCATATGTTTCTTTACTATTGGTTGGTGATATTATGTGTCAATAATAACGTGATATCTCTGTCATATGAAATTTTTACTCAAATTTTGTAAAAATTTGATTTATCTTACCATTATATAATTTATTTTACGACTTAAATATATGACTTTTTTACATTATCCATGATACACTAGTTACACGTAATACTTTCTTTTCGATTTTACTCGAAATTAATTGTAAAATTTTATGTGAAATATTCTTGTAACAATTTATTTAATTTTTTGTACTTAATACTAATTCAAAAATTATTATTATTTTCTTATTATTAGTTATAAAAAAAATTATAATCAATAAGTGTCTCTCTTAATTTAATTTCCTAACTCTGACATTAAATCTATTCAACCCATTCTTCCTAAAGGAAGCCTCATTTATTTGTAATTTCTCCAATAAAAAAACATATTTTATTTCTCTAATATTGGGGTAAGATTCTCTTCCTAATTTTTTACTCGGTACGTGCGTTTGCTATGTGTATTTTTGTGTGTGTCCGTGTCAAAGCTTCCAGCCTGACAACGAGATCGTGTTATATTTTTAATTTATTAGGCACATGAGTTCCTGACCGTCTGAAACGTGCACATTTTTATTAGGTTCATTCAAGTAGATGACAATCGTTCCAAAAAAACAAAATTCAAGTAGATGACAAAATGCAAAGGTACATTTTAAATTAAAAAAACAACGGTATATTTTTAAAAAAATAAGGAGGAATTATATGTAAGTGGGAGAAGAAAGAGTAAGTGACACTTAGGCCTCGTTTGGGAACAGGCTAATTTAGTAATTTTTTAATTATTTGGCTAAAATATGAGCTAAAAAAAAGTAGTATATTTGGGATGACTTTTTGGCTTTTTACGAAAATATGTGCAAAAAGTAGAGAGAAAAGAGAATCTTTGACTTTTTGGTATGAGTTGTTGGCTTTTTGACTAATTTAATAATTTTTTGACTTTTTGACTAAAAATAAGGGTTCCCAAACGAGGCCTTCCATTTTCACAATTTTTTATTTGTATTCATCACAAATATACTTGCACCCCTTATGTGTTGTAGTTTTTTTTTCTCTTTTCTTACTTGCATGTAATTCCCTACAAAAACAAAGGTACATTTTAATTAAAAAATTAAAAATATATTTGATTTATCAATTTTTAAAATTCTTTTCAAAATTAATTTTTTTCTCTCTTATTTTATTCTTTTTTAATTAATAAATCAATCAATCACTTTTTCTCTCTTCTTTTTTCTCTATCCTCTCTTGTTCTCTCACATTCTAAACCTCAATCAATTAAATTTCTCACATCCATCTATTCAATAAAAATATATATATAAATCATTTCAAAATTATTTTTAAAATTCATAACTAAACAAATTTTTAATTTTTAAAATTCTTTTTAACAACTTATCTTTCAAAATACAATTTAAAACTTAATACTCGTTTCAAAAATTAAACCAGAGGAAACCAAAATCTTCTTGACACATGTTTTTTGAAGTGATATTAAAAATAGGGCCATCATTCCCTTTGTTTAGGGTTGTTTGACATATATTAAGGCCAAGTTTGGTGTGTCACAAAAAAGTTAAAAAGTTATCACTATTTATATTAAAAAAAATTAAAAAATTAATTTTATCACTATTCACCAACACATCAATATGACGAAATCAGATCTGTGCTACGGTTGTGTGACAAAAAGTTGCACAGTTGGGTGCAATTTTACCACACTGTTGTTCGGCCTGTGGGGACCCATCACAGGTCTCATTTTGATAATCTGAACCGCTCAATGTATAGAACTCGTCGAGTACTATATGTCTGTAAACAATCACATTGATCGAATATCGATAACTACATAATCAGATCAGTTTTGTATAAAAAAATAAAGATGTTAAATTAATGGTTGGAAAAAACAAATCTGATCAGAGAGCTATCGATATCCGATTAACATAATTTTTTATAAACATATAGTACTCGATGAGTTCTACACATTGAACGGTTCAGATTATCAAAACGGAACCCGTGATGGCCCCCACAAGCCGAATAGCACCATCCAATGCAATGCCCAAAAAGTAGACAATTACTTCTTACCATCTATTCCACTTTGCAGATTTGTCAGCCGTACAAGTCACCCTCTCATAATTTATACAATATTTTAATACACATTTTTTCATAAAAAGTCAAAAAGTTAACTCAAACAACCATATTTTTTTCCTCAACTTTTTAGTCCAAAAATTAAAAAAATGCACTTATTTAGGACACCCCAAACAACCCCTTAGGTACACTTTATTATTTTTTTTTATCTTTTTTTATCATATAACCTCTTTATTTTTTTCACATATTTTCATTAAAAAAATAAAAAATATACTTATTTAGCACTTTTTAAAGGAAAATATTATAGACCCCAAATAAATTATCAAATTTTTTATCAAACCTCTCACATTGGTATAAGACCCACACAAATCACATGTGTATGGGTCTCACACCCATATGAGAAGTTTGATAAAAAAAATTGATAATTTATTTGGAATTCCTAGTATAACTCATTTTCCAAATAATCTCTTAGATTTGGATTGGACAATACTATCTAAGCTCTCAAGCGTATTATAAATTCTATTTTCAAAACTTTAGACTTCGTTTGGTTTAGTTTTGAAATTACGATTTGAGTATAGAGTTGTGATTTAATTATGGAATTATGAGCTGATGAGTTTTGAATAGAGAAAATTTGTTTGGTTATAAGTTTTGAAAAGAGTTTTTGAATTTTGAATTTTGAAAAAAGTTTTTAGTTGTATTTTGAGTTTTGAGTATCTGAATTTTGAATTGCCTTTTGAAATTTTTTGGATTTATTGTTTTAAAATATTTTAAAATGTTTAAGAAAATTTTATTTATTTTTATTTTAAATACTTTATTTTATTTTGTTAATATTTTAAACTCAAATCATAACCAAACACATAATTCAAAACTCAATCCAAAATTTATTTTCAAAACTCATAACCAAACACATAACTCAAAACTTATAACCAACCTTTTTCAAATTCTATTAAAAAAAAAATCAACAAAATATTTTTTATTTTGTCCTTTAAAATTTTTTTATTTTATATTTCTTGAGAAAGATTTTTTTTCAAAAAAGATTTTTTTTATTTTTTTACAATAGTTTTTTATTTTTTATTTTTTCGTAAGATAATTTTTGTTATTTTTTGAAGTATTAGCCAAATAATTGTTATGATTTAGATATATATGGCGATCCAATTTTTTTTAATTTAAAAAATTAAATATTTGAAAAAAATAAATTAAAATATTTATAAAATAAAATAAAGTATTTAAAATAAAAATAAAATTTTTATAAATTTTAAAATATTTACAAAATATATTTAAAATATTTTTTTAAAAAAATACAACACACAAATGTATGAAATACAATGTATATTAAAATAAATAAATAAATATTTAAAATATAAAGTGTTTAACCTAAGAAATTTTTTAAATATTTAAAAAAAATAAATTCAAAAAATTTCAAAACACAACTCAAAACTCTTTTTAAAACTTATAACTAAACAAATTTTCTTTGTTCAACATTCAATTCAAAACTCATAACTCAAAATACGATTCCACACTCAAATCATGATTGTAAAAATAATTTTAAAAAATAAAATAAAAAATATTATTTTGGATTTTTTTAAAAATAGAGTTTTAAAAAGAATTTGATTTTGAGTTTTGGAAAGAGTTTTGAGTTATGTATTTGGTTATAAGTTTTGAAAATAATTTTTGAATTAAGTTTTGAATAATTCTAAATTATGCGTTTGATTATGAGTTTTGAAATTTTTTTATTTAAATCACAATTTCAAAATTAAACCAAACACAAACTTAATCATTTATTTTATAAAATTTTCGTACAAGTCATAAAAAATTTGTGCCGATTCAACAATCGTTACATGTTTGATTTAACTCACCTATCACAAGAAAATAGATGATTTTTATTTTCAAAGTTACACTTATTATTTTTTTAAGATAAATATGATAAATTAAATATATTACAGTTATTAAATCAATTTAATTTTTTATATAAATAAATACACAAAAAAATTTATAAAACAAACGATTCAAATAATCAAAATAGATCTTATGGCAACATCACTTTTTAGTTTAAAAGTCAAAAAGTCATTAAAAAAATTAAAAAGTCAACAATTTATATCAAAAAATTAAAAATTCATTTTTCTCTCTACTTTTTGTATATTTTTTTATGAGAAAACTAAAAAATCATTCAAATATACTAATTTTTTTACATCATATTTTAACTAAAAAGCTAAAAAATTACCAAAAAAAAAATTGTTTCTAAACAATTCCAAATATATTAATTTTTTTTACATTATATTTTAACTAAAAAATTATAAAATTATAAAAAAAAAAATCTATTCCCGATGACCGAAACAATACCCTCTACCCCAATCATGAAGTAGAGGGAAGCCTCGCGCTAGAGTATAGTACGTGTTGGGATTGATTTCTTTTAGTAATTTGTTTTTATTAATTTTTTATTTTATTAAAGATTTTTTTAATACATTAATTAATTTTGAAAAGGTAAATTTAATATATTATTTAAAAATTAAATTTACGGTTATATATATATATATATTTTTTTTTTGTGCTAGAAAGGTAAGATACATAATTTATAAGAATCAAATTTGAAATTAATTTTTATATGAGAATTTTTTTATTTGGAATGACTTGAAATATGAGATTTTTTAAACATTTCAAAAGAAGTACAAAAATTACAAAATATGGGATTTTTCAAACATTTCGAAAGGATGTAAGATTCTTCAAATATTTCAAAAGGGTTATAAAAATTCCTTAGTAAATTTTGGACAAATGTATAATTTCAAATTGTAACACTCCAATGTAACACTCACACATAATACTCCAATGTAACATTCCAAAAAAACTCTTTAATGTATTTTTTTCAAACATAACATTCCAATATAACTTTTTAGTATAACACTCTATTATAACATATAAAAAAACTCCTTAATATATTTTTTAAAAATGTAATACTTCAATATAACACTCTAAAAAAATAATGTGGGATTCTTCAAAACATTCCAAAATGGTGTGGGATTCTTCAAATTATTCCAAAAGAAGTACAAAAATTACTTAGTAAATTTTGTATAAATGTATAATTTTAAACTGTAAGTGTTACATTTGAAAAAAGTATATTAAGAAATTTTTGTGTTTTTGTGTGTTTTATATTAGATTGTTACGTCACTGGATTGTTACGTTTGGGATTACATTAATTAGAATGTTAAGTTTGGGATTACATTAATTAGATTGTTACGTTTGAAAAAAATATACTAAGAAGTTTTTTTAGAGTGTTGCATTATTACGTTTGTAAAGTGCACTAAAGAGTTTTTTAATGTGTTACATTATAATGTTACGTTCTTGTTTGTAATGTGAGATTTGTTTAAAGAAGAGAAAAAATTCAAAATCTCTATAGTACAGATTGCCCAAATGTATAATTTCACATTTGGAGAAATCCACTTTTATTCCTCAAAAATTAAACATAAACGTGTAAGTGACTATCATTTTGTGTAATTTTTACTTTAATGAAACTTTTGAGTTCATAAAAAAAAATAATGGATTAAACAGTTCACAAGATCACATTGTAGGATTTATTGATATTTTACCCTTAAAAAATTCATTATTTTATTTTTAGTGAATTTTTAAATTTTTTTTCTTATATATATATATATATATTTTAATTTTTTAGATCGATTGACATTAGTTGGACCTAAAAAGAAATATAAAAAAATTTAAAAATCACTAATATTTTGGTAATATTTGGGCACTTCTTAACAAGTTACTAAAAAATAAGGAAAATGCTATATAAAAATAGATTTGTTATGAGACTTTTTGATCACTGGATACGAAGTAGTACGTAGATTTTAGTGCAATTTTGTAAGTTTAATAATCATGTAGTAAGAGTCAAAATCACTCATCTCCTTCCCTTTTTAAATAATTAATTTTTTAAAATTATTTTTATCTAAAAAATTATAAATAGTGCAAATTCTCACAGTAAATTTTTTTAATATATAAATAACTCAGATAATTTGAATAAAACAATATCAATGAGTCTTACTTATATTTATTGAATAATTAAATAAATAATAATAATAAATCAAAATGATAGAAATACAAGACTTATAATCTAATACATATATCACTTATATTCCACCACTATAGAATTATTTTCGATTTATTTGTTCACCTTTTTGATATCAACAATGATTCATCCTCCATTTTTCCCCCACCCCCTTTGACCCCCTCTCTTTCTTATTGGTCTCCTTTTCTTTTTCTTTTTCATTTTTTTCCTGCTCCTCCAATCACCACCCGCCACGTGACAAAGGGAGGTGAGGGGTGACCCCCAAAAGGAGTTCCAAGCATTATTCTTTTGATATTCACTCTATTTTTATTAATGTGAATTTTTTTTTTGTGTCAAATCAAATAATAAAGCAATTTAAAAAAATTCATGCAAAGAATAATAGATAAAAAATCAGGAATAGACACGCCACCCTCCATTTCTACCGACTGCCACTCATATTTTATTGTCTGGAAGTCTCCATCCCCGGACACAGCTCTGTCTCTCTCTCTCTCTCTCTCTCTCTCTTTCCCTCTCCCCCTCTCTCTCTCTAACCCATCTTTGATTTCACGCTGAATCAACCCTCTTCAAGCCCCTTTATAGTTTCTCATATTCTCCCCTTAACCAATCTTGCAACAACCATGGTTGTTATTCCAGTGTATTTAGTGCTTTTCTTGGCCATGACTAGTCATTCAAGTAAGTTTCTTGATTACTTTTTTTTCTTAGATTTCTTCTTCTATTTTTAATGAACCTCTCTCATGTGTTTTTTATTTGAGTTTTCAATGAAATTTTTTTCATCATATTTCTCCCTATTTTGTCCCCTGCAGTTCTGCAAAAATAAATGTAATGGAAAATTTTCAATTTTTTTAGTCTTTTTATTTAGTGATTTTCTTGGGCCATTCAAGTAAAGTTTCTTGATTACTGTGTTTAATTTCTTAGACTTTCTCTTCTATTTTTAATCAATCTCGGTTGTGATTGGCTTGTTCTGATCACATCTCGTGTTTGATTTGGGTTTTTGAAGAAAAATTTTCGTCATATTTCTCACTATTTTGTCTCCTTTTGCTCTCTCTGCATCTGGTGGTACTGCAAAAATAAATGTAACAGAAAATTTTTGGACTTTTTATTTAGTGCTTTTCTTGGCTATGACTGATCATTTAAGTAATAAGTTTCTTGATCAGTGTATATAATTTCTTTGATTTCCTCTTCTGTTTTCAATCAACGTTGGTTGTTATTGGCTTGTTCTCATCACATCTCGTGTGTTTGATTTGGGTTCTTAATGATAATTTTTCATCATATTTACTGCAAAAATAAATGTAATGGAATTTTTTTTCAAGTTTTTAGTCTTTTATTTATTGCTTTCCTTGGCCATGATTCAAGTAAGTCTCTTGATCAGTGTGTTTAATTTCTTAGATTTCCTCTTCTATTTTTAATCAACCTTAGTTGTAATTGGCTTGTTCTTATCATATCTCGTGTGTTTGATTTGGGTTCTCAATGAAAAAAATTCATCATATTTCCCCCTAATTTGTCTCCTGTTACAGTGCTGCAAAAATAAATGTGATGATTTTTTTTTCAATTTTCTAGTCTTTTTTTTAGTAGGTGTTTGATCTTTCGTTTCTTTTGGTTTCATTTCCTGGTCTAGTTGTTTCTCTACTAATGAAATATCTAAAAGCAAAATGAAATATCTAGAAGCAAAATGAAATATCTAAAAGCAATAAGCCCTTTATTCTTCGTCTATTTCTTGTCTTTGTTTGATTTGGGTTTTCAACGAAAACAGTTTCCCCCTTTTTCTCCCCCTGTTAGTCTCTCTGTATCCGGTAGTACTGCAAAAATAAATGTAATGGAAAATGTTCAAATTTTCAGTCTTTTTCTTCAGTGAGTGTTCGATCTTTTCCTTTCATTACATTTTCTGCTTTAAATGCTTACTCTATCAAATGAAATCTTTCAAAGCAATAAACCCTTTATTTAATTTCCTTTTTTAACATACCCTTTTTGAATTCAAGGAAGACTTGGATTTAAATGAGCTGATCATTGATTATTTGTTTGGATTTTTTTTTCCTTTTGTAGGTGCTACTTACTGCATATGTAAAGACGGAGTGAGTGACGCAGTCCTTCAGAAGGACATAGATTATGCTTGTGGAGCTGGAGCTGACTGCACTCCAATCATTCAAAATGGTGCTTGTTACAATCCCAACACTGTGAAAGATCATTGCAACTATGCTGTCAATAGCTACTTTCAGAGGAAAGGTCAAGCTGTTGGGACCTGTGATTTTTCAGGCACTGCCACCACTAGCCAAACTCTCAATAGTAAGTCCTAATAATCTCATATATATATATATATATATAAGGCTATTTTGGGAAGATGGTTATAATCAGTTTTTTTTTATTAAAAGCTGATTTGTGAGAAAGGGAAGTGGGTTATAATCTGACCCACTTCCCAAAAGACCCCATATATATATCAAATATTATGATTAATTTCGAATACACCCAGTCACTAGCAAATCTCAGTTACGCCTCTCAAATGTTTTTGCGACAGTGGGAGTCTAACACGAGACCTTGGAGAATTGTACAACCCCCTTTATGGGAAACTAATTTATGTTTTCTTTTTGTTTTGTCTTTCTTGTGATTTTCAGGCACAAATTCTGCATGTGTTTATCCTGCAAGTCCCAGGTTTGCTTCTTTTCTCCTTCTGCCTTTCTTTCTAGAATAGATTTGTTTATTCTCATCTTCAAATGATACTTTTTCCCGTAGCTTTGGAGTTATTTGGCATCTCTTTTTTCATCTTTTTTTTGTCTTCCCAATTTTTTCCTCCTTTTGATGATTGTGAAGGAAAATGGTAGTCATTGAGTGATTGCAATTTTCTCCGATTACCTTTTAATTGTATTATATAATCTACAAACTAATAAAATAGTTTCAAGGGATAAGAATATGATTCCATCGTTTTCTATGTGATTTTTTATGAACTAAGTACGTGTTTTGATTAAAAAAATTTGAAAGAGGATTTGTGGAGTAAAAGAGAAAAAAATGAATGAAATATAAGCTTAACTTTTCAACCTTTCCTCTCCTTTTTCCTTATCTTTTTGCAAATTCCTACTCAAATTTTTTTGGGGGTGATGATTCTTTACTTTAGCACCACTGTTTTGGTTTTAGGTTTAGTGTTGGGTGATGATTCTTTACTTTAGCATCAATGTTTTGGTTAGGTTTGGTTAGGGTTTTGGGTTGGCGTGAGTGTGACCTCTCAATTCCTTCCTTGTAAATACAATATTAGTATCATCAATAGATATGAACTTTTATCTATTTGGTTAACTTTTCAGGTGGGGGTCAAGGTTTTTTAGGAAGTGATTATGGAAAGTAGATGTAGAAACCCATTTTAATATATCTTTTTATATTGCAACTTGCAAGTCAGACCTGTTTCATCACTTCAGCTGTGAGCTGTCATGATTTGAAATTTCATATGTTGGTTTGTCCATTTTTCTCCATACCCAAGATATTGAAGTTTTTTTAACTGACCCATGTGTTTTCAAAATATATTTCTCAAACTCAAGTATTTTTTTGAATTATTTCCCAAACACATGGTTTTACAAAGCAAAACACGACTTTAATGAACTTATAAAATATTTTGAAGTTGTGCTTTGAAAACTTATTTCGAAAAGCAACGTGGATGTGAAAAATAAGTTTAGAATAGTTTGCATTTGAGAAATACTTTTTAAAAAAACTGAAGTTTGGTAAATAACTCCAGGTATTGATTCCAGATGTCAGCTTCACATTTGTTCATGTTATTGTATTTTCGTCAAGTTAGGTCCTAGTCCTTATTCAGAAATGATACTTATCCCAAAAAGTTACCCCAAAAAGTTATCCCGAAAAGCACCCTCAATGTGAAATCTATAGCATAATTTTGAACTTGTGGCGTCAAAATCAGAATAAATCTTGTTCAGATTCGGGGTATTTTTCTGGGTGGCTAAGCATTGCCCGGTTCCAATTTGCTTTCATCATCATAATATGATTGTTGTTTAAACCAACGGGGTTAGCTCTTTGGTTAGAGCTCTTGCACTTCATTAATAAGAGGTCAAGAGTTTGATTATACCCACTTACACCTAGGTTTATTCCTTTCTTTATTTTGGGGTCTTGTCCCCCAATTCATTCAAATTTCACTCTAGTCCCTCATTATCTAATTACAACACTCAAGTTTTCAAACTTCAACCCTTGTTTCAATGTAGTCCTCCCTTCCGTCACTTGTCAGCAAAAAAATTGATAGGAAGTGCTGACATGATGGCTACATAAGCACATTTTAAGAGCATTAAAGGAATAAAATAATGGGAAAAATGCACTTTTCACCCTCCCAACTTTCACTCAAATTTCATTTAGGTCCTTCATGTTTAACTTTTACTCAAATTTTAAATGCTCGGGTTAAAATACAAGGATTTAATTGTTGCAATTAGCAGATGAAGAACCAAAGTGAAATTCAGATGAAAGTTTTTTTTTGGGGGGGGGGGGTCATGCAATCTATGCTAAAAAAATAATAATATGATTGCTATTTTGTTTTGTTTATTTATTTAATTTTATGCACTTGGTATTATGTTAGTGGATTAACAAGTTAGGTACACACGAGCAATTGTTCAAGGCTTCTTTATAAGTTTGAACCTCAAAACTTACCTTAAAAAAATTTAGTGATGCAAGGGCTTGAATTACACTGAAAGTCCTATTGGTTTAGGGTTGAGACACTGATGTTGTTGTCATATATTATCTGTGCAGCACTGCAGGAAATAGCTCAACCACAACCCCATCGACAAGCACATCTCCAACATCCTCAACCACACCCTCAACAAGCACAACTCCCACAACAGTTTTTGGACTGGCCCCTACAGGAAGTGGTACAACCAGCATAAACAGCAAGGCCAGTGTGACTCTCCACCAAAACACACACTTGTTTTGGCCTCTCACACTAACCCTTTTGTTGTCAGGCCCCATGTTTTTAAGGGTTTGAAGATAATGATAGAAGATATATACAGTTGAAAGAGAGGGATGATGTTGTGGATGATATTTTGCCACAACAGCTTGGGTGAAGGATGTGATTCTTCTACAGAGGTGTGCAGCAGGGAATCATTTGGACAGAACCTCCCACTAGGTTTTTTTCGTCTTTTCTTTACTTTTCTTTTCCTTTCCTGGGAGTGGTAAATATTTGGATGAATTGAAAGTGATTGTTAAAACATGGAGATGCAAGTGTGGACTCTCTGTGCTTTGGAGTCAGTAAGACCACAATTTTTACCTGGACAACAAAACATAGACTCACTTGCATCTCCGTATTTTTGCGGTTACTTTCATTTCTTTTCAATGATTTGTAATTCTAAAAAAAAAAAAAAAACAGAACTGGAATTTAATTCCATTTGAATGGTGATGTGGCCTACTACTTGGGGTAGAAACTGATCTCTTTCTTTTTTTATTTTCCCAATTAGTTTGTATATCTAGAGAGGCATTAATTTTTTGTATTTTAATGATAATTTGCTACCCCCATCTCCCTGGTTTTAGATTGATCTGTGTTACATTACTGTTGATGTGAATGGTTTTGTTGATTAAATGTAAAGATCAGAAGTGTTATGGCAACTTATTATTGTCGAAGAGACATGGCAAATCGGCTGAAACTTGTACATTAAGGTCATGTTTGATTCAAAAGACTAATAGTGAAGTATTAATAATCCTATTAAATTAGTGTAGTATTCACTATCCAATTGGATTAATATCCATTGGATTAATAATCTCACCCCTACCCTATTATTAATAATCTTACAAATTTGTTGGATTAATTATCCATTGGATTAATAATCTTAAACCAAAATATTAAAATAAACATGAGATAATTGGGTTCACGGATTAATAATTCTAATCCTATGCTCTAATTTACCCAATCAAACATGCCCTAAACAAGTTAAAAGGCTAGGATATTAATACAAGGAAAGTGCAATACCTAGGCACTTGCATTGGAAATTATGAAGAAAAATGTAGTTTACATGTTAGGTATTTGCTTGGCAACTTTTTACTTTTTGTATCAAGACTTATCTTGAGGGAGGAGGAAGGGTCTTGATTGTGACAAAACTCGGAACATACCTCATGTGCAAATTAAACAATCCCTTGGGTTATTTTTACCAAATGAGGTCAGAATGTGATTAATCTAAATCTGTGATTTGCTCATCAAAAAAATTAATGAAGAAAAATTTAGTATCGAATCAAAACTTTCGACTTTGTTAATTGAGAAATCGGAATAAATCATTTGCGGTTGTTTTTGTTGATTTGATATAGATGAGAGATTTAAGTGATATTTTAAAAAGTTCTATAAAGACTTGTGGAATCCACTGGAGAATAAAGTGAAAAAAAAAAAAAAAACATAAAAAAGCCACTCTAAAAAATACATCTCTTCTTAATTTTTATTACAAAACATGTGTTATTATTAATCTTCTAATACTGTTTGTACTAAATTGACAGCCCAATGATTGGGTGCCACGTGGGCATATAACAAAAAATGTGTAATTTTAGCAGAAAGTGACAAATTTTGGGAAGAAGGTTACAATGATGGAATTCTAATTTGACCAAATCCAAGGGCTCAGGGATAAGAGCACGTGTCTCCTTCTCTTTCCTTTAATGATATATGCAGATATATATATATATATATATTAATATGGGAAAATTATTGATAAATAGTGTTTTAACTCAAAAAGTCCATGAAAGAATTTTTTAACTTATTTAGTTTGTATAGTTTTATTCCATAAAGTTTTTTTTCTTGATTTACACTATTTTCTTGGACACTTATGCCCTTATATTTAATTTTGATACCCTTATAAATATTTTTTGAACGGTTAGCAATTTTATGATGTGAACATTAATATTTTAAAATTCACATTGGTAGGAATGTAAAATTGGCCCGTGGGCGGCCCGAAACCCGTCTGCAAGCCGGGGCGGGCCCGACCCATTAACAATGTGAATATTCACATTGACATGTTAACATTTACATTAATAGGAGTGTAAAATTAGTCTGCGTCCCATGGCGGCACGAAACCTGCCCGCGGCCCATGGGCGGCCCAGGGCGGGCCCGGTCCGGGCCGTTGGCAATGTGAATATTCATGTTGACATGTTAACATTCACATTGATAAGAGTATAAAATTGGTCCGCGGCCCATGGGCAGCCAAGAGCCCGCCCGCGGCCCGGGGTGAGCTCGGCCCGGCCCGTTGACAATGTGAATATTCACATTGACATGTTAACATTCACATTGATAAGAGTATAAAATTGACCAACATCCCGTGGGCGGCCAAAAGCCCGCCCGCGGCCCGGGGTAGACCCGGCC
Organism: Camellia japonica; assembly: GCA_030407325.1. Taxonomy (NCBI): domain Eukaryota; kingdom Viridiplantae; phylum Streptophyta; class Magnoliopsida; order Ericales; family Theaceae; genus Camellia; species Camellia japonica. The sequence goes on along the minus strand of JAPPVO010000019.1, from coordinate 21,275,305 downwards.
CGTTGACAATGTGAATATTCACATTGACATGTTAACATTCACATTGATAGGAGTGTAAAATTAGCCCGCGCCCCGTGGCTGCCGGAAACCCGCCCACGGCCCGTGGACGCCCCGGCTCGTTGACAATGTAAATATTCACATTGACATGTTAATATTCACATTGATAAGAGTATAAAATTGGCCCGCGCCCCGTGGCTGCCCAAAACTCGCCCACGGCCCGTAGGCAGCCCGGGCAGGCCCGGCCCGGCCTGTTGACAATGTGAATATTCACATTGACATGTTAACATTCACATTGATAAGAGTATAAAATTGACCCGCGGCCCATGGGCGGCCAAAAGCCGCCCGCAGCCCAGGGCGGGCCCGGCCCGGTGTCACGACCCAAACCTGCCCCTATGGGTTTAGCATCGTAACCGGCCAGTAATCCTGGGATTACCGAAGGCCTCTGAGACAAATTAACATAATATTAGGGGCTAGCAGAAGCAATTAAGAAATATACAACGTCCATTGAGCTGTGCAGACTTATATGAGACAGAAAAATTTTAAACTTTTTATATACATATATACACATTATCTTTAAGTCATCATATATACACAGATTAGACCAAAAAGGAACTTAGCCCTATTTACAAAATACACAAGACTTGTTTAACCAAACAAGAAAACAGAACTTAAACTTTAAATTACTTAGCAATAATCACTTGACACATCCGGAACCTCCACAGGAGGCACATTGGTTGGCTGTCAAAACAGATTCTAAACAGATGCCTCTAAACCTGGTCACGCGCCTGGTCACCTACATACATAAATAATACAGTGAGCTAAAGCCCAGTGAATAATAACAGAGTAAAGGGTTTAATGAATGATGTCCATCACAAAGTTAGAAATCAAATTCTCATCAAAAGCAGAGTCTTACGCATATTCAGATTCCAAATCATTTTTGTAATCATTTTCATAATCATTTCCATATTCAGATTTTGCATATAATCATACGTGGTACATCCATTAGCGTTAACAAATCTGATGACCCATAAAGGGACCTGATGACCCATAAAGGGACGGCTTTAAAGGCATTCTGATGACTCATGTGCACAGAAGGGACCTGATGACCCATATAGGGACCTGATGACCCATAAAGGGACGCATATCATGTAGTGCTAAGGATGCTACGGTTAACTTTCAGAATCTTGGACAATCATTCATTCATTTCCAACATATCATAGCTTTTCAAAGAATCAATCATTTCGTATCATAGTATACTGAAAATACATAACATTGAACATAACTTTACAAAATTATTACTCACAGATAGTTGCAGAAGCAGATCACAATCAGGCAGACAATAGCGCGTGACCTACACAAGCACATAACATATACACATTGAAATACAATATTACTTCCTTGATCAAACTTGACTTTTCTAGTCTTTATAGTCCAAAGTTCTACTACGTTTATTCTTTCTCGTTTAAATAAACCGGGTTCTTACTTCACATATTCTTTTATTACTAAGTCCCTCTTTTCCAAATAAATTGATCATTTACTTGGCTTCTTAAATAATTACCACGAGATCAATGATTCATTCTTTAACTAACTAATCTATGTTGATTAGTAGCTTATTATTCTTTATTGAGTCATAAATCATGTCTAGAATGCATTGGAAAGAGATGAGGATAAAAATATGAACTAAATGTAACTTTTCAAAATGTGCTGAAAATGGTCTCCGCTCGAGCGCCACTTTGGTCGCTCGAGCGGACTGTAAAATTTGAAAAACTACTGGGAGGTCGATTTTCATGCTCGAGCGAGACTTCCCTCGCTTGAGCGGACAACGAAAATTCTGAAATTCTAAAATTGCAATTAAAGTTCAAATTTGGTATTCAAAGCTTCAAAACATGCACTTTAGTATGCAAACATGGAGAACCATTTATTAAAGTCATAAATTGCTAAATCATTTATTCAAAATCATGCCCCAATTGCCAAATTTAGTTTTAATTCATTTTATTAATATCAACCCACAATTCTAGGATATAAATTAGACTTCCCAACCTTTTGAAATTCCATGATGTATGCAATACAAATAGATCCAATTTTATTATTAATAACAAAATCAACTTAACTGTGAATTACACAAATCAATGTCTTAGAAATTCAACTTAACTCAATTTCTAACCAAAAACTTAATTTATAATCATAGATGTTCTAAAATGTGCTTAAATTGAACAAACCTTTTAAATTAAATCACATGCATGGATTAAACAAATTCCTAGTTTTCATAATAAAATCAAAACTTTAGGATTAGTTCCCAAATTCCCATAGACTTGATTTTAGTTCCAAATCATCATTTCCTTATCAATTTCCTTCTAATCCCATAAAATTGATTTCTAACTTTTTTCTATCTCCTTAAATTATGAAATTGAAATTATAAAACTCCTAGGAAAATATTTGCATGTGTGAAATCATAATCAAAATCAAACCATCTACATCAAAATCCCTTTTTATTCAAAATTAAGCTCGAATGTTCATGAATTAATAATTTACCACAACTTGTTCTTCTTATAACCAAACATAAAATTAATTCTTCAAATCTCCTAAAATTCCATTGATGCATGTAAAGATGAAGCCCAAATTCATGAGGAATAATACAAATTAAACTCACTTGATAAATTTTTCCAAATTAATTTCTTAGCTCTTGGCTTAATTCTTTTCTTTTTTATTATATCTAGGATTACATGCAAGTGGATTCTATTTCTTCTAGATTTTCAAAATAAGAAAAGAAATATGTAAGCCAAATGATGAAACATGAGACATGCAAATAGCTTACTATTCATCATCTTCTTGCCAAATTCTTTCCAATTACATGAAATTGAACCAAAACCCTTTTGATTTCAAGTATTAGGTATAGAAGAATTAAACAAGAAATTTACCTAAACTTGTTGGATTTTTGAGCCCTCTCTTAATCTCTTATTTTCCTTAAGCTTTCTTTCTTCCTTTCTTTATGGTGAATTGGTGAGCTCTTCCAATTCTTCAGCAAAAATGAGATGCCTCACTCCCTTCCTTTCTCTCTCTCTCTCGGTTTACTCTAACCGAAGGGTGCTGAAATGGTTCTAAAAAAAGGTCTATACACTATCACCACAAAACACTCTCAAATGACATACACACACACTAGTTTCATGACACCACAACACACACGTGCACAACTCCAAGAGCTCCAGCACAACCTTCACATGCGCACACACACACCAACGCTCAGTACACCCACACCCACTTATGCCTTCAATTCTAATTTAGTCCATAATTAAATTTTGTCTAGAATTAATTTAATTAGTCACCACTTAATCTTAATAAATTTTGATTAGCATAAAATTAGTTAATTGTAACTAATCTCAAATCCCATATAATTTAATTAGTCTAATTGACTTCCATTAGTGTCCAATTAATTATATTTAAATTTATCGGTACAAATCAGATTTTTAATCAGACTCCCAAAAGGCTCCAAATAATAAATCGAACTTATTGCCATCATCAATTTTGATTTCCCAAATCATTTAGGCCTTCAATTTCTAATCGGACTCCAAATTTCCGTCAATTAATTTACATATTCAAATTGGACACCTCATAATTAAATTAAATTTATAATAACCACAATTCTCAATCCTCATGACTTAATCAACTCCAATTAGGACCTAATTAATCAAATCTCAATTTTACTAAACTGAATCGAATATTTAATTAAACTCCCAAATGGGTCCGTAATTAAAATTTAATTGATTAAACTTCTCAATTTCACTTCCTTAAGCCATTTGGACCCTTAATTTCTAATTCCAAACTAAACCTTCAATCAAATCATATACGAGTTAGATTTCACAATTCTCATAAATCTCAAATAAATTATAATACTCAGCGATTAAATCTTAAATCCTCTTAATTAATCAAGTATTAATCATTATACGTGATGGGGTTGTTACACCCGGCCCGGCCCATTGACATGTTAACATTTACATTGATAAGAGTGTAAAATTGGCCCGCAGCCCGTGGGCGGCCCGAAGCCCGACCGCAGCCCGAAGCGGGCTTGGCCCGACCCGTGACAATGTGAATATTCACATTGACATGTTAACATTGACATTGATAGGAGTATAAAATTTGCCCGCTGCCCGAAGCTCGCTCGCGGCCCGGGGTAGGCCCGGCCCGGCCCGTTGACAATGTGAATATTCACATTGACATGTTAACATGCACATTGATAGGAATGTAGAATTGGCCTGCCGCCCGTGAGCTGCTCGAAGCCCGCCCACGGCCCGGGGCAGGCTCGTTTGGGTCCGGGCCTGAGCATGTCCGAGACCCTAGGCTAGGGCCTAGGCCATCACTTTGAAGCCCGGCCCGGCCCATCGGCCCACTTAAGGCCCATTCAAGGCTCGGTCCGAGGCCTACCCGGCTTGAGGCACAATGTCTTTTTTTGTGGAAAATAATAAAATTTTGGTAGAAAAAATTAAAAAGAATTTTAAAAAAAAATGGCCAGGCCCGCCCAAGCCCGGCCTAAGCTCGAGCCTAGGCCTAGGCCCACCGGCCCGACCCAAGGCTGTCGTCTTTAGGCCGCGAGCCAATTTTACACTCCTATCAATGTGAATGTTAATATGTCAATGTGAATATTCACATTGTCACGGGCCGGGCCGGACCCGCCCCGGCCAGCAGGCGGGCTTCGGGCCGCCCACGGGCCACGGGCCAATTTTACACTCCTATCAATGTGAATGTTAATATGTCAATGTGAATATTCACATTGTCACGGGCCGGGCCGGGCTCGCCCCGGGCCGCACACAGGCTTCGGGCCGCCCATGGGACGCGAGTCAATTTTATACTCTTATCAATGTGAATGTTAACATGTCAATGTAAATATTCACATTATCAACGGGTCGGGCCCGCCCCCGGCAACGGGCGGGGTTTGGGCCGCCCACAGGCCGCGGGCTAATTTTACACTCCTATCAATGTGAATGTTAACATGTCAATGTGAATATTCACATTGTACATGGGTCGAGCCCCTACACATTGACGATATTAACATTCACATTGACGGTGTGAACATTCACATTAGGTGTATTTTGATAATTATGTCACCCATAGGACTTATTGAAACATAAGAAAATAATATGAACTAAATAGAACATAAGTAGATGAAAAGGGCATTTTGGTCTTCTTATCTCAAATAGGACCTAATGGAATAGTAAAAAAGAATATGGATTGGATGGAACATAAGTAATTAAAGATGGATTTATGGAAAAAAACTCCCTATTAATATTGATATGTAATATATATATATATCAATGTTAGTAAGGTTCAAACAGTTCAACAAAAGGGCACATGACTTTGATCTAATGGTCACCATATCCACAACTAGTAGCAATCTGAGGGCTTCATTTCAAATGTTTCAACAGCTTTTATAAATGAGGTGTGTGTTGACTACGTCAAAACAGGTGGCAGCGATCCGTCCAAATTGATCGAATCGAACCGATCTGTTGTATTTTGGATGGATGTATGCTGATGAGTGGACAATTACAGATTGATTTTTTTCAATTCGCCTAATTTTGGATGGATAGCGGATTTGAGGTTGCTTTGGCCCCCACCAAACTGCCAAAATACGAGCATCCCTAGTAATTTATAAGATTTTGTGTTTTCAATTTGTTTAGATATTGTATTTGTGTTTTCAATTAAAAAAGAGTTTAAATATTCTGTTGAATATATTCAGTTGAAAAAGAGTTTTCAACTTGAATATATTTTTTGAATTGAAAAAAATAAATGTATTATTTATTTATATTTTTTTGTTTTTAAATCTAACTCTAAAAATAATAAATAAAAAAGATTATATATGACGGTTGATTTTTGTTTTCAAAAACAGATATAAATGTAACAATATAGAGGCATATAATATCTACTACTGCTCTGTTCATGGTTTTGATGGTTTTAGTTGTTTTTATATTTTAAGAATTACAAATTGTAATACTTTATGTGGATGAGGCATACTGTGATTATAATATGTGGATAAGGCACGCTGTGATTATATTTTTCTTTGGAGGAGGCATGCAGTGATTGTAATACTTTTTAAAGTTAATGACTGTAATACTTTTTTTTTGAGGAAGTGCGTAAGTTGAATTATATTGAAAATTTAAAATTTTAAACCGCCAAATTGATTCGCATCCATTCGCCAATTCATCAGATTGGCGGACGAATGACGAATTGGAAGTTCTGTTGCTGTAACCGACCCGCGCCCACCCTTAGTGGCAGCCATTTAAGACCTCTACCCACCATCAAACAACTCATGTTTTTAGGAGAATCTGGTCAGCCCTATCTTTGAGGAACAAACTAACCACTCGCTAAGAATGAGGAAGTTGAGGCAAGTGTCATTTCAGGAGGCTATCCATCACCCCGCTTTCAGAATTTTATGGAGATTTCCAGAAAGCTGTAGATGATTTCTAAGAGGTATTTCATGATTTTTAAGAGGTTTCAGCGTCTATAAATACAAAAAATGAAGATGGAGCAAACCCCAATCAATTCAACATTTGACACAACTTAGTCATAATCCAATACTATTTATCCTTAGTTTAGTTCTAGTTCAATTTAGAAGTAGACTTGAGGCCCCGTTTGTTTTGGGGTATAATGGATGAGAGGGGATTAGGATAGAGGTAGGGTTATTTAGTGTTGTGTTTGTTTGTAGAGTTGGAGAAGTGATTAGGATGGAGGAGGGGATTAAGATGGAGGTTGGAAGGGGATTGGAATGGAGGAGGTGGTATTAGAAAAATAGTTAGGGGATTAGAAATTTTTTTTATTTTTTACATATTGGGAATTTTTTTTAAAACATTAATGTTTAATTTTTTATATTTTTTTATTTGTTTTATTATTTTATGTAAAAATAATTTAACAATTTCTACACTAACAACTATCATCAAAACAAACACAATTTTTCTTAATCCCCTCACTATCAATCCCCTCACTAGTAATCCCCTCACTATGAATCTCCTCCATTCTACATCTGAAAACAAACGAGGTCTGAAAGACATCTTTATCATATATTTAGCTTTAGTTTTTGTGACATCTGTGTCAAATTAATGATTTTTGGCGCATTGTTTTAAGATATAAATTGTGTTTACATTCATTTTGTAATTCAATTTTATGTTTTCAAACTTATTTTCATATTTTTATTTGTTCAATCTAATGAATTCATGAAAATATATTTTTTGGGTGCTTATTTCCCTTTATTTACCTCTATTTTTAACATTAAAAACTCTATGCATGTTTTAAGTCCTTTTAATTAGGACAAAACAAAAATCATTAGATCTTTAATCCTTTTGAGTCTCACACAACCTCCTGTTTTTATAAGTTAGATTTTTTCAAATACATTTTCATTAATTTAGACACTATTAACTTGCCACCTCCGCAAATTATCCAAACTTTCTAGTTTTAGCCAAAACTAGTGTTTTAATCAAAGATATAATTTTTATATTTTTTATACGAACAAATACTCAAAATTTAAAATAAAAAAAATATTTAAATATAACATTTTAATCAGTTCAATTTGTAATAGTGCAAAAATTTTCAAAATTGAAACATATTGAATTTTGTTAAAAACAAACTAAAAACTAAAATTCTTATCAATGTTGAGTGGTCTGTTCAATTCCATTAATTGTTTTTTTACACTCTTATAATATATATATATATATATATATATTTTCAGCCTATTTAAAATTATAAATTATATAATTGGGAGCTTTTTTGATAAATTCACTTTCTAAGAGTTTTATTCCATCTAACCCATATTCTTTTTGACTATTCCATTAGGTCCTATTTGAGATAAGAAGACCAAAATACCCTTTTCATCTACTTATGTTCCATTTAGTTCACATTATTTTCTTATGTTTCAATAAGTCCTATGGGTGACATAATTACCAAAATACCCCTAATGTGAATGTTCACACCGTCAATGTGAATGTTCATATCGTCAATGCGTAGGGGCCCGGCCCATGTCGATCCTCGTGGGTGCTCGGAAAAATTCGAGTCGGGCCGGGGCGGGCTTGGCCCATTGACAATGTGAATATTCACATTGACATGTTAACATTCACATTAATAGGAGTGTGAAATTGGCCCGCGTCCCGTGGCGGTGCGAAACTCGCCCGCGGTCCATGGGCGGCCCGGGGCGGGCCCGGCCCAGCCCGGCTCGTTGACAATGTTAATATTCACATTGACATGTTAACATTCACATTGATAAGAGTATAAAATTGGCCCGCGGCACATGGGGGCCAAAAGCCCGCCCGCTGCCCGGGGCGGGCCCGGCCCGGCCCGTTGACAATGTGAATATTCACATTGACATGTTAACATTCACATTGATAGGAGTGTAAAATTAGCCCGCGCCTCGTGGCTGCCCGAAACTAGCCCACAGCCCGGCCTGTTAACAATGTGAATATTCACATTGATATGTTAACATTCACATTGATAAGAGTATAAAATTGGCCAGCGGCCCAGAGCTGGCCCGGTCCGACCCGACCCGTTGACAATGTGAATATTCACATTGACATGTTAACATTCACATTGATAGGAGTGTAAAATTAGCCCGTGCCTCGTGACCGCCCAAAACCCGCCCACGACCCGTGGGAGGCCCAGGGCGAGCCTGGCCATTTTTTTTAATTCTTTTTAATTTTTTCTACCAAAATTTTATTATTTTTCACAAAAAAAGACATTAGGCCTCGACGCGGGCCGGGCCTCGGACCGAGCCTTGAATGGGCCTTAACGGGGCCGATGGGCCGGGCCAGACTTCAAAGTGATGGCCTAGGCCCTAGCCTAGGGTCTCGGACTAGGTTCGAGCCTGGGCCTAAACGAGCCTTTCTCGGGCTGGGTCAGACCGGCCCACGGGCCAAAAAATTAGGCCCAGGCCCTAGCCCTGGCACAAGGGTATTCGGACTTTGGATGTGCCGATGGATCGAGCCTCGGGTCGGGCCGGTGGGCCTGGGCCTAGCCTCGAGCTTAGGTCGGGCTTGGGCGGGCCTGGCCATTTTTTTAAAATTCTTTTTAATTTTTTCTACCAAAATTTTATTATTTTCCACCAAAAAATACATTGCGCCTCGGGCGGGCTGGGCCTCGGATCGAGCCTTGAATGGGCCTTAAGCGGGCCGATGGGCCGGGCCGGGCTTCAAAGTGATAACCTAGGCCCTAACCTAAGGTCTCGGACATGCTCGGGCCCGGACCCAAACGAGCCTGCCCCGGGCCGTGGGTGGGCTTCGGGCTGCCCACGGGCTGCGGGCCAATTCTACATTCCTATCAATGTGCATTTTAACATGTCAATGTGAATATTCATATTGTCAACGGGCCGGGCCGCGGGCAAGCTTCGGGCAGCGAGCAAATTTTACACTCCTATAAATGTTAATGTTAACATGTCAATGTGAATATTCACATTGTCACGGGTCAGACCAAGTCCGCTTTGGGCTGCGGTCGGGTTTCGGGCCGCCCACGGGTTGCGGGCCAATTTTACACTCTTATCAATGTGAATGTTAACATGTCAATGTGAATATTTACATTGTCAACGGGCCGGGTCAGGCCCGCCTTGGGCCGTTGGCCAATTTTATACTCTTATCAATATGAATGTTAACATATCAATGTGAATATTCACATTGTCAACAGGCCGGGCCGGGCCTACCCCGGGCCGCCCACGGGTCGTGGGCGGGTTTCGGGCAGCCACGAGGTGCGGGCTAATTTTACACTCCTATCAATGTGAATATTAACATGTCAATGTGAATATTCACATTGTTAACAGGCCGGGCCGGGCCCGCCCTGGGCTGCCCACGGGCCGTGGGCGGGTTTCGGGCAGCCACGGGGCGTGGGTTAATTTTACACTCCTATCAATGTGAATGTTAATATGTTAATGTGAATATTCACATTGTCAACGGGCCGGGACGGGCCTGTCCCGGGCCGCGGGCGGGCTTTTTGGCCGCCCATGGGCCGCGGGCCAATGTTATACTCTTATCAATGTGAATGTTAACATGTCAATGTGAATATTCACATTGTCAACCGGCCGAACTGGGCCCGCCCCGGGCTGCCCATGGGCCGCGGGCAGGTTTCGCGCCGCCACGGGATGCGGGCCAATTTTACACTCCTATTAATGTGAATGTTAACATGTTAATGTGAATATTCACATTGTTAACGGGCTGGGCCCGCCTCGGCTCGCAGGCGGGTTTCGGGCCGCCCACGGGCCAATTTTACATTCCTACCAATGTGAATTTTAAAATATGAATGTTCACATCATAAAATTGCTAACCGTTCAAAAAATATTTATAAGGGTATCAAAATTAAATATAAGGGCATAAGTGTCCAAGAAAATAGTGTAAATCAAGAAAAAGAACTTTATGGAATAAAACTATACATACATGGGACTAAATGGGTTAAAAAATTCCTTCATAGACTTCTTGGATTAAAACACTTCTAAATAAGATTTATCAATAATTTTTTCAATTTTAAACTAATCAAAATTTATATTTCATTGATACATTTTGATGGCTTGGGAATAAAATCAACCTTTTTTCCGAAGGCTTCGAACATTCGTTGCTTCAACACCAGCAAAAGGCATAATGTTAATGGGTCCACTCTAATGCTCTGTGTGCTCTCCAAGTGAACAATTATTCACTACCGACGGTGACGATTTTGTAGAGCTTTTATTTATATATTTATTTTTTATTTTTTTTAAGTACTGCTATTAATGTCTATCTAATTTATTTAGATCCTCCACTTTTTTGAACTACACCCAATTAAATGTGTCATTTCTATTTTTTATTTGAACACTCACCTTAATTTCAATTATATCCTCTCTTTTTTTTAACCCAAACAATCCCTCAAACCCTAACTTTAGGCTGTGTTTGGTTTGATTTTCAAACCATGATTCCACAGTAATAATCAACCCTTTATTTGATTACAGTTTTCAAATCATGATTTTAAATTAATTTCGAAACACATTTTGAAAACATATTTTATAAACTAGAGAGTTTTTGAATTTTTAATCTACCCGGTCGTGTCCCCAGACATCCTTTGGATGTTCGGCTGGTTGATCGGAATAGTTTTTTTTTTTAATTATTTTTTTAATTTTTTTTATAGCAATTGGCACTTGTTATCTAAAAAAAAAAATTATATTTTTTTTAATATTTTTTAAATATAGAAAATATTTTTTTGAGACCAAAATGACACATTATTTGGACATTTATTTATAATTAACAAAAAAATAAAAAATAATTTGTCACAGTAATTTTTAAAAATTAAAAAAAACATTTTTCAACAAAACAATTTAAAAAAAATCCTACCAAATATACAACCAAAAGTAATTTTAAAACACTACCTGAATATTTTTGTTAAAAAATAATTATATATTTTTTAATATTTTAAATAAAAAATATTTTAGGATTTTTTAATTTTTTAAATAAAAAATAATTATTTTGAATAATTATTTTTTGTGAATTGAATTTTAAAAAGAGTTTGGTTATGAACTTTGAATAGAATTTTCAATGGAATTTTGAGTTATGTGTTTAGTTATGAGTTATAAGTTTTTGAATAAGTTTTGAAAACTCTTTTTAAAACTCAAAATCAAATAACTTTTCACAAACTCAACACTCATTTCAAAAATTCAACACTTAATTCAAAACTCTTTTCAAAACTCATAACCAAACAAATTTTCTTTTTTCAAATCATAATTTCAAAACTCACAAACTCAAAATAAAATTCCATACTCGAATCATAATTCTAAATACAAACCAAACGCTACATTAATTTTTAATCCATCCACCTCTTCACCACCAGCAACCACCACCTTAACTTCCATTTTCGATGACTTCAGCTTCCATCTTCGACGATCTCGCTACCTTCGGCTAGCCCATTCTCTTCCACTGACGACTCTCTTTCTAACAACAACGACCTAGCCGTCCCTCATGAAATAGTTTTTTCCCCCACCTTGCCATCGTGACTCAACTCCGCTATTCGCAGCCCCATCGTAAACAGCCTTGTCGCTGCTCACTCTCGTAATCACGATGTAACCCTTTATTCTTCGTTCATTTTTCCAGATTTCTCTCTTACTTCTTCTTCTTCCAAATCTATAGAAATCTAGGCCAGAGATCTGTCAATGTTCCTCAATATCGTCGAATACAACGCCAAAATTGTTTTGATTGCTTTTCATCGGTAACTTTCACTCTCTCTGTTTTACTGAGTCTTTGTTTGTTTGGGCCTTATGGGTCATACATGATCTGTTGGTGATGGGTTATGGGTTTGAAAACCCTAGGTCTAGGGTTACGGTTTTGGGAGAGGTGGAAGAAGATGAACGGCCGGTGATGGAGGTGACGGGATGGTTAAAGGATGGTCGAAAGTGAACGGCCAGCCGAGAGAGACAAAAAAGATTGCCGGAGGTCATAGAGATGACCAGTAGAATTAGGGTTAGGGTTTGGGACTGTGACAACCGCCTCCTTAATTGAGTAAATTAATTAAGTTAATTATGCGATTAATGTTGATCATGTGATTATGTGTTAATTGTGAATTATGTACCATGTATTATATGCATCGTATTGATTTGTGCCATGTGTTATTGTGAACAGATAAATAGAGGTGTGAATTAAACATCTCTGATTCGTTACTTTTAACAAGTTAGAATTAAATAATAGGATAGGAATTAGAACCTAATTGACATGAATTTATTTAAATTTAGTGTAATTGAGATTATATTGTGATAAGGATTAATTTAATTTAATTAGCAATGATTTATTAGCCTTAGTTAAATTAATTTAAATATTAATAGAAACTTATAATCCTACTCATCTATTCATCCATTTAAATGGTATAAGGGAAAATAATGGGTCTTGTTGAGTCATACATTACACATACACGTAGGGAGAGGGAGAGGGAGAGGGAGAGGGAGAGGGAGAGAGAGAGAGAGAGAGAGAGAGAGAGTGCTCTAGAGAAAGAATTCAACAAGAAAGAAATGGAGAGGAGAAGAACTTAGGAAGAAGGTAGAGGGTTGTCTTGAATTCTCACAAATCAACAAGCAAGGTAAGCATTTTCTCTCTACTTTCTTGAAATTGAGACTTGCACATTCATCATCTTCTAAGATTTAAGATTAAATTAGGATGAATTGATGATCACTTAGAGGTTTTGCTCATATTGCTAAGAGTTAAGACATGCAAGTATATATAGAGAAGTAAATAACGAATTAACTATTAATTCCACCATGCATGGCAAAATTTTTGAACTTCATGATCATAGATTGAGCTTCTTGAATGAGTTTTGAAAATTGAGGAGGTAAACTCTATGAAAATCCAAGATTAGAGCTAATGCTTGCATAGATAATGATTTTATTTTAATTCTAAAAGTTTGAACTTTTTGCATGGATATGAGCCTCAAATTGAGGTTATGAATTTGGTTTAAAGCGTAATATGTTAAATGTAATGTGTTCTTGAATGTTTTTGAGGCTTGAATTGCTTGGAAATGAAGTTTGAGGTTGCCAAATGTAGCTCCAAAACTGAAGCAGATTTCGGACAGCAAAGTGAACACAGACCGCACGTGCGGCCTGGAGACCCGCACGTGCGGAAAAGCCTTCTCTGTTTTCGCACAGCTACTAAAATAATCGCACCTGCGGGGCGAACGTGCAGTGGAGGTCTCGCACGTGTGGCCAGAGCCCTCGCACATACGGCCCTTTGGGCAGACTCGGATTCGTTTTTCGCTCTATTTTCCACCTTTCGGGCCTCCGTTTGCATGGTTTTAAAGTGTTTTTCATATGCATTTGCATCTCATGAGTGCATTAGAATGAACAAATGAAACATTAGAACCGATTGATTAATGATGCATGGTAATTGACTAAGTAAACAACCAAATCAAATACAATTGGCGAAAGATACGAATGTAATTGAATCGTTGTGCTTAAATTTGTTTGGTTAGGTCGAACGCTGCTTCTTTAGTGCCTTATAGCACGTGTTTCAAGGAGCCCACTGTGAGTAACAAAGTTGTAAAGCTATATTCAATCATAATTATTTTCTGAATGATTAACTGTATTGCTTTTTGAAATGATATTGTTTACTGAATGAATGTCTGTCCTATTTTATGACCTGTACTCATGGCATCCATAGCAACTGACTGTTACTGATACTGCTACTGTTACAGAGATCTTTGTCAGTTCCAATATTTTGAACTACTGTTACTATATTGATGGCCATCAACTAACTATTCGGTCTTTAAGACTTACTGTACTGTTCTGCTATGGGATGTACCACGCATAACTGCAATGATTACTATATAACAAATATGACATGAAATATGAGACATTGATTGAATAAATGATCTACTGATGCAAATGACTATTTAAATACTAGAAGGACATTCATTCTTAACCCCTTTACATATTTGTTATTTATTGGGTTTTAGCTCACAGTTTATTGTATATATGTAGGTGGCTAGGCACTGGAGCAAAGTTAGTGGCGTCGACCAGAATCTGTTTTGTCAAGCTAACCTATTGTGCCTCACCGCGAGGTTCCGAACTACTTTTGTCAAGGCTTTTTGGGGTGATCTAATTATACCCTTTTTGAATGTTATATGAAGTCAAGTGAATGTTTTCTAATTTGTTTTGGCTTGAGATTTATTTTTCTAACATGTCTTTTATTTTGTACTTAGATGTGTTTTGGACTTAAGTGTTGATGTATATATTTGGACTTGGATTTGGACTTATGTGTGTATCAGTAAATATATATATATATATAAGTTGTTTGTTCATTTAAATCCTCCTAACTCTTTGGACATTATTTTTTAATATTTACAGGCTTCCGCCGGCCCCTCTTATGGTATAATTGTTATTACTGTTAAGCAGGTCTTTGGTAATCACGGATTACTGGTGGGTTACGACGCTAAACCCTTAGGGGCGGGTTTGGGTCGTGATAGAGACATTAGGGTTAGAAGGTTAGAGATAAAGGTAGAAATGAAATTTAATATTTGGACAAAACTAGAATTAAAAAAATAAAAGAGTGGTGGGGTCTAAAGAAATAAGGTAAGTGTAAATAGCAATCCTCTTTTTTTAAGGGGGTAAATTACAAATACACCCCTTGGGGTTATATAAAATATGAATTGCTTCCTATGGTTTGAAAATTTTCAAATATCCCTTTGTAAGAATTTTTTTATTTAAGAGAATTAATTGAAAAAATAAAATTTTTAACCGTTCTCATATGCAATAATAAAGTTAGCTAAATTATTAATTGAAATGACATCATTAAAAATTGTTAATTGACTTGAAAATTTATTGATAAAGAAGATCATTTGTTATGAAATTATAAATTTTAAGAGGTGGGATTTAATTTTGAGAACTACAAGTTGCAACTTACATTTTAAACAAATCTCAGGGAGTGTATTTGTAATTTACCCCTATAATTTTTTTTTATAATTTTAATTATTAATATTTATAATAATTTTCACTTGTTTATAAATGTTTTATACTGACGTCTCAATGTAATTTCCTATTTTTTTGAAAGTAAAATTTTAGAGTCATTTTTCGTATAATTAATATTTATTTTTATAAAAAAATAATTATTAATGATATTGTATCTTTAATTTTTGTAAAATATAATTCTAGTCATATAAAAAATCATTCTAAGATTATTCTAGAAAAATCACTTAAAAAAATCCGGATTCATAATATGCAGTTGCGTCTTATTCAATTTAAACGTAACTACGGAGTGACAGTGTGGTTAGAGCCAATAACCTATTATGACTCTACTTTGATAATCTAATTAACTTGATTTAATTATATTTATTTAAAAAAATAAAAAATAAAAAAATAAAATTATAACTTGTAATTATTAAATCAATTTATATTTTTTAGATGATCTACACATTGATATTTAATAAATCATCACAATTAGATTTGTGATGGGTTCGAATGTCTGAGCTGAACCAGTCCAATTCAATCTAGTGTAGTCATATTTATTTGGACAGACATAATTTTAGAATTGAATTAATAATCGAATAAAATACAAACTTTTATATTTGAGTAAAAAAATTGTAATTTGAACTAATAGTTTTTAGCCTTTGTGGACTATTGAATCTCAATATAGGTAAAATACAAAATTAGTGGCTATCAGCATCTTCAATCATTCATTAAAAATTTTATCTACTTCAATTTTAAATTTGAATAAAATGTTTGATTTGAAAAATTGCTCTAACCCTTCTATCAAAATATTTAATTTTTGTTTCTTCTTATCTCAAATATATTTTTCATTAAATTTGATAAAAAAAACAATCATTTCCAATGCTTAATTTTTTCAAATTTTCATCAAATTCTAAATTAATAAAAAATATTGGTTCTTAATTTGATGAATGGATTGAATATGATTTTTTAAAACTTTTTTTATCAAAAGAAAAGAGGTTAAAATTAGAGATGCTCTAATAAAGTTTAAAGTAATTGTTTAAAGGGTAAATTACACCATTGCTACTTTTAATTTGAGTGAAATTTTATTTCGGCGTCATAATTTTAATTTGAATAATTTCATCATTGCACTTTTAATTTTATTTCAATATGATCCTTCCGTTATGCATAGTTAACATTTAAAAATAAAAAAAAATCAAAAGTAAAGAGATCAAAATCAAATTTGAAACAAACTAGACGGACGATTTCCTCTAATTTGTTTTGAATTTCATTTGATCTCTATAATTTTAAATATTGCCTTTTTTTATTTCAGGTCTTTAACAGTAATGGACTACATTATAATAAAATTAAAATTGTAAGGATAAAATTCTTCAAATAAAACTACAGGCTAAAGTGATAAATTCCTTAAAGGAGAGGATTCTTTTCAGTTGGGAAATTCAATAGGATGGTGTTGTTAGGGCTATGTGGACCTAACATGAAATTCACATATGAATCATTAAATATGTAAGGTTTATGGGAAATTCTATTTCTATACACCACATTGACTCTGTCTACACACTTAATGAATTTTATTTTTATTACAAATTTACCTTTAAATAAAATGACCAAAATAAACATCCATCTACACACTTAAACATCAAAGTTAGAGATCTCTGTACACAATTTCTTATATGCAAACACAAGAGTTAAAAGTTCATACAGGTAGCCCAGGATCCAAAAATATGCGTCCATCCAAGTATTCCATTATGTAAAATGGAGTTTCGATTACACTCGAATCAGTTACAAACAGAAAACCTTAGGAACTGGAACCTGTGTATGGATACCTAATGCCTCAATAACCTGTCATATTGAAATAAGAACACAAAACACATATATAAGCAAATGCCCATAACTACGATAATTAATCAAGTGGTGCAGGTTTTAACTAGTATTATTGGTGACCGTTTTAATGTAACAATACACACATCGGATGATATATATATATACAAGTCAACATATTGAGAATTTGAGAGCACACCTGAAATTCTCTCTCGACAGCATGAGTAGATTCAAGCAATTTGCTAGAGGGCTTCTTCCGCAGCACATATCGCTTCACAGAAGAACCCGAACTAGCTTCCAATAGAAACGTAGGGTTTGATTGACCATGCCCAAACTGACTTGCAACAAAACAGATCAAAATTCAAACCAAAACCTCAAAAACAAAAAATGAGATAGAGAAAGGCTGTTCGGTTGCCGATAAAATCAAGGAAAGGGAAAGAAAATAAATAAATTAAAAAATGTACCTTGGCGCCTCAACTTAGCCAAGGCTCAGTTGAGTACTACTTTTCTTCAAAACAAAGTTCCATATCTTAATTAGTACTACTTTTCTTCATTTTCCTACTCTGTTTTTTGTTTTTTTTTCTGTAGCAACCAAACGACATATAGATGTGCAGGGAGAGAGAAATGGGAAACCTGAGACAGAGAATTTGGAGAGAGAGCGAGGAAAGATGTGGACATGGGAAGAAGCATAGCAAAGCAAAGCATCGAGGTCGAACTGGTGAGCAGGATGTACTCGCTCTACAAGATCACAAGTTCGGCTCGCCATTTTTTCGCCTTTATCAATCACAAATCGAATTCGAACAATTACCAGGATGAGCAGAGTTGATTAGAAAGAGAGAGAGAGCTCTATTTTGCTTTGTAGATATCGAGGCCGGTTAGATCAAACGAAGACAGGCATGGGAGTTTGTATATGCTGAGTTCTAGTTTTCAAACAGTGCGTGGAAAATGAAAGGAAGGGTATTTGGTGTGTGTATAATAATATTGAGTAAAGCTTGTAATTGTAATTTTTAGTATGTACATTGAGAAAATTAATTAATATATAAATTAATAGGAATGTGTATTGAGAAAAAATATACCCTCACTTATTTAAGTGGGTGGAAATAAAATTTTCCAAGGTTTATTATTATGTTAATTAATAGGAATGGCAACGGGGTGGGGCGGGGCGGGGCGGGCCGGGGATCACCCTCAGCATATTTAATAATTAATAAGAGGGCACAAAAGCCCAATAACACCCTTCAATCGGATTTGTGCTGATGGAGGGAACCCTAGGCCTCGCTAAAATCTCACTTATAACCGTGGTGTCCCAATCCAGTCCTACTCGGAGACGAACTCATTGTTACAAACCATGGACGCACATCAGCAACAGAGAGCGGCGAGTCCACCACCTCCTCCTCCTCCTCCCCCTCCTCATCCTCATCCTCCTCCTCCACAGCAAGGCGGCGGCGGCGGAGGAGGTTTCTCCGCGATTTTCACAGTGTTCTTGTCCTTCATCATCATATCCTGTTTGGTATTTTCTTATCACCATTTCGATCCTTATATATATATATATCTTACACACACAGGCACATAAATATAATTCTATATGTTATCTTATCCCCAATATTACTCTAAAATTTAATTCAATAATGGCTTGTTCTTCCTACTCGCATTCTAGGGTTTAAAGTATTGTGCTTCCTATATGTTTACTTTATTTTACACGACTCTCTTCAAAATTAATCAAATATCCGTGTTAGACACTCGACACTCAACACTAGGACAAGGGTGTCGATATGTTGCATCGGATATTTCTTATATATTTGTATTTAATACTATCTTATATGTATCTATTGTTATATAATTGCTATAAAAACATCTTTTTGACACTGTATGTTAGATATACATCATCTTGTATCACATAAGATCATCTCCAACTCTTGATCAATTTTTTCATCTAATTTGATGTGAACTGCTCCAATGTTTTCATCAAAATCTTTTTTAAAATTCTGTTCTTATCCCAAATTTCCTTTTTCATTAAATTTGATGAAAAAAAATCATCTCCAATGCTTCATCTCCTTAAATTTTTCTCAATTTGATGAAAAAATGACTCTTCCTTGATTTGATGAACGTTTGATGAAAGGATTGGAGATGATTTTTGAGTACTTTTTCATCAAAATTAAATTTGATGAAAGAAGAAGTGAAGGATTTGAAGATGATCTAATAGATTAAAAATATAAAAAATGACTTTTTTTTGTTGTGTATGATTAAATTTGAGACTTGATGGGTGACCTCTAGATACACACTTGTACCGTACCAGACACCTATACCCGAGTCCATGTAACATAGTTATACTAGAGGGTTGTCATGGGCATTCACATAATGGATACTCTATGGATTAGAGAGATGGTATGAAGAAGTTTTGGGAGAGAGAGGTAGAGATTTGGTTAAAATTTAATTAATTGTGGCAAGTTGCTAGAAGTTATTCCAAAGAATTAAAAAGTGGAATAGTTTTTTGTGAATAAAATTTCTTTCTTCTATCCTCGTAACTTTCAACTCCTCACTAATCACTTAAATCAATTTCTGATTTGTATATGCAATAAAATAGGAGTTTTAATTTATCTGGAAAAAAGTTTAGGGGATTGCAAAATCCCTAGAAAACTCCTTTATAGAAGCAATTATCCAAATTGTTTATTTCAAATCAATGTTTTTTTGGGAAACACTGAAATTTGACAAGCTTCAAATAAGGGAATAACAAAGTTTAATGATTGTCTTATGAAAGCAATGGTGGCGTTTTGTTAGTTTTAGGAGTTAGCACTAGCACATGTTAATTTGATAACTACCTAAGTTGCACCTTAGACAGAACACATTGCACAAAACCCTAGAACCTTGGAAGCTTGATGTGATATGAAAGAGTTTTGTCGCACCAAGATTGTTTTGGACAAGGCTAGGACTGGGAATGCTTTGAAGAGGTACTGTCCATTTGGTCATCTTGGTCGACCAACTTTGGCGGTAGGTAGTCTTGTAACTGGTAAGCACCCACATAGGTTGTTGATCGACCAAATAGGGTCTAGTTTTGGACTATATATCAAACCCACCTGTGGGCTTACCAAAATTCACTAGTGGGCCCACCCAAATGGAAATCTAGAGAATCAAAGTTTAGTAGAGATACATGGCGCCTCAAAGATGAAGTTTCAAAATTTAAGTCCCTTATGTGAGCCTACCACAACTATGGTGTGGGTTATAGTCCATGGTAAGGCAGTTTGAGAAAACTAGTTGTTAGAAGAAAGTCATTGGGACTTTGTAGCTTCCATGATGCAACCCCCCTGAGGTTTGAATCATCAGATGCAACAAATGCCTATACCACTACTTGGTCAATTTAAGGAGAACTTGTTACCTATCTATATGTGGCTTGGGCTCCAATACTCCGGGAATTTATAAAAGGGTATCCATGCATGTAGTGAAACACACAACACAAGCATAACTTAACACAACAATTACAACTCAACCGTCTAAGGTCTCTCACTACCACCCTCTCTATCTCTAAGGGTGCCTTGGTTTTCTTCTCCTCCGGTGATCTTGGTCATTGAAGTGCTCGCCATCTTCCCAGAAGTAAACAACTGACCACCTCTCATACCTAACACCTACAGCTATTTACTCTGTGGAACTTATCAACTCCTACTAAATTGAATTTACCTTGATCATATTCGTGCAACTTTATTTATTTATTTATTTTTTTGGGGGGGGGGGGGGGGGGGGGGAATTGATACTAGAAATTTTAGATGAATATTTTGCTTGACTCTTCAAGCATGCCTGAATCCACCAAACTCGAGTAGTTATCCATATGATTCCCTGTTAACAACTGTTCTATTCAATAATTTGATTGTAATGATAATTGCATTGCATACTCATGATGTGCAAGTTCTAGGATGGACATGTTAAGTGTGCTTCAATGCGAATTTCATTTGGTTTTCAATGTATTGTTCCTTGGGTTTTGATTTATGTTTTTTTGTTGAATTCATATGTTGTATATGACCTTGTGGCTTCTCTCCATCTATTTGTTTGTTTATTTTATCTCTGAAGTGAAAGAATCTGAGCATTACATGGCCTATTAGATTATTTTCTATTTTTCCTATAAATCAAAATAACATGAGCATTATTAGAACTAGAAGATTGCATGTAAAACTGTACCCTGAAAATCCAACTACAGCTTCAAATTTTTATAGGACAAAAATATCAAGTAAAAGTTGTAAGATGGTGCTTTGTTAATATGGTTAATTTTTTTATATGCTTATTTTTTGATAGCTACTTTGACTTTTAGATACTCTTATACTAGAAATATAATATGTGTCACTATCATTCAACTTGAGAGGAGTTCATGACTTGCCATGGTAAAATTTACAGGCTCTGGTTCCGTCATCGTCAGCATTAAAAAATAGCTTATCTGTTGTACACCAAGTTCCAGAAGGCCATGTTGGGGTTTACTGGAGAGGAGGTGCCCTTCTGAAAACAATTACAGATCCAGGTTTGGTCCTTATTAATATTATATTATATTAGCATTTGAAAA
Source organism: Camellia japonica (assembly GCA_030407325.1). Lineage (NCBI taxonomy): Eukaryota > Viridiplantae > Streptophyta > Magnoliopsida > Ericales > Theaceae > Camellia > Camellia japonica. The sequence goes on along the minus strand of JAPPVO010000019.1, from coordinate 21,253,547 downwards.
TTGAATTTTAGAGTTGTTTGAATGTTAATTTTGGGCTGCTTGCTTCCACTGATTTGGTTTTTTTTAGGTTTTCATCTGAAAATGCCTTTGATAACCCACTTTGAGCCCATTCAAGTGACCCTTCAAACAGATCTGGTTATTCTTTTCCCGTGATGATTAAGGGTGCCCTGTTTCCATTTTAATTTTTGAACTTTGAATCATAGTTTTCGTGGATAATTACTCAAACCTGTGTTGATATATGTAATGTAGGTGAGGGATATCCCGTGTGGTACAAAAGGTGGTGTCATGATCAACTTTGAGAAAATAGAGGCAAGCCTTTGCGATTTTGTGCTCTCTAACAATGCAGTTGGTTATTGTTGCAAGGGTTCATTTGTTATATGTAAATGTTTTATTTGAATGCACCTGCAGGTTGTTAACCGCCTTCGTAAAAGCTTTGTGTATGAAACACTGCGTGATTATGGTGTACAGTATGATAACACATGGATATATGACAAGATTCATCATGAGATCAATCAGTTCTGCAGTGCTCATTCCCTTCAGCAAGTTTATATCGATATGTTTGACCAGGTAAGAAACTAAGAACGCAATATCACATTTAGAGCCCTCACAGATAGATGACATCATGTAATTTATTGAAGGCCCCACAACGATCTATTTCCATGTTCAAAATCCTGTGGGAGGATTGTGAGTCTCACTGTGACCTGATCGTAAAGTGTTATATGCTTATGTTGCGGTTTCCATAACAAATGAGCATTTTATAGTTCTTACCTGAATGTAATCTTGAGATTTGAAAATTATTTCTTGGTACTTCATCTCCTTTTCTATCCTCTGTTCGCTTAATGATACAGATTACACGCGTGAAAATTGTAAACTATGGGACTCATCATTAAATGCACTAGTAATTTAAATACTATTTAAAGTACCCTCAGCTTATCCATTGGGATTTATTTTTTCTTAGATATATTTTATTTTTTCAGATTGATGAAAAAATGAAAGATGATCTTCAGTCTGATTGTACACGGTATGCTCCAGGTATTGAAATTATCAGTGTCCGTGTCACAAAACCTACCATTCCTGAAAGTATAAGACGGAATTTTGAACAGATGGAAGAGGAACGCACCAAGGTGATATCATCTCTTTCCATTCATTCCTTTTTCACTGAACAATGATAGGTTAAGTTAGAGATGTAAGAAAAATCGAAAAAACTGATCAAACCGGTTGAACCGAACCAAACCAGCTATATTTGGTTGGTTTTTTAATATGAATCGGTCTGTGCAGTTTTTAAAATTAATTTTTTTTGGTTTTCGGTTTGGTAGAGACTTAGACACCTTGTGCACTGAATTAAACCGAAACTGATTGAAAGTTTCGTCTATTAAACATAATATATATTAAATATATAATGAAGTTGGTTGTGTACAAAGTTCAGTTGATTCACTTAATTGTTTATTTTTTCTTAAACATTCTAGGTTTGACAATAGATATTGGCAATATGATAAGTTGTTAGTTTGCTACTCATATGTGCTTGAGTCAAGTTTTGCTACTACTATGCTTATACAGTTATATCATATGTTTATGTTATTTTCAGTTTTTTATTTTAACTCTACTTGATAAATTTATGATTTAGTCTTATGGGATAATGGATTTAAACTTTGGTTTTGCTTTGATGTCAAGATTTTGGTTTTTAGATTATATTTTGTTTTTAATTCTACTTCAGTAAAAGCTTAAACACTTTGTATTTATTAATTCTTTTGTTTGTATTTTTGTGAATGGTTGGATTGGATATTGAAGTAATGTACAAATGGTTAATTCAATATTTTTATATAAATTATTTATTATACTACAAATTTAAGAAGTCACTCAAATTTGAAAGGTCGTAAACCGAAAATCACATTGAGCCGAATCGTTTGAATTGGTGTGGTTTAGTGAAAAATTTGGTCGGTTATCGGTTCTTAATATAATAGAACCGACGTTATTGGTTTGGTGTAAAATTTCACCTAAACACCGACCATCCCAAACCGATTACATCCCTAAGTTAAGGAAAAGATAAAATGCTACTCTGAACTTTAGAAGCAAAATGTGTGACTGATTGGGTCTTGTATGAGGTTAGTAAGAATTGAAGACATTTGTTTACGAGAACAATGATATCTAAATCAATGGGCAAATTACACGGACCTCCCCTGAGCTTTCTGACAATTAAAGTTTTTAAAGGCGAATGCATAACGTGAGACGTTTTACCCCTCATGAGGCGATGCGTAAGTCTTGAGGCATTGAGGTGTAAGCATTTCAAATTCTGAATTTTTATATTTAGTAAATAATTTAAATATTTTAAAACAATAAATAAATAAATCAAAATTAAATATAAAGGTGTAAATACTTTTCTACTCAAGGTTCATTGCAGAGAAGGAAGCTTTGCTTTATTAAAAGAAAAAAGATTGGGAGCTCTAAATTAAGAGCTCTAATAGCTCTAATTGGTGTGTGGGTCTCATATGATGTGATGTTTTGGCCTTGGTTTTTATTTTATTTTTTATTTTTGATTTTTTACGTCATTAATGCTCTTTTAGAACTCACAAATTAGAGGGATGTATCATTTCTGTTATTAAGATTGAAATTGATATTCTTAGCTTTATTGATAGAGTTTCTCATTGAGCATAACTTTGTGGGTGTTTGGGAAGTTGCTATTTTAGTAGACTGTTTTAGTTTTTGACTATTTTAGTAGGCTAAAATTTGTGTGTTTGGGAAGATGATTGGATTTTTTTGTAGTTGGATGCGATTTTGTGAGAGAAAATGTGAAATGATTATGGGTTTGATGTGACATTTTGTCTTATTGGCTATTTTAGTCCTCTTTTTTTTTTTTTTTTTTTTTTTTTTTTTTTTTTTTTTTTTTTTGATTTTAGCCTAAATTAGGCTAAAATTTCACTTCCCAAAAACCCCCTTTGTTTTTTTTTCTTGATTGGTTATTTAATTTATTTTTCGTATAGAATATAGTTGCAAAAAGGGTTCCTTTTTATTTTTTACTTTTTTATGCTTAAATCATCTACTAGACTAAGTTTAACAAGAACCTAAGACAAACTCTTCATATGCGCATTCCTCACATGCTTATGCATAAATGGCATACAAAACGCACCTAAGGCGCATGTCTCTGACTGTGTGTGCAAGCCTTTGGGGAGTAAAGCCTCAAAATTAAAGCCTTGAGGCTTTTTGCCTTAGCCTTGCCTTGAGGCAAGCATCAAGGCAAGCCTCACTAAAACCTTTTAAAACTTTGCTGATAATTATGGGGACCTCCTTTGAGATCTTTGAAATCACACTATCATCTTGATGTAGGACAAGGTGAACTAAGAAACAAGAGCAATGAAGAAAAATGAAACATAAGAATAAAATAAACCCTACAACTCAAAATACTTAAAAATTAAACTCTCAATTTTTATTCATTCGAAGCTGAGAAAACCTCCTACATAATGACTTATAAATATGCAAACCAAAAACCCTAAACTAAAAGTTTCCAAATTAAAAACTTCCTAACCAAACTATTTAAATACTAAATAGAATAAAAAGTTCCTAATTTAAATACTAATGAAAATAATAAAATCCTTTTAATACCAAATAAGAAAATACAAGAAAATCCTCATCCAATTCCTTTTCTGTCCCCGTCACATTTCTTTTTTGTGAAAATATACACATTCCTCCCCTCTGTTAAGTCACTATTAGAGCTATTGACAGAATTTTATGACATTATCAAATTTGTAAATACTAAAAGCTATGTTACATGGACTCATGTATGAGGATCGGGTATAGGTGTGTGTCCACTTAAATCTTAATATATTGGGATATGATCCAAAATAGGATATGGGTACAGAGACTTGTTATGGACTCGCATATACATTACGTAATGTATAATATTCTTAGATAAGATATTGTAAAATGTACTTGAAATTGAATGAGATTTATAAAAAATGTGGAACTTTTTATCTCTCATTTGTGTTAGAGGTTATAAATGTTTCTTTTCTAGTAAATGTGAGTTTTTTATTCTTCAATTTGCAATTCTTTCTTTATAAATACAAAACTTTAGTACTCCCCATGAAATTAATTTGTACTACTTGGATGTACATTTTTGAAATTTTTTCTCTTTCCCAAAATAATGATTGGATTCTCTGACTATATGGACTAGTTATTTTTTTGTGTTATGGTGCTGGATTTTTTTGTGCATTGTAAGTTCGTTTGCATTAATTTATATTGGTGAGGAAGGTGTAGGTTTTGATTGCAATAGAGAGACAGAGAGTAGTTGAGAAAGAGGCTGAGACAAAAAAGAAGATAGCTATAAGTGAAGCTGAGAAGAATGCACAAGTTAGCTTGATCCAGATGGAACAGAAATTGATGGAGAAAGAGAGCGCGAGGAGGCAAGAGGAAATTTCAAATGAAATGTACAAAGCTCGTGAGAAGAGCTTGGCTGATGCTGATTTCTATAGGTGAATATTAATCTACCCTATCTTTTATACACATAATTGTATATTCTTTTTCTCTAAAGTGGAGTTCTCGGGTCCCGTTTGTTTTCAGAGGTAGAATGGAGGGGATTCATAGTAAGGGGATTAATAGTGAGGGGATTGATAGTGAAGGAATTAAGTAAAATTGTGTTTGTTTTGATGATAGTTGTTAGTGTAAAAATTGTTAAAATATTTTTATATAAAATAATAAAACAAATAAAAAAATATAAAAAAATTAAACATTAATATTTAAAAAAAATTCCCAATATGTAAAAAATATAAAAAATTCTAATCCCCTCACTATTTTTCTAATACCACCTCCACCTCTTCCATCCCAATCCCCCTTCCAACCTCCATCTATATAACCTATCTTCCATCCTAATCCCCTCCCTAACTCTACAAACAAACACAACACTACATAACCCTACCTCCATCCTAATCCCCTCCCATCCATTACATCCCAAAACAAACGGGGCCTTGTAATTCATTAATGAGGGTAACTAGGAATGTAAAAAAAACCGATAAAACTAAACCAACCGTCTGAAACCAGCTGAAATTTGGGTTTTCAACATATCGTCTGTTTTGGTTTTGAAAAAATTTAAAACTGATATGAACCAAACTGACTGAAATATTATATTTTAATAATTTTTATATTCTATTTTTTTTTTTAAATATTAGAAGATAAATAACCAATTGTACACATTTTACAATAAAAGTTAGGAAGGGAGATATTTATAGAGCTTCTCCATCCATCTCTTTTCATTTATTCCCAATGTAGGATTCCATAGATTTTTATAAGGTTCTTAAAGTTTGCTGGAATCCGTCATTTACACTAAACCAACAAACTGATAAAACCAAACCATAGTATGTCATCGGTTTTGGTTCCTCAATTAACAAAACCAAAGGGTTGGGTTGGGTTCAGTTTAGTGCTAAATTTTCCTTCAACTTTGACTGAAATCGAACCACTTAAACCCCCAAGGCCCCAAGGATAACTTATGAAGTTGCATGGTATACATTTTCAGAGCATTGAAAGAAGCAGAGGCAAACATGTTGAAGCTTACTCCCCAATATTTGGAGCTCAAATTCATTGAAGCAATTTCTAACAACACAAAAATTTTCTTTGGAAACAAGGTCAGATGCTTTACTCTCACTCTCTCTCTCTCTCTCTCTCTCTGTGCATGCTATGGTGCTTATAAGTTCTGGTTTTGTTGCAGGTACCCAATATGATTTTTGATCAGAAGCTGCTTGGAAATTTTGTTCAAGATATAGCCAGAAAGACCAACGTGGAAGCTTAAATCAGATCATTTCATCCATGTGATGCAATGAAACAGTTGTTTTTATCTTGATACACAATGTTTTTTGTGTGGCTACCCTTTTTTGTTGGTTATGATAACTTAAGTGTGGTAAAAAGTGCGATTCTATTTTCAATATAAAGGAAAATAAGAAAATATATTTATATATATATAGTTTATGTTTTGACTACATGTGTCATACTTTTATTGTTTTCTTCCTATTTAACCAAAATATTATAAACAAAGTATCTGCATTCTGTGGTAAGCTTGAATTGGGGATTGGTTCTGTGGTACACCTGTTTTGTTGAGCTGCATTTTTATGCAAGCCTTGTAGGAAGCCAGAGATTTGCCATGGTTTGTACTTGTTTACAAACTAAATGATCAATTGCATGCTCTATGTGCTCTGGTGCTTGAATTGGTTAGTTCAACCTATGTTATATTGACCCTGTTTGGTGAAGTTTACTAGGGATGTTTGTAACCCTTTTTTTGTTTCTAGGTTTTTTTGGTTGTTGTAACCCTATGTCTAAGTGTTTGGTACAAATTTTACTTAAATATGTACAGCTTATGAGACTAATACAAATAAGCTAACTAATGGATATTTACTAGTATGTCCTATTGATTGGACTTATTTACTCGGTAATTTTTTTTTCTAATGTATGTGATTCTTATTTTGATAATGAGAGCATTTTGAGATTTTTTGGATATGTTTTATGTTTGTGGAATGTTCATTTGGAACTAATAACGCCTAAAAATTTATTGAAGTGACAAATGGTTGGGATATTTTGATTTTTAGTTGATAGTTTTGATTAATTTTTATTTTATATGTTGGTTTGTATTGAAATATGATGTGAAAGTTTAAGTAGTTGAATTGTATTTTTTAAAAATATTTTTATAGTGATAAATTTATCACTAAAAATTAAAGTATGACTTTTTAATAAATAAATGATCCATAGGACCAGTTTGGAACTGTCCCAATGCTAATTACTAATGCTTATTTTGGCAATTAGGAAAAAGGTCAATTTATTGGTTTATTTGATTATATCATCTTTTTATTTTTTATTATATATATATTTAAAAAAAAGTCAAAAAATTAACTCTTTTTTTTTTTTTTTCAATTTCAAAATAGACTTGATGTTTTGGGTTGGGCCAAGAAGCTGAAATGATCACGCAGACTTGATGTTTGGGTTGGGTCAAGTTTGGACTGAGACAAATTTTTTAATTAGGTGGTGCAAGCCCAACCGACAAATGTCCACCCTATAGATATATTAGCCATTTTTTTGAAAAGTATTATTGTATTTGTTGGCAATAAATTTAACTTTTTGGTGAATTTTTAATTTTTTAAGAAAATGTGTTGAAAATAAAAAATAAAAAAAGTGATTTTTTAATAGTAATTTTTTAGCCAAAATTATAACTTCCCAAAATTAACAAGTAAGAGAGACAAAAATACAACTATTAAGTCGATTGGGTTTGTCAAATTATATTCTGTCCAAACTTCTGCCCCACTTTTTATTCTTGTCATTAAAATTTAAATTAGAAAAAATATTTTTAAAAGTTCAATAATTATTACAAAATAAATAAATTGTATTAAATTTTAACAATGACAACGTGATGGTAATAAAAATATAAAACTTCACAAGCTTGACTTGTGAGTGAAAAACAATGGAAGAAAAATATTCACATGAATGGGTCCTGTTTGTGAGTGTGATGGGGACTCACAAACCATGAGATTATTTTAAATGTTATTTTTTATTTAATTTAATTTTGACATGAATTTCTTCCTTCTTAAATTGTATTCATTTTTAGAATTTTATGTTCTCTTATCTTAATATGTTTATTATTATTAAATTATAAATAATTTAGTTAAGTAATTAAAAGTACATTAAAACATGAAACAAACAAATTTAAAACATAGCATGCTTTAGTCATTTTTGTTTAGTTTTATAGGGGATGCGATTAGATTAATAATGTTGTAGGTTCTATGTAAATTATGTTTAGCTGGTAAAATAAAATTACTATAATTCATAGAACTATATATCCCGGTGAGAGGAGCTTCTATTTACACACACTCTTTCCACTCTTTGCACATGCTTCTCACTACACACACCTAAAAAATTAATCCCAAATTATTTTGCTCACTGCACACACCTTTTATTCCACATCTACCCTCATACACACACACATACATCCAGACCCCCAAACCCATCTCTTCGAACGGTGCAAAAACACACCCATTCCACTGTCAGCCCCATCTCTTACACACGTCCATCTCTCACAGTCTACCTTTCGCCCCCAAAAGCTGCATCCATCCATTGAAGACATCTCATTGAACCATTGAAGGAATTCTTCACATTTGGAGAACTTAGGTTAGTTTACTTATTTCAATCCTCATTCCTATTTCATTTGTAATGTAGGGTTTATTTTAACCATTTTCAAAACAAACGAACACATAGCCCACCGAAATGAGCAATATGTTCCTCATTCGGAACTGGTTTTCCGAAAATAAACAACTTGTTTGGAAGTAACATTCCAAAAATTATCATTTATTTCAACAGTAAAATTTTGAAATTTTTTCATTCTTTCGACATTCAACTTCCGAATATGTTTAATTCGGACAACATTCAATTTCCAAAATGAATTTGGTTTTTCGGTTTTCAACTTCCGAACGGTTTTGTTTTGTTTTGTTTCCCCCCCTCTTTTGTATTTTCTTTTTACAATTGTATACTCATTAAATATATTAATTTTTTGCAGATAATATGGATTTTGAATGTCAACAACGTGTTCCCCTTACTGCTTCAAATAGACGATGTCGTGAATTGGATGTTGACCATGAATGAGGATGAGGGCGTGGGCGAGGACGAGGAGGAGGACGAGGTCGAGGTCGGGGTTGTGGTTGTGGTTGAAGTCGTGATCCAGTTTCAGTAGAATATGATATCTCCAGTGCCAGTCAAAGTCGGAGCCGAAGCCAAAGCCAAAGATGAGTTAAAGGTGATGATATGCCTGATATTGCCGTGGAGGATGCCTCTTTACCTGATTCTTCTACTGTCCAAGAAGAGGACCTTACTCGTACTTTTCCAGGTGGACCAACTGATCCACAATACTGCGGAGTTTCAATACTCATGGCACTGCAGCTGTTTGGCAAGGGGAGGTAAACATTCCTGAGTAGAAGTGAAATTCATTTGTATATGATTTTTTTGTGTGTTATATGGTAGTTTGTAATGAGATATTCATTTGTTTTATAAGAACGAGGGCCCCTAAAGTGTCATAATCACTTTTCGAAGATCCTTGCATGGCCATAGTGGTCAATAGACAACAACACCAGATTCAAAGCCATTATTGAGCAGTCTGGGCTGTCACAGTTGGCTCGTTGCACTTATCCATTTGCCAGCAAGCTTCTAATCTCCAGCTTTGTTGAGAGATGGCAACCTGAGACGAACACATTTCATACGACAGTTGGTGAGATGACCTTGACCTTGGATGATATTGGCACTATTCTTAGCCTTCCTACTGTAGGCGGATCAGTCAGCGTACCAAATGTGACGGATTTTCATGGAGTTACACTACTAGTTTCTGGCTTGGGGATTATTGAACGTGTATCACATGACGAGGTTTCTACTGCTAGTGGGAATTCAGTTAGGCTTGAGTGGTTGCGAAGTCAGTTTGCTAGTGTCACAGATTCAGATCCAGAGGACGGTATACAGTGCGTTGCTAGAGCTTATTTGTTGTTTCTGTTGGGATGTATGCTTTTCAGTGACAAGAGTGGCGACAGGGCTTTTGTTGTTTACCTTGGCTTATTGATGGATTTGGGATCCATTCATACTTACGCCTGAGGTGCTATTGCATTAGTATTTTTATATAGACAGTTGGGGTATGCTAGTCGGTTCGGTGTTAAGCAGATGGGTAGTTATATGACTTTTCTGGAGGCGTGGATTTATGAGCACTTTCGAGCATTCCGACCTCACCAGAATATGAGCTACAATGAAAACATGCCACACGTGTACCATTGGACATCTAGAAGAGAGGCGGGTTCCTCCATTGATCATTTGAAATCTTTTCGAGCGGAGCTTGACAGTTTGGTAGCGACTGATGTAAGTTTACTCGTCCGGAGATAATTTTAACACTTCCCATTTATCTTACCCTTTATATACTTTAATTCAAAACCACTTTACGTTTACAGGTTATTTGGAATCCATACCACAGTTGTAGAGACCGACATCCATGTAACCTGGTTATGTTCTACCATGGATGCTTGAAGTGCTTAGACATGGTCGAACCCTATCATCCAGATAGAGTTCTGAGGCAGTTTGGCAGGGTTCAAACCATCCCAGATACACCGTTGGCTCCCACTCGTGGTGCTCAAGGCAACATATCTACACGATATACAGTCATGTATAGATAATTGGATAGGATCTGGGAGGCTTGGGATAACCACGTGTTATCTGAGTAGCGGAGGAGCACACCAGTTCGTCAGCCTTGGAAATGTGTACTAGGTTACATGGATTGGTATAAGAATATCACACATCTATATGTTGAGCGCACTAATGGACCATGTGTGCATAAACATCAGGATTTCAGCCAACATGCCGATGTAATATATTATCCTCTTTTATGCATTTGTAACTTACTTTTTCTTTTATGATATGTTCTCTAAAATGTGATATTCTTTTCAAATGCAGCGTACTACACATGCACTGAGAATTGCACATCCTATCATTCAAGCTGATTATGAGAATGGGATTCGACATCCTCATTGACTTTACCAGGCTGTCGAGGCTATGGCGCATGTCCTTAAAGGTCAGCACATTGACGAAGCTGGATCTAATTCTGCTGCACCTAGTTGTACTGGAGGTCGCTTTTCATCTTCGACATTGACATACAGTCGTAGGCCTAGTTGTAGGTATAAAAATGATTCGTGACATGTTATTTGTCAATTGATGAATTTTTTATGGTGTTTTTGTAAGCTGATATTGTTGTACACATCTTTTAATGACATTATAAAAGATATTTTGTTATTAGAATGGAATGGTAACAATGGTCGATGACATTGTAAATGATATTTTGTTATTAGAATGGAATGGTAACAATAGTCGATGACATTATAAATGATATTTTCTTATTAGAATGTAGTGGTAACAATCGTCGATAACATTCAATCCATGCCACAGAACACATCAACATCAAAAAACACATCCATTAATTTCTTCTATAGTTTTAACATTGTCAAATGCATACATGTGTCATTCGACATCAACAACATCAAATGTCTCTCGAGTAGCTATAGTATCATGAATGATGTCTTTGAAATGCTGAATGTAGCGCACATATGCATCATTCCGGTCGACAGCGCAAGGGTGACGGTATTTTTGCCAATTAGTGGCTATAGGAGGAACTGGATGGCTTGGCTGCAAAAAAACCTGCACCAAATGTCAATTGAGTTAGTGGTAATACCTCATAACTTCATGTACATACACAAAATGATAAGTTTCTCTTATACCTGGACGAAAGGATTTCCGTTGACAAACCCAATGACAATCTCAAGTCTATCAAGTTGAGGTGCTGGCACTGTTCTAAGAGGTAAAAAGGTGAGACATTGTTGTAATGACAAGTGGTATAACACAAGATTGTAGCACGATGCAACAAGATGCCCCATGTCTGGCATAGTCATCCAATGTGAGTAACCAGGGCTGTCTTCAAAGTATGACAATATACTTGTCAATTTTTCAAACCTTTCGTAGGACCCATAGAGTGTAATGTATTCCTTTTTGTGTGTGTGCAGCTCACCCAAAAGATCACGTCTGATTTGAGCCCAATCATCTTCTGTATGACCAATTGAAGCAGCTAAGCCTTGAAACCACAATTCCCATCTGCAGCTACATCTTTGGCAAACTTAATGTATGGTTTCAATCCAGAAGGGAAAGTGTAATGACCCCACCACGTATAATGATTAACACTTAGTTAATTAAGGAGATTTGGATTTTAATTAATCATTATGAGAAGTATTGAGAATTATGAGATTTAGAATCTATGAGAATTATTGGGCCTAATTTGCATATGGTTTTGTCAAGTATTTATTTTGAAAGTCTAATAGCTGAAGGAGGTAAAAATTAATGAGTTTAATTAAATATTCGATTCAGTTTAGTAAAATTGAGATTTTATTAATTGGGTCCGAATTGGAGTGAATAAGTTATGAAAATTAGGAATTAAGGTTATTATAAATTAAATTTATTTATGAGACATTCAATTATGGTATTCATTTGAGTGTATAATTTATTGGCGAAGATTTTGAAATTTAATCTGAAATTAAAGACCTCAATGATTCAAGAAGTCAAAATTGAGGATGAAAATAAGTTTAATTTAATAGTTGGAGCCTTTTGAGAGTTTGATTAAAAATCTGACTCAAATTCGTAAAATTATGTATCATTAATTGGGCCTTAATTGAAATTACTTCGGCTAATTAAATTATGTGAGCTTTGAAATTAGTTATAATTAATTAAAGTATGTGCTAATCAGGTGTTAATTATAATTAGCTAAGACTAGGTAGTGTTTCATTAAATTAATATATATAATTAACAATTAACTAAATTCTACTTAAACTAATCAGCATGTGTATGTATATTCAAGAGGGGTTGACTATGTTTTAGAAAGTTGAGGAAGTGGATGTCTTCAATCTCATCTTCATTGGAAGGAAATAAAGAAAAAAAAAAGAAAAAGAAAGGAAAGGAAGCTCTGTTTTTGTAGCCGAGAGAGAGAGAGACCGAAAGAGAGAGAGAGAGAGAGTTGTTGGAAGGAACAAAAAAGAGAAGAAAAGAAAGAAACGTTCAAGAAAATTTAAAGGAAAGCTCAAGTTTTTGAAGGAACTCAAGAAGAATTAGGAGGGATTCCACTAAACATTCTGAAATTAAAACTCAAGGTATGGAATTTATGCTAATTTGTGTAGAATCTTTACATTATACTTAAAATTAAAGGTGAAATTGGAATCAATAGCAAGAAGATGAAGAAAAATTAACTTAAGTATAAGATTATGGAAGTTAATTTGGAATTGGGTTCTAAACATGAAATGGGTTACATGCATGTGGATGATTATGGAAAATAAATTAGAAAATTAATTATTTTGAGTTTGATTTTTATAATCTTACATGAAATTAAATTCCATTGTTACATGCATGAGGGAATTCTATGAATATTTGAGTCCATATTTACATGCATCTTGGATTTTGAAGAAATTGAGCCATTCAAATTCATATTTTGAAGAGAAAAGGAAATGTTTTATGAAAATCAAGATTATGGAAATTTGGAATTAATCCTAAAGTTAGATAAAGTTTTGGTTTATAATTAGATTTTTTTTCTTTAATCCATGCATGTAATGTAATTTAAGATTTTATTTAATCTAAACAATTTGGGTATAAATTAAATTAGTTAGTTTTATTTGAATTACATATATTCAATGTTTGCTAGGAAATTGGCCAGAAAGTGAAGAATTGGAGTTAAGATCAAGTTTATGAAGTTACATTAGAAATTAATTATTTTGGGTTTAATTTGGAAAGTTATTGTTAAATTAAGCTCCATAAATTACATGCAAACAAGGATTTATTGAAGATTTAATCCATGCAAAGGAGTTAGGTTCAAATTTATGGAAATTAATTACTTTGGGTTTGAATTTAGTTATCTTAACATGAAATTAAGTTTCAATTGTACATACATCATGAATTTGTAAGAGTTTTGGAAGATCAATTTATGTTTTAAATTTTGTGGGTTTGAAATTGGATTTGATATGGAGAAAATAAATTAAATCTAAATTTGAACAATTGGAACATGATTCTGAATAAATGATTTCTAATTGAGAGTGTTTACTAAATTATACAATGATTCTCCATATTTTTGTACCAAAAATATAAGTTTGATGCTTTGAATATCAAATTTGAACTTCAATTGCAATTCTGGAAATTCTAGAATTCACACTGTCCGCTCGAGCAAGGAAAGTCTCGCTCGAGCGTGAAAATCGAGCTCCCAGAAGTTTTTCAAATTTTACAGTCCGCTGGAGCAACCAAAGTGGCGCTCAAGCGAAGACCCTATTTTCAGCATATTTTGGAAAAATTGCATTTAGTTCGCATTTTTATTCTCATATCTTTCCAAAGCATTCTAGACATGATTTATGACTCAATAAAGGTTAATAAGTTATCAATCAACATTAATTAGTTGATTAAAAGAATAAATCATTAACTTAATAGTATTTGATTAAGAAGCCAAGTGAGAATTGGTTTATTCAGAAAGGAATGATTTAGTAATGAAAGGATATGTGAAATAAGAATCCGGTTCATTTAACTAAAGGAAGAATACACGTAGTAGAATCTCGGACTATTTAGACAGAAAAAAACAAGAAAAGGTCAAGCTTGATCAAGGAATTGATATTGTGTTTCGATGTGTATATGTTATGTATTTGTGTAGGTCACGCGCTATTGTTTGTCTGATTTGTGATCTGTCTGATTTGCTTCTGCAACTATCTGTGAGTAATAACTCTGTAAAGTTATGTTTAACTTTAATTATTTTCTGATGATATGAAATGATCAGTTTTCTGAAATGCTATGTTTTGTATGAATGAATGATTGTCCAATTTTCTTTGAAACATAATTGTGATATCCTTAGCAAAGGCCCTCGCCTAGGGGACATAATACTGTGGCTTATGGTCATGAGGCCCTAACCTGGGGGTTAATACCGTGGCCCAGGCCCTCGCCCGGGGGAAATAATACCGTGACCGATGTATGAGATATGTTACCCGGTACCGGAGGTTTCATTATGGAACTTGATATGCTTGACCAACATGATATGTTACGCTAAAGAAAGTACCACACATGATTTGATTATGAATATGAATATGACTCTGTTTCTGATACGAATACGAACATGAACATGACTATGTTTCTGATTCGATAGGAGATTTGAAATCTGATTTCTGAATTCGATATGGACATCATTCATTAAAACCCTTCACTCTGTTATTATTCACTGGGCTCTAGCTCACTGTATTATTTATGTATGTAGGTGATCAGGCGCGTGACTAGGGTTAGAGACATCTGCCTGGAATATGTTTTTGTCAGCCAACCTATGTGCCTCCCGTGGAGGTTCCGGATATCTCAAGTGACTATGGCTATGTGATTTAAGGTTTAAGTTTTGTTTTCTTGATTGGTTAGACAAGTCTTGTGTATTTTGTAAATAGAGCTAAGTCCCTCTTTGTCTAATCTGCATATATAATGACGTAAGGATGATGTGTATATATGTATGTAAAGTTTAAAATTTTTCTGTCTCATATAAGTCTGCACAGCTCAATGGAAATTGTTTAATTGCTATTTGCTTCCGCAGCTCCTAATTATACGTTATTCTGTTAAGAGGCCTTTGGTAATCCAAGGATTACTGGCCGGTTACGACGCTAAACCTATAGGGGCGGGTTTGGGTCGTGACAGAAAGCATCAACATATGCACCAGGTTCTACTGTTCTGGTAATGTACACCTTCCCCTTCCCATTCACCTTCTCCTTTCCCTTAACAGGTCGTTTCTTCTTGGTTTCCGGAATAGAATTTAATGTAGTGATTTGAGTGTTCCTAAGTGAGAAGGATTCATGTCCAGATTGCACCAACTCAAATGCACACAGGTCACGACGGGTAGAAACATTGATCTTCTTATGACCATGAGGACGTGTTTTGGGCTTCACCTTCGGCTCAACAAGAAAAGTTCTTCCTGGACATACATCTCTTTCAACTTCTCCAAAAGCTTTAATCGCATGGTTTTATCACTTTTATTGAATTTTTTCACAAACAACTATACTTCTGCATGACAAGTCACCTCCGTTTCCTCTTCTTTGTTGCATATGGAGATATGAAGTTGCCTCCACTGTGAGTGTATGGTAGCAAGTGGTATAGGATGATCTTGTCTGATGTAGTCAGCAATCTCATGGGTACAAGGTAAACCATGAGTGTGGTGAAGGACCATCCACAAGCTTCAGTATCAATACCAATGGAATTGGTTCTCTTACTCTCTACAAGCAAATACTCTAATGCAGAAATAGACACATTACCTCATAGCTCCCTATACTGAGAAGGCTTGAATTGATGTTGCACAACAGTTAGACTTTTCTCAAACGAAGCCTTGATATCAGTGTGTTGCAAATCAAGCAAATTGTGTATTTTCTCAAATGATGCCTCAAATGAGACTTGACATGAACCCAATTGTCTTTTAAGTTTTGCATGTGCACTCTCAACCCTATTTAATTCAATGTAAGTCAAATAAAAATCAAGTACATAGCACTTATTAATAACTTATTGAACAAAAGTAATCTTACTGGTTGGTTGTAACATTTCCATAATGCATACACGTGTCTATCCATGTCGCTACAAATTTCTCCTTGTAAGGAACCAACCAAGTATCTATGACGTAGTTCACTGCATTGGGATAACTACTGAATTCCTTAAGTAATGATCTACGACGCTCATCGTTTTGAACTTCAGAAGATGAATACACTAAAGAGTTCCACTTATGGTTGAACTTCTCCCATTTTTGCTTTATCTCAAACATTTTCTTGCATTTGGTCAATACATTCTTACTGATATGCCAACGACATAATAAATGTCTACCACTCGGGGAATATCTTCTGTATGGCATTCATCAAGGCTAGCTCTCTGTTAGTGACAATAATCGCTGGCAAAACAAAACCATCCATGATATCACGCAATGTAGCTAACACCCATGCATAGTTATCGGCCCTCTCAGATTGTAAGTATGCGAAAGCTACTGAGAAAGTCATTTCAGTTGATGTCACTTCCACAATTTCAAGAAGAGGAAGATGATATCTGTTGGTTTTATATGTGTAATCCATAATCAATATACGTGGGAAAGATCGAAATAAGTCCGAACTGGTAGGATGTGCCCAAAACAAGTCTGTCACAGTCATTGTGGACTCTTCACATTGATGGCGCTCAATGTAATTATACTTGCCAATTCACCTAATAAGTGTTGCATCAGTGATCTTCCAGCTCTCTGTACCACCCTTTCGATGGCGTACATTGTAAATGGTTTTAAGTGTGCTTACATTGAGGGCTTACTAGGATCTCTTTTGGCCTAACCATGCTCTTTGACATATCCATTAATAATGCTTTCTCATCTTTTGACAGCCTCCCCGCATATGAATGTCCCTCAATGTGCTCCGTAGGTGGATGGTTATGCAATTCGCATACTATGGTCAATGTCCATTTATCATTTGTGGTATACGTGTGAGCCCTCATATCAAAAGGACAACCATACTTCTTTGTACCGATTATTCTTGATGTATTGTTGCCATCATGTTTTAACTTCTTTGTCGCTCTATATTGGTCACTCCTCTGACAAGCAAGATACATCCTGGGTCTTTTTTTCCCTCCACCATAGTCTGATGTTTTGATTACAATGACCAAACCATTTCTCTTTCCAACTTTACGTACCCAGTTGAGTAATTCATACTTACTTTTGAATACTTACAAAGTCAAATAAATATTATAAAACATTTACATTTGTTGAGCAATTCAAAATACAATCATTAAAATTTCGTAGAGTGAACCTGTTTAGTTGTGAATTGAGTAGTGTAATTTAACACACTATCCGTGCAAACCTGACTTCCTTGAGTTGAGACATATTCTTACATATTTTGTATAACATTACAAATTTAAAATGGCATTATAAAGACAAATTTGCAATTTGAAACTGCAAATTTAGTATGCAATTTACGAATTTGGAATATAAAATGAATTTTTTTTTTTTTACTTCATTCAGAAGTACGATGTCGAAAAAAATGATAATGTTCGAATGTAGTTGTCTGAATTATTTTTACCGGTTCAGAAGTTGAATGTCGAAAAATTTAAATTATTTCAGACGACAACTTCTAAAATTACATAATTTTTTCAATAGTAGACTACCGAATAAATTGATATATTTCGACCATGGTTATCCGAAAGACGCTGAAAAAAAAGGAAAGACTTTCACATAGCAAAACTCACATTTCCTTGGCTATCTTTCTCATAAACATTTATCTCCTTATGAAAATCTGAATTTTCAGAAGGGAAATCTTCCATGCAATGATGAATGAGGATGGGGTTTAGTGTGTAAACTAATTAAAAGCTAAGAATCAAGAATGAGGGTGTTTAGTGTGTGTAAACTAATGAATGGAAGCTAACAATGAAAGGTTTGAAAGAATGAGGATGGAATGTGGAGGTTTAGCAAATTGAGCATGGAAGTGAGTTTCAGCAGCTTCAACGTGGAAGTGGATGTGGATGTGCAATGAGAAGGTGTGTTTATTTGAATTTTGTGTGATGTCCATAATAGTAATTTTACTTAGGGATAAAATTGTAATAAAAATAAATATTATTAAATGTGTGCAAAGAGTGGAAATGGTGTGTGCAAATAGAAGCTCCCCCCCCCCCAGTGAGGATAGCGTTAGCAGTGAAATTACTAATTCAATCCCATAGAGGTGAAAATATCATTTTATTTTAATTTTTATAAAAGAGAGCAGTTATTTCCACTTCATTTTATTCCAAATACATTCATTTCTTTATTATTATTATACATAGTTACTGTTTTTACGACACTTTACTCTAAATAGACTCCTTTCTATATATGATAAGGACAAAGTAAGGAGTCTATTTGAAGTAAAATGGAGTGGGAGTAGTGACTCCATTAAAAAAAAAAAAGAAGAACTTTTTATATACTTTTAAAAATTTGATCTCAAAACATGACAAAAGCCGAAGAATCCTAATATTGTAGTAACATTGAAAAGTGGAATCTGTTTAGTTTTGAATTTTTTAAAATAGTTTCTAAATTTTTAATTTATTTTTGTTTAATTTAATCATATATATATATTTTATTTTTTAAATACACTTAATCTAAATATATTTTAAAAAAATAAAATATTTGTTAGTTTTTTAAAAATTTAATAAATACAAAAATATATTGAATTTTGGATTGCGTAATTCTAAAAAATAATAATAATAAATATATTTTAAATTTTTTTAAAAAAAAATCACTAAAAAAATTAAATTAAAATTTTAAAAACTGTTTTTGAGTTAACAAATGGGATTCACATACTCTCTCTCTAAGCAATTAAAGGGGATACTAACTTGTACAGAAAAACAGTAGTCCGTTAGAGCATTCGTACAGCTTCAACAAATTTTGAGTCAAATTATAATCCAAAATTCACTTTTGTATTTTAGCTAGCCTCTTTTTTATGTACACACTCCATCAAACTCTCTATTCTCAAATTCTATTTTATTAAAATATTATGAATAAACAAGCATAAACAAGGCCCAAGACAGCAACAGATCAACATCAGAGTAACAGTAGAGTAGCAGCAGCACAGGAGGGCCGAACCCACTAAGGGGCGGTCGACCGGTCAGGCCAAATTTGAGCATTTTCCTTCTTTGTTACAGGGCACTTATAGGACATCCGGGAGGACATCTGGACGAACGATCGGCTATGGCTTTTTGGCCTAGTTTTGCTTCAGAAAATATAATAAAAAATAGATTACCCTATGAACAGTGCCTCAACAAATTAGGTGAGACATTGTAGCAAAGTCAAAATAAATAAAGGCTATAGAGAGTCTGATGGAGCTGATATTTACAGTTTTTGCTCTCTACAATGGCTTTAAACCAATATAACAACACACCTCAAAGCCATCATTTTCACTGAACTAAGAATTAAAATTTTTAACTTCTCTATTTACATGTCCTTAAAATCTTGTACCCAACTCCAAGTTCTACAAACATGATGACAATTACAATAGAAGAACCCCATGGGTGTACAAGACAACAACAAAATAAGTCTAACAGCCTAATTACAAAACTCTAACTCTTTACAGTAAAATATTCTCAACTGTCAATCCCAAAACCGCTTGCTTCAAGCACCACTGTAGTTGTACAACATTATTTCTTGAAAAATAGAATAGGGGTGAGCTATATGTCCAGTAGGAATACATTTAACCAAGTATTTAATCATTCAAATAAATTTATGGCACCCTTGAGGCAAAACATAATAAGTAGTTATGAACACATGTAATCTTCATTGATTATGTAAATACCTAACGATTAAGCATGGACCATTACATTTCATACCTTTACAACACAACAATTAAACAATCACATCAATGGAAAACAAACCATGAGTTCCATGTAAGAGTCCAACACAAGTTGCTTTAGTTTCAAAAATCATCCCCCACATTTGCCGACTATTATACGACAGGAAGTGGGCACCCAAGAAAACCATCCGTTTTTCCACTTTCGCCGACTATTATACGGCAGGACTGTGTGGACACCCAAAAATATTTTTCCTACATTCGTCCAGCGATAAGCCTAGATAGGGCATTTGGGCACCTTTTAAACTCCCCACGAGGGTACCAACACAACACCACATTTTCCAAAAATCGACTCTTACCCAGACTCATGCACAATTAACAATTTCATCACATTTTAATTCCATTAACAAACATCCATAATCACAATAGATGAAACACTACATAATATTCAAAGAATAATAACATTCAAGTCACAATTTCTTTACTATATCAACATCCACATCTTTCATCTCTTAATTGCTCATAATATTCCATGAATCAAAGGAAATTCCACTCAATTTAGTGTTTTCTATTCAAATTGAAAAGTTCTGTTTTAACCAAATTTGGGGGTTTCTCTCCTTCATCATAGATATAGGTTTTAACAACATTTATATATATGTTTTTAGCAAAAGAGTTAAGAAATTTCAAGCAAAAGTCAAGCAAAATGATTTATTTGTACCATTGTAGAGAGGCTGATGCAGATGCTCTTAGACAAAAAGAAAAGCACTGTCAATCCTCCAGGGCCCAAATAACACTTTAGTCTGTCTAGGGGAGGCCTGCCCATGCCCGCTCCGAATGGAGTAAATTTTACCCGACTCAATACTTATACGGGATGAGGATGGATTAAATTTTGGTCATCCTTAGCGACAGCAGGGCCGAGATAGGTATCGCCTCTCTTGATTTAAACTCGACCTGATATAATTAATAATATATATGTATATATAATATAATGGATAAATTACAAATACATCTCTTAAGGTTTACTTAAAATACAGATTGCCTCCTGTGATTTGAAAAATTACAAATATCCATTGTTAGAATTTTTTTATTTAACAGAATTAACTAAAAAATACAATTCATAATTGTTTTCCTATATAATAATAAATTACTTAAATTATTAATTGAAGTATATTTCTAATATCATTAAAAACTGTTAATTGACTTGATGATTTATTAATAAAATAGACGATTTGTTATAAAATTAAAAATCTCAGGAAGTGGAATGTAATTTTCAGAATCACAGAGGACAATTCGTATTTTAATTAAATCTTAGGTGGTATATTTGTAATTTATTCTAATGTAATTAGATATAAAAAAGGAATATTAAAAGTCTAGGACTTTATTTAAATATAAATAAATAAGAACCCAAACTGTCATCTTCTTATTTTGTTATTGAAAATTATTTAGTGTGTTAAGAATTTTAATAATTTTTAATTTGTTAACAATTTAAAATGTATTCGGGTACCGGCGAGTATTGGGTATCTGCAAAAGCAAGAATAAGGTTGAAAAATTTCACTCATAATAGGGTTGGGATAAGTTAGAGTTAGGATTAGAATTTGAAAGCGGGGGTGAGAATGGAAAATAACAAATCCATCCCACACCCGTCCGGTGACTATTCCTACAAATAACTCAATTTTATCCCATAAACTATTTGTGTCCACGGATTAGTTCCATCCAAAATTTAAGGAAAGTCATTGAGGGGCATTTTGAGAAGAGGTTAAAAAAGTTAATTTTTTGATTTTTTAGTTGAGCAATGATTCATATCCCCTTAAAAGTTCCACCCCCACCGACCCCATACACACGTGGGGGTTGGGGATTGGGAGATCAGAAGAAAAAAAAAGAAAAAAAAAGAAAAGAAAAGAAAAAAATTAGCCAATCAAATGCAAAGGGGTGAAAGGGGTGACTCCCAAAGAGGTCTCAACCTTTATTGTTTTTAGTTTTTTTAGCTAAAAAAATTTTTTTTTACTCAAAACAACTCAATTTTTTGCCAAAAAAATCATTAAAAAAATCAAAAAATCAAAAAATTAACTTTTACCAACTTTTCAAAACACCACTTACTCATCCACCATTACAGTTTCAACAACACAACCCATATTTCTTCAACCCCAACACCTCTCTCTCTCTCTCTCTGCAAATTAAGTTCTCTCTCTCTGTGCAAATTAAGTTTTTGATGTCAAGTTTGTTTGGATGTGTTTATATAAATATATTTTTTATCATATTATTTCTTTATTTTCTTATACATCTTTTTATAAAAAATCAAAAAATACATTTATTTAAATCTTTTTAAACAACAATGGGTCTCTCTTTTTAAATAGAAAAATATTTGGTAACCTAAAATTTTGTGGCTTAAATAGCTCAAATTTATTAAAACGACATCGTTTTACACTCATTTACACTCAAAACGATATCATTTTAAGTTATTTAAACCATTTGAATAACAAAATTTTAAATTACCTAACATTGTTGGCTTAAATAAACATCTGATCCAAAAATATAGGATTTACACCTCGTAATGTTACAAGATTTTTCATGTGGTCTGCGATTGTGATGTGTGTTGTTTGATGGTTCTCAGGCGGGGTTGTGGGCCCAAATGGGGTCTCCTCCCGAATGACTGTTTCAGAAACATCTCTTGATTGGTAGGTGAACTCTCTCTCTCTCTCTCTGAGACACACCCAAATAAGAATAGAGTCATACAATTGGCTTCATTGAATGATAAAACATTAGTACTAGTTGTCTTCTCTATTCTTACTTTGTATTAGAACCAGTACTTTGTATTCTAGAATTTCTCTGGAATGGTAAGTGATTGATGCTAATACATACCCATATTTGTGATTCAATCATTGGGTGTTGGTTGTGTATGGCTTTATGGGTTTGATCTGTTGGCTCTCTTAGCTTCCTTTTCTTTCTTTCTTTTTATTTTTTTATTTTTTATTTTTTATTTATTTATTCCCCACCACCATTGTTTTGATTCATAGAACCCTTGTATCACCAATTTTTTTGATTCTTGATTTTTTCTTTTTGGGAGTCTCCTTGCTCTTTAATCATATATGTGAACTTTGATTCAAGTTGGTTATAGTGACTGATGACAGGTATGGTTTTCAAATAAACCAATTAGACCTTATCACATTTTAGTGGTTTTTCTTTAGTCAGAAAGATAATCACTACCCTATACTATTTTAGTTTTCCAACTACTGTTTGGCCACTTTAAATCAGTGGATCTGCTCAATTTAGGTTTGTGTGTGATCAAAGATTCAAGTAGGAATTTGTAGATGAAAAGGAAAAATAGAAGGAGGGGAAAAATGAATGGAACAGAGGCGAAATTTGTCTCACCTTTTCCTTTCCCTCCAGGAATCCCCTCTCAATCTTCGATCCAAACACAGCCTTAGTAAATTGAAAAAGAGTCTGATTCAAATTGGTTCTTTCTTTTGTCAGGACCTTTCTGGTATTCCTTCCCTGATTGCTCTTCCAACTGAGAGTGTTTTGGCTATTGGGTTGAACATGTATCTGGTTGAAAGCAAAGGAGGTGCTATAGCTTGTATGTTGCTTGCCCTCTTCTTCTTGGGCACATGGCCTGCTATTTTGACCCTTTTGGAAAGGCGAGGCCGTCTTCCTCAGCACACTTACCTTGATTACACAATGACGAATCTCTTGGCTGCTGTGATAATTGCTTTCACATTTGGTGAGATTGGCACGAGCACGGCTGAGGAGCCAAATTTTTTTATTCAACTTTCTCAGGCAAGTGTCTTTCATGGTTAATTAAGGAGGTGTTTGGACTTAGAAATAGGAGTTAAACATGCTTGCTTTACAAAATAGATGCATTTCAAATGCTTATGAATTGAACGATCTAACTTCATATATGCAATGTATGAGTTTATTTATTTATTTATTTTTCGTTTTTTTTTTTTTTTTTGGGTAGAGTAAGATTTTATAACCAAGAAAAAAGTGGAAAACTATCAATCATCATGACAGACATTTTAAGCAACACCTTATAAAGATCTAATATTGGAAATGCCAACCTTTACCCTTTTAGCTTGTCATGCCTACTTTTACAGTACACTTCAATTCCCCATTCAAGGAACACATTTCTAGCTTTAGAATTTAGGTAAGTATCCCTAATATTTTTTAATCTTGCAAACCTCCTCATATTGCAGATAATATCCCCCATTAAAGAGCCCTTGTCATGTTGAGCCAACATTTTGTACGAAATTGAGTTTTATGTATACACTGTTCAAGTTGTGCCTAGGTTTTGAACTGTAAAGGATATTTGATACAGGACAATTGGCCTTCTGTTTTGTTTGCAATGGCTGGTGGGGTTGTCCTAAGCCTTGGAAACCTGGCCACGCAATATTCCTTGGCCTTTGTTGGTTTATCCGTGACTGAGGTGATCACTGCAAGCATAACTGTTGTTATAGGTAATTTTTTTCCCTCTATATTTATGTTTTAAGAACTTTATTTCTCAGCAAAATTACTTTTATAAATCAATTTCATTGCATGATATAAAAATTTTACAAAGTCTTTTGTCTTGATTGTAACAGGCACAACCATAAACTACTTCTTGGATGAAAAAATCAATAATGCTGCGATTCTTTTCCCTGGTGTTGGATGCTTCTTGATTGCAGTTTGTCTTGGCTCTGCTGTTCACACATCTAATGCGGCTGATAATAAAGCAAAGCTTAGTATTATTTCAAACGACGACAAAACTCAGTCTGGGTATATTCTTTTCTTAGATAATTGTAGTTTTTAAGCAAACCATGGTTAGTTTGAATGATTTATTTATTATGAATGCTTGTTTCATAGTTTTATCTTTTATGTTGGTGAACAACTTAGTTTCACCCTTGTTCAATCCAAGTTGATTAATTTTGTTTATGTGCAATTTCTTGACTGTGAATATTATAATTTATTCTGCTGATACCCTTGTTGTTGGAGTACTTGCCTATAACAGCACCAAAAGAATAAAAAGAACTTGAACCTTCTTTGTGTTAGGAATCCATGATACATAACTAGGATCAATGAAACATGAAACACAAAAAGGAACAAACGCACAAGAAAGATAATTCACGTGGACATAGAAAAAATACAAGATTTACATAGTTCACCTCAAACAAGAGCTACATCTACAGCAACTGCAGCTTTCACTATGATCATTATAAGAGATTATAGAGATAACTGCCTCCTCTCAACTATAAATACATAGAAAATTAGGGCAATAGGTCATAAGCACTTTTGAATGGCTAGTGTCTAGTACTTACCACGATCCATGCTACCCCAACACTTAGGTCATCCGGATAAATTATCAAGTCTGTATTTCGGAAAGTATCAACTTTTTTTGTGCAGTAGACACTTCAGTATACTTTTTTGGGGGACTTACGTGTAGATCTTAATAGGTGGACTTATTGTCCAATAGGTCCTATGAGAATTAATAGTGTTTTTCATCAAACACTATTAAAAAAAGTCACTAATTGTTAATTTTCAGCGATAATTTGAAAATTGTCACAAAAAATGTCACTAATGATAAGTTTTAGTAACAGTTTAAAAAAATCATCTCAAAAAAAGTCACTAATTTTCAACTTTTAACGACAGTTTGAAAAATCCATCACAGAAAAACGTCAGTAATTGTAAGTTTTAGTAACAATTTATAAAAACAGTGATAAAAAATAGTCACTAATTGTCAATTTTTAGTGATGATTTTACTAGGATTTATTTTCAATAGGATTTGATAGGAATTAAGTCCAACTATTAGAACCTATTGGTAGTTTACCCTACTTTTTTTTATTTTTTTTATTATTTTTATTTTTTAAAGACCTGTTTATGGATATGCTTTTTTCAGCCACCAAACACCGCCTCCATTCAGGCATTCCTTAAGGGGGAGAAAAAAAAAACAGTGGTCCCTTCTTTTATTTTGTTTTATGCTTAACATTCATCCAAATGTTATATGTTCAATAGTTTTGAGTGGCATCAAATTTTGTAAAATATTCAGCTAGTGTTGACACTTTTTAGTTGTTATACACCGTGAATGATTCATAAAGCACTGATGTTACTTCAAAAATGAACACTTGCAGGGCTACAGATGTTTTAGTGTCTAAAGAAACACATCCGATCATAGGTAAGAGACTCTAGGATCTGAATTATGTATCTCATCGCTCATTTTCATTCAATAAATTGGCATCTGATATTTTCTCATTGTCTAATATTGAACATCTATAGTTGAAACAAAGGATCCAGAGAATGGAAGTAGTACTGCAGAGAAGGCAAAATTTGGGAGTGCTGACTTTCTTATAGAGCTTGAGAACAGAAGAGCAATTAAGGTTGATAATGCAGTTTATGATTAATTAGTTTTTTGTATTATTTTCCTTTTCGACTTTTCTTATCTAAAGCAATACTGAATAGGCCAACTTCTCTAGGCTAT
The DNA here is from genome assembly GCA_030407325.1 of Camellia japonica. Classification (NCBI taxonomy): domain Eukaryota; kingdom Viridiplantae; phylum Streptophyta; class Magnoliopsida; order Ericales; family Theaceae; genus Camellia; species Camellia japonica. The sequence continues at coordinate 21,227,249 of JAPPVO010000019.1, read as the reverse complement.
GTTTGGATGATATGAATTTTGATGGGAATAGTAATTTCAAACGTTTGGTTTCATTCGGAAAATGATAAAATTTATAAAAAAATGTGGATCCAATTATTTTCGACTTATTCTTAAATGGGTGACATTCCTCTAGAAATGTGAAATTCTCATGCGGAAATGAGGGGAACTAGATTCCTATTTAGTTGAGGAACGTAATTCCTACTGGAATAGGTAATCAGAATCACTTTTCTATACCATTCCGTTCCAAATGCTAAACATAGCCTTAGTGAAACTCTGATTTTATCAATTTGAGCCATTACTTCTCTCTCTCTTTTTTTCTTTTTTGGACAAAGCATCACCATTGTGCTACTATACCTTTGGACTTGTTTGATTGGTTAATATGATTTGTCTATAAAAATCAGTCAATATGAACTTAATTTTCTACAAATCTAGGGTTCACCCAAATGAGACATTGGCATACATAGTGTCAATAAATAGAACTCACAAAAATGCACTTTTTGAGTTTTATGCATATCATATGTTCTACAAGCAAATTTAATGCTTCAACAATTCCAAGCATAATTGTTGCATATTCATTTCTCTAATATACCAACAGTTGATATAATTCTGCTTGCAGGTGTTTGAAAAGAGCACTATGATTGGATTGGGCATAACTTTCTTTGCCGGAATCTGCTTCTCTCTCTTCTCGCCGGCATTCAACTTGGCAACAAATGATCAGTGGCACACCTTGAAAGATGGTGTCGCTCACTTAACCGTATACACTGCTTTTTTCTACTTTTCCGTCTCTTGTTTCGTGATTGCAATTGTTCTAAATATCAACTTCCTCTATCATCCAGTGCTGAACTTACCCAGATCGTCACTAAGGGCTTATTTGACAGATTGGAACGGTAGAGGTTGGGCCTTTTTGGCTGGACTTCTTTGTGGGTTTGGGAATGGTCTTCAGTTCGTGGGAGGTCAAGCTGCAGGGTATGCTGCTGCTGATGCTGTTCAGGTTGGTTCGAAAAATTTGCATACATAGATGATAGATCCAAAGTTTTTGAAGGCGAATGAGTAATGCGATTCGTTTTACCTCTCATAAGGTGAGGCATAAACATTTCGAATTTTGAGTTTTCTTATATTTAGTAATAAATAAAATAGTTTAAAATAGTAAAAAAAAATTAAATAGAAAAATACTTTTCTCCTTGAGTTTTCAAGGTTGAGCCTTCATTAGCTTTGCATCTTTTTCTTGGTTGGTCATCTATGTTGCACGGACACGCGACACGATACGGACACACAAAAAACGCAAATTTTCAAAAAATAGGGGACACGACACGCTGGGGACACGTTTAATATATATAATTAATTTTATTTATTATATGTTTAAAAAAAAAATTATTAATTTTTATACAACTACAATAATAATAAAATCAATAAACATATATTTTTTTAAAAAATTAATAAAAAATGAGTGTTTTTAAATAAAAACAATTTATTTTATGAATTTTAGGTTTAATAAAAAGAAAAAAGAAAAAAGAAAAAAGAAAAAAAAGGGTGAAGGAAATAAAAGAGGAGAGAGAGAGAGAGAAACGTGTGAAATAAAAAAAGAGGGGAAAGTGAAGCAAAAGGGGAAAGTGAATCAGCAAAAGGGGAGGAGAAGAGAGAGAGAGAGAATAGGAGAAGTCGAAGAAGAACAGGGAGGAGAAGAAGGAGAAGAAGATGGAGACAGAAGAGGACAAGGTGAAGAAATGGAGACAGAAGAATACCTCAGCTTCTTCATTGATCAGAACAGGTTAGGCTCCTCTCTTCTCCTCCCTCTATCTCTTTCTCTGTCTCTTTCTCTGTCTGTCTCCTCTCATCTCCTCCCTCGATCTCTGTCTTCTCTCGTTCCTTGATCTCTTTCGCTGTCTCCTTTTCTCCCTCGATCTCTTTCTCTCTTTCTCTATTTCAGTTAGGGCTTCGATTCGATCCACCTCAGGCATGTCCGGAAAGTGTCACAGTGTGTCCATGGCGTCTCCCACTGCAAAAATTCAAAAAAAAAAAAGAGGACACGTTAGAGAGAGTGTCGGACACGTGTCCACCACGTGTCCGACGCGTGTCTGTGTCCGACACTCGTACGCAGGCCTAGGGAACGTGTCGGTGCTTCATAGTTGGTCATTGATTTGTTTTTTTCCATGGAATATAGTTACAAAAGAGGTTCTTATTTTTTATGTTTAAATCATTTATTAGACTAACCTTAACAACAGTCCCAACAAGTTCTCCATACACATACTCCTCATATGCTTATCCGTAAAAAGTGTGCAAGGAGCGTGACTCAAACTATGACATGCAAGCCTTTGGAGAATGTTGCCTAAAATCAAAGTTTTGAAATGTTTTGGATTAAAATTGTTACCCATGTTCAATCCTTTAAACCCAATTTTAATTAGGTTTGGATGGTTTTAAATGGGTGTAATTGGACGGTTCACCCTTTTAGGTTGAGTTTGAGATGTAGGATGCACTAGAGAGAAGAGAGAAGAAGAGGACCATAGCCCTAACACACGGTCACCGCCTTAAACACTATATTAATCCAAGCTAAATAATGCAATGCAAACCATAGTATTTATAAGTAAAAATAAAAAAAAATAAAAAAAAATAAAAAAATAACTAATCAAAATAAGAAATCGGATCTTACTATTATTTGGAACCTTAATTGTAATAAAATAAGAAACTAATGTAAGTTTTTCGAAATGATCTGTATATTCAACTTGTATTCGTTTACAAAGAGGTCATCAGTTATACAGCCCTAAATTATGATTGAAAAAGGAAATACAAAGATTTCTATTTACACCATTCCTAATGCTAAGGCCTAATTCCCAATATACACAATCATGCCATATATACACAAACATGCTATATATACAATATATTCTCACACCCCCGCTCAAACTCAAGATGTTTTAGCAGAAAACACTGAGAGTTTGCCAAGAAGAAACTGAAACCGAGCGGTAGTGTGAGTGTTGGTAAAGAAGTCTGCAAGTTGCAAAGCCGAGGAAACGAAAAGAAACGAAATAGAGCCAGACTGCAGATGCTGTCGAACAAAGTGATAATCAATCTCAATGTGTTTTGTCCATTCATGGAAGACAGTATTGTGGGCAATCTGAATAGCATTGCGATTGTCACAATAGAGAGAGGTCGAAGAAGATTGAGGTGCACCCAAATCAGAGAGAAGACAACGAAGTCAAACAAGCTTAGCAGTAGCATGAGCCATAACACAGTACTCAGCTTCAGCAATAGAGCGAGCAACAACAGTTTGTTTCTTGTTTTTCCAAGAAATTAAGGAATCACCAAGAAACATGAAAAAATCAGAGGTGGACTTGCAATCAGTAACATCACCAGCCCAATCAAAATCAGCATAGGCCACAAAGTCTAAAGAAGAAGTAGATGACAACAGCAAGCCCTGAAAAATGGTACCCCGAAGATAGTGAAGAATGCGAACCAAAAAAGCCCAATGGGTAGAGCGAGGAGTAGAAATAAACTGACTAACCTCATGAACAGCATAAGCAAGATCAGGGCGAGTGACAGTCAAATAAACTAAACAATCCACAAGCTCGCGATAGAAAGTGGGATCATCCAGAGGGACACCATCAATAGAGTTAGCTTCACATTAAGCTCAACAGGTGTATCAGAAACCTTAGTATCACTCAGACTGACACGATGAATAACCTCATTAGCATACTTGGTCTGAGACAAAAAATAGCCCTTTGGAGAAGAGGTAACCCCAATACCAAGAAAATACCGCAATGGACTCAGGTCCTTCATTTCGAAGGTGCAGAAGAGATGTTGCAGTTGAAAAGCCCAACCTACACTTCTTCTTAAAACCAAGGTATTAAAGAGAGGGAAACTAGAGCCTTATAACTAGCATAGATGGGGCAACTCTAAGCGATGTGGGACACATTCCAACACACTCTCCTGGACCACACCACACACTAGTTGGACAAATAGCCTACCAATTACAAGTCCAACCAAGCTCTGATACCAAGTTGAAAAGCCCAGCCCATACTTCTCCTTAAAACCAAGGGAAACTAGAGCCTTATAACTAATACAGATGGGGCAACTCCAAGCGATGTGGGACACATTTCAACAGTTGCTTGACCTCAGAGATAGCAGAAGAGTCAGAGCCAGTGATGATCATATCATCCACATAGAGTAGGAGAGCAACAAAACTAGCTGAGGTATGTCTCAAAAACAAAGCATAGTCGGAAGCAGAAGGATGAAACCCAAGCTCGGTAATAGCAGTCTGAAAGCGATCATACTAAGCACGAGAAGATTGCTTCAAACCATACAAAGCACGCCGAAGATGACAACCCTGCCCAGAGGAATGGAGAAGGCTAGGGGGAGGACGCATGTAGATCTCTTCAGTGAGATGACAGTTAAGAAAAACATTCTTAACGTCCATTTGATAGGGAGGCCAATGTCAAATAGCAGCAACAGAAATCAAGGTACGGACAGTAGTCATCTTGGCAACAGGGGCAAATGTCTTCTCATAATCAATACTATACTCCTGCGAGAAACCCTTGCCAACCAAACGAACTTTGTATCGCTCGAGAAAACCATCAAAATAAGTCTTGATTTTATAGACCCATTTGCAACTAACCAGATTCTTGCCAACAAGGAAAGGAATCAACTTCCAAGTGTTAGTCTTCTTCAAGGCGAACAACTCATCCGCCATAACTTGAATCCAATTAGGATCCTGACAGGCCTTTGTGTAAGACTAAGGTTCTAAAAAAGAGTGAATAACAGACAAAAAAAGTACGATAGGAAGCAAAAAAACATGTATTAGACCAACTCAACCTGTTTGGAGGATGACGCTCATGAGGAGGATATCGGTGTGCAACAGGATCAAAGTCGTCAGAAGCAGAAGGAGCAGCAACAAGAGTAGAGACAACTGGTGGCGGGGGAGCCTTGCAACGAGAATAGACTAACAACGGAGAGGAAGAAAATGCCGAAGGAGAAGAAGGAGCCATAAGTGACGTAGACGAAGAAGTATAATAATAACTAACAAGTGGGTCAAACAGGAAATAAGATTTTCTTTTTTCTTTTTTTTTTTTAAAAACCAAATAAGAGTACTGAACCAAACAAAGAGACAGAGAGAGAAAGAACCAGAGTCAGAGATGAACCAGACGAAGCCGACGAGAGTTGTGATGAACCGAGATGAACAGAGAGAGTTGCGATGACCAGAGGTAGCCGACGAGTCGCGATGAAGCCGACGAGAATCGAGAGAGACGCAGCAGATAAGGTGCGACAGGAAGTCGTGATTGAACCGAGACTGAGAGGCAGAGAGTTCCGGGTTGGGGTGAGAGATGAACCAGATGAAGCAAACCCACTACGGCTAGGGTTTCGATTTTGAAAGCTAGGGTTTCAAACCAAGCTCTGATACCATGTAAGTTTTTCGGAATAATCTGTATATTCAACTTGTATTCGTTTACAAAGAGGTCATCAGTTATATAGCCCTAATCTATGACTGAAAAAAGAGATACGAAGATACCTATTTACACCATTCCTAATGCTAAGGCCTAATCCCCAATATACACAATCATGCCGTATATACACAAACATGCCATATATATAATATATTCTCACAACTAAATCTTCCAACATCCTAATTAAACTATAAATAAATAAACTATTAAAACATAAATAAAATTTTAGAGCCTTCAAGAGTATCCATGAAAGTTTTACATAGTTTGCCACCTTTAATTGTGATGGAAGTGGATTGTCATTGTGTTTGTGTTTGTTTTTATTTTTCTTCTCTGGGTACAGTCAATTGCTGATGCATATGAATTTTGAATGGCACAATCTACAGGCACTTCCACTTGTGAGCACCTTTTGGGGTATACTTCTATTTGGAGAGTACCGGAAATCATCACGAAGAACTTACATATTGCTTGCAAGCATGTTGTTCATGTTTATTGTAGCTGTTGCTGTTCTGATGGCGTCTGCAGGGAGTCGGGAGTGAATGAGCAGCTCTATGATCCCGGTCATGTTGTGTTATATAAAAAAGCATATACATATCAAATTGTAAAGTAATTCAAAACTCAGTAAAGAGCAAGCAAATGATGCATACCGCTGGGGGTTTGGAAACTATTAAGTGGACAGTAAAAGAAGAAGAAGAATAAAACGGTTTTTTTTCTTCTTTCAAATCAGTAAGAAGGGATTGCAAAGGAAAATAGAGGTGAAGCTGGCTGATGACATTTTTCTCAGAATCAAGTGAACCTGTTCTATTTCTGGAAGTCTTATTTGATATCTTTTTCTGTTGCAACTATGTCTACAGATCATGCTTTCTCCTACTTCCTCTTGTTTCTTCTTAATTAAACTGTGCCTAATGTATTGGCTGTTTGGTTGATGGGAAAGATGAAGGAAAAGTAAAGAAAATTGGGAAGGGAATTATGAATGGGAGATGCTTACTAGTTTTCTTTCATGTTGGAGCTAGCTATTGAACTTGCTAAAGATGAGAATTATTCTTTTTTTTGTGTCTTTGTAGCCTTGTGCTTAATTAGGGTGATTTGAAAATCATGGCAATAAACTCATAAGTCATTTTTTTACCCCAAAAAACTATATAAGCCATTTATTTATTTGGCATACACAGAAAACGTCAAAAAAAGAGAAAACTTAATTTAGTCGAAATTTTACAAAACCCAAAATGATATATATGTGTGAAACTGACTTATTTTAACCTTAACTAGTTGGCTTATGTTGCAGCAAAGAAGCCCTAAAAGTGTTTTAACTCTTTTGTCGATTCACATAAAAAATACAAATTTAAATTTATGGGTTAATTGGTAAAAAATTCACATTTATGGAGTTATATGTTATTTGGTTCAAGATTTAATCTCTTTTGTGATAAAGATATGCGTTGAAAAGTTACCGAAAAGTTACCGAAAAGTTATGACCGACAAAGGTGAACAGATATGTGACATTAGATATACAAGTGACACCTTTATGAATAAGTGGTATTTAAACAGATACACATATTTTTGAACATATAATTTATAGAAATGTAACATTCTTCCGTATATGTAAATTTTTGGACAGATAATGTCCTGTTGGCCAAAAAAAGATTTAAGCTTGCGCTTGAGTGCCTTAAATTTATTTTAAAAAGAATAAAATAAAAGTTTATTTAAAGAAAAATATATATAAAAAAAAAAAAAATGAAAAAGCGCTAGAAGGAGGGCTCGAACCTCCGACCTTGTGGTTAACAGCCACACGCTCTAGCCAACTGAGCTATTCCAGCTTGTTGTAGTCTATTCTCCTTCCAAAACTATTTCAACTGTATATCACTGACGCACTCTTCTGCCTTCAATTTGCTCCTGAAACAAGAGAGAGGGAGAGAGAGAGAACCAGAGAAAAAATGTGGAGAAGAGCTTTGAATCTGCTTCCACACAGACACTTCTCTTCTGAAACTGAAATCCCAACCCTCTACTCTTTCCTCCAACCCTCAATCTTTGCCTTGAAGAAAGACCCAACTCCACAACCCTCTACAAACCCTCCAAAACCCCCCAAAACCCTAACCCTAGAACACCAATCCACCTTAGAGACCACCCTCCAAACCTCCCTCAACAAGAACAACACTGATGAAGCATGGAAGTCCTTCAAGGCTCTCACCAACAGCTCTTCTTTCCCAAGTAAGCCTCTCACCAATTCTCTCATTACCCACTTGTCTTCACTCAATGATACCCACAATCTCAAGAGGGCTTTTGCTTCTGTGGTTTATTTGTTGGAGAAAGACCCAGATTTGTTAGAGTTTGAAACTGTTGAGACCCTTTTGAATTCGATGAAAATTGCCAACACTGCTGCCCCTGCTTTTGCATTGGTGAAGAGCATGTTCAAGAATCGGTATTTTTTGCCGTTTGGCATCTGGGGCAATGTTCTTGTAGAAATTAGTAGGAAAAATGGTAGTTTTGTCGCCTTTTTGGGGGTTTTTAATGAGAATTGTAGGGTTGTTTTGGATGAGAAGTTGGGTTTTATGAAACCCGACTTGGCTGCGTGTAATGCTGCTTTGGAGGGTTGTTGTCGCATTCTCGAATCTATCGGTGATGCTGAGAGTGTGGTGGAGACAATGTCGGTTTTGGGTGTTAGGCCTGATGAATCGAGTTTTGGATTTCTTGCTTATTTGTATGCATTGAAGGGGCTTGGAGAAAAGATAATTGAGTTAGAAGGTTTGATGCGTGGGTTTGGTTTTGTTAACAAGAGGATATTTCTTAGTAATTTGATTAGTGGGTATGTGAAGGCGGGTAGCTTAGAGTCTGTATCAGTGACTATTTTGAGTAATTTGAGAGGACATGGAGAGGAATCAAATTTTAGTGAAGAAACTTATTGTGAAGTAGTAAATGGATTTCTTCAAAATGGAAGTATCAAGGATTTAGCGAGTTTGATAATTGAAGCTCAAAAGTTGGAGGGTCCATCAGTCATAGCTGAACAATCAGTTGGTTATGGCATTATCAGTGCTTGTGTTTATCTCGGCTTATTAGATAAGGCACACAACATTCTCGATGAAATGAATGCTCGGGGATGTTCTCTTGGGCTTGGGGTCTATGTGCCAATCTTGAAAGCTTATTGCAAAGAGCACAGGACAGCTGAAGCAACTCAATTGGTTACAGAGATCAGTGATTCAGGGTTCCAATTGGATGTTGGTTTATATGATGCTCTAATAGAAGCATCAATGTCAAGCCAAGATTTTCAATCAGCGTTCTCTCTGTTCAGAGACATGAGGGAATCAAGAATACCTGACTTGAAGGGAAGTTATTTGACTATAATGACAAGTTTAACTGAGAATCACCGACCTGAGCTTATGGCAGCCTTTTTAGATGAGGTTGTTGAGGATCCTCGAGTTGTAGTAGGTACCCATGACTGGAATTCGATTATTCATGCCTTCTGTAAAGCAGGGCGGTTAGAAGATGCAAGGAGGACTTTCAGAAGGATGATCTTCCTTCAGTTTGAACCAAATGAGCAGACATACCTGTCCCTTATTAATGGGTATGCAACCACAGAGAAATACTTCAGTGTTTTGATGCTGTGGAATGAGGTTAAGAGAAGGGTTTCTATCGATGGAGACAAGAGGTTCAAACTAGACCACAACTTGGTTGATGCTTTCCTTTATGCTCTGGTTAAGGGAGGTTTCTTTGATGCTGTGATGCAAGTCGTGGAGAAATCTCAAGAGATGAAGATCTTTGTCGATAAGTGGAGGTACAAGCAAGCTTTCATGGAGAACCATAAGAAACTCAAAGTGGCAAAGTTGAGAAAGAGAAACACGAGGAAAATGGAAGCACTGATTGCTTTCAAGAATTGGGCCGGTCTGAGTGCATGAATGAACATCACATCTGTCTGTTGCTTATTTTGTATACTCATGGTTTTTCCACAGTGAAAAACCAATTGGTATATGAGTGGCAAGAAAGAGGAATTTGGGAGAACAAATGGCATATTGTTTTTAGATAATCATGCCTGCCCAAATGCATCAGCTTCACAAACAGCCGAGTCTTCCATATGGACCAGAGCTTAATGGCTACAGAGCAGCATTACAAATGGAACTTGAAAAAGATATCAGGAAAAGGGAACTGCTCAGAGGTTTCCGAGCACTGGGCTGATCAAGATGCGAGTACTTCATGAGCTTCCAATTCTAACTTTTGTATTAGTGGTTCTGCTCCCAAAAAGGGGGCTTAGTATTTTTTTTCTCCCTCTAGTTATCTGATAGGGACACAAGGGATAGAGGTCTAGGAAAGTGAATCACCTATGGCTTTGAAGATTCTGGGATAAATGTTAATGCATAACATTCACTATATATTCTTTTTCATTTGGTTTTTTGCTTGCAAGAATCACTCCGCATGTAGTTTTGCTAGGTGTTTTTGTCAACTTGTGAAATTTACAGTTCGGTATGGGAAATACTGACTTTGGCAGTTCTGTATGAAAAATGAAAAGGAAAACTCCTTTGATGGCATTGTTTATCATTGCAGCCATTACCAGTTTTTGGATGTGTGTGAGTGTATGGATTAAAAGTAATTTTAGAAGAGGATTTTTTTTTTTTTTTTGAATATTAGAAGTTCATGACAGCTAGTCTATACAGAATGGGCAGTAGTTTTAATGTAGGGAAACCACAGCATGACACCTCTTTTTCCCACTCTTTAGAGGGTGCATTGTCTTGTGTTTGAGAATGGTGATATTGTTGCAAGACATCAAAATTCAAGTATTGACCATTTTGATAACTCGACATCGGGTCCTAAGGACCGACTAATCCAAGTGAGGTGATTCTTGCTGATGTGGTCAACCGTCAACTGCAAGAGTCGAGCTCAACACAAAGAAACGAGATGTGCATCTAAATTTCTTTTGGGAAGTTGCAAATATTTATTTTCTGCTTTGTTCCTATGTGTTTATTATTTATGCCATAAATTAATCAATTGATTTCACGCAAAAAAATAGAAGTAAAAATTATTCTCTACTGTCCTTAAAACTCATGTTGGCCCTTTAATTTCTAACTTGCCTTTTCCTTCTTAGGTCCTTGAAAAGGCCTTGCTTGGTAACATTGGGCTCGTTTGGTTTGATTTTCTGAAAAAATTTTGGGAAATTTTCTCTACAAATAAGTTTTCAAAAGTAATCAAACCAAACAAATTTTCTCAAAAAAATTTCCCAAAACTTGTAAACCAAACAAGTTTTCCAAACAAATCTCTCTCTCACACACATCAAATCAATCACTTTTTCCAAAACTCTCTTTCAAAACAATTTTTCAAAACATCTTTTGAAAAAAACCAAACCAAACATATTTTCGTACTTTTTATCTCTAAAACACATCTCTCAAACACAAACCAAACATACCCATTATTTTTTAGTCTAAAAGTAAAAAAGTTATTAAAAAATTAAAAAGTTAACAACATATACCAAAAAGTCAAAAATTTTATTTTTTTTCTATTTTTTGTACATATTTTCGTAAAAATTAAAAATTCATTCTAAACATATTATTTTTTTTTACATCATATTTTAGTCAAAAAATCAAAAAATTACTAAAAAAACGTGTTCCCACACGAGGCCTTAGAGCATCATCATCAAACTCGATAAAATCATTTTTTAACTATAAATTTCAAAAAATCAAGTTCATCAAACTCGCTTACAGTTCATCAAAATTTATGATTACTACAGTATCTCACTACAATAAGCGAGGTACTGTTCATCGCTACTGGATATCCGTTCGGAAGTCCGGCCAGTCAACAGCAATTTTTTTTTTTTTTTTTTGTATTTTTTAAGAATTGTTTGACCGGTAACTTATCAATTTAATAAAAAAAGAAAAACTAACAAATATAATAAGAAAATAATATTTTAATAAGATTAAATTAGAATAGAGAATTTGATGCGATAAATACTGAGATGCTCTAAGAGGTGACTAGCTAAAATAACAAAATAGCTTTAATTTGAATAAAAATTAAAGAAGTTTTGTCGATGCTGTTAGTGCTTTGTTAGCTAGAACCCATGATATGGGTAGGCTCAACTTTTTAGGAATGTTGACAATAAATCACCTCCACCGAAAAGAGCATTCCCTCCTTTTTCAAATAACAGTTTGCTCATGTGAAAGGTAAATTCCTGTATTAATTTCCTTCATATCTCGTGTCTATCAATCTCTACCTCTTAAAAAACCTCCTTCAATGTCATCTTCCCCAAATCCATGGCTGCTTATACACATTTTGCTCTTTCTCCCCCTAACTCATCCCCTCTCTGCTGCCCATGTCAACCCAATAAACGGTACGTGCCACAATACATGTGGCACTCTCCCTGTGAGGTTTCCCTTTGGCACAGGGTCCGGATGCGGACACCCTGACTTCGCTAGATACATAAGATGTAGCTCAGGGACACTTCAATTCTCCACCGGCACTGGCGTTTACACTGTTTCCTCAATTGACTACCCAAGCAACACTTTAATCGTCACAGACCCCCTAATGTCGAATTGTTCTTCAATGCAGAATTCTGGAAGCTTTAACTTAGATCGTGCCAGCCCATTCAGCATTGTGGCCGAAGATATCTTTGTTTTGCTTGGTTGCTCCACTACCTCTCCAGTTTTTGATCAAAACGAAGAGTTATGTGATACAGGGTCTGGTTTGAATTTCTGCAGAGGTTTGTATTCTTGCAAAGGGGTCGCTGGAATTGGACTCGCACCCAATGCACCAATTTCTACTTGTTGTGTGTACGAGCCACAGATTGTGCTTGGGTCGGGTTTTATGTTGGATCTTCCTAAGCTTCAGTGTGCATCTTATGCTTCAATTTATGGGTATGGAGGAGATGAAGGGGACCCGATGAAATGGGAGTTTGGGATTTCTTTGCAATACAATGGCTCGTATGAGAATGAAGCGTGCAAGAATTGTGAAGACAGTGGGGGATTGTGTGGTTTTTCTGGATTGGCTGAGTCCTTCGCTTGCATTTGCCGCAATGGGGTTAACACCACCAACAATTGCTATGGGCGAGGTTAGTTCTTTCCTTATTTCTTTTTTCTTTTTCTTTTTTTTTTAAATTTTCTGTAGTTTTTTTGATTCATATGTTTGATTTTTGTGTTTTGATGTGATTAGGATATGCTTGGAGTGGGACATGTAGACACAAAATTCAAACCAAGATGAGTGTTGGAGGTACACAAAAGGCAATGCCTTTAATTTTTATTTTTTGACTTTATGTCCATCACCTTTCAACAAGTCCTTTCGCTTAAAACACTTTCTCTTATTGTCATGCTCTTCACAGCTTTTTTACTTTTTTCCTAAATACATTGCTGTATTCTTTCACATAACAGTTTTCAAATGAAATTCTAAATAATAAAATAAAGATCTGAAAGTACATTTTGAATAAAGAACAATATGGCAACAAAATGCTTGCTGTTGGGGTATTCAGAAAAGCATGTGCAATTACGACGAAACTTTTTGGAGTTGACAATACTATCCCAAAAGTAATCGGAAAATGAAATGTGTTGTCCAGATTTATATCAAATTTGAATCTATACCATACATTTCATTTTCTAGACACGTTACTACTTGTTCTGGGTTTATAGTTTTTTTTTTTTGTTTTGGAGTAAGTACGATTCAATTAAGAGAAATCTCTATGCCTTGAAGTGTTGATTGATCTTAATATGAGAAATTTTGTAACAAAACTTGAGAGAAAAAAAAAATTGTATCATATATGTTCCTCCCCGGTGATAATATATTTCACAGAGCCTGTTTTATTGTTTTTTTGATTTCATGAGAGAGTTGAGAAAGGAGTTACTTGTGCAATCAAACGTGCAAACTAATTGTAGTTTCTTGCTGGAATCTTTCTAGGGTTTTTTCTCGCTTGGTTGTGGATCATGTTGTTCATGTGAAGCATAAATGAACTATCAAAGTTTTGGTTGAACAAGATGAATATTGAAGAGCTTCGAAGTCGCAGCAAAGCTTGTCAGACATACACTTGGTCACAGTAGTGACATTCTCATTTCTGAGTTTCTCATATGTTGAAAAAATTTATTCTCCAATTTCTCGGTTTCTAATTGAGGGTTATTGTGAATCTATAACATTTTATGAACTATTTTGTTAGACCATTGAGATAGATTGTTGTGTTTTTAATTTAATTATTTTTTTTTTTTAATGAAGCTTTGTCAACCTTCAGTGGTGGTTAGTAGAAGATTTTAATGAACCATTTTGTCAACTCACCAAGATGTTTTTAATATCAAAATTATTACCCAGGCATCTTTCTAGTGAAAGATTTTGTATGAAAATTCTGAAAAATTAACATTTTTTCTTCAAAATAAAACACGCTCTTGAAATTTCGAGTAAAATAGAAATGACAGATGTGAAGTGAACAATTTCAATTGAATTTTTTGATTTTGAGAGCCTCATGCGGTTCGGTTCAGTTTAGAATTATATGATTTTTAAAAATAGTCACCATTCATAATATAAGAATTATTTAGGTAATTGTTTAGAACTAGTTTTTTTACTATATAAAAATAGAATTGCAAGAGTCAAATGCTACAACTTATGTATACATATATATATATATATATTTGATATTAATAAGATATTTGCGTGTTCATAATAGGTAACAAATGCTATATATATTTAATTGGATTAATAATTATAAAATCACGAACGGAACTGTAAATTAAGAAAATCAAATTAATTATTGAAATTTGTTTCAAATTGAATCGGATTTCAATTATTTTCTCAGAGACATTACAAATCAGTTGAAAAACTAAAAAATAATTGTAAAATCATAAAAAAATTATCACGTTAATTATTAATTTACTACTAATTTATAATTATTTTTTAGTCCTTCCACTTAATTGCAATTTCCTCTATTTTCTCAGCCCTAGCCACGTGTAATGCCAGAAGCAGATAATAAAGGAAAGTGCGGCAGCGCTTGTACTGGGTCCCCAAGCCAAATATCTGGTGGTGGTGGGTGGCACTGAAATGTCGTCGCCACTCTCAAACATTGTACCAAACGAGTCCTTGTCAAACTAACCGGTTTTTACTATGCCTTACGGCTCTGAATGTTGAACAGTTTTCAGAGCAGATCATTTCTTTCCATTCATGGGTTTTGCAGTGCTCGAGTTTTCCTCAGTTGGGTTCTGTTTGATTTTTCATTCTCTTCCTCTTACTATGATTTGATTGTACAGAGCACATGAAAGTTTGTTTCTTGTTCTTTAATATGCTCTTTTCATCTACATATTATTAGTTTCAATCCTTCATATTTGACCGGTTATTCTTTTTGTTGTTTTTCTTTCTTTCTTTTATTTATTTATTTATTAATAACTTGATTTTTGCCTCTGGGTTTTGAGTTCAAGCCCTCGTCATTTGTTCTGAATTTATAATTGTTTTTACTTCAAGATTTTGATCAATTGTAACTGAAGGAAAATTCAAGTTTTGTTCTGGAATTTTTGTGAGAGAGAGAGAGAGAGAGAGAGAATGGATTTATGGGTTGTTGCAGCAGCAGCTGGAGCTGGGTATTTAGCCAAGTATTGGCAAAACTTGTCTGGGGAAAATGGGTTATCAGATGGGAATTCAATTCGCAGGCAATCCAAATCCCAATATTTGCTTCAGCAGATGCAGGACCAAAATAGTCCAGTCTGCGGATCGGTGCGAAAAGGATTGGGAGGAGATGTTTCTTTAGGGGGAGAACATGATGAATCAGTTTCAGATTGGATGTTTCATGAATTGGACCGACATGGTGGTAGTTTGGCAGCTGGAAATGCATCTACAAGTGACAGTGATGCTAAAGTTTTGGCAAATGTAGGGAATTATGAGAATTACAATGTGCTTATGACGAAGAATTTTCCACCAGGATTCCAAGGAAAAGAAATTTTTCAGGACAATGCGATTGGAATTGGTGAAAAGAATGAGGGTTTTGACAATTTTGGTGATGCTTTACTGGGATTTGAGACCTATAGATTAGCAAAGAGCAAGCCTCTTAGAAGTAGAAGGTCTCGCGAGTTTTCTGTTAAACCATTGAACCCTTTAGAAAGTTACCTCACTGCTCAGCTGTCTAGAGAGCAGGCTCAAAAGGATGAGTTTGAGTTTAGTTCAGTTCCATCACCACTTACACCAACAGTGAGGCCATTGTTGGTAACTGATGGGAACCTAATAATTAGCAGAGATTTTAGTGATTCATTTGGTTATAAGCTTAAGAACAAAGGTGGGATTTCCTTAGAAGAGGATAGTAATACATTGTTGGGAACCAATTCATCTCAAGTAATTGGATTGGTGGAGCTCCCGAGGAAACCGGAACAAAGGCGTGGAAAGAGGCAGTTGAGCAGTTCCAACACAGGGTTACCTGGTGGACCATTTCATTCACAAGGTTCTACTCTCTTTACATGCTTTGATGAACTTGATTTAGCACTTTTAACATTCCATGCCTTTTAAGTTGTATTATATTATTTGAAGAATTTTGTTAATGTTTGCCCTTAGGCACATGTTAAGAAACTTAAAAAGATTGTACATTTTGCATAACAATGTGTGCAATAAAGGATATACAATCTTTTTAAGTTTTCTTAACCTGTGGCCTAAGGTCCCACATTAACAAGATCCTTGTTTGAATGCTTCCCTGGAGGCTGACTTAGATTTTTCTCTCTTTTTTGGATTTATGATTAATCTAGAAATTAACCCGCAAGGTGTTGACTATGCCTCTTATTTTAGCCATAACAGATTTCGGGGTTGTTTGGGAAGAGAACAAAATAGCCAAGAAGTCACAAAAAAAAGTCAACAAGCCAAAATGCCATATAAAAAAATCAAAGATTCCTTCCCCTCTCTCTACCTTTTGCATGTTTTTTCATAAAATCCAAAAAGCCATTCCCAAACACTTTCTATACTTTCACCTCATATTTTAGTCAAAAAGCCACTTCCCAAACCAATCCTTCACTTATAATTTGCGTTGCTTGATAGAAGATGAATATGGTAGTGAACTTGTTGGCATAAGAAGGCTAGCATCTGACAAAGAATTTAACTGTTTCACATAATTTCCTGTTTTTTTTTTTAATAGTTTTTATGCATAATTATTTTATCAAAAGAAATTAGTATTGAGATAGGAGGCATTTTTTTGAGATGTTATATGACACAAAAGTTCATCAAGGCAAGCCAGATGCTTTTATATGAAGAGTTTCCAAGAAAGGAGTCTTCTCAGTTAGCTCCTTCTACCGGGAGATGTGTGGGGGACTTTCTTGTTTGGAGAGGAATTTGGAAGAACAAGACTCATCGTCAGGTTGTGTTCTTTGTCTAGGTAGCACCCATAAGGCTCAGTTTACAATTTCACAACCTTAGGAAGAGATGAAAGGTGTTGATTGATTGTTGTTGTATGTGCAAGAAATTAGGGGAAAGCATCAACTTCTTCTCCTACATTGTTACATGGCTAGATATTTATGAAGCCTTATTTATTTTGTCTTTGGTATTGCTTAGGTGATGCCTTTATTTTATTTTATTTTTGTGGGGGCTTCTTGGGGCTTATGCTGCACCAGGAAGTGGAAAAGGAAGAATTGTGAGACGGTTTGGCCTTGTTTGATTTGTGTTTGAGATATTATTTTAAAAATAATTTTTTGGAGAGAGTTTAGAAAATTTGAAAATTTGTTTGGTTGTATATTTTGAAAATGGTTTTGGAGTTGCGGATGATTTGATATTTTTTTATATTTGAATAAATGGGTGTGAGAGAAAAAGTGATTGAGAAGGAGAGGGAAGAGAGAGAAAAAAATGATCGATTGATGTGTAGTAGAGAAAAAAGTGATTTTGAAATTTTTTAAAAAAAAATTTCAATCAAACATGTTTCTAGAATTTTTTCTCCAAAAACATGTTTTGAGAGACAAACCAAACATGCCCTTTGTCTTTGGCCTTTTTAGTTTAACGCCACTTGAGGAGATTTTAGCCATTTACTTTTACTAATAAAATAGAATAAAGTGATAGACTTGATTAAATGGTAATGCTGATACTTTTGTTACAAGAAACTAAATTGATTATGTAACAATTTGAGTTTGTAGTGACTGAAAGTATTGAGAATGGATAGGATAGCTGTAATTTTGGGGAATAAGATAGTTGTAATTTCAGGTGATAGTTGCAGGCATAAAGAGCAAGGATTTAACTCATTTTTTCATTAAGAGATTATTGTTGAACTTGCATTTATGTGCAGTTAAAAACACTGCAAGGGAAGAGATCCCAGCAATATACTAATTGTTTAAGCCAGAGAAGTCTCCTTCTCCTTGATATTTCATTCATATTTATAAGACATTACGGCTGTATCCGTCACCTAATGCTCTTGTATTCACTAGACAGCTTCAACTTTAAGATTTGTCAAAAATATTAATTACAATTCAAGTTCCAAAATGTTCTGTTTAAATAGTATGTAACATAACCTTCAGTAAACCATATAGACCGGTTGGTTAATCAGTCTCTGTCCTGGTTCGGTATCTGACATCTTGTTTTACTAATTGCTTCACAATGTCTTTGCCTTTTCAATACCATACATCCTTTTAAGACTGTATTTTCATGCGGTTTTCAGGGTCACCCAATGGAATGCTTCTCTTCTTCATTGGGATCACTATTGGCATAATGTCTGCAGTCGTAGCAAATAAAAGAGAAATGGACAACCTAAATGAACTGTTGAAGCAGACTGAGAATTTGGTTCAAGATTTGCATGAGGAGATTGAGATGAAAGATATGCTAACTGTGAAGGAGCTTGCTAGTGAAGATATTCAATTCCAATTCCAGGAAACAATTGATTGCTCCCGCAATCAGGAACCAATTTCATCTTCCTCTAAAGAGGAATTCACAACACACGAATGCAAAGAGCCAGATGATCGGAAAGTAGAGAACCATGAGTTAATGAGTGAAATTGAGGCGGAGCTTGAAGCTGAACTGGAGAGGTTAGAACTAAACATGAAAGCATCTACTTCGGAGAGGATGTCAGATTTTGTTGAGGTAAGCATGTGTGTAAATATTAAAATTAAAATGCACTTTTTTTACTTTGTTACTGGCAGGTTATGTTCATTTCTCCAGGATTTTATTTTGGAAACCATAGTTTAGGACATTTTGTTTAGTACAACTAGGATGCTCCTAGGAATTTTTTTTTTTTTAAAATTCCCCTTATATACTCTTTTGCTGCCTCTGCTGTACAATATTCCTTCAGAAGTGATTAATTTTAGAGCAAATTACACCAACCTCCCCTGAGGTTTGGGAAAAATACTTTGAGCCCCACACGTTTGGTATAATTACATTATGTTCCCTTAAAGTTTTAATTCACTTTTTGTCAATTATTCGGTAATCAAACTTTTCTGACATGAACTGGTCTTTGAATTGTCAGAAATGCACATAACCACTGATTAACGATCTATTGGGTGCTCCCACAATTCATAATTCAATGCTGCTGATTTTAAGTTGCTTGGTTTTGGTTTTCAGAAAACAGTTTTCAGAAAATTTTACTTTTTTGTTTTTCGTATTTTTTTGCTTTCATTGAATTTTTTAATATTTTAAGTAATTTTTTTAATTTTTAGACACACCTAACATAAATACACTTAAAAAGTATAATATTTGTGAAAAAAATCTTTAAAAAATTCACTAAATACCAAAAATACAAAAAAAAAAAAAAAAAGAAAATTTAATATATTTTTATGTATTTATTAATTTTTTAAAATATTTTTTCACAAATATTTTACTATTTAGATACATCTAAGTAAGGTGCATCTAAAAAAGTAAAAAAAATACTTAAAATTTTAAAAATATTCACTAAAAATAAAAAAACACAAAACAAAAAATTCAATTTCCAGAAAACTGAAACCACAAGCACACAGCTTCTCGAGTGTGCGGTAGCTAAAATGCTTTTATATCAATATCTCACAAACTATGTACCATATGAATATGAATCAGCTTCTTCCATTACTTGCAATATCTTTCTTCTCTCTGCCAAGTTTAGGAGCGAATGATTATTATGGATATTCCCCAAAGACAGAAATTAGTGCATTGTTCTTTTGAATATTTGATAGCTTTTTTTTTTCAAGTGGATAATGCTTTAGTGTAACTGCCCCCTCAAACACGTTGAATAGTTGCTTTTGAACTACACAACACATTTTTTACGTCCTTGTTACGATCAATGCCCTTCCTCAGCTCACTCCCTCCAACTTGAGCCGTATTACTCATACCTGAGGTAGTCATTACTCTTCCTTGCACTTGATCACATTGACTAAACCATGAAAAAAGTTCACTAAAGACAAACAAACACAAAAAACAAAGAACTCAAAAACAGTTTTTGAGTTTGAAAACCAAACAAGGTTGCTTCTTGAATGTCTACATTGTCATCTTCGTCATTGATTTTCAAAGATGAATGCTTTCTTCACTTGGATGACTGAAGCAAAGATCAATTTCCGTTGTGTATGATGCGATCTATCCAACTTTTTTTCACAAAAATTTATAGTTCTGAATTATTTTGTTGCAGCTCGATCCGGACTTTGAAGCAGATGTGGTTCACGGAGACTTGAAAGTATATGCGATGCAACCACGCGGTGGCCAACCTGAATCAGACTCCGATTCAAGTGGGACCTCCACTGATCACCCTCATACTGCAAACTATGCAGTTTCGCCTCGGGAGCTGAGCTTGTGCCTTCACGAGCTAATTGAATCAAGGCTCGAAGCACGCATCAAGGAGCTCGAGGCAGCACTTCAAAACAGCCGAAAGAGAGTGAATTCTCTTGAATGGCAACACATAGCTTCTCAGAGAGGTTTGGCTAATGGCGAATTAGGATCTTCATCTACACCAGAAAGTCCGACCCTTGTAAATGAAGTCAATGACATGTACAACGAGGCTTATGGGGAGATAATCAGGGTGACAGATACTGATCAAGATATCCCAGAAGTGGTATGTGACAATAACCGTGTTGAGAGAGATATGTCTTGGTCTGATAGAAGACTTTTTGAGGATCAAAGTAGAGAAAGATGGTCAAGAAGGTTGGTTCATGGGAAAACAGGGGCGTGGGATGAGCGGATTGAAAGAAGTCGTGGATTGTTTGAGGTTGTTGAGAGTGAAGATGAAGATGAAGATGATGATGAGTTTTTGATCAGACAAATTGTGGAGAAAACCAGGCAAGGTTCTTCTTTTTAGTTTTGAATGTTCATCTGATGATGTACTCTATGGATGAAAGTGACAAAAGAAATATATGAATGAAGAAGATAGAAAATATAGAAAGTAAAATAGAAAGAATATCTTGTACAGAGATTCATTAGAAAATGCAATGATTGGTAGATAGAAAGATGGATATGTTTGTAACTATTCGGAATTTACTATGCAAAATGGGCCTAAAGAAAGTAAATTCATTTTTGTCCCCTAAATTTGTTTTTGTCTATTTCGTCTTTAAACTATTAATTTCATCTATTTGATCCTTAAAATTTCTAATTTTAAATAATGTGATCTAATTAGAGACGGTTGATTATTCAAATCAATAACCCTCAAATCTTAATTTAATGAACAAAATTCATTTTAAAATTTGGACAACAAAAATCATAACTTAAACTTTTATTCACTATTTTGATTTTAAATAAAGGGTGAAGAAGAATATATATTTAATTGTAGGCTGTAAGAAGCCTAAAATAATGTGAATGAGAAAATGGATAAAATAATGTGAATGGAAAAGTGAATATTTAGTTGTATGATTTAAATTGTTCAAATTAGAAAGTTATTTTTTACCTACTAGTTTAGGTTTTACCATTATTGATTTCAACAGACCATCTTCAATTGAATCATTATTGAAGTCACAAAATTTAGAGACCAAATAAATAAAATAATAGTTTAAGAATGAAATAGAAAAAAGGGAGCTTTTTCAGTAAATCCATTATCGACGAGTGTTGTTCCATAAAACCCATAGTATTTTATAATATTCCATTAGGTCCATTTCATACAGAAAGACCAAAAAATCCCTCAACAAAACACGCTCCTCTCTCTCTCTCTCTCTCTCTCTCTCTCTTTGAATCTAATAACCGTCTCTCTTCCCTTCTCTATTCTTGCGCAGGAAATCACGCACAGTACCTCTACAGTCCAGAAATCGAAATCCATATTCCACATCGCCTCAACTCCCACAAAACTGTATTCCTTCCATCGTAGCATCGTCGCATCGTCTCATCATCTTCTTCGTCGTCCCTATGCCGAGAAGACTGTCTTCGTTCCATTGTCACATCGTCTCATCATCTTCTTCGTCGTTCGTACGCCCAGAAGACTGTATACGTTCCTTCGTCGCATCGTCCCTTCGTCTCAACATCTTTTTCGTCGAAATGGGCACAAAACGTAAGCATTCTACTCATTCGTGTATTTAAACCCTAAACCTCTTTATCAACAACCATCATTGTGAACTTTTACAAATATCCCCTTTTCCTATGCATACAATATATAGGAGTCCATATTGTTCATGCCCTAACATTTATTCTGAACCCCTCCATCATAATCCTTAATTTTATTGATTTTTGCAGTCAAAAACATTACAGTTGCCATTACATTGTGTTCACAACTGTGAACATTCCAAAATGTTTTTGTTATAGTTGTTATTGAAAGATGTGAACATTCACATTGATTGAAAATGGTTTGATAATCAAATTATTACAGATGTTATTTGGTTGTTGTTCAATGCTGTGAACATTCACATGGTTTCAAAATGTTTTGGCCAATTCTGTTTTGTTGTAGTTGATAAAAGATGTGAACATTCACATTGAGTTAAAAATGTTTGGGTAATCAGGTAGTAATGGTGTTGTTGTTTTATGCTGTGAACATTCTTGTGGATTAAAAATGTTTGGCCAATTCTGTTGTTGTTCTTGTTGTTGAAAGATGTGAACATTCACATTGCCTGAAAATTTTAGGAGAATCAGATATTATTGGTCCTTTTGTTATTGGCTGTGAACATTCACATTGCTTGAAAATTTTAGGAGAGACAGATATTATTGGTGCTGTTGTTCTATGCTGTCAACATTCACATTGCCTGGAAATTTTAGGAGAGTCAGATATTATTGGTGCTATTGTTCTAGGCTGTGAACATTCACATTGCCCGAACATTTTAGTCCAATCAGATATTGTTGGTGCTTTCGCTTTAGGCTGTGAACATTCACATTGCCTGAACATTTTAGGAGAGTCAGATATTATTGGTGTTGTTGTTCTAGGCTGTGAACATTCACATTGCCTGAACATTTTAGTTCAATCAGATATTGTTGGTGCTTTTGCTCTAGACTGTGAACATTCACATTGCCTGAACATTTTAGGAGAGTCAGATATTATTGGTGCTGCTGTTCTATGCTGTCAACATTTACATTGCCTGAAAATTTTAGGACAATCAGATATTATTAGTGTTGTTCTTCTATGATGTGAACATTCACATGGATTGAAAATATTGGGCCAATGAATAGGGATATTTAGATTTTTTCCCCCTATTGTGAATGTTTGCCTTGTTCGTATTCTTGATTGTTAATGGTGATCCAATAAGTTGATCCATCATTTTATATGTTCGTGTTAACATCCACATGTTCTTCAATGGTGTTCATGGTTGTATAAAAATACATTCTTTTCCACACAGTGACACAATATGTACATTGTGTTTGTGCTGACACAGTCAACATGATGTGAATGTTCACAACCAGACACAAACTCTGGGCATTCACACCCACGCACACAACTGTGAACATGCACATCAGTGGAAATGCTGTGAATGTTCACATCTGTTCCACTACGCTAATCACATGAGCCTTGACTTAATTTTTTTAAAATGCTCCATTTTGCAGATGTTGCACAAAAGAAAACCGCAAAGAGAAAGAGATATGAGTACCATGTGAAGGAAGAAACCACACAAACAAATACTAGCACCAATGTCGACATGCGCCATGTGAACTATAGATCTAATATGACCGGACTGGTCAAATTCATGAAAACCACCAAGTTCACACAAGCACAGCTTGGGTGCCTTCAACAAACACCTTTTTGGAATTTGCTTGATACATTAAGAAATAATCAGATCGACCTTGACAAATGCATGAAGTATGATGACGTTGTTATGCATGTACTACAAATGTACAAAGCTTCAAAGGATGCGTTCTACATTGGGGAGAAGAAGATGAACATACACAACAGCGACATCAAGCTGATTTTTGGTGTGGACTATGGCAGCAAGCCGATGGACATATCATATGGTGTGAAACCAAAGACTGGCATTGTAAACAAAATATGCAAAAATGTCAGCCAGTTGACTTCAAAATGAATACGCACCCTTTTGACCGAGGCGTTGAAAGGCAAAAAGAAAGCTGACAACGAAGAAGTTGCCCGACTAGTGTGCATGTATGCTTGCCAAAAGTTTTTTTTCTCAACAAGTGGAGAGACAATAGGATGAGGCTACTACGCACATATGGTCCCATTGGAAACCATGCGAGAATATGATTGGGCCAAGCAAATTAGAACAACGTTGACATCGTCTATTTCCCAAAATGACAAAAATCCAGCAAAAGTAACTGGCTGTGTCATGTTATTGATGGTAAGTACCCATGTTGTCAAATAATAACATTCACATGTCCTTCAGTGTTGTTCATCTAAGCCAACTGTGAACATTCACATATGTACCACTGATGTGAATGTCCATAGGCAATTACATTTCACAGATGTGAATGTCCACATCTGAATCACTGATGTGAATGTTCACATTCACTCATACTATACTGCTGTGAATGTTCACAACAGTGCCACAGATGTGAATGTTCACATCTGAATCAGTGTTGCGAATGTCCACATTCACTCATAATATACTACTGTGAATGTTCACAACACTGCCACATCACTTATGTTTCACAGATGTGAATGTTCACATCTGAACCACTGATGTGAATGTTCACATTCACTCATAACATGCTACTGTGAATGTTCACAACAGTGCCACATCACTTATGTTTCACAGATGTGAATGTTCACATCTGAACCACTGATGTGAATGATCACATTCACTCATGACATTACTATGCAAATGCTAAATAACAATATGTGTTTGTTGTTTTACTGAAGTATTGGTTGTGTGAGCACACAACCATCCTACAACCTCACAAACCCAATGCTTTTCCTTGCTGTGTGAAGTGGGATCTGACTGCTTCACAGAAGAAGATGAAAACCACCTCTTTAGCTGATTTGGGTTTTAATGAGGTAGGGCCTTCAACTACTGATCAAAACATTCACATTATAACACCACCAAAATATATATGTTACGTAACATGTTTTTTTCATTGTCAGGTTAATGCCGGTGAACTCTTTGCAATCCCAACAGAATTACAAAAGTTCAAGCATAAAACATTGAAGATGGAGCCTGAAATTTATGAACCAGCCACAACATTTCCCAACTTGTTTGACATCAAGGGAGAACAACACAATGGCAGCAACTCCCACTTTTCTGGGGATGGGGTGGAGCTAAAGGACAGTGATGAGGACATTCACATTCCATTTAGCAGCCAACATTATGACAGAGCTATTGTAATACCAAACACAAACCAACCTGATTTGATTGACGTGCTTATCAAAGAAAATCGGAAGGCTTGGGGTGTCATAAGGCAATGGGAAGCGAAGTACAAACACCTTCAATTTTCATGGGAGTTAAAGGCAAGAGTCATAGCTGATCTTGAACATAAATTGTTCAACCAGTCCAGCTCACCAAACATAAATACTGAAATAAAGAAGTACATGGAGCAGAAGGATGAAGAAATCAAACGCTTAACGCAGCTGGTCATCGACTTAGAATGCGATAAAACAATTCTTCAAGATCTTTACGATGACCAGTTAGTCCACATTGTCATACAGGCTGTGGCAGAAAAGCAACCCCCTAGCCCAATGCAACACAATATCAGCCCACCTTCTAGGGTCAAGCGTATAAAAGAAAAAGATCGCAAAGAACATCGCTTGCCTGACTTCCAGTACCCAGACTTACCTGGCCAAAAGCAACCCCATCCAGTCGAAATGGTTGAAGATGTGGAGAAACACCCACCAACGAAGCAGCCAAAAAAATTATCCTTGACCAACAAGTTCAAAGTGTGGAGCAAGATGTCCAAACAAGACAAACAAAAGGTCCAAACTTTACAAAAAAGTGGAGGCGATGAGTAAGTGACTGTACAAACATCTAACGTTAACATTCACATTCCGTAATTGTCTATATTCATCACTGTGTTTAATTTTTTTGGTTTGTTCAGATCTGTGCAATGTAAATATTCACATTGGTTTGTTCATAATGCACAGGCTGCTGGTGTGGAAAGGAGATTCAAAGGCTACACATGTGTATTTTGATGACATTGTCAACCTTATCAAGGAGGAATCAATACACAGCAATGTATGCCATAACAAACATAATTAACTCTTCATGCATATGCACACACAGACACACACACACACACATACTCACAGCCACAAATCTATATAATATGACCCCATGTTTGTGCAGCTCATAGATGCATATGCTGAACTGTTGCATGAACAACAAGAGGTGGTCAACCCAACTTCGGATGAAGCGTCATTCATCTTCACGAGCATGTGTTTGGTAAAATCTATCATTCCATTATTTGTAATGTCAATGTGAAACTTCACAGTCCATTAATTATTTGTCCAATGTGTACAGAAAGTGATACGAGAGTACCATCCTCACAAAAGGAGTAAACATATTGATGCACATGTCAAGAACTACCAAGGAGAGAGATACCTACTATTCCCATTGCATCATGAGTACCACAGGACGATAGTTGTGTATGATGCTAAAGACAATTTGTGGAGGCATTACAACTCATTGCGCCCAAGAACAAGCATACATGACCCGCATATCGACCAAGCACAGGAAGTTATAAGTGTCTATTTTTGAACACAAATATGACTTGTTCTCATGCATTAAATGACTGTACACACACATATGTTTGTTGGTGCCTAATTTGAAATTCCATACACAGAGGAAGTACATTGAGCATGTTGTGAGCGTTATTGGCGAGTCATCACCGCTATACACTAAGTTAGCAGCCTAAAATCCAGCACAACCAATCAAAAGTGTTAATGTCTGTCCTCAGCAAGGCGACGACTCGTAAGCCTCACTACATTTTTTACAAATCCTCCATAACCATTATGCAAATATTCATGTCAACTGCTAATCAAAACCATTTCTTTTTTACAGAGTGGACTGCGGACCTGCAGTATGTTACATCATGCGGGCGCACATATTCCATGAAGAAATTGTGGACAGCCTCACTAGTTCAGAATGGTGTGGACTACGAGATTTGTTAGTGCATAGTTTTTTGAATCATAAGAAATCAGAGCTTCATTAAAACCTATAGGTGGGGGGTGTCCACCTACAAACTAACCAACACTCGATATGAATGTTAATATGGAATGCGTTGACATTTTGACACAACAACTGATTGTAAAACAGTGATACAACATCTGTTAATGGGAAAAAGCCAACTGCAAATTTTGAACTACTTTTGGTGTTGTTATGTTTTACAGATGTGAATGTTCACAGTTACACCACTAATGTGAATATTCACATTCACTTACGATATCCATACTGCTGTGTTGTTATGAGTGTAATTCATGTGAATGTTTGAACCTGATTGTTCTATAATATACATACTTTGTGTAGAAGTGTACACTTGGTCTACATGACATAATTACGGATCACTTACACATGTGTGAACATTCACATTTGTTCTTGCTCATAACAGTTGTAAATGTCATTCATCTCTGCCAAATGTGAACCTTCACTTCTGATATTCATATGCACTAATGTTTACAGATGTGAATGTTCACAGTTGCAACACTGATGTGAATGTTCATAGTCACTTATGATATTTGTAATGCTGTGTTGTGATGAGCATAATTTTTGCGATGGTTTGAACCCGATTGTTCTATAGTACACATTTTTCCTGCAGGAATGTCTATGTTTTGTCAGTTGTTCATAACAGTTGTGAATGTTTTGTCATTCTCTGCCAAATGTGAACATTCACGTATGATATTCATATGCACTAATGTTTGACAAATGTGAATGTTCACAGTTGCAACACTGATGTGAATGTTCACACTAACTTATGATATTCATAATGCCGTATTGTGATGAGCATAATTGATGCGCTTTTTCGAACCCGATTTTTATGTAATACACATACTTTGTGCAGGAATGTACACATTGTTTGCATGACGTCATTACGGATAACATACACAGGTGTGAATATTCACATTTCTTTTCATTCATAACAGTTGTGCATGTTCACACAAAGTCAATCTTTATGCATGTGAAAGTTCACATCACAGCTTATATTCATGTCAACATTGACAATAATAAGGTAAAAAAGTTCAACCCATGTGCAAGTTTTCACATAATATGATTCTTTTACGTAAATGTGAATGTCCACATCATGTATTTATCATTACAACTTTAACAAAATCAGTTTCATACACAAAAAGAAAATGAAAAAGCACAAATGAAATACTAAGTTTGCCAAACCATTATTTTGCTTGCAACACAACACAATCTTATTTCAAAAATGAATATAAGAATCCAATGTAAAACACACCGTTGAAATGAAAAATGTACATCCTATATCGGCTCCTTGCATGACTTTCGATTATGGTTCCCCAGCTTATCACATCTCCCACACCTTATTTGCTTCAGTTTCTCACCCCTCGATGGGATCCTATTCTTTTTCGGCCTTCCGGGTGATCTTTTCACAGTTGGCGGGTGAGAGGGTAATTTATATGCAAAATTGGGCCGAGCTGGGTATTGGGCCGTGGTGGGCCGCAGTACGGAGGGCCGAATAGAATGTGCATATAAGTTTACTCCGGTCTGAGGAAATAGCCCTGAGTTGCACCGGTCGCGACCGTGGTAGATAGTCCGGTCGCATAAGGTTCGTTTCTACTTCGTCTGGGTAGTGTGCTGTTTGGTAGTTCGGTCGTCATTAGTTAGTTCGGTCATAGCATATGGAAACCGAGGTGTGCTAAGTCCTAGAGAGGACTTAGTTCGGCTCGACTCTCTTAATGGTTAGCTCGGTCTTGGCATGGGAAAGCCGAGGTAAGAGAAAGGAAAGTTAGTGCCGAACTAATGGTTACTTCGGTCGTGTGATAGTTCGGCCATAGAAGAACCATCTCACTTGGTTTAAGCAGTAAGGAGGGTGTTGGAGGATAAGCATTATCTTCCAGGAGTATGAATCCTAGGAGGACTCTACGCATGGAGGAGTAATCCTAGAAGGACTCTACTTGGGGGAATAAGAGTCCTACCAGGATTGTGCCACGCGAAACCTATATAAGCTCACCAATATCACCTTTGGAGAGGTAATGCAACTTTACTCCCTGAATTCATAGAGCTTTTGTCTATTTGTCAAGCTTTCTGACTTAGGCATCGGAGAGGTTTCCGGCACACACCCGCCGGCTAGCTCACGTGTGTATTTTCAGGTGGTCTAACGACGTCGTACGGAGGAGCGCAGACTTGATCAACAGGATTGTACGAGAAGGTGTATTTCTTTCCCGTACAACGGGTATATAGTGAAGTCCATGGGATCAAAAGGTGACTTCTCCACCGATGGTATAGGGAATATGGCACCCGAATACGCTGCACGATATGTCTGTACATGAAAGTAATGTTCCACACAATCATTGAGAT
Organism: Camellia japonica; assembly: GCA_030407325.1. Lineage (NCBI taxonomy): Eukaryota > Viridiplantae > Streptophyta > Magnoliopsida > Ericales > Theaceae > Camellia > Camellia japonica. Next base: position 21,198,151 of record JAPPVO010000019.1, on the reverse strand, counting down.
TGTAGCGGCTCTTTTGAATGGAAACAACAGCATGGTCACATGGAAATCCGTTGATTTGCCATTTGAAGCACGAACATGTACGCCTCGCAACATCAACAGTAACAGATGGTATCGAATGAACTTCAAACACATCCTCATTGGCTTTGCTAACTTGCCAAGACCTGCTGTCATTGAACGAATCCATAAGCCTTGTTTCGAATGTAGGACAAATAAGCTCATTCCATTTGTTTGTTTGGTCACGCCGTGCAGACATTTGCCGCATCAACTGAGTACGAATTGTGTCCACCATTTGAGTGATAGGAAGATTACGTGCTTCTTTAATCCAGTTATTAAATGACTCCGCCGCATTGGAAGTCATCTCCCCATAACGCATGTCCCTGCACAATATCACAAACATTTTACAATACGAAATTTAACAGGTCTGAACATTCACGTTGACTGATGTGAACATTAACATCATTCGCAATGAACATTAACATCAACTTAAACGATAGACAGATGTGAACATTAACATCAACTTCAATGATAGCATGATGTGAATGTTAACAACAACAACTTATGACAACAGATGTGAACATTCACATCATTCAAATCAGTCATCATTATCAGATGTGAACATTCACATCATTGACATTGAACATGAAACACAATTTTTAGATTTTTACAATTCTAAACTGAAAATTCACATCGCTACCATTCTAAACTTGACAAATGTAACACTTTATGAAACTATTATTACTTGAAGTATGAATTTCCCAGTGCTCAGGTGCCAAGTCCTTCAAAAAATCATGTGCTCGTTGTTTACCCTCCTCTTTTAATTTTGCAAGCTTTTCATGGAACCCTACCACAGTTGGCTCGTAAGCACAATCACCCAAACTACTTACTAGGTGATCCCTGAATCCATTATCAATTCCTTTCATCCGGTCTCTTAAATTGCTCTTCAAGTGTTGTAAGCAATAACTGTGATGAGCCGATGGGAACACCTTCGGCATAGCTTCTAACAGACCAAGATTACGATCCGAAATAAACGTAATCTGGCGCTTACCATCAACAACCTTCCCAAGTTCATGCAAGAACCACGACCAATTCACCGTGGTCTCCGAATCAACAATCGCAAATGCAACAGGAAACAGACCTACAACACAACACCAATACGCAACTGTTCACAATATAAACGAAACAGGTCATGTGAATGTTTATATCTACATTGCCCTATTACTATTGTTATTTCTGGATTCAAGTTCGTAACCATCAACGATGTGAACATTTACATTAGCGACCATTAACAATTCATTTCTGATTGTTGAGTCATTCATAATGTAAACATTCACAGTACTATTCATTAATGGATCAACTGATAGTAGTATACACTGATGTGAATGTGAATGTTCACGTTACTGTCATTAGCAGACACAGATGTATAATAATGTAAATGGATCAGTGTATAATAATGTGAATGTTTACATTACTGTCATTAGAAGACATAGATGTGAACATGCACATCAGTGCATACTAATGTCAATGTTCACAGTACTTATAATTTCTCAATCACTCATTTGTCCATACTATGCATGTCAATGTGAATATTGACATGAATATACAAGTAAAAAAAAGACTAACCATTGTTTCCGTCTTTCGCCGTTGCCGCAAGTAACTGACCTTTGTACTTTCCTTTGAGGAATGTTCCATCCAAGAATAATAAAGGCCGACAAGAATTGAACCCAGAAATACACGCAGCGAATGACACAAAGAAACGGCAAAACTGTTGACTACTCGCATCATAGTCAATATTGACATAACTCCCTGGATTGTACCACATCACAGCATCCGAATACCACCACAGCTGGTCAAATGATAATGAGTGATCTCCATGAATACCAGCCTTTGCTTTCTCCACACCCAACCATACGACATGGTAACTAACATCTAGCCCATAATCCCTCTTCAAAATAGTCACCACATCACACGGCCGAGTCAACGGCTTGTCTCTCACAATTTTATATATGGTACTCGACACCAAATTCGAACTAACTCGCGGATTCTTCGATGTTCGGACATCCGTACCACAAGTATGCACATCACTAAAACTCTTGATGTAGAAAAAATCATTTGCTCGTTGTGCTCTACAATGTATAGCCCACAAGCAGCCCCTCTCCTCCCACATCGCGCACATAGCAGTAACTCTTGTTGTCTCGTTCTTCACGTATGTAAACTGAAACCCACATTGGATGGCATACTTACACAAAACGTCACGAAATTCTTGTGCACCTCCAACAAACCGTTGTCCCACATGTGTAATACCATTTGCCCAAGGGGCTGACAACAACACCTTCTCCTTATGGTGGCAAAATCTCTGTAGTGCATCAACTTCTTCCTCAACCCCCACACGCACCAATCCCAAACTACTTGATTGACCAATATCACTTTTCAACTCAACCACAACTTCTACATGTTGTACCCCCATTGATTTAACAAGCAGTAACATGTTCTGAAATTCTTCCTCATTGTCCAAATCACACTTATTAATCGCAGGTAGTTTACAGAACAATGAAATAGAACTAGCAGCCAACTCAACCCATTTCTCACACAAACACTCCACCAAACGAGAATAACACAGTGCGCGGGCAACATTTATTACAGTTGTACTGCAACCATATGTACACACCAACAGCATAAAGGTATCCATCTCTTGTAAAAACACAAAAACACAACAACGAACAGTAATAAAAATCGATATGAAATTTCACATTGTGCAAAAAATAGATGACCACGTTACAGTTCAAGTGCTAAATCCATACTTCACAATACGAAGATGTGAACATTCACATTGTTATTAACAAGATGTCAACATTAAGCAAACATCAAAGTAAAATGAGAACATCAACAAATCTTCACATAATATTAACAAGATGTGAACATTTACATTGACACATACACTCTGAATTATATCACACACACAGCGCCTCATTCAGCAAACATCAATTTAAAATGAGAACATCCACATTCTTCACATATTCCACATCAACAAAATGTGAACATTCACATTGATATACATACTGATAATCAAATCATCCACAGAGAGCCTCATTATGCATACATCAAAATAAAATGAGAACTACACATTTAATCAAAATTGATATGAAAATTCACATTGTGCAAAAAAAAAAATGACTACGTGTACAGTTCAAGTGCTAAATCAATAATTCACAATACGAAGATGTGAACATTCACATTGATATTAACAAGATGCCAACAATGCAAACATCAAAGTAAATTGACAACATCAACAATCTTCACATAATATTAACAAGATGTGAACATTTACATTGACACATGCACTCTGAATTACCTTCACATAATATTAACAAAATGTGAACATTCACATTAATATATATACTGATAATCAAATAATCCACAGAGAGCCTCATTACGCATACATCCAAGTAAATTGACAACTACACATTCTTCACATAATATGAATGAACTCCCCTCCACAGGACCACGTAAAATGCATATAATTGAAAAACCAGAGCATCCAAATCATATCAATGGAAAAACAAAGCATCTGATCCATCATACGAATGAAACCATAAACTGAACATGTATTCATAACCAAATTGATACTAACCTTAATCATGCAATCCTACAATCGTCCAGAAAGTCGAAAACAAATGATTTGAACTACTTACAATCTGGAAAATGTGACAGCCGAACAACTTCCTCTTCGTCGTCTTCACTCGAAAACCACAGAACCAGACTACAACAGCAAGAATGAAACCCTAACACAACTAATCCTTGGAACGAGCATGCAAAACATAAACGTATCTCTCGGAATTGGATTGATGATGAAAAGCGTAAAATAAAAACTGCCAAACTGAATCAGCGAAGAAACAGTCACGTAATACGTATTAACACTGTACATATATATATATATATATATATATATATGGGGGCAAAATAGTCCATGTCAATATATTAAATTAGAAAAATGGACCTTATGGAATAACAAGAAAAATTTATGGGACTAATCAGGTTATCATAATCCTTTGTGGACCTAATGGGTTATAACAACTCTAGAATGGATTTATCAATAAAAAAACCCTAGAAAAAATATATATATAGTTTAAAGGATAAAAATAAAATAAACCAAAATTAAAATATAAAAAAAAAAATTTTAAAAAAAAACTGAAAATTATTTGAGATGCATCAAACCAATACATTGGCAATAAAAAGCAAAAATGTCAATGTTGAAGGAGCCTTGTATTTCATCCCAGAATGCTGGGAAAAAATTACAGAACATCTATACAATTTACAAAGGAAAAACTTTCTTGTGCCTAAAATAAATTATGAAACAAACATATAACATGCCACAAAATCCTCCAGATATAACTAGAACCCAGTTGAATGCATTTGGGTAATCGAATATTGTGGCCGCAAAGTTCATCCCAAAGATCCCGGTCACAACAGCGAATATCGTTGCCACAAAGGTTGCTGCTGTCAAAAGCAACTCGAATTGTATCAGCTGGTTCTGAACATTGCCCTGTTTACGTACATTGAAATTATTAAAACGATGTCTCTTTTTTCAAATGTTGTGTATAATAGCTCGGAAAAATATATGGAAAAGCTGCTAATGTAACTGAAGTTTTTATGACAGTTACCAGTTTGATATTGATAAAATCCTCCGTATCATCAATGTATTCTTTAAGCTGCATCACAAAAAGAGGAGAAAAAGAAAAAGCTTATCAATGCATTCTTACACTGACCAACCTCTTTTCCAACTAAGCTTTTAAACCTTTTGTTTATAAACTTCTAATATTCATAGACCACAAACATGCTCAATTATTTAATTCTTGAGAATATATTAACATTTAATATAGGTTCATTTATTTTATATTATATTTCTAAAATGTTTCTGTAATATTTTCAAAATGTTTCCGTTTCCGTTGCCGTTTCCGTTTCCAAACCAACCGAAACAACATGCCACAATGAAATTTTGATCATTGTAGAAAGAAAAGGCAACATTAATGTTTTCTAAAAAGTTCAAGATGTCTTACTGATAACAACTTGTGGAGAGTGTTGTCGATGAAAACAAAATAAGCTTCAAGCAACATTTCAAGTTGATCAATGTTTTCCCCACCGTTAGATGAAACAGATAAGCTTCCATGTTTGCTCGAACTCATGCTGCTGAAAGCCCTTTGCAACTTCTGGGCTCCACTATTAGACCCCACTGGTGAAACAGGTGCAGATTTCGACACCACTCTGACCCCACTAAACACATTAGTTTGAAAATTCAAATCACTGACAGAGTAAGCCTCTCTTCTCTGTTTCTTCTCTGTTAGATACATCTCAGCCATGTCACCATCATCGTCCATAAGATGTTCGATTTCATCACAGACCTGAAAATTCAATCCAAAAGCTAATATGCAGTGGAAAAGAGTGTAACCCAAATACAACTGGAATGACTTGATCTGGTTACTTTCACCTCAATAGAAAAGAGAGCCTACAATTTATACCATGAATTTTTCCCAAAAAGGGGATTTGTGGTACAGATTCAGTTCTTGTATGGTGGGTCCTACACTGAGAATGAATCTGAGCCACACATTTGATTTTTCTGGGTAAAATTATGATAAAAATTCTGGGTATGTGACATTGCTGTTTTTACCTTCTGAACTCGCTGAGTCAAGGCAAGAAGGTGGCCTTTGAATCTACGGACACGTTCCAAATTAAGAGTGCTGATAGATGATGCCAGTTCATCAAGCACTGGATATATCTCCATTTCCAATTCTTTTACCTGTTAAATTCATAAACTTCTCAATGTGATGCTTTAGGGTAACAAGGTGTCAAATTTCATGGGATAGTAACTCTATCAATGATTTCTAATACAAAATATACTTCATACTAATGAATGGTCACTAAGGTGTGTATGTTTCAAACCAATAATTATGCTCATTAGAATTAAATTTGGTTTCATAGCTTAAACTCTGTAGATGGAAAACAAAAGCAAATCAAGATTTCAGCGAATCGGGGGACTAGTTTGGGTTTAGACAAATTGCATACCACATAGAGTTCAGGCATAATCACTACAACCCCAAGTCTAAGCTCCTGTAATCAGGACAGGCTTGACCCAGACAAAACACAGGTTGTGTTTGGCAATCTCTAAAAAGCAGCTTTTTGGCTAAAAAAGTCAAAAGAAAAAAACTTCTCCACCAAAAAAAAAAAACTTATTTTGAGAATGTCAACATAATTGTTAAAGATGATTTTTCCCTCCATACTTTGAGAAATTCCACTATGTCCCTTTGATTATGTAAACAAGGACTTCACAAAAAAGCAAAGTTTGAAAAGACTCGCAAAATTTTCTCCATGACAAAAAGCAATTTTTTAGCAATTACCAAATGCATTTTTTTGGATTATTAAAAAGCAAAAAAGTTACTAAAAAAGCAATTGCCAAGCCCTAGCTAATTGGGTGGAACTACACCCAACTGTAATGAATCTAAACCGAACGACGGCCACTTAGTCATCTTCTACAACCCTACAAAATCAGATATCCTTCAGACATATTACCATTGAAGGCATTCCTAACCCTACACAACGGGTTCCTTTCATGGTTCTACAAAGGCTTCCCCATATTGGAACACAGATTGACCACTAATCCTCTCCTGAATATGACTTTGATTTGAGAAAGGGACTTGACAAGTTTACAAATATAGAAAAGGAGACAATAATGCATACCTGAGCATCAAGAGACATGCATGTTAGTTCCAAAACAAGCTCCAGTGCCCTGAATTCGAAAGGCAGATCATCTGAGCCAAATCAGCACACAGGTGAGCAACTCATGCAGCATTTACATTTGGAAATCGAGAATATTATTTAACACATCAACTAGGTATTATAATAGCATTCATTAAAATTTGTTTAGGCTAAAAGATGCCTTCAACCAAATTTGTATAACATAAAAATGGACATGGTCACATAACCATTCCATCTCATTCCAGTGAACCAAATAGAGCATAGTATTTACCAGATTGATCTTTATTCGTGTGCAGGCGTTTGCACAATTCCGACTTGTACTGAACAACACTTGCATCCAAAGAACTCATCAATAATACCTCATCAGCTGTGATTATACATCTGATCTGCTCCAGACTAACCACAATAGCATTCTCTCGACCTAATATTGTGGAAGGATAAATGAACAATGGATCCAAGAGGCGGAGATCTCTGGCTGGTAAAGAACAATGCCTCATTACAGCCGCCTTGTCAAGCTCCAACATCTTTGAATTCCCGCTCTGATCAATCTTTATCCAAGAACGACTTCCATGTGCGTGACCTCTCTTTTTCAAGCCAGGGAATCCAAATCCTTGAATGTGATTAGTTTCGTATCCATATAAATTCACCCTTGTAGAGTTCTGAGAAATGGAAAATCCAGGAAGACCAGAACGAAGAGATGGAGATCCTGATTCTTCCATTAGACGTTAGTTTTTTTTCCCTTTGAAGATTAGCTCCAAAACTTGTGTGGTGAAATGATGACTGCATCAGTATAAAGTAAATGGGATTGAAATTCAACCTAGTGACAACTGCTACCTCACTAGCACAATCTGAGAATCATTTACTCTAACTCACTGCTTTTGAGTTCATGTTACCCTTGGACTTTCTACATTTCTGAAGTGAAACCTAAAAAAGGGACAGTATAAATTAGGAACTCCAATCAAAGAATGAATTAATCAATGTTGATAATACTGAATTTCAGATCTCAGAATCAAATCAAAGGGCTTAAGAGTAAACCACAGCGCTACAAAACAATCGGTTAAAAATAAAATGCAATTGATCTCGCTTGACAAATGCATCTACAGAATACTTAAGGCCACATTTGGTTGGATTGGATTTCAACTTGACATTTCACTTCATTTGAAATATAAGGATATTGCTTTAACACAGAACCCTTTTGTTTTTTCAGATTTTAAGTCTACAGGAAAACAATTGAAAATCATAATCCACTGTATGGAAAATGAAAGAATTATATGTCCATGTCCATGCTTCTTAGTTGCCCAAGTTGAAATGTCTGTTTGCATAGTTTGTAACATAACCTTCAGTAAACCATATAGACTAGTTGGTGGTGAATCAGTCTTTGTCCCTGTTCAGTATCTGAAATCAGTTTTACTAATTGCTTCATGGTGTCTATGCCTTTCAACACCATATATCTTTTAACGATCTTGCTATGGAACCCTTTTTTGACTTTTTTTTTTTATTTTTTTATTTTAAAGATCTGAACTCTACAGGAAAACAATTGAAAATCATAATCCACTGTATGTAAATTGAAAGAATCATATATGTATTAGGCAAACCCAACAGTGTTTTTGATGTATATTCTCTGAACTAGTAGAGCATAATAAAACAAACATATTAAATTTCTGATCACCCAAATTTATGAATTACAAGTTGAGAAAGTATCAATTTTCAAAACCCAGAAACCTAAATTCGAATTGAAAAGGCCCCAATGAACCATCAATTCGATGTACCATGATTCCATCAATTTGAATAGAAACAGAGCATAACAAGAAAAACCCATCAATATTTTCAACAATTATGCGCTAATAACAAAAACCCAATAGTGATAAATACATATATATACGGGAACCCAGATTGTGTAAAGAAAAGAGAACACACAAACCTTTTTCAAAAAAACGAAGTTGAAATTATGAGAGCTGAGAAGAGGGTGTATGGTCCATGATTGAAACTGGAGATTTGCATTAGTTTCTTCACTGTAACAATGAGGGAAGCCCGTGAACTTCAGGTACCAACAATGTACCATCACGTCATAGACGTATCATTGAGGCGAAAATTACTAGTTTGGCCTAAAATTTATTTTTGTTCTTGTATTTTTAAATTATATAATTTGATTTATAATGTTAGAGACAGAATTCAGATATTTAAATTTACTAATAATATAGCAAGAGATGTAAGTCTTATACAATTGACTATATGACAAATTAAAAATTGACATATATCTTATTACATTATTGTGGATCAAATTACAATGATATAGCAAGAGATATAGGCCCTATACAGCCTCTGTTTGGGGAGTGGGCTGGCTTTTTGGCTTTTTTGACTATTTTAGCTTGGACTAAAAAGCTTGGTTTAGGAAGGACTTTTTGGCTTTTTTGACTTTTTTTGTGAGAGAAGAGTGTAATGATTATGGGTTGGATGTGATGTTTTGTTTGTTGTGGCTAAAATAACTTATTTTGTTTTTTGTGACTATTTTAGCCCCAAAACTACTTGCCAAACACCACCACAATTGATTATATAACAAATTAAAAATTGACATATATCTTATTACATTATTGTAGATCAAATTGTAAGAAATTTTTATGAGTGTTAAACATTTTTCATTTTGAATCTGTTTTAATTTGATGTTTTTGTTTAAGTTGAGGGTTGAATTAAATTAATGATTTTATGACAATTGTTAACCTGTTGAGATGTATATGTAGAAAATATTAGCACAATTTAGACGAAGTGATTAATTGAAACTGAATTTAAAATATATAAACTAAATTATTTAAATTAAAATTATAGAAATTAAAGTAAAATTTAATCCAAATTATAAGATTGAAAAATATAATTTACTCCATTTTAACTATCAAAAATGGGGTAAAAAGGACACGGAAATTATCATGAATTTATGTATGTGTTTGAGATTTAATTGGGATGTTATAGAATATAATGAATTTAGATTACATATTAATATTTTTGAATAATATATTGTATATATTTTTAAAATTTGCAATCTTATAAAGAAGGACATGTTTCTCTCCACTCCACTAATTGGTTGTTAGTATACAGGATCGTCCAATTTGGCCTATTTAAAAAAGGGCGTTGATTGAGGCCTCGAATTCGAGGCTCGAAATTGTCTCGAATTCAATTTTTTTTTTTTTTTCTTCTTTTTTTCTTGGGCTAATACATTACAAAAAAATAATAATAATAATAATAATAATAATAACAAGCAAAGCATCAACCCAGCCAAAAAAAAAAAAAAAATGCAAATTCGAGCTAAATTTGAGCCAAAAAATTTGAGGCCTCAATCATTTTTGTTTAAAAAAGGTTAAGCATAGGTTGTTTAAGTAAAAAATTAAATTAATTTGATAATTATAGATACATGAATTTATCATATTTGTAACAACTCAGATTTTTAATTATTCTGTAGAATTTATACTAATATTATTTAATTATAATTGGAAAAATATATGATTTATTTTGTATTATTATGTATAATTTTGTGAAATAATATAATTATTAAAAGTTTAGGGGTCAAAATATAAATAATAATAATATAGATAATATTAATCATAATAATAATGGGTGTGGTAGTAAAATAAATAATTTATTTTCTGTTGATATATGATAAAGTGTAATTTAATTAAAAATTATTTTATTTATATAATTATATTAAAATATTAGGTCAAAAGGTAATTATTTTAAATATCTATTAAAGATAAGAACGAATCTATATAATTATCATCGAATTTGAGAGAAAGGGACAGCCCGGCCTGTGTTGGCCAAGCAATGGTCTCACCTCCTTATAAATAGGCGGTGGTTCGGCTGAAGAACAAGAAAAGAAGAAAGAAAAAGAAAGAAGAAAGAAAGGAAAGAAAGAAAGAAAGAGAGGAAGAAGGAAAGAATAGTGGAAGGTAAAAAGGTCTTTGATAGTTGAAAGAAATGGTGAGATATTAAAGTTAAGGTGAGTTATATTATACCTTGAGTCACCAAAATATATTTTACGTATGTTTTAACTTACCAAAATCTGTTTTACATAAGTTATGTTTTATCAGTATATTAATAAAAGTTATGTTTTATAAAGATTTCAGTTACGTGAATTATTATCTGAACCCTATTGTGAAAAGGAAACGCATGGATATGTTTGTTTTACTTTTAAAGAATATTTGGTTATGACCTTATATACAATTATGTTTTGTAAGTACCACCACGAGAGTCCCACGTCTTGGGGAACTTAAATAACCATTGGCCTCTGTTTGGTTACTTTGTGGTCCTTTGATCCATTGACCTCTGTTCTGTGCGGACCAAAGTGCTGTGCGGAGCTAAGTGCTACACTATTGTGGGAGCCACCTCTAGAATCCGTACGAGCCACCTCTTGAATCCGTACCTCTGTTCTGTGTGGAACAAAGTGCTGTGCGGAGCTAAGTGCTACACTATTGTAGGAGCCACCTCTAGAATCCGTATGAGCCACCTCTTGAATCCGTACCTCTATTCTGTGCGGAACAAAGTGCTGTGCGGAGCTAAGTGCTACACTATTGTGGGAGCTACCTCTAAAATCCGTACCTCTGTTCTGACTGTCACTTCTGTGACCTCTGTTCTGTTCTGTTCTGTACCGTGGTTATGGTTATATATTTATATAATATCTGTATTTCAGTTTCTGCTACTTAAATGATTTGTTTATATAAATGTTTTGGCCTAACTAACGATCCATGATTATTTCGTGTCCCTCATACTCTTGGTATAATATTTTTCACTCTGCCATGTGCTTATAGTTTTCTACCAATTTTCAGGAAATATGCAATTCAGAAATAACTTCTGGAAAATCTTAAATGCGGGGCTGCGGAATAGACACACACACACACAGTATTTTTATGATATTTTTCTATGTAAATATCGGCCTTTTTGGTCAATATATTTTGTAATAAAAATAAAAGCTCCAATGATTATTTTGGTACCCTTACTCAAATATTTCTTCCGCTTGCGTTTATTAATTTGTTTTCGAATTGGCCGTAGGTAACTTCAGTTACTGATCATCACGATACTTAACCCTTGGGTACCGGGAGCGGGTCGTGACAATATTTATCTTCAAAATAATAGATGATAAATATAATTTTAAAAATAGACTACTTATTTTATTGAAAATTAAGATAATAAAATTAAGTAGATATAATTATCATATTAATATAATTTTTTATATGAATTATCTACTTATGGTCAATGTTTTCAAAACCGGACCAGTGAGCGAACCGGAAAAGAGACCAGGTGAATGGGTTACCGGTTCAATCGTCGGGTCAAAGCGGTCGAACTGTGACGTCATAATTAATATTATATAATTAAAAAATATAATTATAAATTATAAATAAATAAAAATATATATAAATAATCAAATAAAAATAAAAATTGTTGCATAGTATTTATTAATAATATTTAATAAAGTCATAATTGATAATAAAAAAAAAAAGTCACTTATTTTAAAGAAATTAAATTTTTTAAACATTCTTTCCAAACAAATTGATTGAATGCTAGATTTAATTTTAGAGGAAAATGAAATTTTCAACCCTCCCTCCAATCAATATGTTTCAAATAATTTGATTGAATGCCATATAGAATTTTGTAGGTTTTCTTTGAAAAATCTTTTCCTGTAAATAGAAATAGACTTTCATAATCTTCTCAAACTTTTAATGAGACTCTTCCTTATGAGAGGAGACTCTTGAAATAAGAATTTTTAGTCAAAATTTTGAAATATATATATATATATATATAAGAAAGAAAGAAAGAAAGAAAAAAAAGAATAAAAACAAAAGGTCAAAAAAAAAAAAAACCGGGCCGACCCTCTCGACCCGGTCGGGTCACTGGTTTTGCCGGTTCGATCACCGGGTCACCAGTTTTCACCGGTTTTGCTCCCATTCCAGGTTTAGGGGGTTGACCAGACCGGAACAAGGCCCGGTTCCCGGTTCAACTGGTTCGACTAGCCGGTCCGGTCCGGGTTTGAAAACATTGCCTATAGTTACCTAAAAAAAAAAAGAACAAAATAAATCGTGACAACGAGATTTGTGACCGCCCCAACAATGCAAACTGGACCGTAATGTGTACCAAAGGGGCATTCTATTTGAATTTAAAAAATATCTTAGTATGTCCAATTTAAATTTATAAATTTTAATTTTTATTATATTCTAATGTGAATTTACCAATAAGGGCAACACATATTAAACCCTAAAATAATTTTTTTTCCCCCTCATGGTACACCCTAATTCATTATTCCTATTCAAATCTCTAGATCTTCTTTCCCAATAGATCAAAGTTATTTTGTCTTCTTCTTCTTCTTCTTTTTCTTCTTTCTCACTCTAAAACTCCAATCCACCCAATCAAAACTCACCATTATCATTAATATCATTATTTTTTATTATTTTGAGATTCTAAACCCTAGAAGAAAGTTTGAACAATCGAACAATGAATGAAAGTGATAATCAAGACAATTTTTTGAAACAACCCATTAAAAAGGAGGTAAGCATTCATATAAAAATTAAAATAAAATTATTAATTTCTGTATTTTTTCACATGTCCCATTACTATATTAAATCTATCAATTTTCAAAATCATATAAATAGCATTACAGCTTTTAATAAAAAAATTCTTTGAGATAATCTTTGAACTTAATGATCATATTAGTATCCTTCACACAAAAAACGAGCTATATCCTGTGGCACTTTTTTAATAAAAAAAAATTTATGTCCTTTTACTCTTTCTTTCTGTTGAACTTTATGTTTGTTTTGAAAAAAATAATAATAATTATTGTTTCTATTATTTTCTTCTTATGTATTTTTTTTTTATGCACATGCACTTAAATTGTAAAAAAATATAGAAACAAATTCAATAAAAGAGGTAAGCCAAGCAAGGTAGTAGAGTGTTTTCCTATTCAAGCATTTTATCAAACACATAGTAATCAACAAATTAGAATAGCAAACCAGCAATAGAATTGTCAAACACATAGTAATCAATAAATTGTTATAGCAAAATAAGCAAGATAAGAAAGAGATACAAAAAAAAAAAAACAGAGGTAAGGAAATGAAACTTGTCAATGGTGACTCTAATTATGGAGTCCTTCGTCGGTGTCTCATGTGTATCAGTTTGATAGGTTTTTCAAATACTTTTTTTTTAATTTGATTATTATTTATTATTTGGGTTTATTAAGGGTAACTTAGGGTGTACTTAGAGTAATATAAAATTTTAAATAATTTAAAAGGGTGTATTTAGAAATAGGGAGTACTTAATGATTTTTTGGAGAGTAAATAGAATCTCTCATACCAGAGAAAAACTAATATCTAAAAAAGAGGTTTTTGAGCATTGGAAATAAAATTTAAAATAGTTGTATATCCTATATTTATAAAATTAATATAATCATTTTAAATTTGTTAACAAAGTTCTTAAAAAGATAAATAAAAAAAATTAAAAATACTCATTGGTGCTTAATTTGTGGGATATGAATCATGGGTAATGTTGTGTTACACACTCTTAATAGGATATATATATCATATGGAAGTTATCATTTGTGAATTGATTATCATAAATGACATAATTTAATATTATAGGAGTCATAATTATAACAAAAATAAATAAATCATAACCAAACACCACATAAGATAAAACAAAAAATTGTTAGATCATAATCAAAATAATGTCATAACTAACATTATAGTGAATCATAACATAATAGAACATAACCAAAGATACAAAAATTATAATTAGGAATGCACATGGTACACCCCGAAAAAGGTATGTACCATAAAATTTCCCACGTATAACATTGTAGTGAGAAAGGAAACTAGCAAGGATAATATGATCATTTTCATCTAGTATTAAAGGATAATATGATAATTTTCACTATTCTTGTTAAACTCTTCACAAGTAATTCTAGGGAGCTTCTATTTTCACACACCATTTGATCTCTTTCCACACACTTAATGATTTTTTTTTATTACAATTTTGTCCTAAAATGAAACCACCAAAATACCCATTCTTCTTCAATCAAAAACCTAACCCTCAACCAAAAACCTAACCCTAACCCTAACCCTAACCTTAACCATCAACCACCACCATCCTCCATGCCCGCTGTCACGATACAAACCCGGTACCCAAAGGTTCGGCGTCACAACAAGACAATATAAATAAAATAATTCTAAATTTCTATAGTAGCAATAGCGCAAGCAGATAAATTAAATAAATTAAAATAAAATGAATGGGTACCAAAAAGCTTAGTAAAAGGAAAATAGTCATTTGGGCTTTATTTTATTACAAGAGTCCAATCAGAAATACAGATAGTACAAAAAAAAAAAAAAATTGTGATTTATCCTCTATCTTGATCCTGCTAAATCTCGTCACCTGAAAGGAATAACAACTATAAACACATAGCAGAGTGAGAAATATTATACTGTAAGTATAGGGGTACAAAATAGCCATGGATAGTTATTTAAGCTAAAACATTAACATAATCTAAGTTGAATAAACAAATTAATTAAGTAGCAGAAACTGAAATACAGAAATTACGTAAATAACTATAACCACGGTACAGAACAGAACAGGGGTCACTAGAGTGACAATGAGAACAGGGGTCAATGGATCCATGACAAATAGAATACCACAAAGTGGCCAAAAATGGGCCGATGGTTATTTAAGTCTCCCAAGACATGAGACTCCCGTGGTGATACTTACAGAAAATAATTGTTTATAAGATTATTGTTAAATACTTTTTTAAATTTAAACAAATATATCCATGGGTTTCAATTTAAGCAAATAGGGGTCAGAAAATAATCCACGTAATTGAAATATTAATATAATTTATAAATCACAAATTTCGTAAAATAAATTATGGTAACTCAAAACATATGTAAAATATATTATGGTGACTAAAGGTATAATACAACTCACCTTAAAATTAATTTTAACTTTTACCTTTCATTTACTGTGATCCACTAAATACTCCAAACTAAACTCAAAATTTTATATATAAAACTTGGATGCCAGAGAGCAGAGAGAGAGAGAGAATAAGAGAGTTTGGTGAAGATGATGCTGCTGGTATATAGCTATTTATATAGTAAAGGAGGCGTGGGCGGCAAGCAGTCTTGGGGGGCACGTAACGTTTGTTGTACAGAAAATGTTGCATTTTAGTATATTTTGGTTTAGAAAAAATATAGAGAAAAATATGATAAAAATATGATAGTACTCAGAAAATAATATCGAATCATAATATAGAGTTTAAATAATTTTTTAGTGTAAACATATACAGACTAAAATGTGAATAATTATTTAGAAAAATATACTATTTTATTTTTTTTTTAAATGAGAAATTTTATAACAAATGTTGTCCTGAAAATTCTCAATTTTTAATACTTCAAAATTCAATAACATCTTAAATCGCATGTTTCCAAAATTTAATATCAACGTGGCGTTAAATTAATTTGAACATTTGGGGTGTCACATTTCTCCCCTCCTAATTAGAAGTTTGTCCCCAAACTTGACGTACCTTAGCTTTCGAAAAGGTGTGGGTATTTGGTTCACATTTGACTTTCCGCTTCTCACGTAGCTTCTTCGACACGATGATTTCGCCATAAAACTTTTACAAGAGGTATAGTCTTGTTTCGGAGAATCTGATCACGACGGTCGATGATCTGTACTGTTTGTTCTTTATAAGAGAGATCCTCTTAAACTTCCAAGTCCTCATAATCAACAACATGTTCTGGATCTCGAAGATACCGTCGGAGCATCGATACGTGAAACACATTGTGAATATTGGATAGTTTAGGTGGTAGCGCAAGACAATATGCCACATGACCAATCCTTCCTAGTATCTCGAATGGCCCGATGTAACGTGGGTTTAACTTTCCTCGCTTCCCAAATCGAATAATCCCTTTTGTTGGTGAGATCTTTAGGAACACATAATTTCCTATTTGAAATTCTAAGTCCCGTCTTCGTGTATCTGCATAGCTTTTCTAGCGGCTTTGGGAAGTACGAATTCACTGTTGGATGAGTTGAATTTTATCGCTCGTAATTTGCACGATTTCAAATCCTAGCAGTTTCCTGTCTCCGACTTCCGTCCAACACAGAGGTGATCGACATCGTCTTCCATACAATGCCTCGTATGGTACCATTTCGATGCTTGCATGATAGCTATTATTGTAGGCGAACTTCACCAAAGGTAGGTGATCATCCCAATTACCTTTGAGGTTTAGCATATCTTCTAAAGTATGGATTGTCCTTTCAGAATGCCCATCAGTTTGCGAGTGATAAGCCGTGCTAAACTTTAGAGTGGTTCCCAAAGCTTCTTGCAATTTGTTCCAGAAGTGAGACACGAAGCGAAGCTCTCTATCAGATACGATTGAAACCGGGGTACCGTGTAAACGAATGATTTCCTTAATGTATAGAGTGGCGAACTTAGTAAGGGAGCACGTGATTTTTATTGGTAAAAAATGCGTCGACTTCGTCAATCGATCTACGATAACCCATATTGCATCATTCTTTGAGACTGATTGCGGTAGCCCGACCACGAAGTCTATAGTAATATGCTCTCATTTCCATTCAGGAATAGGAAGTGGTTGAAACATTCCTGTAAGTCTCTGATGTTCTGCTTTAACCCGTTGACAATGCAGGCATTTGGAGACGTGGCTTGCTATGTTTTTCTTCATTCCTGTCCACCAAAACAATCCTTCAGATCGTGATACATTTTCGTATTGCCAGGATGGATCGCAAACCTCGAGTTATGAGCTTCTGTCAATATCTTCTTCTTGAGTTCTGGAAGGTCAGGTATGCAAATTCGATTATGAAATTTTAGTATCCCATTGCTCATCGTAAAGTCAGGATCAGGCGTTGTTCTTTGCTCCTCGTACTTTTTCTTCAAAAGTTTGTCTTCGCATTGGCGTGCTCTAATTTCTTCAATCAACGCGGGTTCCACAATTATGTTGGCAAGTAGTCCATTGATCTTGCGGGAAACGAGGGTACATATCAAACTTCTGGTAATCTTTCGACTTAACGCGTCTGCTACCACGTTAGCTTTCCCTGGATGGTGATGGATCTCTACATCGTAGTCCTTCATAAATTCTAACCATCGTCGTTGCCTCATATTCAGTTCTTTCTGTGTAAGCAAAGATTTGAAACTCTTGTGATCTGTGTAAATTTCGCAAGTTACTCCGTAGAGATAATGGCGCCAGATTTTGAGGGCAAAGATTACTGCGGCTAATTCCAGATCGTGGGTCGGGTAGTTCTTCTCGTGAGTTTTCAGTTAACGTGAGGCATATGCAATGACTTTCCCATTTTGCATAAAAACGCAACCCAAACTATTATATGAGGCATCACTATAAATTACAAACGTTTCTATTTCCATGGGGAGTGCTAGTATAGGAGCCGTCATAAGTCTGTTCTTTAATTCTTGGAAGCAACGTTCCTGCTTGTCCATCCATTCAAAGGGTGTGTTCTTCTGAGCTAACTAGGTCAAGGATGATGCTATCTTCGAGAAATCTTGCACGAAACGTCGGTAGTTGCCAGCCAGACCCAAGAAACTTCGAATTTCTAACACGTTAGTAGGTCGTGGCCAATCCACGATTGCCGCAACTTTTTGAGGATCGACTGAGATGTCATCCTTGTTAAAGATGTGACCAAGGAAGTGTACACTAGTGATCTAGAATTCGCATTTCTTCAACTTGGCATAGAGCTTGTGATCACGTAGTGTCTATAGAACTATTCGCAAGTGTGTTCATGATCTTTTGGCGAATTGGAGTATATGAGAATGTCGTCAATGAAGACAATGACGAATTCGTCAAGATAAGGTTTGAACACTCGATTCATGAGATTCATGAAGGCTACTGGAGCATTGGTGATGCCAAATGGCATGACGAGAAACTCGTAGTGTCCGTAACGTATCATGAAGGCAGTTTTTTCGATGCTTTCCATTTTGACTTTTAGTTGATGATAGCCGGAACGCAAGTCGATTTTCGAAAATACTTGGGCACCTTGAAATTGATCAAACAAGTCATCGATTCGTGGTAAAGGATATCTATTTTTGATGATGACCTTGTTCAGCTCTCGATAATCGATACATAGCCTCATCGTGCTATCTTTTTTCTTTACAAATAGTACTGGAGCTCCCCATAATGAGGTACTTGGTCGGATGAAGCCTTTGTCCAAGAGTACCTGAAGTTGGGTTTTTAGTTCTTTCAATTCCGTCATTGACATGCGATAAGGAGCTTTGGATATTAGTTGTGTACCAGGTGGAATTTCAATGGTGAATTCGATTTCTTGATCAACTGGGGTGCCAGGTAGGTTTTCAGGAAATACATCCAGGAATTCTCGAACCACATGGATTGCATCAAGTATGGGGGCTTATTGTTGCGTATCGATCACATAACAGATACAACTACAATAACCCTTTCTTAGGAGTTGTTGGGCTATCATGAAGGATATAACACATGGAATGGTAGAAACTTTAGTTCCATCAAGGACAAGCTCGAGTTGGTTTGGTAACCGGAGGAAGACCTTTTTGGCTTTGCAGTGAATAGAGGCATAGTTGGCAGCCAACCAATCCATTTCTAAGATCACATCAAAGGTACTAATGCAAAGGGGAATCAAGTCTACGTGTAAGGTTTCACTTTTTAAGGATATAGTGCAAGATTTGTGCACATAAATACTAAGGGCGGAATTACCAGAAGGAAAAGACACAGACAATACATATCCTAAGGGTTCGGGTGTTGGTGTGAACTTGGAGGCAAAGTGTGGTGCAACAAAAGAATGAGTGGAACCAGAATCAAAGAGAACATGAGCTAAATGACCACAAACAGAAAGTGTACCTGACACAATATTCTCGGTAACTTCTGGGTTTCCAGGTACCAGGGCAAAAGCTCTCCCTTGGCGTTGTTGGTCCTTCCTCACTCCTCCAAGTACCGCGAGTTTTCGGACTGGTTCAGAAAGGCCGGCTGTAGGATTGGCAAGCTTTGGACAATCTCTCAGCAAGTGGCCAACTTGGCCGTATCTAAAGCATGCTCATGTGTCTCGACGGCATTGTCCCCAATGAGTCCTTCCACAAGTAAGGCAAGTTGGAATGGTTCCACTTTTGGGATTAACAGGACTTTGATTGCTTGAACTGGTTGAACTAGTTGTGCCCGTATTTACCCTCTTGGAAGGCATAACACCGGGTCTTCTATTATCTCTTTTCCAAAATCGCTTCCTTTGGTTTGGTTCCCTGAAACGCGAGGCTTTAATCCCTTTTTCTGCAGTGTATGCTCGATCCACCACCTCCGTATAGGTTGATAGCTTCAAAACCTCAAGCCTATCCTTGATTTCAGCATCTAATCCTGCCTCGAATTTCCTGGCTTTTCAGGCTTCGGTGGGGATGACGTATGTCGCAAATCGAGCTAATTGCGTGAACTGCTCTTGTATTCGGCTACCGTCATGGTTCCTTGCCTTAGATGTATGGATTATGCCGGCTTTTGTTCCCGCAACAAATCTGGAAAGTATTTTTCATAGAATACCTCCAAGAATCTTGCTCAAGTCACAATATCTTCTTTTTCCAGGGTAAGAAGCCACCATTCTTGTGCATCGTCTTTGAAGGTGAATGTGGTAAAAGTCACCTTATGTCTTTCTGTGCAAGGTAGCGCACGAAAAATTTTCTCCATATCTTTGACCCAAGCTTTTGCTACCAGTGGGTTTGTACTACTAGTAAATATGGTAGGTTTCAAGTCCTGGAATTGCTTTATTGTAGTTGGCTCTTCTCGTCGTTCAGGCATTCCATTACTTATGTTGGTTTGTAGGGCTCGCAGAAAACTGGTAACTGCTCTTTCCATAATTTGCTCTATTGGGTCAATACCGCTGACCGATGATCTGGTTTCATTTCCATTATTAACCATTACTACAAGGTGAAAACAGTTAGTGGTCTAGTCCAAATATTTTCGTATTTTAGTCAACGTAATATGACATCTATGATGCACAAAGATACTATAACAACACATATATAACACATGTCTTACTTATACAGAAGGACACATGTCTTACTTATTCATAAGGTGTTAGTACAACATACTTATATAGCAGTCAAGAGCTAATGTCTAATCCTACTAATATAAAAAAATAAGGATTAGATTAATCATGGTCAGGTCACAAAAATCTCCTGGTCGGATATCTAAAATGGATCATTATGCCACCACGAGAATTGGCTCTGAAAAACTGGGCCATGGAACAACCCTACAAACTCACTCTGCATGAGGGACTCAAACTCTCAGCCATTGTGCTCTTTCTCAAAACCACGCCATACAATCTGGACTCAAATTTTCCATTCCCTTCAACGCAAGAAGACTTAGCCTGGAAATATTTATAAAACGGTTTAATCGTGTTAGACAAACTAAAGTGTTTTTTTCAAAAAAAAAAAAAAAACCCAAAACCCATTGCTCTTATCCGACTTTTGTCACAACCCAAACCCGGTACCCAAAGGTTCGGTGTCGCAATAAGACAATATAAATAAAATAATTTTAAATTTCTGTAGTAGCAATAGCGCAAGCGGATAAATTAAATAAATTAAAATAAAATGAATAGGTACCAAAAAGCTTAGTAAAAGGAAAATAGTCATCTGGGCTTTATTTTATTACAAGAGTCCAATCAGAAATACAGATAGTACAAAAAAAAAAAAACCATTGTGATTTATCCCCCATCTTGATCCTGCTAAATCTCGTCACCTGAAAGGGATAACAGTTATAAGTACATAGCAGAGTGAGAAATATTATAGTATGAGTATAGGGGCACAGAATAGCCATGGATAATTATTTAAGCTAAAACATTAACATAATTTAAGTTGAATAAACAAATTAATTAAGTGGCAGAAACTGAAATACAAAAATTACGTAAATAACTATAACCACGGTACAGAACAAAACAGGGATCACTAGAGTGACAATCAGAATAGGGGTCAATGGATCCACGACAAATAGAGGACCACAAAGTGGCTAAACATGGGCCAATGGTTATTTAAGTCCCTCAAGGCATGGGACTCCCGTGGTGGTACTTACAAAAAATAATTGTTTATAAGATTATTATCAAATACTTCTTAAAATTTAAACAAATATATCTATGGGTTTCAATTTAAGCAAATAGGGGTCAGAAAATAATTCACGTAATTGAAATATTAATATAATTTATAAATCACAAATTTCGTAAAATAAATTATGGTAACTCAAAACATATATAAAATATATTATGGTGACTCAAGGTATAATATAACTAACCTTAAGATTAATTTTAACTTTTACTTTTCGCTTACTGCGACCTACTAAATAATCCAAACTAAATTCAAAAATTTATATATAAAACTTGGACGCCAGATAGCATAGAGAGAGAGAGAGAAAATAAGAGAGTTTAGTGATGATGATGATGCTGATAGATAGCTATTTATATAGTGAAGGAGGTGTGGGCGGCAAGCAGTCTTGGGGCACGTATCGTTTGTTGTACAGAAAATGTTGTATTTTAGTATATTTTGATTTAGGAAAAATATAATAAAAATATCATAGTACTCAGAAAATAATATTGAATCATAATATAGAGTTTAAATAATTTTTTAATGTAAACATATATAGACTAAAATGTGAATAATTATTCAGAAAAATATACTATTTTATTTAAAAAAATGCGAAATTTTATAACAAATGTTGTCCTCAAAATTCTCAATTTTTAATACTTCAAAATTCAATAACATCTTAAACCGCATACTTCCAAAATTTAATATTAACGTGGTGTTAAATTAATTTGAACATTTGGGGTTTCACAGTTGCCGTCTCTTTTTTCCTCCATCGTCGCCGTTACCTCTTCCTCCACCACTGTAACTCCCTTTCATCTGCGAACTCATTGTCTTCCCGTCGTCTCTTCCCTCAAATTGTTTTTTTTTCCAGCGCTGTTCGTTAAACCAAGGTCGAAAATAACACATTGGTTCGACCATCAACATTCGAACAAAACACATTGGTTTGACCTTCAAGATCCGAACACATTAGTTCGATGGTGTACTTCCGAACCAATGTGTTTGGTTTGAAACTATACTTCTGAACCTTACATATTAATTCGATATTATACTTCTGAATGAAACAAAAAAATGTATGTTTATTAATTTTTTGCAAAAAACAAAAAAAACCAGTGACAAATTTGAGCTGGAAGTCCTTCAATGGAAGTTTATTGGAATTTCAAAATTTGAAACACAATTTCAATGGAGGTTCAAATTTGGTGTGACTGCAATAGAGGTTGGAGCTGCAATCATTGGTATTTATTAATTTTTATTATCATGTAAATTTGGTGTGACTGCAATGGTGTGAGCTGCAATGGAGGTTGTTAATTGACTGCAATGAACTTTCTCTCTTTCAGGTGTGTGGATTGAAAGTTTTGGAAAGTTGTTTGTGTATACTTTAGATATGGGGGGTATAATTGGACTAAAAGTGTGTGTAATGAGTAAGTATTTTTTTTTTTTTTTAGGTGTGTGAACTAAGAAGGATGTGCACAGAGAAGAATGGGTGTGTACAAATAGAAGCTCCCGTAATTCTATTTGTACATCACAAAAAATATTTATACATATCATTTGTGTGGTTCGAATATAATCTTTCGAACAAAAATGAATTATTCATATATATATATATATATATATTATTAAATAGTTTATATTCAAACAATTATTTTTGTTTAAAAATTTATATCTGATTATTTAATTTTGAGTAAAGTTCATATTTAAACAAAATAAATTATGTGTACTGAGATTTTTTATAATGTGCGAATAAAATTTCTCCTGATTAATTTATTGACTAGTATGAAGGAGGGCTTATCAAAAGAGTATATTTTATGTAATTGAGCATTTAACCAACAAAGGGGTCCATAGCTCAGTGGTAGAGCATTTGACTGCAGATCAAGAGGTCACCGGTTCGAACCCGGTTGGGCCCTTCTTGCTTTAAAGTTTCACTTACTTTTCACTCATGGCTTGTTTTTGCCTCTTTCTCCCCCCCCCCCCCCCCCCCCTCCTCAATGTAAAAATGACACTTTCAAAGTCAACAACGCAGCCAAGCTGTGAATACATAAATATATTTATATGTTTCAATTACAATAATTGAAAACCGTTTTAAGTACACATCCCCTAACAACAACTGAAAACCTTTCATGATTCATCACTTTCATTTTTGACTCGTAAATCTGAGTAGGGTTGAGCAGCGGATATACCGATCTGTCAAAATCGAACTGATCCGTCGCATTTTGGACGGATGCGGATTGATTTTCTCCAATCTGCCAATTTGGCGGATGGATGACAGATTTGAGGTTCTTTTGGCCGCAACCGAACCGCCAAACTGCAAGCACCACTAGTAATTTATAAGATTTTGTGTTTTTAATTTGTTTAAATATTTTATTTGTGTTTTCAATTGAAAAAGAGTTTAAATATTCTGTTGAAAAAAAGTTTTCAACTTAAATATATTTTTTGAATTGAAAAAAATAAACGTATTATTTATCTATATTTTTTTGTTTTTAAATCTAATTCTAAAAATAATAAATAGAAAATATGATATATGCTGGTTGGTGTTTGTTTTCAAAAACATATATAGATATAACAATACAGAGACATACAATCTCTACTACTGCTCTATTCATGATTTTGGTGGTTTGAATTGTTTATATATTTTAAAAACCACAGATTGTAATATTTTATATGGATGAGGCATACTGTGATTGTAATATGGTGATTGTGATATTCTAAAGTTTCAAACTTTCTTTCTTTAGATGAGGTATGCAGTAATTGTAATATTTTTTTAAGTAATTGGCTGTAATATTTTCTTTTCTTTTTTTTTTTTTTTTTTGAGGAAGTACACAAGTTGAATTATGTTGAAAATTTATAAAATTTTAAACCGCCAAACCGATTTGCATCCATCCGTCAAACCGCCAATCTGCTCAATCCACATCCGCCAGATTGATGGACCGATGCGAATTGATTTTCTCTAATCCGCCAATCTGGCGGACGGATGGCGGATTAGAAATTTTGTGACCGCAACCGACCCGCGTCCACCCCTAAATCTGAGCATTATTGTCCATGCATGCATAGGCATACCATCATTGTCATCAATGTAATCACCTAACAATAATACCACATGCGCAAAAAAAGAATCACACAAAAAAATATATTCATAATCACATTGACTAGTAACAAATTATTTGGGGGTATTTGTGTTTTAAATACCTTTTGAAATTGTGTTTTTATTTTATTTTTGCAAGTGAATATATAAAAAAGCTTGAAAAATATATATATATATACTGAGGGTATATACACAACAAAGACGAAAACCTATTTAAATTTGGTGAAGATGAGAGTCATCCCAACTTTCCAAGCACGACAAAAAAAAACTAACAGTGACAATCACCACAAAAAAAACTAACAGTAACAATCACCTAATCATAGTCCAACATTAATACTCAAAAACAACAATTAGCAAAAATCAACAAAAAAAAAAAATGGAAACAAAGCTATGGTGTTTCTTTTAACCATTTCGCTTCCAAACACAATTAGTTACTCAATGCATAAAAAGATCCCTTTAAAAAATGGAGCCCAAAAAAAAAAAAAAAAACCACTAGGCTGTATTAATCTTTCCGGTGTTACATTTTCCCACCTCATTTCTGCTCCTCAATTTTTTTAAAGAGGTGAATGACACGCACAACACCGTTACAAGAAGGGAGTCGAGGAAGGGTTAACGACTATATGCTTGAGTGGATTTGCCACATCAGTACCACCGGCATGTTTGACAAACTCGGCCGGAGAGAGAAAACTTCCGTGACATATGCACATTATCCTTACCTCCTCTCCCTTCCCATACTTGTAGAGGATTCCCTCTATTCTTCTTCCGTTAGGACCGTGTCCTTGTGTGAAAACGCAAGGCATATCTTCCATTGACCCGCCTCGTTTTTCTACAGCCTCAGGTCTCTTTGATGAACTCTCAGTCTCCGCGTTGGACTCACACGCATTTTCCTTTCCCTTTGCAGAAGAAGAACCTACAGCCTCTTGATTGCTTTGCTCGCCTTGCTCTTGCAATGACCGAATACTGGCAGGGCTAGCTTCACCGCAGCTGCTGGATCCTGTGATGCAAATAAAGAAATGTGAGAGCTCGGATCAAAGAAACTAACTTGGTTCTTTTTTTTCAATTAGTTTGTACTATTTTGCACAAATTCTAGTTAATTATAAACTCAAAATCAAGGTTAAAATTGCAAGCTATAGTCAGGAAATGTAATACATGATGGCTATCCTATTAAACTTTCAGGCATAAAGGTACGTTCCAAAGCGAGGATGATTATCATAAGAGATTCCCAGCATATCACAAGATTTTCATTCTTGCAAATCCTCACTTTTCCAAACCCATAAAACAGATGGAAGATGATACTTCACCAAACTACATTAAAATCATTAAACAATGTTCGTGTAACCCTATCGCATTTTCTCATGGAAATTTGCATACTCTTAAGCACCTCACACATATATTTGTACACTGTTTCCTCTACGGCATATATAGAGACATAAACCGAATTGGATCCATTTACAACAGCAGTGCCTGAGCAATTAAGTCGAACAGTTCTGTCCCATGATCATCTTCAGCGTAAAATTGTTCCAAGTGTAGGTTCAATGACAAGTCATTCACAAGGTAGTTTTTGAATTCCAGAAAAAACTATGCTATCAATTTCCAAAACAAACTATGTTATAGTCATTAACTTGTTTGCATATTTAAAAACAAAACTAAAGCAATGATAAGTAACTTGTATTTGTAATTCCGTCCCACGACTAGATAAAGAGAGAAAAGCTAAATTACTTTTGTCAATCGTTGTTGACCACAACCGTGGTTTGTTATTCTATGATCCGGTTTATGTTACTTATATATGTACATTAATAAAAAGAAATTAAAATGATTTCATAAATGTCTGAAAGTGAATTTCCTTCTTCTCCAATCCATACCATGAGGAATTTCTGAATAGCAATTACTAATGTCAGCAGGACAGATAGACCGCGTGGAAGAGCAATGAAAAAAAGAAAGAAATAAAAGAGTAGAAAAAACACTAACAATGACAATATTCTCAACTCGATTTTGTTATTAATATTAAAGGTGTCTTCTCAAAACAATAAGCCTAATATTTATAACCAACTAAAATAAAGTTTAAATGAAGAAAGAAACAATAATATTATATTTGGTTGAGAGATTTGGGAATGGATTTGGAAAAGGAAAGGGGAAAGATAAGTGAAATGTGAATAAAATATACTTACATTTCATATAGTTTCACACACTTTTTTCATTTCCCTTTCTAAATCCCCTAACCAAACCCAGCGTAAAACTGCAAAATAAATAAATTTACATAATTATTATAGACTCTCCTAAAATTACGATATCATAATGCTGTGTTTGGTTAGGAGATTTGAGAAGGGATTTAGAAAATAAAATGAAGCAGATGTGTGAAATTAGATAAAATGTAAGTATATTTTATTCACGTTTCACCTATCTTTTCCTTTTTCCTTTCTAAATTTATTTTTAAATCTCTCAACCAAACACAACGTAAATCAATTTCAATTCCTCCTGCCCCGTCTCAAGTAAGTGCGCTAAATGGTGATATACTTTTAAACACGTAGTTACAAGGAGAAGATGACTTAATAATTAAAGACAATCAAAACTTTATGATAGTATCTTATTAAAGAGGTTCATCAAACCGTATCTCCAAGATGCAGAAAGTCTCGAAAGAGTTTGTCTCGCATTTCATACATCAATAGTAGTTCAATCTACCGTCAATATTCCACTCCTACCCTCACAAGAAAAATTACAATGCTAATGTTTATCATTAAATATATCTATAGCCGACCCCATTTGATGGGACTTAAGGCTTGGTTTGGTTTGGTTTGGTTTGGTTTGGTTAAAGAAAAAGAAAAATAAAATAAAAAATAAGGGAATACAAGAAAATGAAGGACTACCAGGGCAATGATGATACTAAGCCGTAATGGAGGCTTCA
Source organism: Camellia japonica (assembly GCA_030407325.1). Lineage (NCBI taxonomy): Eukaryota > Viridiplantae > Streptophyta > Magnoliopsida > Ericales > Theaceae > Camellia > Camellia japonica. The sequence continues at coordinate 21,170,359 of JAPPVO010000019.1, read as the reverse complement.
TTGTACCAAAATTTTGCTTCAATAATTGTCAATAGTATTTTTATTTCAAATGTCAATCAAACAATAAAATAATAAAAATAAAAACATTTTTTTGTGCTAATTAATTTACATGAAAAACGTTTTAATATAATCTAGTATGAAAAAAATTTCGTCAACACAAAAAGAGCTTAAATGTAATGGTTTTCGCATTCTTGCATTATTTTTTTTTTTTTTTTGAACAGATAAATTATGTTGAGTTACCAACTTCCTCTTTACACCTCAACTAGAGCATGGATAGCTCAATTTCGTTTGGAAAGTTGAGTTGGCTTTTTAATTTTTTGGTGTTTTTAGCCTCAACTAAAAAGTTCATTTAGATTGATTTTTTAATTTTTGTGAGAGAAAAATTAAAATGATTATGATTTGGATGTGACACTTTGGGACTGTGTTGGCAAGTGGGTTTTGGGCTATTTTTTGACAAAAATTCACAAAAAAATAAAATAGACTAAAATATTTAATAAGACAAAATGTCACATCAAATCCATAATTATTTCATTTTTTCTCTCACAAACATCACATTCAAATATAAAAAAATCAAATCATCTTCCCAAACACAAAAATTTTAACCTATTAAAATAGCCAAAAATCAAAATAACCTACTAAAATAGCAATTTCCCTGGATGTTTGGGAAATTACTATTTTAGATTTTAATTTTTGGCTGTTTTAGGAGGTTAAAATTTTTTATTTTGAGAAGATAGTTGAATTTTTTTGTAGTTGGAACGTGATGTTTGTAAGAAAAAAATTGAAATAATTATGGGTTTGACGTGACATGTTATCTTATTAGCTATTTTAGTCTATTTTGTCTTTTAGTGCTATTTTAACTAAAAAAGTTAAAAAAGTTTCTTCCCAAACACCCTTTTATCTTATTAACTTTTTAATCTATTTTATCTTTTTATGACTAATTTAATTAAAAAACTAAAAAAACTCACATCCCAAACAACACCCTAACGTGAAAGAATAGGTTTGGCATGAGTGCCCGAAAAATGATGGGATAAATTTACTCATTTAATTCCATAAACTTAGATTATCACAATTTAACAAGTTTAAGTAATGCACCACCTCCTTACCCACCCAATCTTAAAAGCTATACACTGTCAATAAACATTATAATCAGTCCCTCGAATCTCTAGTTCAAAATTTCACCATGTTTGATAGTCAATTCTTTGAACGGACCCACCTTCATCCATCCTCGTAACACACCCATTCCCTCCCTCCACCCCTTTTTTTCTCTTGATAGTTTCATCAATGACAATCTTATCCAAAGAAAACATAACCAATTTTTTAACAGAGTTTAGGGAATAGGGACTTCCTCACAAAATCACACCAGGGCTTCAAAACTTCACAAGCAAAAATGGACGTACTTTATCCCTTGTATAGCAAGGCCTTGTTTGTCATTTTTTAAAAAAGTCAAAAAATCACTATCTTATTTAAATCACATCATCTTATTTAAGTTATATCACTTCAAATCCAACCCATAACCAACCCATATTTTATAAAAAGTCAAAAAGTACACTTATTTAGAATATCTCAAACAATCCCCAAATGTATGAGTCTAAACAAGTCCAATAAGAAGTGTATATAAGATAGGCATTGTATTAAAGCTATGTTTGATTTTGATTTTTTGGCTAAAAAAGTATAAAAAATAAAAATAAAATTGATTACATAAGTAAATAAGATAAAATGTCACATCTAAACCATAATTATTATACTTTTCTCTCACAAAAGTTTAAAAAAGTAAAAAAAAAAAAAAACCCAAATGAAACTAAAAAATTTAGGCTAAAATAATCAAAAAATTAAAAAATCAGACTATTTTAATTCCTTCCAAACAAATACTAAATGATGAGGGAATGGGAGATATTGACAATTAACAAAAGTTAAATACAGTAAATTTTAAACCGAATCCTTGGTTATATTCCAACGTGAATTCACCCAGAAGTTAATTAAATAAATTAAAAATAAATAGATTGATAATCTTAGAAAAACACAGCAAGAATATGTTGCAATTTTATTTTTTTTTTTGTTACAGGAAAATTCTCCCCACTTGTCCACAGGTCCAAGGTAGCGCTCCTTGCAGAGATTACCAAAATGTCCCGTTATCCAGTCCTGACTTAAGCGGAGCTTGTCTAGAGAGATCGGAGACAAACTCCGCTTAAGTTATGACTCGCACAAAGACTATAATTTGAAAACTTGCTCCGATCTCTCAAGACAAGCTCCGCTTAAGTTAGGATTCGTATAATGGGAGTATTAAACCCACACCAAGTACGATGAAACTGTTTGAAACTAACCTCCTAATCAATTGTGTTACGCTCAAGAGATTAGCTCAAGAATCTTTGAACCTAGGACCTGGGCTTAAACTCCAACAAGCCTTTGCCAATTTGCCAACCACCCTTCGGTTAAAACATGAATGGTACAAAGATTATGAAAAACCCAATTCGAAACTGAAAGATTATGAAAAACCCAATTGGAAACTCAAAAATGAAAATTTTAAAAATTAAAACATGAATGGTACTCAAATATAATCCTATTGCAAAAAAAATTAACACAATTCTAAACAATAAATCATTTCCCAAATTTCAAAAAAAAACAAGTTAGCAAAAAATAAAAAATAAATGTGATTACCTTGAAATAGCCTACTCTCTGATTCTGATATCCCTGAAGAACTCCCACCTTGTGATTCCACAGATCCTGATGGTTGCACAAACCCACCAGCACCACCTTCTCCTCCTCCTCCACCACCACCAACACCAATATAGTTCCCTTTAGCCTGTCTAGCAGCAGCCCAAGTAGGCAACCCAAGCGGCGTAGCTACCGAACTCCGCCCCATACCCCCTCCACCGCCGCCGCCATCTCTCTCACCCTTCAAATTCTTCTGTTTCTCCGACCGCCGGCGCTTCGCCTCCATCCTTCTCAACGTCTGCAACTCCTTCCTCTTCCTCCACTCCTCCCCTCCTGTCTCCGCCGGAAGCGAAGCCGACCTCAACAGTGTCGGATGCGAAACCGGCGGCTGCGGCGCTATCGCATCGCCGCCGTCTCTAACAATCGGAATCGAACTAGCAATCGACGAAGACCGAATCAACTTGCTATTACCACTCTTGTCTACCCCAAATCTTCCACCCAGTGACAACCCAAGATTCAATTCAATCTCTTCATCTTCGTTGCTCATATTTGTCAATTGGGTCGGATTACTAGCCATGAATCTCTGTAATAAATCTCTCGGAAATCTGTTTGTTTCCAGAGAAAGTTTTTCCATCCCACTAAGATTATTTTTTGCTTCACTCATCTCACCAAATCCACCAATATAATTAATTATACAACTTGAATATGCTATGTGTTTGCAGATTTGAACACTCTGTGCTCTGATTCAGACATACCCAGATGCCAAAACTTCAAGATTAACACCATATTTACTCAGGAATCCTCAAGATTAAAGTTTTATTAACAATTCAAGGCTTGAAAGGGTATACAAAATAGGATGAGAGAAAGTTTTGAAAGAATCAAAAAGAAATTTTTTTGGGCTGAAAGAAGAGAAAAAAACTTGGAAAAGTAGGAGACAATAGTGTTTTCATTATTTGACACATATGTAGAGAGAGAGAGAGAGAGAGAGAGAGAGAGAGAGATTGGATTCAACTTTTGTGGGATTTTAAATTTTATTTTTACTAGTTTTCTTTTTTTTTTTAAATCTAAAATAAAAAAAACGAAGTTTTAAATTCAAAAGAAGAAGGACAACAAAAAGCATGAGAGAGAGACATTTGAATACATCTATTTACTTAATAAAATAATAAAATCAATAATTATTTCTTAGATTTTGTAATTTTTTCATTCATAAATATAAATTTACATGAGACAATGAAAAAAAACATGAAAATTCGACAGCTAAAATTTTTTAAGTTTAATATATGTTACATTAAAAATACAGTTTTGCTAATAAGTGCCTCCCAAAAATCCAAATATATATATATAAAAAAATCACAAATTTCAAAATATTTTTAAATCTTTTTGCCTATTTTTAAAAAATCTTTAATTTTTATGTCAATATTAAATAATGCTCAGGAACACTTGCTTGCTAGTATTTATCATAAAATTAAAATTTTTTAACAAATCAAATAAAACCATTTTATATAGATTAGACTCACATATTTAAAGAGTTTCATTCCATATAAGAGGATTGTATCTAATTTTGTAAAATAATGTTACAATTATCATCTATTTTGAACATTTTAAAATATTATGACATAATTACAATCATGAATACAATAGATCTCATATCAACTACTTTAATACTCAATGATCATAATTATGGTACATAAAACCATATTTAAAATGAGATTAAAAGATACATTTAACTTAGACCTTGTTCGGCATCCAGTTAAAAAAAGACATTTTTTTATATTAAAAAAATAAAATTGACTTTAGTAATTTTTTAAAATTTATGTCATTTTTTTTATTCTTCCAGCATAGAAGAATCTAAAAGTAAAAAAAAAAAATTAAAATCCAATTAAGTTCATTAAAGACAAAAGGAGGCTAAAAAACAGACTTTTTTATTAGATTTTTAAAAAAAAGTTTAGTATGCCTAATCCAGTAGAAATCAAAAGTCTAACAAAATTTACTAAAAATATTTAAAAAATCACTAAAAAAAAATCAAACACTCATTTAGCTTTTGTTTGGAATGTGGGTTGATGTTTTGAACTTTTTAATTTTCCTGACTATTTTATTTTCGGGCTAAAAAGTTCATTTGGAATAGATTTTTTTGCTTTTTTAACTTTTATGCGAGAAAAAATAAAATAATTATGATTTAGATGTGACATTTTATCCCATTTAATTAAAATAGCTAATTTTGTCATATATAACTATTATAGCCCAAATTACTTTTGAGATCAAATTACGTTTATTTATTTTTTCTAAATCTAAAAAGTTGCATAAAGCTATCATCTTACTATTTGAGTAAAAAAGGAACTACTGAAATTTTATGGGTTACTCTATAATTTTAATTTGTTTGATTTTAATTTTAAATTTTTTATTTTATCTTAATTTAATCTAATTAATAATAATTAGTAGCATTATTTTATGAAAAACATGCACATGAATAGCTTGTGTCATTTTTTAAGAACAAAATTATGAATTTAACAATTTAGTGAGTTAATATCAATTAACTCAGTGAATATTTTTTATAAATATGCTTAATGACGTTGTTAATTAGATTAAATTAATATAAAATTTAAAATTAATGGTCAAAACTTACCAATTAAAAGTGTAAGAAATAAAATGAAATAAGGAGTAAAATATAAAAATTACTGATATAATTTGTCCAAATATTTTTTTACAGTAGAATGTGACAAAAATACCCTTATGACTGAGGAGAAAGAGGAGGAGGAGGAGGAAGCTACAAGGAAAGGACAAGTGGCGGTTTTGGGGAGGGGGGCGTGGGAAGACACGTGGTGAGACTAGATTCCTTTTGTTTTTTATTTAATTTTTTGTTAGGAAAGAAAGAGCTGTAAGTCAACAAAAGGCAACCTGCTCTTTTAATTAGGTGAGGACGCGTGTCAGTGTCCTAAAGAGGACGCAATGACACGTGTCAGTGTCGCTTCGGATTCGCCACATGTCCGTTAAATCATCGGCCTCTCGTAAAGCTGCAACATTGTCGTTTGCCTTTTGTTTATGTATATGGTGTGGGGTGTGTTTGTGTTTCAATCATGTCTCGCACTCAGCTCTCGCTGTTGTGTTGTCCCAAAAATGTTTTAAAAAATGTGTGACTCACGGGTGTTGGGTTTTTGACACGTGGAGGCTTACCATTGAAAACAGTGCTTTGAGATTATTATTTTTTTTAACTTTTTTTTATTGATTTTTTCGTTAGTGTCTTTTTTTTTTTTTAATTAAAAATTTTGGATGGGTTTGTTTTGTGTTTTGAGATAAATTTTAAAAAAAAAATTTAAAAAAAAGTTTAGAATTTTTTTTGGATTGCTTGGTTGAATATTTTAAAATAGTTTTGGAGTTTGAAAGTTTTGAATGATTTGATATTTGAAAAATGTTTGAGAGCACTAAAAGGGATCACTAAGGGAGCACTAATGATGTGGCAGTGGGTCCCGTCCACTTTCTATACCTTGTTTTTATTTTTTTATATTTTTTTTGCCATTCCCATGTATTAGTGGTATTAGTGATGTATTTTTAGTGGTCTAAATCATTGTTGTTGATATTTTGTTATAGTTGAGTAGATATGTATGAAAAAAAAAGTGATTGAGAATGAGAGAGGAGAGAGAAAAAGTGATTGATTGATGTGTATTAGAGAACAAAGTAATTTTGAAATTTTTTTGAGAAAATTTGTAACCAAACATGTTTTTGGAAATTTTCTTCTAAAAACATGTTTCAAAACACAAACCAAGCACACTCTTTATTTTTTTAAGTTCTATTTAACTAGACTGGTAGTGTTACATGCATCAATTGATATATCAATTAGTGTATTAACATATATTATGATATTATTACTGATTTATAAATATCTAAAATTTCTAAAATTATGTAATATCATCTGTTAATACACTAATTAGTATACTAATTTGTGCATATAGCATTATTCTAACTAGACAGATAAGAAAAGTGATGTTCTAAATAAGTGTAGTTTTTAATTTTTTACGAAAGAATGTGTAAAAAATAGAAATGTGATGTGATCTAAAAAAGATTTAAAAAAATAAATAATAAAATAAAAATGTGCTAATATAGATCATACCAAACAAGTTCTAAAATTAAAATTTAAAAAAAAAAAAAAATCTACTAAGAGCCAAAAAAAAAAATGTGTATTTTTTTTAAATTGGGATTTTTTTATTTCTTTTTTGATTTTTTTTCAAATTCTTTTACTTTTTAAATTCTTCTACAATAGGCAAATCATAAATACATATATATAAAAAAATTAATATATACAAATTTATATAATAAAAAAAAACATTAAAGACAAAAAAACAAACAAACAAACAAAAAAGGCTAAATCTCAAGCTAGATCTAAAATAACACTTTCAAATTTACTTACAATGATGTGAGAGTGGATTGAGTTTTAATCGATTAATTTTTAAATATATCAATAACTTGTATGTAGTTATTCATATTATTAATACTTTATTCGTTCCAAAATATTAATATCTTATTTTATTTTTTATTGTTCCAAAATATTAGTTTATTTTCAAAAATCAATTACTAAAATAATATGAATTTCATATTTTACCCTTTTTTAAAATTCATTAAACATATAAAAAGTACAACTATGACATTTGATATTCTCAAAAAAAATTATACTATCAAAGGGTAATTTTGAAAAACTAGTATTTTTAAAATATAATAATTGTACTATCAAAAAAAATTAAATTCTCTAAAATAGACTATTATTTTGAAACCGAGGAAATAATAAATTTAAGACATATTTTAACGTGCTGTTTATTTTTTCTATTTTTTTTTTCCTTATCCCCAAAAAAAAAAAACACTTGGTAGGAAAACTTACAAACAATTACATAAATATGGAAATTACTAAACAAATACAAATGGTTGTAAATATTTTGTAAAATGACAAATTTACCCTTTCTCTTTCTCCTCTCTCTTTCCATTGCAAACCTCTATTCGCGTCAGCCAACTCCTTTTTCTTGACTTCAAAAGTCCTCTCACATTTCTTGCCAATGTCAGTTCCTCTCTTACCCTTCTCCAGCCTCTCTGACTCTTTTCTGACCCTCCAGGCTCCAACCACACACTCAGGCCTAGTTTGGAATAATTTTTTAATCAAATTAAAATAATAAAAATATTTAATAACCAATTAAAATAGTTAACTCACCAAACAAACCCTTTCCTCTACTCAATGGTTCACATAATATTATTCTTTCAATTACATAAATAGTTTTATTTTTATATATGTCTTAAGCTATATTCAGCCAATAATATTGTAACACTTCCCAAGTGAAGCCAACAACGTAGACATGTGGGGCTAATTTTTGGAGTTTTAAAGAGAGTTCTAATAATCTGGTAAGGAGGAGTTCTAAAGAGAGTTCTAGTGATATGGTAAGGAGTAGGGTCTACATGTGATGTGATATGTGTATCTATATTTTTATTTTGTTTTTTTTTTTCTCTATCACATCACTAAATTCTTTTTAAAATTTTAAAATTAAAACTCTCTATCATTGTTGAGGCTAAAGTGAGGCCACTCAACTAAGTTGCAATATTCCAAAAACATAGTCATTTTTTTAAAGATAAATTATAAATACACTCCTGAGATTTGTTTAAAATACAGATTATTTTTTGTAATTTGAAAAATTACAAATACCCTCTCGTAAATTTTTTTATTTAACAGAATTAATTAAAAAAAGAAAATTCATAATTACTCTCTTATACAATAATAAAATGACTTAAATTATTAATTGAAACATATTTATAATATCATTAAAAACTGTTAATTGACTTGATAATTTATTAATAAAATGGGCGATTTGTTAAGAAATTAAAAATCTCAGAGAATAGAATGTAATTTTTAAAATTATAGAAAGTAATTTATATTTTAATCAAACTTCAGATAGTGTATTTATGATTTATTGTTTTTTTCACTGTGGAATTATTTGGTCGAGTTGCCACTTGTCAATTCATTATATATATACCTTTGATGGGCGAGAGGTTCCCCACTAGTCTATTATGGTTGGGCGAGAGGTTCCCCACAAGTCTATTATGGTTGATTTAAGGGATATTTTGAAAAAAAGTTAAAAATTAGTTTGAACTTTAATTAAGTTTTTTTGGTTTTTTTAAAAGGTTATTTGAAAAGTTAATAAAAAATTACATTTTAGTTTTTAACTTAATATTTGTTTATATTATCATATCATAATTAAATGATCAAAATATCCCCCACTCATTTTAAAAAATAACTACTTTTACTTATGTGACTTATTTAAACAACATATAAGGTATAACAATAATTTCACAAAAAACTTTTAGCTACCTTCCCATTTTGACTTTTTTAGCCAAAGCTGCAAAACACAACTTTTTTTTCTTTTGCTCTAAAATGGCACCTAATAATGTTACTAATGATAATCTTTTTACTTAATAATATACTGAGGGCTGTTTTGGCAACATGCAAAAAAAGTAAAAAGTCAATTTTTAATCTATTTTAAATAATGTTACTAATGATAATCTTTTTACTTAATAATATACTGAGGGCTGTTTTTGGCAACATGCAAAAAAAGTCAAAAGTCAATTTTTAATCTATTTTAAGTTACATCATCTCTCGAATGAAATAGTAAAATAAGTTTAAAAAATCAAAAAATTAACTTTTAACTATCTTTCCAAAACATCCCTAAGATGTGTATATTTTAAGACACACGGACCAATCGTTCAAATACAAAATCAAATACAAAATTTTTGAACAATAATATTTTGAAATAACATATTACTATCTTTACCGATCTATTTATTTACTACTTATAGTTCGAACAAAAGAGTGACTATACCCACAAGCTCCAGGTCCACACCACCGAGCTATCCCAATCAAAACTCGAACACAAGAATAACTACACCCGCAAGTTCAAGGTCCCACCACCACGCAATCCCAGTAAAATACTCACACACAACCACCGAGTTCAAAAAAAAAACCACCGAGTTGGGCTATCCCCATAAACTCGAGTTCTACCCCACCGAGCTATTAACTATCCCATAAGCTCACTCAAGTTGTGTGGCATTTCGTACACAGAGAGTTGATCTCATAGACAAGATTTTTAAAATATGTTGAAATCTACAAAGAAACAAGAATTATTGCAAAACAGTTAATTTAGCCATGTCAACATGAACATGAAAAGTAGAACAACAATGATAAAGAGCTCTAATTTTGAAGCTTTAAAGAGAGCTCCAGTGATGTGGCAACAGAAAAAAAAACAAAACAAAAACAAAAACAAAAACATAGGCGCACACATCACATTACATGCGAACTCCACTCTTTGCCACATCACTAGAGCTCTCTTCAGAGCTCCAAAATTACAGCCCTCAATCTTTATTCAAAGTAGAATTCTAAAGGAGAGGAAGCAGAATACAATGCAGACTTTTAACTAGTTCAATCTAAATTAATCATTGAAGCTAATTTAAAGAGAAGCCTGAAAATACCCTTCACAATACTAGAAAGATGTTTTAACTACAAAGACAAATGGGATTTTTTTTCCCCCACTGTGTTAATCTAATAAAAACGCCTTTCACTTCAGCATAAGCTCTATCCCAAACCTCACATAGCTAAGAAAATTCTGCTACATTTTAAAAGATGGAACATATTTCTAGCATGAAGTCGTCTTACTTTTTTTTGGTAGGTGTATGTATTACAGTCTATGTCACGCCACCACATGAGCAGCTGTTTTTCCACCCCCATTCTGGTAGACCCCCCTCTGATGAGCTTCTCCAGTGCGTCCTGGTGGGCCTCGAGTTTGTCCTGAAGCTTCACCACGGTTCCCATGCTGATATCGGCCATAGCTACGACCTTCAACAAAGTTTTCCCTGTTCCGGTAATTGTCATTGCGATTTTTGTCGTTGCGGAACTCGCCCTTTCCTGATGAGGACCTCCCTCTGCCATTGCCAGCTGCAAGAACCAATAACACAATTAGTCTCTAACAAGATTGCCTTGTTAAATTACAATCAGCTGAAGCTTTTTGTCCAACCAAATTTGAAACATTATATTTAAACTATGCAACTATCAAATGTTTTTTTTCTTCTGAATGCAAAACTACAGCATCCAAAGCATGAAGTAACAGTCATAAAATTAGTTGTTGCATTGATTAAATTATAAAATTAATAATATAAAGAAGTATATAGTTCCACTTGCCTTGATTGGGAGATCTTTTTTCAGTGATGTAGGCTTCTTTTGACCCAACCATGACAAAATGAGCCTGAAATAACACATAACTTGATTAGAAAGCAAAGAAGTTAAGATACCAAATTGGAGAAGCACATGAAATAAACAGCATATATATTTGTTGACAATTTCAAGAAAAGTTTGTCAACATTTTATTTTTTAAAAAGAACATTAGAAATACCAAATTTTCATTCTGCAGATTCAGATATAAACTTAAGGCTCACACAACCAAAAAAACCCCAAGAATTCGGATTAAAATTCAAACACAAAATTTGGTTTCTCTTGCTCAAGCAATATATAAAGAATAAGGTTATTTTGTACAAATTTAAGATATATAAAGCATCCATTTGAATTTTGGCATCCTTTGGAACAGGAACAAGTGGAATAAAAAGCAAGGATAGACTGACAATATACTATCAGCTCACACAGACAGCAGTCTAGTGAATAAAAAGTGTGATGCTTTTGATTCTGGCATCGATCAATAGTGCTGAAAGAACACAAGTCAAAAAATTTCAAACAAGTACCTCAATTGCATTACGCGCAGAATTTGAGGATTCAAATTCCACAAATCCATAACAGAATTTATCCTGGTCAGAAGAATTTCACAGTAAACATGTTAGTGCAAGGGAAAAATGGGTTGAAAGGTAATATACGAAAGTCAACTGTGAAGCATACCTCGCAAATTATGGTATGAATGCCTCCCCTTTTAATAGGTCCAAATTTCTTGAAAATTGAATCAAGTTGTTCAACTGACACATCCGCAGGCAAATTCCCAATAAATATGCCTTACCTGTGACCAAAAAAAATGAAGATATTCCAGGAGTAAATTCAGTATTATGAAAGAACATAATAGATATCACAAAACTCCAAGTATCAATCTATACAGTAAACAACATTAAGTACCTTCGGTATGAGTACTACTATTTCGTGGGGCACTGTTACCACGAAGAGCTGGTGATTTTGGTGCTGCTGAGGCCCGTTGCTGTTGATGAGTGCTTGAAGATCCAATGATTGCAGGAGATGACAGGACTGGAGAAGTCACTGTAGTCTCCTTTGCCACCTATACACCACGACTCAAAACATTTATTAAAGTCCAATGTAAGTAAAAAACCACATCTGAGTTACTTGTATACATGATGTACATGTACTCACCACTGAAGCATAAGACATCTTTTGATCCTCCTGCTTATTTGAAGCCGAATCAGCAATTGTGTGTCCATCCTCCTCCTTGCTTGAACTAAGTGATTGTTCACTAGAAACCACTTCTTTAACTGAAACTTTGCTGTCAACCAACCCCTCTGTGTCTGATGAATCACAGACCTCACCACCATTACTTGTGACCTTCATGGTGGAAGATCCATCATTTTGTCTGGGATGATCAGGAACACGAGCAGACTCTAAAGACAGTGTAAAACCATATCATGTAAATAACACAGAGAGAGAGAGAGAGAACAAACAAAATTCTCTTGTTGTGCCCAACCAAGAAAATATATTGGGAAAAAAAAAGGCAACTAGAAGAAAGGGAACAAACACACAAAAAGCCTACCTTGATTTGGTGTTAGAGGAGGACTTGCAACATTCTCATTGGCATCATTAACAGCTGAAGAGGTTACTGCCTCGAGTACTTCCAAGAACCTAAGAACATCATTCAAGACATAGTAGCCTTTTGAATGTCGAGCCAGAAAGAATGTTTGTGTGAAGCTTTTTTTCGCATTGTCCTTCCCAAACAAGCAACCTGTTACTAAAACTATCACCCCTCCCTTATAAGAATCTTGAGCATCTACAGTGGTTATCTCTGCTGTATAGCCATTGTAGTCCAAGGAAAAGATCTTCTCTTTAATACCCTGTTCCAAGACCAAGATATATAGAAACAAAAGTTAAAATCATGGTAAAAGAGCAGCAAGATCAGCAATTAGGCACTTTATTTAATCATTAAGGCTCCATTTATTTTGATGTAAAATGTTTTTGTCAAAAATATTTAACTCATTTTCCGTTGTTTGGTTGAACAAAAGTAAGGAAAACATTTTTTTAAGGAAAACATTTTTGCATCATTTTCCCAAAAATGACTTACCTTAAAAAATTCCATAAGCCAATTTTTACAAAGTTGAATCACTCACTACCTTTTCAACACATTTGTGATTTGGGATGTTCTAAATAAGTGTACTTTTTGACTTTTTATAAAAAGATGTGTCGAATAGTAGAGAAAGTGAGTAGAAAAGTCGAAAAAATGGCTAGAAAAGTAGAGAAGAGATGTTGATTGATGTGACCCAAATAAATGTATGTATGCATGCAAAAAAAAGTGCACTTTTTTAGTGCATGCCAAACAAGCACTTAGCCTTTTCTAAAAAGTCATAAATGACACATTATTGAATCAAAATTTCTCTTTTAAGCAATAAAATATCTTTATTTAAAGTGTTAACCAAACACCGAAGAACAAAAAATAAAAACATTTCTTCTATGCAAAATATTTTACATCGAAATAAACGGAGCCTAAGTATAGCCACAAGTTTTTTATAGAAAAAAGCTCATAAATGTGAAAGAGAAAAGGACAATAATATTGTTTATAAGAATTGCATTACAAAAAAGAAAATTAAAAAAACAACGCAACAGGACAACAAAACTAAGAATTACATATAACAAACAACGAAACAGCAAGGAAAAAAAAATGAAAGAAATTCATGTCAAGAATTGAGAATTGCATTATTTTCAACACCACAAAATTAATTTTAAGAAATGGTGAATTAGTGCATTGTCTAGGTGAGTTAAGCCACTGAAATTGCACTATCCTGATTACTGACTGGATGTATCCTGAAAATGTTAAATCCATTCATAGGAGTTATCTTGTGTTGCCCAGATCATTGTCTTGCCTTCCATTGGTTGCCCAGCAAACCTTCGTTAAGTTACATTCCATGTTCCTCAATTCTGTGTTCAGGTAGTGTCCAAACAAATTAATGGTAAAGAAAGAGTCAAGTTAAACACTCCTAAGAGACAAATGATCCAAACCACACACACCACCTATAACAAAACCAACAGATTGTCCTGTTGTAACATTTCAAAGCCATCCACGTGAATACTTCTCCCTGGTAACCATATATTTTCACCATATACAGAGGTTTAATAATTAGAACAAATCCAGAATGAGTATACCCACTAGGGAGTAGAGATAGATGCAAAATAGGACAATCTTAAATTCAAGAAAGACGCAAGCAAACACAGAACCGCAAATGGCTAACATTAATATGTGCAGTGGCCAAACACAAGAGTACATGCAAGTCACTGATCAAGTTGGGTTTCTACTAGCCGAAGGTGTTCTTCCATTCTGTTATATACAAACCCAAGTAGTACATTAAGAATCCATTACGGCCTTTGTCCCAAAAAACTTACTTCTATGGTTTTCACTGATGTCATTTCTCCATCGGGGCCTGGCCAGCTTAGCATACTTGAATCCTCATAAAATTTGTAAAAAGATTCAGGTTCAGTAAGAAGCACTTTGTAATACCGCTCCACAAAGGCATTTGCTACAACTTGTGCCATGTGAGCAGGAGGAGAACCTGCTGTCTGTATTGCCATCTCTGTTGAAATATAACATTGAAACATCATTATCATAATGACAATTTTATAATTAAAAAAAAAAAAACTGATTTCATTTTTTTTTTCTTTTTCCAAAACCTAAACATTAACAGCACTATTCACTTCACTCTTAAAACAAGAAAAACATAAAGATACAAATTATTATTGATACAATGTAAGATTAAGAAAATACAAGTAGAAATTATTATACACAGATGTGCATATACATACATAATATATAAATTGGGGAAAGTTGAGTTTTGACAATTGCTAACCGGGAAGAGAAAAAAAAGAAAAGGAAATCAATACAAAATGAAAATAAGTCTTGAAATTCAATAAAATTCAAACTTACGCATATATGCTCAATGTGATTGACAAACTGAACTATGCAACAAACCCTATCTCCTAGATCCTCACCCCACCTCCATAATCCCACTTATAATATAAAAACCTGTGTATATCCTAGTACAGAAAACAGATCGCTATGAAATAATACCACAGAATCAATTTGTGAAAAGAAAATAAAATTGAACTCCCAGATCAAACACAAGAAAACCCAAAAAAGTATACATTAAACACTAATTTTTTTTAAAAAAATAAAAATATTAGTTTCACTAGAATTTAAGCCTTTTCCTTATTAAAATCGAACTTAACCAAACACCAAAAAATTGAAAAAGCTATCTCTTAACCTCTGTTTTAAATTAAACAAACCAATCTGTGAGAATCAATAGACTAATCTAAAAGATAAAAACAGAGCAACATTATTTCAAAAAAGATTAAAAAAACCATCTTAAACCCTATTTTTAATTAACCTAATCAATCGAACAATGTAAAAGATAAAAACCGAGGCCATCTCTTAAACCCAATTTTCAATTAACCAAACTAATTTAAGATAACCAATAGACCAATCTACAAGATCAAAACCGAGTCTTTTACATATTAAATCTAATAAATAACAAAAAAATGGCAAAAACAAAATAAAATCAGATGCAACTAAGCATGCAATCAAAATGATCACGAAATCGATATACATACACAGAAACAATGAATGTCGACAAGCACAATGAACAAAACATTTGTATAACACAAAACCCAAAAAGCCAATACCTTAAACCCTAGTTTTTTAAAATCCAACACGACCCAAAAATGGGGGAAAAAAAAAAAATCCTTTAAACCCTATTTTCAATTAAACAAATCAACCCGAGACAACCAATCTAGAAAATAAAAGACGAGTCATTTCCCGATTAAAATCTAACTCAACCCAACTAAGAATGCAATCAAAACGATCACAGAATCGATATACACGTACACAGATGAATCTAGCAAATACAACAGTGAGTGATCGACGAAGAACACAATAATCACATACATATATACACACATTTCCGTATATACATACATTCGATTGATATAATATAATAGAATAGAATAGAATCATACCTCTACTGCCGAATCGAACCAGAGAGAGAGAGAGAGAGTGTGTGAAGCAGAGAGAATGTTATGAATTTATGTAATAAATAAATAAATAGTAGTAGTAATCGAGTAGGTAGGTAGCGCACGAAGGGAGAGAGAGAGTGAGAGAATCTCAGGCAAATCAAAATGAGATTTGGTTTCACCTATACAAAAAAATATACCTACGAATATCAATGACTGTATTAATAGATAACCCTCCGTTTGGGAAGTGAATTGATTTTTTGGCTTTTTAATTTTTTTAGTTATTTTAATTTAGGTTAAAAATTTTGGTTTGAAAAGAATATTTTGACTTTTTGATTTTTTTAGTTTTTTTTGTGAGAGAATAATAATTATGAGTTAGATGTGATATTTTATTTTTTGTGATTAAAATAGCTTACTTTATTTTTCGTGGCTAAAATAACCAAAAAAAATTCCGTTTAGCTCTTCCCAAATGGAGCCATTGTGATATAATTTTATAAATTTTAAATTTTTATAATTTATATAATAAGTGAAATTTATAATTTTAAAATTATAATATCATAATATATGTTAGTATATTAATTGATATATCAAATATATTAATTAATATATATAGATGATATAATATAATTTTAAAAATTTTAAATATTTATAATTTCTATAAATAATTTTAAAATAATAATATTATATATTAATTAATATCAATTATGCGTATAATACCATTAGTTAATAAATTTTTATTTTTTTAAAATAATAATATATAATATATATTAATATATTAATTGATATATCAACCATACTTATAATGGCATTGGTCAATAAATTCTTCTTTCTTCGAAATTGGACCATGTTTGGAGGGAATTTCTCGTTTTTGTGGTCCTTTTTCAAAGATGTTTAAGGACCCAGTTGCTGTCATTGCGTGAAAACTAATCAGGGGTTGGGGCTTGACGGATGTGATTGAATGAGGTGCATTAGATGCTCTGTGCTGGCGTAACACGGGAATTTCTTTTTCGTGAATTGCTTGGAGCGCAAGCTGTGTCATTAATGGAGAAATTATTCAATGTTCGTGGAGGGTACTCTAAATGAAAAGTTAGTGGTTTCAATTATGAGATTTATTATTTTGTGTTAATATTTTAAGAGATAAAATATTAAATGTCAATTCATTAATAAAATAAAATATTATTTTAAAAGTATTGAATAATTTATTGTCATTTAATAAAAATGTTAAACGAAACCGGTGAAATTTGTAACGGCAAATTACAGCACGCCACACCAACTTGTCATTGAGGGCTCCTTTGGGGAGTTTTTTTTTTTTTAATATTCTTAAAAAAAAATAATTTAGAGAATTGATTTACTTTTCAAATTATTTAGAAAATTCATCTATTTTTTAAATCACATTTTAAACATGCAATTTTAACTTGAAATCACATGTTCAACATGTGATTTCAAGTCAACATGAATTATGGCGCGCTGATGTGTCAAGTTAAAATCGCATGTTAAAAATGCAATTTCAAGTTAACATGGCTTGTGTTGGGCTGACATGCCAAGTTGAAATTACATTTCAACATGCAATTTCGATATGAACTCGCATTTTGAAATGCGATTTTAAGTTACGCAATTATAAAACCCATCCTAAAAATAACATTTGAAATTGAAATTAAACAATTACTTTGTAGATTGAAAGTCCTTTCATTTTAACATTTTTTAACATATATAGCCAAATTATTCATATTATTTTAATACATATAAATTCTTATTCAAGTCAAATCATCACTCCTTGTGTGTCCTTTTTTTTTTTTTTTTTTTTTTAATTTCCCCTTCCTATATATTGAAGTAAATTTGAGAAAAGATAAGGATTCTCTTAATATAATAGTGAACGTTATAATTTTAACACAATTATATTGAGTTCCCTTATTTTAATTTATATCATACTTAATTTTCATCAATAATTTTTTTAGTTATATAGATGAAAAAATAACATTGTCATACTTTTTAAACAAAATTGTATATTTTACTTTATTTATTTTGTGCTTACACAATATCTGCATTAATTTCCATCCATTTAACTTCACTAAAAAGGAGATTAGCGTAATTATATGAAAAATATGAGACTTAATGTATTTGTTTTTAAATTTCATATCGTTTGTGACAACTATGTCAATTGACAACTCTCTGAATCAACTATTTACATAAAACTACAATTATGTCAATTGTAATTGATATCAATGGGCCTCCAAGAAGGCCCAACCACGAGGGTCCAATGGACAACCACGAGAGCCCAACCCACGAATTAGGGCTTAGTCCACATTCTTGCGGTCTAAACAATATCAATATTAGGCGAGGACCAATAACATTAACACTTGCCAAACAGGGGCCTAGACACATAAGTAGACAAAAATCCTACAAAGTTTTTGCACCACACATCAGTCATTAATGAGGCTTTCACAGCATTAAATGCAACAATCTCCTCGCGTCGGAATATACAGACTCACCATGAATAATGCAAGCTAGAACGTAGACTTTCGGTCAACACGACAAGCTGAAGTGGACAAGGAAATGATGAGCAAAGGGTATAAGGAAATTTCCGAGACACATCAAAGGTTAAGTTTTTCATTTTTCCTCTTCTCTCTCTCTACACAGTCAATCTCTCCTATTCTAACTTGATCGTCGAAGTGCCTGTCAGGGGGATTATCTCCCCCATTGGACCTTTTTGCAGGGGTGCTCCACAAACTTCAGGACCAATAGACCTGTTGGGAGCTTAGCTCAGCCCGATCCATCTCTTGTCAGAAAAAGAGCTACATCAGTAATGTTTATCATTTACTTCATTTTACTCATAAAAATATAAATGTTATAATATATTTTTATATTAAGAAATATGATACGACATACGACATACAACATAACTTAAAATTGATAATATTACATTGGAATTGTTGAATGTAAATGTAAAAACTCCACCAACTCCACCAACTCCACCATCTTCACCTACCACAAACTCCACCAACTCCACAAGCAAGTGCTCCACAAGCAAGTGCTCCATTTAGGTTAATGCTCCATTAATTTAGTTTAGTGCTCCATTTAGTTTAGTGCTCCATTAATTTGATTACTCCATTGTATCCATTCTCTCTATAAAAGAGAGTTCATTCTCTCCATTGTAAATACACAAAAATATAGATCAATCAATCAATAATATCAATACATTAATTTCCTACATGGTATCAAAGCGGGTTTAGCACCTAGTATTTTTCGCTTCACTGGCAGGCGGCAACCTCGCCTTGGCTGCCCGCCGGACCTCAACCTACTTCACTTGGTTTCTTTTCTTCAAACACCGGTTCCTCAGCCGGTACAGCATCCATTGCTTCAGCTGCCTCTTCAGCAGCAACTTCAGGTTCCTCAACATCTTCCTAGTAGACGCCTGTGAATTCTTCAGCTGCTTTGAATCTGTGGGCTGTTTCCATGAACTCTGTCTAGGTATCAGAAAAACAACAGTAGCCGAAATTCAGAACCCAATTCTATTGTCCATCAGTAGGAAATTTTGAGCCTATGTCCCTTGGTACTAGTCCTTCGCAATTTACTCCTCCAAGCTCCTATAGTCAGGTTACTGCTGGTTCTCCAGGACATTATGGTCCAACTTCCCCTGCAAGAGGCAGTCATGGATCACATTTAGGAAAGGTTGCTGCAGTCAGCCAGTTCAATAGAAGAAAAAGTTGGGGGTATTCTGGAGGTTTGCAGTCTCAGGAGAGTTCATCATCTCCTCATTGGCAAGGGCAAGTAACTGATGGCACCAGCTCTGGCCAAGCTGAGGGAAACTCTCCAGTACTTGGTGGTTCTCCGTTGCATCTGCAGTCTAACTCAAATGCTCCAAGTTGGAAGCAGCAACGAGGATGCAATGGAATCACTGCTGGTTACTCTGCAGCTCATAAAATTCCAGGTTCATTAACACTTCCAAATATGCAACTCTCTCAGCCTATGGAAGCTGCTTATGACAAGCCGGAGGCAAGTCTCTCGCTGCCTGATCCCGGGGGTTAGGATCCCAACTATAGTGAAGAACTTCTTTTGCAAGAGGATGGTTCAGATGTGAGTTGCATGGCCACTGAGTTCACCAAGGGGTTGCAACTAGGTCAAGCTCTGGTTCCCCCAAAATCATCAGTTTGTGTTAGAAGATCTAACCGCATCTCCAGCACAAGTTTTAGTGTATCAATACAAAGGCCAAATGGACCCATTCAAGCATTTTCAATTGGAGAAGTGGGCAGTCGTCATTCAGGTCATGATCTGCATGGTGGGTGTGCCGGTCCCATGTCAAAGCCTTCACATTTCATGCCCCACTTGCCACAAAGTTCTCCAAGTCGTTTGGGGCAGCAATCTGTTCAGCGGTTCAATCATGGGAGATCATCCACAACTGTTCGTGGCAGTGAATGGAATCCTGTTAAGGTTCAGCCACCTCCTTCCAACTTTAACTCTGGGGCTCCTCTTTCACCTGGAAATAGCTTATTCAGCAATGCCACTGGCTCACCATGGGGGCGTAGGGGCAACCATCCTGTCGCCAACATTCCACCAACATCTCGTGGAAGAAAAAATGGAAGGATTGCATAATGCTGCAAATAGCTTTGATTTCTTCTCCAAGAATTGGGATACTCAGAAAAAGAAATCTGGGTCATCCAAAAAGAGAAAGCAATTGCAGTAATGTCACAAACCTTATTTTATTCATGCCGGGGATCAAACCCGATCACCTTTTTACACACACACACACAAAAAAAAAAAAACCAACAACAACAAAACAACCACAACCCATAACCACCACAAACAACCGGCCTCACTTCTTCGCCTCTTCAGCTGTTCTCTTCTTTTTGCCTTTGTCTTGGGCGTCCTTTGCCGATGCTGCCTCCGTGTTTCCCACGCCGCCGAGCACGTTCACTTCCCGTTGCTCCTCAACCGTCACATATGGCGGACCTCCAAATCTGAGCATCACGGTGGTCTTCCGCTTCAGTTCCTTATTTTCTGCCTTCAGCATACATATCTCTGCTCGGGCATCCGTATACATGCTCTAGAGCAGAGCCAGTTGGGCTTTTACCTGCTGCACCTCATTTGTTCTACTCTGAAGCCGATGCGACAGGTTGTTGACCGCCGTCATTGTCTCAACACATGACTTCAATGTGTAATAATTCGCCTCAATATCCGATTGTGCAGCCATTCTTTGCTCCACAGACAGCATCGGAAAGTTCAAAGGCGCAAAACCAGGGGGGCTTGGTTGAGGTTCAAGGGCTATATTCTGAGTTGTGGCCTCGTTGAGGTCGGGAAAGAGAGTAAGACCACGAGACGAAGAGGCTATGTTCTGGGTAACGGGGCGGGAAGAAGAAGCCATTTTCAGAGCAACAGCGTGTTACAGAGTATCTCTCTCAGAAGTGTTACAGAGAGAACGAAGAGTTTTCAGCTGGTTTGTTCTGCATCAGCGGCTGCCTCGCCTTGGTTTAAATAGGCAAGGCAGACACGCGTATCACGCTCCTCCCAACGCCAGACGACAAATCGGCGCGCCTTTTGATGGCTCGCCTTTTGATGGCTGTCGGGCACATCTTTTTATGGCACGTTTTTTGATGGCACGCCTTTTGATGGCACGCTTTTTGATAAGATTGGGCACGCCTTTTGAGGGTGCGATTTTTATGGGTCCGACAAGACTCTGTAAACTGTCCCGACTTTGATTCCGGTTAGCTTCTATATGGGTCCGACAAGACTCTGTAAACTGTCCCGACATTGATTCCGGTTAGCTCCTATATGGGTCCGACAAGACTCTGTAAACTGTCCCGACATAGATTCCGGTTAGCTTCTATATGGGTCCGACAAGACTCTGTAAACTGTCCTGACATTGATTCCGGTTAGCTCCTATATGGGTTCGACATGACTCCGTAAACTGTTTTCTACAACGGTCCGACATGACCCCGTAAACTGTTTTCTACATCGGTCCGATATGACCCCATAAACTATCTTCTACAACGGTCCGACATAACCCCATAAACTGTCTTCTACATCAGTCTGCCATAACCATACGGTCTTCTACAACGGTCTGACACGACCATACAGTGTCTCCTATCCACTTTTATTTTATTTGTCAGATTATTTTTCCTGTTTTGTTACTCTCTCCAAACTCAAGTTGGTTAGTTCCTAACCCCCTTGAGTTTGAGGGGGGCTGTTGAATGTAAATGTAAAAACTCCACCAACTCCACCAACTCCACCATCTTCACCTACCACAAACTCCACCAACTCCACAAGCAAGTGCTCCACAAGCAAGTGCTCCATTTAGGTTAATGCTCCATTAATTTAGTTTAGTGCTCCATTTAGTTTAGTGCTCCATTAATTTGATTACTCCATTGTACCCATTCTCTCTATAAAAGAGAGTTCATTCTCTCCATTGTAAATACACAAAATATAGATCAATCAATCAATAATATCAATACATTAATTTCCTACAGGAATCACTATAACAAGTCTAACAATTGAAATCACATTTACAATATACAATTTTAATTTTCCACAATAGCAGTCCATGTCATCATAAAATTTCATTTTGAATATGCAATTTAAAGTTGAAAATGCGATTTTAAAAAACAGGTTAGTTTCCCAAATAATTTTTAAAAAGGGTCAATTCTCTAAATTGTTTTTTTTTAGAATATTCAAAAAAAAAAAAAAAACTCCCCGTTTGGGGCCACTATTTTATTTTATTTTTTTGGAAATAACATAACAGTGTATATTTTGAAGGAAAAAAAAAAGAGTTAATTAATGATAAATTTTATAAATTTTAATTATTGAAAGTATAAATTTTTTCATGTGTTAATAATTCTTTTTTAACACTACAACTGATTTGGAATGTTATTTTTTCTTTTCCTTTTTTTGTTGGGGTCTTGTATTTTTTGTTGGAAAAACTTCTAAGGCTCTATTTGGAAATATACTATAATTATTTAATTTTTTTACAAAAATACTTATAAAAAAATAAAAAAAGTAATATGATGAGATATTTTACTTTATTAAATATTTTAACCTAGAATGGGCCTAAACACCCCCCAAAAGTGAAAAAGATCGCATTGCATAGAAGATAGTCAAGAAGACTGCTCTTCATTGGCGACTTGATTTGCGATATATGATAAGTTCTTTTGTTTTTTTCTAACCAATGTACAAGTCTCGTAGATGTTGCTGATATAAGTTTTCTCCGCTATTTATGGTCACAGGACGTGGGTTGTATAATATTTATTTTAATCTTTCGCTGTAATGTGATGATGTACTCACTCCTGTACTTTTGTTAATATCTTATGCTTTCCTAAAAAAATAAAAAATAAATAAAAAGGTGGAGCATTTTTTCCTAACAACTTTGATTGAGCCCCCGAAAGCAGGGGGCCCGAATCCCCCGAATATCCATAACAGGTAAAAAAAAAAAAAAAAAAAAAAAAAAAAAAAAAAAAAAAAAAAAAAAAAAGAAAACAGTTTCTATAAAAGGAAATTAGGGGGATTAGGGGGACTTTTTTTTTGAGGTCCAAAACATTTTTCTTTTCCTAATTGGTAAGTGAAAATTAACTGCAAAATGAATATTAAGTAAAAAAATTATTAAAATAGTTTGTTCCCAAAAGAGACTTAGTGTGTCTTTAGTGGGCCCCCATGAGCCCTTTACATATAGAATTTTTTTTTTTGCCCCAAACAAAGTGTTTAATGCTTGTCTCTATCACAAGACGGCTGAGAACAGCTGCTCAGTCCATTTGTAGTATTGTAATATATAAAACTTTTTAAATATTTTTTATTTGTGAATAATAATGTTTTTTTTTGCTTTTTATGTAACTTTTTGAATTATTTTTGAGATGTCAAACTTGGCCTTAATTTTGCATATCTTTTTTTTGCCCTTTCTTCTTCTCCCTTCTCTATTTCCCTATTTTCCCCATTTTACTCTACCATCCCTTTACCACCATTCACGTGAGTTCTCATACATTTCCTCACTGTTACCAACCTTCATTTTCCATTGTTGTCACCGATCTCCAACTCTTTTTCCATATATTCATCTAACCTTATTTGTCATTGCTAACCTCGTATTCACAAATAATAGTGTCACGACCAAGGAGATTCTAATCAACAGAGGGGAAAGGGACTTTAGATGAGTAATGACAATGGAAAAAATGTTAAGCAATGATAGTAGGACAGTCGGCTTTTGATGGGTAACAACGGTAAAGAGAGGTGTGGAGGGTGGTGATGGAGGGTGAATAAAGGGTAAAAATGATAAAATATAATGGGACATGACATGTGAAGGGTTTATTCATTGACAACCGTAGAGGGGTGGGGAAAGGGTGGCCATTGATGGCAGTAATGGAGAAAGACTTTTTTATTTTATTTTTTTAAGGAAAAAAGAATAACGAAGGGAGAGGATAAAAGGCAAAAATTGAAATAAATGATTTGCAATTAACTCTGCATTTTCCATTCATAGAGTAATTAAAAATAGTCTCCATCCTTTTATAAGTTTTCTTTTCTTTTCTTTTTTTGTGTGTGTGTGTAGATAGCCATACCTTTCTATCTTGAAATATGACCAAATTTTTATTTTTGATTCCTCGTCTTTTAATTTTAATAATTTAAATTTTAAATTCAACATGTATTTTAATGTGATCATCCTGTAATTTGTCATTACAAATTTGGACATAAGTGGGCAAGTGAGAGCCATATAATCATATTTTAATGAAGTTACAGATAAGATATATCCTCTAATTTTACTAGGGTTATTTCAACTTTTGCACGAATTTTAACTATTGGATAACATTAATTGAATTCCCATCTTTGAAAAAAAAAAAAAAAAAAAATTAATTGAATAGTGAGTACTTAATTATTGTAATTAGAAACAATGATCAAATTATAATCAAAGTAAAAATCAGTGACTCGTGTTATTTTGGTCCCTGATTTTTCAATTGTGACACATTTGACATTGAATTTTGAATTTTGTTTTAAATAAGGACAATTGAAATTTTTATTTGCTCAATTTCAATGGCAAAATTGTTAATTTGATGAAATATAAATTAATTTGACAAAAATAAATGTGAATTTTTTTTTAAAAAATTTAAAAAATTATTTCTACACACCAAAGATAAAATTATGTAAAATTGATAATTTTTTTACATATTTATTTTTTTATTTTTTATCAAATTAATTTTTATTATATGTTTGGATGATGATCATAGAATGAGTGGTTGTTAGACTTTTAATATGTAATCGATATATTTAATATATGAAATATTTTTAGTTTTGGATTTTTGATTTAATGGATTAGTTTAATAATGATATCAAAGTTATCGTTATATTTGAATTTTGAAAAAATATAAATTAATTTAATGAAAATAAAAACAACTACCCATTACACATGATCATCATCCTAATACATAATAAAAATTAATTTGATAAAATAAATAAATGTGTAAAAGATTTATCAATTTTATATAATTTTATCGTTGGTGGATAGAAATAAATTTTAAAATATTTTTTTGACATTTATTTTTGTCAAATTAGTTTATATTTTATAAAATTGACGACTTTGCCCTTGAAATTGAGTAATGGTATATTCAATTATCTTTATTTGAAATAAGATTCAAAATTCAGTATCAAATGTATTACAATTGAAAAGTTAAGAACCAAAATGACACAAATTTCAAATTATAAAGACCTTTAATATAATTCACTTTTTTGTTTTTTTGTTTTTTTTTTGTTTTTTTACTCATAACGTTATGCATTTTGATTTGCTTGTAAAATAGCTTTGTGAGAGCATCCGCATCAGTCTCAGCAAATTTTGAGTCAAATTATAACTCAAAATCCATTTTTGTATTTTAGCTAGCCTCTTTTTTATATACACACTTCATCAAATTCTCTATTTTAAAATTCTATTTCATGGGTGGTCGACCGGCCGGACGACCGGGCGGTCGACCGATTAAGCAAAATTTCAGCATTTTTCTTCTTCTCATGGGACATCCTGGGGGACATTCTAGGGGACGACCCCAGCTTTGTTCTAATTCAGTTTTGTTGCCTACAACATACATACAAGGAAGCTTTGCTCTAGTGTTCTTGTTGGCGGGAGAAATAAGCGCAAGAAATAAAATATAATAAAATATTGATTATCTTGTGAACAGTTCCTCGCTTCATCAGAGGAGGAACTGTAACTTTGTCAAAATGAATGAAGCCGATAGCGACTCTGATGTATCAATATATTTACAATTTAGCTCTCTAGAATAGCATCAAAGTCGTTGTAGCGACTCTGATGCTGATGCCCTGAGGTTAAGGTTCTATTTGGTTACTACTAAAGAAGACACTTTTGACAATTTAAATTGGTAAAAGTATATATATATATTAAAAATTCATGTTGGACAAGTGTTGATTTAGGTGAGAGAAAATAAAAGAGTAACTTTTTTAAAACAAAAGTCACCATGGTTGATAAGTAAAAAATAAACAATTTTTTTTTTTTTAAAATTGTGTCTCAAAACCAGTAATTTCAATACAATTATGTGCAAGTTTGAACATCTCTCAAATTTAAATTTAAATTTAATCATCATGTTTGAACTCATGAAATCCATTACATATATCATTTTAAAGACTTGAATAGTTCATATTGTAAAGACTTTCGTATATATCATTCATATAAAAAAAAAAAACTGTCGTTCATTTATTTTAAGACAAACATGATAAAACGAGAATATTATAATTATCAAATTGATCTAATTTTTTTATAGATAATATACACGGATCATCGAAATGATACTTGTAAATTCAAATTTAAACTTGAGATAAACACATTGACATTAACAATACTAGGCTTCGTTTGTTTGGAAAGAAACATATGATAGAAAATGAAAATGGTAGAAAGTGAAGTGAAAGAAAGGAAAAATAAATAAAAAAATTATTTTCTTGCATGCATTTGGATAGATGAAAAATTTTGTAAGAAAATGATGGGAAAAAATATAATCCCTAGAAGTTGTGGAGAGAAACATGGATAAAAAAGAAAGATTTGTGAGAAAAAATAAATTTAAGAAATTGTTAGCTTAACTAATAAGCTAATTTGAGTTGTATATGAAACTTTAGTTTCAATTATTTTCTAGGACTCTCTATCTAAACAAACATATGCAAAATTATATTATTTTTTTTTCTTTTTCTTCCACTTTTATGTATTATTTATCTAACCAAACTGAGCTTAAAGGAAAATTCGTGCTAGCACGATCAAATGTATTTAGATTTTGTGTGCTAAAATCTAACATGACCACACACGATCAATAAGATATTATTCTCCTAGAAATCTAGGAATGAAATTGATCTTCTACATGAATCCGCCGAGAATCTACAAGACAAATAATTGTCACTGCTTCATCCAGCCTTTACCAAACGAACACTCTCATGCGAAAGTCAACAACTTTCTCTCTCTAAAAAATACTCAATACCATAAATACTAAAAACTATAATCAATTTTTTTTTTTTTTTTAGAACAAAACACATATATATTAAACTAAACAGAGTGACATACAGCAGTTGCAAGAAGGTGAGCATCCTGAACTACCGCTCGCTCCACCTTCTCCAAAACAACATAATGAAGCAACTTACTATAATACAATATATCAGACAAAATAGATTGGAGTCTCCAATCATGGTCTTGATCATAGTGTTGAAATAACAGAACTAGGACTAAGCAGTCCGTTTGCAAAAGCAAACTAGTAATGCCAGATTGCTAAGCCCATCGCAGAGCCTTAAGAACAGCAGCCGCTTCGGTTTGTTGTGGCGAAAGCATGGGCGGCCCTACAGTAGCTTCCTCGTAGACCCGCTGATTTTCTGTATCAAAACAAACCCAGGCCAAACCAGTTCGGTGACCGACTGAGAGCCAAGAGCCATCCACCACAATGCGCACACACGGAACAGCTGCAGTGGATGGTGCAACATTCTGCAAAAACACAAGATTAGCAAAGCTGTTTTGAGAAAAAATACTAGAGTGAAACAACTCATCCGAAGTAGTATGCTGTGGTGAAATAAGTAGTGATAAGATATCATTTGCTGTCATGATCGTGCGCTCAATAGACACAGCTACTCGACGAAATTCCACAGAATTTCTTTGTAACCAAATGGCCCATAACAAAGCAATGGAGTGAATTAAAATCTCCGAGTCGCGATTTTGTTGCACCCAACCCTGAAACCAAGAGAAAAAAGACAGAGGTCTTCCAACACCAAAGTCTAAGCCCAGAACCGACCCGCGCCAAACCCGTTGAGAAACTGGGCAATCAAAAAATAAATTTTCAAGGGATTCCTCATGCTGAGAACACCTAGAACACATCGGATCAATAGGCATCCCTCGTTTCTTAAGTTCCTTTTTCACGGGCAGAATATTATAGAGACACTTCCACACAAACAAGATCCATTTGGGGGGAATCTTGAACTGCCATAATCGTTTCCAAACTTCCCAATCCGGGTCAGGCCGACAATAATCTGGAAATTGACGGATCAAAGCCTGTCGATAACCCGATTTTACCGAGTACTCTCCACTTTTGGTCGGACCCCAAACCAATTTATCCTCAATGTCAACTTGAGATATATGCATGGATAAAATATACGAAACAACATGTTCAGGAAAAAATAGATTCAATAAATTTATACGCCAAGAGCGCAGTAATGGATCTATAAAGTGGCCAACCCGCAAGCCAGGCCAAATGTCACTCCAACCTCGGCCTTTACAAGGATTGGAAACTAACGGAATCCATTGATCCTCAAAGGGATTAATATGCTGTCCATTCCCCACAACCCACTGAAGCCCCGAGGCCAGTAAAGAACGACCCCATAAAATACTTCGCCAACCCCAGGAAGAGGACGAAGCTAGGGTAATGTCAAGAAAAGAACGCCGTTGGCAATATTTGCCTAGCAAAACACGCGAAAGTAATAAATTGAGGCAAAAAAGGATGCGACATGCTTGCTTGGCCAACAATGCTTGGTTAAAACACGTTAGGCATCGAAAACCCAGGCCACCCTAGTCTTTTGGAAGGCACAAATATGCCCATTTTTTCCAAGAGATCCCTTTCCCCTTGGATGAAGCCCAAAGAAACTTGCGAATAATAGACGTAAGCTTATGCTAAAAAGATTCAGGCATGCGGAAGGCAGACATGAGATATACCGGAATGGAGTGAAGAACATGTTTTACCAAAATTCCCCGGCCTGCAAAATTTAAAAGATCACATTTCCAACCTTGTAGTTTTCGACTAACTTTGCCTAAGATTGAATTAAAGATTTCCGACTTCGTGCGCCCTGAGAAACCCAAATTAGCCCCCAAATAGATGCCAGGTTTGGATACAACTTTAACTCCAAAGAGGGAAACAAGCCAATCCCTGGCCGAATGTGCAAAATTGGGACTAAGAAAAAGCTCTGATTTGTGAAAGTTTATGCGCAGCCCGGAATAGTGACAAAATGCATTCAAAAACCAATGGAAACACTAAATTTCAGATGGATTATAATTGAGAAATATGAAACAATCATCAGCAAAAAGCAAATGTGAAATGGGGGGCGACTGCCGACTAATGGTAACACCTCGACAGAGATTAAGAGACGCCAAATGCACAAATCCTTCTAAAAAAACTTGCTTCACCAATAAAAATAAATACGGTAAAAGAGGGTCACCTTGCCTCAATCCCGCAGCAGGTTCAAAAAATCCGGATGGAGTGCCATTAATCAAGACAGCAAATTGAACAGTAGATATACATTGAGAAATCAATTGAATCCATTTAACTGAAAATCCCATTTTAGCCATAACCGCCTCAAGGAAAACCCAACTCACTCGATCATAAGCTTTATTCATGTCTAACTTCAACCCAAAGGTGGACAAACTCCCCTGTTTTTTGCGCTTCTTTATATATTCAATAAGTTCATGAGCCAATAAAATATTGTCGAAAATAAGTCTGCCCTTCAAGAAAGCGCATTGGTTATCAGCAAGTAATTCAGGCAACACCATACTAAGTCGGTTCGCAAGAACTTTAGCGCCAATTTTATAAAGCACATTACATAAACTAATAGGCCGATAATCATGGACAGTGAGGGGGCTCTTAGTCTTAGGGATAAGACATATGAATGTTTTATTGAGCGGTTTAAATAAAGACCCGTATTAAGAAATCCCAAAACAGCGTCAGAAACCGAAGGCCCCACAATCGACCAAAATTTTTGATAGAAACCAACTATAAACCCATCTGGTCCCGAAGCCTTAAACTTTCCCAACTGAAAGACAGCCTTATGGATTTCCTCAATAGAAAAAGGTTGTTCCAAGAGAGTATAATGATGAGAAGTCAAATGAGTGTTGATGACACTAATTAAATTAAAGTGAAAGGGGAAGGAACTTGAGTCAATGTGAGAATCCGTTGAGGGTGAAAAAAGTTGCTGAAAATGCTCCACAAAAGCCCGTTGAATATCCTACGACTGAGTGAGGACATGTCCATCTTTATCCTGAATGAGAGCAATGTGATTCTGACTCCGTCTCCATGACGCCATTTGGTGAAAAAATTTGGTATTACGATCCCCCAAAGCTAGCCAATGTTGTTTAGATCGCTGCGCCCAATACAACTCCTGCTTTTGTAGTAAAATATCAAGTTGAAAACGCAACTCCTGCTCTTGAGTGTGCAATCCCAGTGTTTGTAGCGACCTCTGGACCTGGTTTAGCCGAGCTTGAATATCTTCAATTTGACCTTGAAGACTCTTGAAGGACAAAGCATTCCAATTCTTCAAATGTCGGAAAACAATGGAGTGCCGCTGAAAACAAGAAGCAACATCAGGAATGGGCAACTTCCAAATTTTTTGGATAATATCTGGGGTGGATGGATCGGATAACCAAACCGCCTCAAATCTGCCCCATTTGGGACCGAAAGGTTCCATTCGGCTAGTGTCAAGGAGTAACGGGCTATGATCGGACCGTTGAATAGGCAACGTAACTAATGAAAAAAGTGAGAAGTTGTCTGTCCAAGAAGACGAAGCCAGCACCCGATCCAGACGTTCATAAACCGCATCAAACTCCTTGCGATTGTTACACCAAGTGTACCACACCCCTTGAGAAGGAAGATCCACCAACCGGTTGCGAAATATTAAATCATTAAATGCCGATGCTCCAGGGATGAGTCTGCGATGGGAGCTGAGTTTTTCTGCCCACCCCCGAACCTGGTTAAGGTCCCCTATAATAATAAAGGGCCTCTGAAAGTGCTGAAATTTGGCTTCTACACTACTCCACACTTGCTACGAGCTAGAGCAAAAGGAGAGCCATACATGAAAATAATAAACCAACTTCCCTTCACAGTATCATGAACCTGCAAAATAATGAAGTGCGCAGTCCGTTCACAAACTTCAATCAGAGTATTAGCATTCCAACCAACCCATAAACCCCCAGCTCTACCAGTACTATCCACTCCACAGTTGTGCTTAAAACCCAAAGACAACCCAAGACGATTGACCTCCGGAATCGTGCGTTTGGTCTCCATTAAGAAACAAATATCCGGTTTATACTTACGAGTCAAATTTCGAGCTGCTTGAACTGTCAGGGGATGACCCAGACCCCTGCAGTTCCAGCTGAGGAGTTTCATGGCGAGTGAGGAGGTTGTTGTGGGACAACCTCCTGCGAAACCCCTCGAGTCAGCCCAAGACGAGAATCCAAAGCCAACGCCATAAACCGACTAGTTTGATGATGAACCTGCGCTATATCCAGTGAAGAGCCTACCTATGGTACTTCGTGACAGAGACCATGGCCTTCAGGTGAGCTTACACCAGTGTCATAACCCGATTCCGAAGTAATATTATCCTGCCTTGTAAGACCCGTAGTGACAGAACAACCCCGCGAATGGCCACTAATTTGGCGCGAAGACTGACCCCGACGACGTCGAGAAATAAAACCCGTCGCAGAGCCCACAGCAACACGTAGAGGTGTCGACCGACGACGTAGTTTCCGACGGCGACGCTTGGCCAAAGATCTGTCTGACTTCTCCCTTGGTGGCCACGGGTCTGCATGATCATGCAATACCGACGGTATGGAATACCGTGCTTGTTTTCATCGACGGAAATGTTTACGTACAAGAGAGCCCATACTAGAAGGAAGGCACATGGAATCAGAAACAATACCGGAACTATGCATAACCAACTCATTCTTGCCATCGTGTAATGAGCCCCTCACCGTGTCCATAGGGAACATGGGCTCGGTATCATAGAACAATTCAAAACCTGAATCCATTTCCCGCAAACGTTTTCTAATTAACGGCCCACTTGAAGTAGAAACAGGAGGAGTAAGATAAGAAGGTGCAGCTACTACAGGAGCAGTCTGGGGTCCAATGTCCATAATGGAACTGGATTGGCCTACTTCAAAAGTAACAGAGCCCAAATGAACACAATGACTTGGGCTTGCTTGAATAAAGGCCCGAGTGGTAATTGGGGCCTCACCCATAGGTAAGTTCAACCTTGGGCTAGGCCCATTAAGATGAATAGCTCGGAGAACCTCGTCAGTTGAAGCAAGTAATGGAACTTGGTCAGGACCATTAATAGAACCAGAGTAATTGAGATGTTCTTGACGCGGAGAAGCTGTCAACGCGCCGACTTTTTCAGTCACCAACTGCCCTGGCCTGATTCCCATTGATGAGAGTTGACCCTCCCATTGATGCCACATTACTTCCAACTCACCTACCGAGTCCACTGGAGCCTGACCCAAACCCGAAAGAACATCGGAAGCACCGAGACGAATATCCGGTGATGAGGCAGACGGACTACCGCCATCCCTCCGGACAACTGGCAGCGGAGACTCACTCCCCGCGGGCGTCCCATGTTGTAAACCAGTGTCCCAATCCCGTTCCCACATATCAGCAAAGTCTGCATCCAGATTGGTATCATGTCCATTGGCGGATGGAGCCACTTCTTCAGGAATCTCCATATGAGTATGGGTGGAGTTTTGAAAAATCCGGGTAGTATGACGATCCGCCCTGTGGGCATTAGCTCGAATAGAAGCAGAGTACATCGGATGCGATTCTTGAGTCATCACCCGAGAATGGAGTCTTCGACCCATGTCCTGAAGATGATCATCAATTTGCCGTTGAGCCTCATCAAAGGATGTAGCACAATTAGTAAGAGTGTGGCTGATTCGTCCACAATTCCGACAAATCATACAAACACGCTCGCATCGACAACTAATCCAATGTTGTTGACCATCACGGAACTTAAGAAAAAAGCCACTGATCAATGGTTTATCCAGGGGTACCCACACTCGTAGACGCAGAAAACAGATATTGCGAGGCATTAGAGAATCAATATCAACTTTAACCACATCGCCAACAGCACGTCCTAAACGAACCCCAGCTTCTTCAGTAAAGCATTCCAAAGGTAGGCCATACAACTGAACCCAAACAATCATTTTGTCGAAGAGCAAACGATCGAGGATCAAATCCGGCTTCCAATAATCAACAATAAGAAGGGCCCCTTGAATAGCATAAGGCCCATTGTCAACGATACGATGCATGTCCCCTACTCGTTCAAACAGAAAAACAAAATGGTTCTTACTGCGCCCGTAGACATGCACGGATCCTTCCAAATGCCATAAATCATTGACGTGCATTTGCATAAGGTAGGAGCCAAACCGACGAACATCGGCAACAAAGCCAATCAAACATCTGGCCAGCTCATGTTGTTCTAACTGCCACGTTGAATCATCCAATTCCATACTCAACCCACTCCGAAAATGAAGACGCGTGGGAGAATGAAACACTTGATTGGGCCGAAGGCTACGCCTTTCCTCAGAATATTCACTACCAACTTCAGTTCCACTGCTATCAGTCCAACCTCCCTCACGTAGGTAAACAGTAGCCATCAGTCGCTACGTATGGGGATGACCTCACTCTTCTTGGGGACCACTCAAACGACCACAGCAAAAACACCCAGGTTGACTTACCCAAAAGGGAACAACCAAAGGATCGAACTAAGGACCTACCGCTGTTGATACTTCGAGTTTTGACTAAGTCCACGAGAAAAGGACGGAAACACAAAGATAGAACAACAAAGCAGAGAAAGTGACTAGACCAACCACCAGATAGAAGCAAAAAGCAGAGAAGAAAACAACCAAGAACACCTTAAACAACGACCCAAAGGCCAACTGAAACCAAAAGGAAAAACAGTACCATCGCCTGGAGGAATTCTAAGCTCTTCTAATCAATTATTAAAATATGCGTAATTTGTCATGTGTATCTCAACCCATGAGAGTGTACTCTTTATGTGAGAGTGCCCTTTAGTTTCTTTTTCCATTTAGTACTCTACGTGCCTGACAATTATCCTTTATCTAACATTTATCTACCTAATTGGGTTAGGTTTATTCTTCCTAAGAGTTTCATTCACAAGACTCATTCACACCATATAAAAAAAATTGCAAATTACTCTCAATAGATTGATAAATTATCAACAAATAAAAATATTTGAATTATACTACCAAGATTCAATGATCAATTCATATAATGATACATTAAAATTACGATGAGTGTGTATCCCATTAAACTACAAGGGACTACAAAAATGCATTGTGTCGTCAAATAATTGGTGCATTCATATGGAACTTCATTGGGTGGCTGTTTGGAAATTTCTAAACAAGTCATATTTTTTTTGGAATTATTATATATATATTTTTTTGTTATTAGTGACATTTTTTTTAAAATTAAGTCAAAATTTTTAATTCATTTTGTACAAATGAATTAAAAAAATATTTTTAAAAAAATCATTCAAAAAAAAGTAAAAAAGCCAAAACTATGTCAAAAAAGTTTACTAATTTTTCTTTGTTTTTTGTGAACTTTTTAAATTTTTTCTCCTAATTTGCCCCGTCGAGTAAAATCTAAAAAACTATAATTTTTTTAATTTAAGAAAAATTATTAAAAAACTAAAATAAATCAATCAAGAAAGTCACTAAGAAAATCCCAAACCGTGTTGCCAGCAAGATGAAGATGGTGGCATAAAGACAAACAACATTAATTAGTTATTTTGCAAATTGAAATATTTCTAAATATTTGTATTTTAAATTCACTAATGTTAAGTGTGGGTGTTGATTTTTGACCACACAATCAAACGGAGAACTTAGTTGGAGAGTATTGGCAGAATAGATTAAGCTCGAACAACCTGCCACAAAAAGATAAGAATCCGATAGTGGTTCGTCCACCCGGGGGCACTCCGACGATCAAGTTAGTAATCAATATCTCTTAAAAATAGCAAATTGTGCTTAAACTCACAAAAAAGAACTTACCTCAGACCCACGAAGGTGCCTTGCCTTTATACCCAGCAATGACTTGATCCCTGCAGAAGCCTAACTTCAATGGACTTGGGCTCAATGCTTATCTTGGACTCTCGGCTAGATAGAGATAAACTTTCTAAGAGCTTTATCCAAACTGAGATCCTCAGGACTCTTGTCCCTTATCCGCTCGTCTTGGATTCCGGTATCTTCGCAGATAACCTCGATCTAGCTGAGATCACCTCGGCATTAGGACCAAGCCACGTGACACCTCGACTGACACTTCAGCGTCACCTTGGCCACGTGCTGTCATTCACAAAATATGTCCTCACAATTGCCCCTAGGTTCTATTACGTCGACAACCTGAGGTGATGGAATCTACATTGCTTATTTATATTTATGTCGACTGAAATTCATTCTTTCCTTTGACCGAGATCATGACTCGTTGGTTTCAAATACTCAGGACTCAACTGTCCATCTCTTATCAATGACCAAGAATCAAAAACCAAGTTCTTTGAGTTCCTTTAACTGAGATCGTTCCTCTAACCGAGGTTGTTGCCCCATTAAATCAAGAACTCTAAGAGTTTTATCTGCGCATAAGTTGTTACGCACGGTTTTCTTAACCGTTTCCTCCATGTGTCACGCCCCTACAAGCTTGTATCGGTCACGCGTCATTAAGTCATGTCGATCTGCCCACGCCGCCTGACAGGCACGTCGTTCAAGGTGTTTAATTACGTTTTGCCGCCTTTTCACATTTAACAAAAGTCTTTCATTATCTTTATTCGTCTCTTCACTTTTTATTCATTCGTTCTCTCTCTGTTTAAGTTCTCTCTCTCTAAAGCAAAACTCCCAGACCACCATTGCCATTTCTTCGAGCTTTCTGCAATTGCCTCAATCATTTCCTCCAGCGAGCATTTCGTCGTTTGGTTCCGATTATTCATGTCGTCTGACTTCAGCGAGACTCATTCTAACGTCCTTTCTGTCGGCTTCACTCGATAAGTCCTCAGTTTCTTCTCTTTATTTCTTAGTCATGTTTTTCAATATATCTTCCTTTTGAGTTTTTCCATATGTTCCACTCCGTATCTGTTGCTATGGAAGTTATATATGTTTTCTTAGTTGTCTTTTGTTTAGTATGAGTCATTCTCTGTTATTGAATATGTCTTGTTCCTCGAAGTTTCGTCATTTGCATTTGCTTGTGATTTGTGCACATTGCTTTCACACATTCACACAGCGTTTGTATTTTTCATGTTCTTGGGCTGCCATCCGTATGACTAATCACACCCTTGACACATTGTAGTAGTCACTTTGAATGTCTGGCATTGCTCTTGCCATATCTATATTTTTTTCTATATTTTTGCTTTGTTTGATTCTCGAATTTGGTTTGCCTTTGATGCTTCTTGACTCTGAATCATGCTCTTTTTTCTGTTTTTCTTGTTGTATTTCTAGATTTTTCCCTAAATTCTTGTTTCTGTAGTTTCTAGGATTGGGATTTGCTTTAAAACCTTGTTGTTTAGGAAAATCAAAATGAGTCCCTCTTAGATCTTCAAAAACCCTTGCACCAGTGCTTGTTTAGGTTTTAGCCGAGGTATTCAAACCTATATCCATCACTCTGTTGTCCAACCCCTTCTTGCCGAGATAATGGGTATGTTCAGGTGGAAGGTAGACACCCCAGAAAAACTCGAGTACTTTAGAAGAGTTTTATATCCTTGCCGATGTCCAGATTAGGTTAGTTGGGAAGGAGGACTCTATCATGCCAGATGGAGACTCCATGCCTTTCTCCATGGTTGCCTTCATTGAATGCGGACTTCGATTTCCTTTAGACATTCTCTTTAGGGAAGTCCTTCACTACTACAAACTCAACCCTATACAGCTAGCCATCAATTCCTATAGCATTATCAATGATATAATTGTTCTAGCTCGCCGAGAAAACGCTAGAATAACATTAGCTGACATCCAATATTGTTATACCATGTGTGGCCTAAAGTCTGAAAAAGGCTACATTTATTAACTCAAGCCGAGATCCACGGCCTACAAAATCATAGCTGACCTCCAAGACTCCAACAAGGGTGCTGGAGATGATTACCTGATCGTCTCGGGTAACTGGGAGTTTGTTTCTAACGATGATCTTCATCTCTTCCCTCTGCGCCAATCGGTGTTTAAAGATTATGAGGGTAAGAACTAAGTGTTAACTTCTCTATTTAAGACTTTATCACTTTATTTCCCTTATTTGTTATAATGTCTGTTTTTTTTTATTTCTACAACTCTTCCTTAACCATCAAAAGACTTCCGTCAATCTTTCTTCCCCAGCAAAGACCTGAAAAAGCTGCTGGGCCTGCCTATTGACCGACACAAAGCTCCTCTTCTACTCAATTATATCCCAATATACAAGTCGACCCTGCCCGACGTTCTTAGGTGCAGCAAGACTCCTCCGTCTGCTTCAACTCCTCCAACATCTTCATCTCCAAGGCTAGATCAGGCCTCTATCTCTGACCCAGTTGAGCAGTCATCCACTTCTGCCCCTCAATTAATTCTTCCATCCCAGCGCCAACGCCAACGCCAACGCCGAGCTCTAGTTTCCGCTCCTGCCGGAAGAACTCGTAGCCACCGACGCCGAGAATCTGAGGCATCGGCTCACTACGCTGCTAACCCTCCCATAGCCCTTCTAGTAATCCACTTTGGCTCCAAGGTCACTGTTGCCACCACCGCTGAAGAAATGAACGGCGCAAAAATCATTCCGAACGACCTGCTTATCAACATTCCCGGCGTAGTGTCGGTCCATTCTTCTTCTCCTTTCCAATCTCAGCCAAAACTCAAGGCGAAAAGGGTCAAAAGGGGCCAAACCTAGCACCACTGAGGTGGAATCAGAGGACACAGTGCCAATTTCAAAATTGGCTGAAATAGAGAAGTCTGCATCTGCCGAGAAGAGGTCTGCCGAGGCCGATGTAGCGACCCTAATTTTCTTAAGTCATTTATTTTTTATTATTATTATTATTATTATTATTATTATTATTATCTTATTTTATTTTTGGCTTTATTAATTGTGTGGTCACATGAGAATTTAATGTGATATTTAATGAATTTAATATGGTAATTAATTAATTTAAAGTGTTATTTAATTATATATAATTAATCAAAATATTTAAATATTTATATTTGTTATATAAAAAAAAAAGAGGTGTTATATATATAGATATTATAATTATATTGTATTATATATTATAACTAGGGTATGCCCGTGCCTAAAGGCACGATGAAAATATTATTGGAATGAAAATGTAATTGGAATAATTTTAAGATTTTAAACAAATAATAAAATGTAAGTCTCATAACACAGAAACATATAATAAAAATCAGACGAAATATGCCAGCCAATGCTCTGTAATAGAAAAAATAAATAAATTAATTAAGCACACCAGTTCGTGCTCTGCAATACAAAGAAAATGCCAAATAACAAATTAAGCACATCAACCAATATTCTACAATACAAAAAAAAAGGGACATATAACAAATTAAGCACGCCAATCAATACTCCACAATTGAAAAAAAATAACAAATAAATAAAGCACACTAGCCGTGCTTTGCAATTCAAAAAAAAATGACAAAAATTGTGCAATGAACAGTTATTTTAAAAGATTAATACGTACACAATCCAATTCTATATTAAAAGCAACACCCTTCTTGTTAAAAATATATAAGAAAGCAAAAATTCAAATTCAACACAAAAAAATATATATATATGATTAGTTTTCTTTAAGCTAATTCAAGAGCATATGAGGAAGAAAAAAGAAAAAAAAGACTATATGACCGAGTGAATAATTCAAATGAATATTATATAACATACATCTAAACTTAGTTATAAATTGCACATGGATAAAAGGCTTTACAAAACTAAAATTCACATTGATAGGAAACTTTACAAAATCTAGATCGTAGCTAGCATATGTATGCTTTTCACAAAAATAAATATGATTTTCAAAGTTGTTCTTTCTTAGAATTCGTAGAAGCGCCTCATCACTTTCCAAAAAGTCTTTGTATCAACTTCTATGTATCCCCAATAAGGAGCATGCACAACAATCTAGTAATTTATGAAACTAAAAAAGTTAGTATATTAGTAGAAGAAAATCTATATAAATATCAAAACACTCTTAGCATTTCTTTCTTGAAGAAATTGAAACTATAAATACAAAAGAATTAGAGGTAAAAAAAAATTAAAAATGTATGCATGTAAGAAAATGAGTAAAAAGAGTCAATATTACAGTTTGACATAGGTCTCCATCCATCAGAAAAGAGCATTTTGTTATCAGGAAATTAGATAAAAAAATAATGAAAAGAAAAGAAAATTGACTTCAACTTATAAAAAAGGTGTATTTTTTTTTTTCAAATAAATTAAAAAGAAAACAACTTACGTGACTAAAAATGATAATGTTGTCCATAATTAGAGGTTAAACGTCAATGGTGTCTCAACCTGAAAGTGTCTGGTTATGTAAATTAGACAAAGATAACTGTAAGAAGGCAGAATGAGGTTTAATAATGTAGTTAACAACCTACTTTAAGAAGTTCATTTGTGCATGAATATGACAACTGGAGAAATTGAACTACCTAAAGGCACGGTGTAAATTATGTTAGTATCAAAATTGAACTACCTAAAGGCACGGTTTAGACCGGCTTGGCGGTTTAGTTTGGCTATACCCATTATTATTCGGTATGAGTTGGTGGAAAGCTGGGTTGGGCATAGTCTGGTTTGCCTAAGGAATTCACAAATCAAGGGTTGGACTGGAAATCTCAGTCCGGTTTCTATTATGGAGAGAAGGGTGAAGGGAACAAAGCCCTCATTCCCCCATGGTATGACACCTTTTTTGGCGGGTAAGTTGGACGTCGTCAGGGATGTTGTAATCCTTACGGAATTCGGCTAGGCCTCCTGGGGTTTCTACCAAAAACCTATACTTCCCCATTTATTTTATAAATTATGAATAAATTACTTCGGTTGAAAAACTGTGCTCAGTAGCTCGGTTGAGCGCGCAGTGGAGTGCCTGGCAACCTAAGTCTGCAAAGTGGAAAACAAGGTGTTAAGCACAGATCGTTGACCGTGCTACAAAAACAAAACAAAGATAAAGAAGTCCTACTTCGGCTAGGGGATGCTACAAGTTTTATCTCGGTTCTAACAATATGCTTGGTAGCACGGTCTAGCGGAGAGTTTGATAGCTCGGTTTGAGCAAGAGGGTTGGTTATCTCGATTTGAGCTATGGGGTTTGTTACTTCGGTTAAGCCTCTACGGGCAGCTTTCTGAGTTCGGTTTAGACACTAAGAAAGCTGGCTTAGCCCCAAGGACTTAGCTCGGTTGAAGGTCAAAGTTTCTAAAATGCTAAATTCAAAACTTAGTTCGGTGCGCTTATCTCGGCTAAGGTCAATCGGAAGATAGTGACTTAAATTACTAGTATTTTCACAAGTTCTAGTTCGGTTATGACTTAATAAGGTCTACATACAGCATAAACAGTACCCTAGTGCGGTTACATTTTGATTTTGGATCAAAAAACCAGTATCCTACAGGTTTTACGTATATTCAAGTGTTTTATTGCTAAATATGCTAAGAAAGGGAAGCAAAAAGGTGTTTTTCAGAAACAAACATAAATACTATGGATTGTAAAGCAGTAAAGGTACATTTACAAAGCAGATTTTAAAAAAGCTTACCAGGAAGAGAGGAAGACTTGAGGATGGAAGCAACAGCAGTAAAACACAAGCTTCAAAGTTGCAAGAATGAAGAACAGCAACGAGCTCAAGATTGAGGAAGCTCAGAAACGAGGGAGAGAGAATGAATAGTAAGGTGTGTGATTTTTGAAAGACGAAAGGGTTTTGTTTTTGTGTTGAAACGGGGGCGGGAACTGTTCAAAATTTTCGGAGTACGAGGGCGGCGTGACAGCTGCGAAGGACCAATCAGAGCCTGCCACGTGTCACTGGAAAGGCAATCGATTCAGTTTCTGTGATTGAAGCGACGTTTTGACCGGATAAAGATAGTTCGGCTAAAAATGTAGCTCGGCCCTAAAGGCTTCGTATTGCTAGCTCGACTGGATAGGCTAAAGGTTATTTTAGCTCGGCTGGAAAGACTAAAAATTTAGCCTGGTTTTTAGACAAGTATTCCCTATCATGCTACGCAGATGGAATTAAGGGGCAATTGAGAGGGTAATTTGTACAGATAAATTGGGCCGAGCTGGATGAAGGGCCATTTTGGGTCGCACTGCGAAAGGCCAGGTAAAATAGCCATAAAGTTACTCCAGTCCGAAGAAGAAGCCTTGGAGTAAGACCGGTCACACAGCCGTCGTGATTAGCCCGGTCACATAAGGTCTGATTTCTACTCCGGTTGAGTAGTGTAGTGTGAATGTTTCGGTCTTCAGTAATTGGTTCGGTCATAGCATGTGGAAACCGAGGTATGCTAAGTCCTGTTAAGGACTTGGTTTTGAATATAGTTCGGCTCAACTCTCTTATGGATAGCTCGGTCTCAGCATGGGTAAGCCGAGGTAAGGGAAAGGAAAGTAAGGGCCGAACTAGCAGTTACTCCGGTCATTTTGGAGTCCGGCCATGGTAAAACCATCTCACTTGGTTTAAGCAGTGAGGGGGGTGTTGACAGATAAGCATTATCTTTCAGGAGTATGAATCCTAAGAGGACTCTACATGGAGGAGTAAGAGTCCTACTAGGACTGTGCCACACGAAACCTATAAAAAGTTCACCAATATCACCTATGAAGAGGTAACACAACTTTGTTTTCTGAATACACAGAGCTTTTGTCTATTTGTCAAGCTTACTGACTTAGGCATCGGAGAGGTTTCCGGCATACACCCGCCTGCCAGCTCACGTTCGTATTTTCAGGTGATAAAGCGATGTCGTACGGAGGAGCGCAGACTTGATCAACAGGATTATACGAGAAGGTTTATTTCTTTCCCGTACATACGCATCATGTTGAAATTTGTAGAGTCTGTAGCATTTTTTGATTTTTGATAAAAACACTGAAAAAATATAAAGAAATATTATTCTTCGTAAAGAACTTTTAACAATTTTAGTAGCAAATCAGATAATAAAATATAAAAATTAATTTCAAAGAGAGGGTTACAATAAAGATGAGAAGAGCAAGTACATAAACAGAATAAAAAGGGAAGAATAAGAGGTATGTAAAGTACAGAATAAAAAGTATGCTCGTGTGTAATGACATGATGTAGTTGAATATAAATGTAATTTATCAAAATGTAGTTGAATACAAATGTAATTTATCGAAAAACATACCAAAAACTTAAGACATTGAGAAATATAAAGAAATATTTTAAAATTATAAATTGCAAATTTATTGTGTGTGCATCAGTAAAAAAAAAAAAAATTCTATTTATGACAAAGTATGTTTTAGATGAAGTTTAATCTCGGT
This sequence comes from Camellia japonica, assembly GCA_030407325.1. Classification (NCBI taxonomy): domain Eukaryota; kingdom Viridiplantae; phylum Streptophyta; class Magnoliopsida; order Ericales; family Theaceae; genus Camellia; species Camellia japonica. The sequence goes on along the minus strand of JAPPVO010000019.1, from coordinate 21,127,821 downwards.
TTTTTTCTTTTTTCTTTTTGTGTGTGTGTGTGTAAATTCCATTGAAACATTTTAACAAACATTTAATAAGCAAGAAAGATAGAATGGTTATCAAATATTTTAGTAACAACCAAACGATAATAAGGGCACAACAACCATTCAACAGCGTAACTTAATACAATAGTCCCACAATGTAACGCCCTCAAAATAATAACATAAAAACTCATCACTATTAACATTCATTGATATATAAAAGACCAACATCCTTCTGCTCATCAGAGTAATTCCTTACAAAAAGTATTACATGTTGATAACGAAAGTAAACGCCCCATGGGCTTACAACTTTCCAAGCCAACACTTGGTTACAAGAAATGAGTACTAACTCATATACACATTAAGCCCTAGGCTTGAGTTTACATGTAATACATTAAAAGGAAAATAACATCCAAAAAGTCTGACAGCCTCAAGCCTCCCAAGCTATGTCCTTGGAGGTGGCATGCTACCTGTACCTGAAAATGATGTTCCCATATAGGGTGAGCCACAGCCCAGTAGAAATACACTAAACCAGCTATGAACAATGACTAAAAGATTAGCAATTGATAGATGGCTAACACTGATACATCCATTTATAACACGTCTTAGCTTTATGACATACAAGTCCATATTACTTTTCATTTTCCATTTCTTAACCATGGCTCAGAACCTGGCCAATCAACACTGGTGAGACAGTAACTCATATTAAATATTTTCCCATTTCACATTAGATAAGCATATTAGCTATACCAACATATCTACAGATAAGCACAAGAGCAATATCACACTTCCAGAGATAAGCATAAGAGCTGTATCATCATAATAATAGATAAGCATATGAGCTGTATCTATGGAGTCCATCCCCTATCTTCTCCCAAAGAACATTCGGTTTAGAGGTCCATCCCCTATCTTCCCCTAAACCGTGGAGTACATCTCCCATCTCCTCCAATCACAACACAATGCATATAAACAATTATTATACACATTAACAATCAGTACATAAAGTTAATGTATCCTTTCAACTGTCATACCTAATGACACATCCCGATAATTAGTTTCCGTTTGCCTAATCATCATGCATTGTCTACAACAATCAAGACTATCCTCCACCGATAGCCCAAAACAGTTATTTCTAAACAGGAAATAAATATATCAAATGGATATAAAATCAACATTTCAATTAAATAGGGCAAATTCCCATAATCAACAAAACAACCCTAAAGTTCCACATTCATCCATAACCCATCATCTATCTCACTTTTCCATGCCAATCTTGCATAAAGGTTTATTATAAACAAAACCCCATCTTTTGTAAAATTACACAAAAGACCCAAACTTTTGTAAAATCACACAACAACACCCAAGGTATCAAAAAGCTAAAATTGAAAGACAAAGTCCATAAGGAGGAGTAGGGTATCCCTACCTCAAAGTTTGAGCTCCAACGGAGATGAAGACCAAAAACCAAAATGCTCCAAATCGCCAAATTTTCAGATTAAATCAAAGCTCTCAACACCCTCTACCTTTTTAACAAAGAACTTAGGGTAGATTCACACTAGAAAGAGATGAAAATTTAGAGAGATGGCAAGTCTAGAGAGAGAGAGTCTCAGATCTAGGGTTTTAAAATGAAAAGTGATGAAAATGTTATGTTTAAAATCGCTGCTGTCTGCTGATATAAAACAGGTTCGCTCGAGCGAAGACTTGGTCGCTCGAGCGACCAGACACAGAAAACCTCGCTCGAGCCAAGAAAGTCTCGCTCGAGCCAACCACCCAGAACCTCGCTCGAGCGACAAGATGCTCGCTCGAGCCAACAACTCGAACCTACAGGTCTGCAACCAGACGCACGCTCGAGCGACGGAACGCTCGCTCGAGCGACGGAACGCTCGCTCGAGCGAAGAAAAACCAGATCGCTCGAGCGAAGAAAATTCGCTCGAGCCAAGAAATGCAGCTCTCAGGTCCTGAACTAGACGCAATCGCTCGCTCGAGCGAAGCCACTCTGGCTCGAGCCACCAGACACAAAACTCCACTCTCGCTCGAGCGACCAAACCTGGCTCGAGCGAAGGACCAAAGACAGAAGCTCGCTCGAGCGAATAACTGCTCGCTCGAGCGAAGACCCAGAATTCTGGGCAGCAACACTTGGCTCCCAAACACAACCAACCTGTAACAGACCTGCCCAACACATCCTATAACTCAAATACAAAGTAGGAAAGGATGTAAACAAGATAATAATCTACTAACATCCACGGACACACGTCCGGATCACTGTACAACAAGGGGTAAACCCGGGATCGCTATAACCTCCCCCCCTTAAAGAATTTCGTCCCCGAAATTAAGAACAAGTTTTCGAAAACAGGTTTTTCTCCATTTTTAACAATGTTACAATTCAACATTAAACAACTTGACCCATTACCGGACATTTCATCTCTTATCAAGAGGCATCTCACAACAATTACATTTCAACATGTATTCCCCTCCCTTTTCAACCATTTTCAACACACATGGTTTACAATTTCATATCATAATCAATTTTCATGATACATCTCCAATTCTATAATATAGCCAATATATGCAATATTACAATCAACTTCCATATCAAGGTAAGTTCTACAATATTTTCATAACCAAAACATTCACAATGTTTTACAACTTAAGACATATTTAATGATCTTAAAGTTCAATAATACAACAATATATATAACATATGTTCAAATATCCACAAATAGGTCCGGATATTTCTCTCGGACCTCCAACTCACGTTCCCCAGTGGCCTCCTCCACTCCGTGATGTTTCCACAAAACCTTTACCAAATGAATGGTCTTGCCACGCAGGACTTGATCCCGCCTATCTAAGACTCGAACCGGTCTCTCCTCATACGAGGCATCCTCATCTACCTCTAAGTCGGTCCAATCCAATACATGTGATGGATCCGGCTCATACTTCCGAAGCATACTCACATGAAACACGTCATGAACTCCGGACAACTGTGGCGGCAAAACTAAGCGATAAGCGACCTCGCCAATCCTCTCAAGGATCTCAAAAGGACCAATAAACCGAGGGGACAACTTCCCACTCTTCCCGAACCTCATCAAACCTCGCCTAGGTGATATTTTCAAGAAGACATGATCACCTACCTCAAACGCCAAGGGCCTCCTCCTACGGTCCGCATAAGATTTCTGACGACTCTGGGCTGTAACAAGCCTCCTACGGATAAGCTCAACTTTCTCCGTCGTCTCTCTAACCAACTCCGGCCCAACAAAGGTGCATCACCCACCTCGGCCCAACAAACTGGAGACCTACACGGTCGGCCATACAAGGCCTCAAACGGTGCCATACCGATGCTAGACTGAAAACTGTTGTTGTAGGCAAACTCCACCAAGGGCAAGTGCCTCTCCCACGTCCCACTAAAGTCAAGGACACAACCCCGAAGCATATCCTCAAGGATCTGAATAGTACGCTCGGACTGCCCGTCAGTCTGAGGGTGATAAGCTGTACTAAAGGTCAACTTAGTGCCCAAGGCACTCTGCAAACTCTGCCATAACCTAGCAGTAAAACGAGGGTCTCTATCTGAGACGATCGTCACTGGGACCCCGTGCAACCTCACTATGTCCCGAATATACAAGTCGGCAAGATGATCTACCGAATCTCTCACGCGCATAGGAATGAAGTGCGCCGACTTAGTCAACCGGTCTACAACCACCCAAATGGCATCACTACCCCGCTGAGTCCTCGGAAGACCTACAACGAAGTCCATAGTGACATGCTCCCACTTCCACTCGGCAATAGGCAAGGGTTGCAACAAACCCGCTGGCCTCTGATGCTCGGCCTTCACTTGCTGACAAGTAAGGCACTTAGACACGAAAACTGCCACATCTCTCTTCATACCCCGCCACCAAAACTGGCGACCCAAATCCCGATACATCTTAGTGCCTCCCGGATGCACCGCAAGGCGCGAATGATGAAACTCTCGGAGTACCTCCTCTCGGCAAGACTCCGGCACAAACAAATGGTCTTGGTATCTCACAGTCAGGTCGGGATACACCGTCAAGCCCTTCTCAACTTTCCCACTGGAGATCTTCTCCCGGAGGGATTCTACCTCAAGGTCACCTCTCTGTGCCTCTAACACTCGAGTCACGAGTGTAGGCTGTGCAACAACAGAAAACAAGGCCGCAGCCTCAACAGATTCGCCCAGACGCAAATCAAACTCGCCAAGTGCACCCAACATCTCCCATTCCCGGATGGCTATACTAGCTACGTCACCAACAGATTTCCTGCTAAGGGCGTCGGCCACCACATTGGCCTTCCCCGGATGATAATGCAACTCGAAATCATAATCCTCTATGAACTCCATCCACCTCCTCTGCCTCAAGTTCAAGTCTTTCTGTGTAAACAGATATTTCAGACTCTTATGATCCGAGAATACTTCGAACCTCTCACCATAAAGGTAGTGCCTCCAGATTTTCAAGGCAAAGATCACTGCTGCTAACTCTAAGTCATGTGTAGGGTAATTCTTCTCATGTATTTTCAACTGACGTGAACCATAAGCTACCACTTTCCCCTCTTGCATCAACACACAACCCAAACCCTCTCATGAGGCATCACAATAAACCGCATAACCCAACCCTCTCTCCAGAATAATCAAAACCGGAGCGGTGGTTAATCTAACTTTCAGCTCTTGGAACGACTTTTCGCAAGTCTCACTCCATACAAATTTGACTCCCTTCCGAGTCAATCTAGTCAACGGTGAAGCTAACCTGGAGAAATCCTTCACAAACCGGCGGTAATACCCAGCTAATCCCAGAAAACTGCGGATCTCAAACACACTCTTAGGCTGTGCCCAATCTTGCACTGCCTCAATCTTGGATGTATCAACGGACACCCCTTTCTCGGAAACCACATGGCCTAAGAACTTAACTTCCTCTAGCCAAAACTCACACTTCCCAAACTTGGCATACAGGCTATGGGCTCTAAGCAACTCGAGCACCACTCTCAAGTGTGCTTCGTGCTCCTCCTCTGAAGGTGAATAGATCAAAATGTCGTCCACGAAGACGACTACAAAACGATCCAAGAATTCCCGGAAGATCCGGTTCATCAAGTCCATAAAAACTGCCGGTGCGTTGGTAAGCCCAAATGGCATCACCAGAAACTCATAATGGCCATACCGCGTACGGAATGCCGTCTTCGGAATATCCTCCTCCTGACCCTCAACTGGTGGTAACCCGATCTCAAGTCTATCTTAGAGAAACAACGGGAACCCTTCAACTGGTCAAACAAATCATCTATACGGGGCATAGGGTACTTATTCTTAACCGTAGCCCGATTCAATTTCCGGTAATCGATACACAATCTCAAGGCACCATCTTTCTTTTTAACAAAGAGGGCCGGTGCTCCCCACGGTGAAACACTAGGGCGAACAAAGCCCTTATCTAGCAATTCCTGGAGCTGAACTTTCAACTCAACCAACTCTGCTGGAGCAAAACGGTAAGGTGCCATGGAAATCGGCGCCGTGCCGGGCACTAGATCAATAGAGAACTCAGTCTCTCGGTGAGGTGGCAAACTAACAAGATCCTCGGGAAAGACATCCGAGTACTCACAAACCACCCTCGGCAACACAGTCTGGGTCTCATCACACTCACCACTCTCAAAGCTAGCAAGTAGACCACTAAGTTCACTCCGCCCTCGTGGATCATACCCCGGTGGCAAAACACTACCAACCCGGTCCCCCAAGAAATGAAACACTCCCCGCTCACGGTACAACAAGTGACCCTCTGGCGGTAGCAATCAATAACTGCCCGGTATGACGATAACCAGTCCATACCCAAAATAACATCAAAGCCCTTCATGGGCATAACTACAAAAGGAAACGGAAGCCTATGATCGTCGACCGCTATATCACAACCTCTACATCCGTGTTTCAAAATCAACTCACCCCCAACAGGTGACACAACACAAATAGGAGATGCTAACAGTGCTAACTCCAACTCCAACACAGATGCAAATGCAGCAGATACAAAAGAATGAGACGCGCCCGTATCTATCAATACACTAGCAACCGAGTTGCAAAACAGAAAGGTACCTCTCACTACAGATGGAGCCGGCACTAGATCCTGCGCGGTAACAGCATACACGCGCCCTGTAGGCCCCTGATCCACCTGCTCACCTCTAGGAGCATATGACTGCTGCACTGACTGGGACGACGAAGCCCCTGGATTGGCCCTCGAGGCCTGCACAGACTGAGCTGGCTGAAAACCCTGCGTCTGCCTAGAACCAGACGCTCCTGAAGTGGCACTCAACTGTGGGCAGAACCTCTTCAGGTGCCCAGGCTGTCCACACTGATAGCAAGACAAAGGCTGACCCCTGCCCAAACTCTGACTCTGCGGTCTAGCTGAAGAAGAAGCAGCCCTCTGACCTCCGCCCTTCTGCGGGCAAATCGAAGCCTTGTGACCCAGCTGGCCACACTTGTAGCAGGTGAACTCCCCCTGATTGCCTCTCCCCGAGCCTGCACTCGGCACTGGAAAGGTCGATCTAGCAACTCCTCCCTGAGACTGTTGAGGGTTATAACCCCTCTGTCTCCTGCCATCACTCTGGCCATCCTGGCCCCTCTTGGAGCCTTGATGCTTCTCATCATCCTCCTCCTGCATCATAATCTCCATATGAGCAGCCGCATCCACCAATGTCTATACTCTCGAATGAAGGATCCACCAACCCTCAACTTGAGGCCACGCCTCAACTTCCGCTCAAACTCATAGCAACGGCGTTCCTCGGACGCCACGAGTTCAGGTGCAAACCTGGACAAGCTGGTAAAAGTAGCCTCAAATTCGGCCACTGACAAACCCTGCTGCTTAAGCCGGCTAAACTGATCCCTCAGCTTCTCCCTAGCAGCTGAAGATAAGAACCTCCCCTGGAAAGCCTCTACAAAAGCCCCCCATGCACCACCAACACGGGCCTTCTCTTACTTCCACCATTGACCCGCATCTCCCTTCAGTTGGAAGGATGCCAAGGTCACTTTCAGTGCTCCGTCCTCAATGCCAAGCATCTCGAACGTCTTACTCATTTGTTCCAACCACTCATTTGCCTTAAGTGGCTCCTTTGGATCCCCAACAAACTCATCTGGGTTAGACCGGAAGAACTCCCTCTTCAAGAAGGAAGGCCCTGCATCACCCTGAGCCTGAACCTGATTCTCTGCTCTAAGAATACCCAAAGCTCCTGCTATTTCTCTGGCCAAGGCACTCATAGCCTGCTGACCCACTGGCTCGGCCACGTTGGCCTGACCAACTCCCTCCTGTACTGCCGGAATCTCATCTGGTATGGGCACTTCCTGCCTCCTAGGCCTACTACGCCTACCACCTCTTCCTCGTCCTGACATCCTAATAAAGGAAACGAAGAACATTAGCACACTCATAAATGTGCCGAAACTAAACACTCGCGTCCTAATGCATGGACAACTGTAATTCATTCCACGTAAGCACATAAACACATAAGCACTTACGAATTTCATTCCCGGATAATGATAGTCCCGAGGCGTTACTAGAGTTTCGGTTAGAAACAGCATTGATCAAGTGCTTTTCCAACAAGACTCACAGAAACCCAAGGATCCAATCAACATCCTAGAAATTAAATCCCATACCCAAATAATCACGTAAACATGTTATCAATCAAATACATGGCATATGACACTATACCTAAGTCTCTATCAAGCGAGACAAACCCATTGTGATCCTAATCACTTCCCACGTACCCAAAGTATTCGAACCCGGTAAGCTCTGATACCAAGTTGTAACGCCCTCAAAATAATAACATAAAAACTCATCACTATTAACATTCATTGATATATAAAAGACCAACATCCTTCTACTCATCAGAGTAATTCCTTACAAAAAGTATTACATGTTGATAACGAAAGTAAACGCCCCATGGGCTTACAACTTTCCAAGCCAATACTTGGTTACAAGAAATGAGTACTAACTCATATACACATTAAGCCCTAGGCTTGAGTTTACATGTAATACATTAAAAGGAAAATAACATCCAAAAAGTCTGACAGCCTCAAGCCTTCCAAGCTATGTCCTTGGAGGTGGCATGCTACCTGTACCTGAAAATGATGTTCCCATATAGGGTGAGCCACAGCCCAGTAAAAATACAGTAAACCAGCTATGAACAATGACTAAAATATTAGCAATTGATAGATGGCTAACACTGATACATCCATTTATAACACGTCTTAGCTTTATGACATACAAGTCCATATTACTTTTCATTTTCCATTTCTTAACCATGGCTCAGAACCTGGCCAATCAACACTGGTGAGACAGTAACTCATATTAAACATTTTCCCATTTCACATTAGATAAGCATATTAGCTATACCAACATATCCACAGATAAGCATAAGAGCAATATCACACTTCCAGAGATAAGCATAAGAGCTGTATCATCATAATAATAGATAAGCATATGAGCTGTATCTATGGAGTCCATCCCCTATCTTCTCCCAAAGAACATTCAGGTTTAGAGGTCCATCCCCTATCTTCCCCTAAACCGTGGAGTACATCCCCCATCTCCTCCAATCACAACACAATGCATATAAACAATTATTATACACATTAACAATCAGTACATAAAGTTAATGTATCCTTTCAACCGTCATACTAATGACACATCCCGATAATTAGTTTCCGTTTGCCTAATCATCATGCATTGTCTACAACAATCAAGACTATCCTCCACCGATAGCCCAAAACAGTTATTTCTAAACAGGAAATAAATGCATCAAATGGATATAAAATCAACATTTCAATTAAATAGGGCAAATTCCCATAATCAACAAAACAACCCTAAAGTTCCACATTCATCCATAACCCATCATCTATCTCACTTTTCCATGCCAATCTTGCATAAAGGTTTATTATAAACAAAACCCCATCTTTTGTAAAATTACACAAAAGACCCAAACTTTTGTAAAATCACACAACAACACCCGAGGTATCAAAAAGCTAAAATTGAAAGACAAAGTCCATAAGGAGGAGTAGGGTATCCCTACCTCAAAGTTTAAGCTCCAACGGAGATGAAGACCAAAAACCAAAATGCTCCAAATCGCCAAATTTTCAGATTAAATCAAAGCTCTCAACACCCTCTACCTTTTTAACAAAGAACTTAGGGTAGATTCACACTAGAAAGAGATGAAAATTTAGAGAGATGGCAAGTCTAGAGAGAGAGAGTCTCAGATCTAGGGTTTTAAAATGAAAAGTGATTAAAATGTTATGTTTAAAATCGCTGCTGTCTGCTGATATAAAACAGGTTCGCTCGAGCGAAGACTTGGTCGCTCGAGCGACCAGACACAGAAAACCTCGCACGAGCCAAGAAAGTCTCGCTCGAGCCAACCACCCAGAACCTCGCTCGAGCGACAAGATGCTCGCTCGAGCCAACAACTCGAACCTACAGGTCTGCAACCAGACGCACGCTCGAGCGACGGAACGCTCGCTCGAGCGAAGAAAAACCAGATCGCTCGAGCGAAGAAAAGTTCGCTCGAGCCAAGAAATGCAGCTCTCAGGTCCTGAACTAGACGCAATCGCTCGCTCGAGCGAATCCACTCTGGTTCGAGCCACCAGACACAAAACTCCACTCTCGCTCGAGCGACCAAAACCTGGCTCGAGCGAAGGACCAAAGACAGAAGCTCGCTCGAGCGAAGATCCAGAATTCTGGACAGCAACACTTGGCTTCCAAACACAACCAACCTGTAACAGACCTGCTCAACACATCCTATAACTCAAATACAAAGTAGGAAAGGATGTAAACAAGATAATAATCAACTACTAACATCTACAGACACACGTCCGGATCACTGTACAACAAGGGGTAAACCCGGGATCGCTATACACAAATTCCTACTAAATCAAAGTAAATGGGTTTCGTGGAACCCAACTAACTCTTCATATATGTGTGTATATATACATAGATAATATATATGTATAAGAAAAATCAACAAAACCCATAAAAATATACCCAAAATCCTACATGCATCTAGAAAAAAAACAAAGGGAAAATCCTCACAATTTGATTTTGGGAAAAAAAAATTGTAATCAATATATATACACACAATAACCCCCATTTGATTTGATTTGATAGAGAGTGAGACTTTGTTGGTGATGGTGGGGATGATGGGATGAAAAAAAAAAAATTTGAGTATCCAAATTTGTAGGGTCACCCATAAGTTTATTAGTGATTCTATTCACAAATAAATTCAGCACTAACAAAGTATCCTAATTTCTAAAATTTTAGGCTGAGATCTAAGTACCGAAAATTGGAAAAGAAATTTTAAATCACGGTAAGGACAAAGAATGAGAATTGGTAATTATGATCAATGAGATTGCAAAAATAAAAAATGAATGAGAATGACTTTATCTCTATCCAATTGGTCATTTTTGACAATTGCTTTTCGTGTACAAAAAGCCTAAGTTCAAGTTTGATTTGTTTTTGTATAATTTATTTTTTTAATTCTGACCCATAATTTATTTGTTTAAGGTTCCAATCTTGTTCTGATTTTTTTTTTTTTTAATGCATTCTCTCAGCTAAATTAATAATGTCCACTCTTAAAAGGATGCACATCATATTAATAAAATTTGTTTATTTATCACCAAAAAAAAAAAGATGCACATCATTGGACAATTATGAATTTTTATGATGAAAATTACCAATATTTGTGGTGTGTGTTAAAGTCAATTTGTGGTAAAATTATAAATTGCAAATTTATTGTGTGTGCACCAGTAAAAAAAATATATATATATATTTACGACAAAGTATATTTTAGATGAAGTTTAATCTCGGTTTTTTTTTTTTTCTTTTTTTGTGTGTGTGTAAATTCCATTGAAACATTTTAACAAACACTTGATAAGCAAGGAAGATAAAATGGTTATCAAACATTTTAGTAACAACCAAACGATAATACGGGCACAGCAACCATTCAATAGAGTAACTCAATACAATAGTCTCACAAATTCCTACTAAATCAAAGTAAATGGGTTAAGTGGAACCCTACTAACTCTTCATATATGTGTGTATATATACATAGATAATATATATGCATAAGAAAAATCAACAAAACCCATAAAAATACTATCAATTTAACTGAATTGAATAGGACATTGTTTTCCTATGCATTTTGTTAGTTTCTTTAGACCAAGAATCAAACCATCTAATTCAAGCAATCAATCAAAACCACACACATATGCAGATGCCAAACTAATAATATAAAATTTAAGCTAACGATGCACTGTTTTATGTCAATATCAATAACCTACCAATCAATAATACCAAGAACAAAAAGAGATTAGATTCCACAATAAACATAGTTAAATCATTACACTTTGAAAAAAAATAGAATTTGGAAATCAAATTGAAAGCAGGCTAACAAATACCAGGCCAATCATTAACACAAAGAAGTCATGAATTTGAAATCTTAGTAAATAAAAACTCCAACTCAACTTCTATAAGTATAAAACAAATTAAGTCATGAATTTACCTTTTATATCTATAACTCATGCCTCAACCTGAAATTGCTTACATTGGTAAAGTTTCAGCCTCAAACAAAATCCAAACACACGTGGGCTCAACTGGTGGTGTATGATGAGATTACAAATGTACATTAAATATTGGGGGGAAAAAAACAAAGGTGAGAAAGGTTCAAATGAAAACCTCTTTGTACAATAATACAATAACAACATACTAAAAACCCCAAAATCCCGATACTAATATACCAATAAAAGCACGAAATAACAAATCATTCACATGAAAAATATTTTTAAAAATCTAAGTTTGGGTGCTCACCTCGAAAAAGTTATTGAACCCATTAAATATAAATCTTTATAGAGAGAGAGAGAGAGAGAGAATTACCACAAATCAAAGATGTAGAGCATGTGTTGGTCTTCAAAATCAAAGAATCATGGAAGTCAGAAATTATTGAAATCAACTTCCAAACTGTCCATAATAGCTATCGACATTGGTGGATAAAAGAAAATAATTATCAACTTTCAAGAAAGCAATAATTAATTACCAAAGCCATTTGAATTTATAAGTGAAAACAAAGCAATACCACAACAAATTATAAAACAGAAATCCCAATGAATTTTAATTGGGTTTAAAGTTCTGTGTATGGTGGAGAGGATCACCACTTATATTTGAACAAACTTGCATGTGCTCAAATCATTAGAATGCTATTATTACAACCAGAAATTGGAAGTTATACCTTACCTTTTGAAGAATTTATGGATAAGCACAGAAAGATATTTGAATTGTTTTATAAGGGATGACCAACAAAAGGAAACATTAAAATGCTTTAGTAAGAATGCAAATCAAATACTTATTTTATCAAAAAAAAAAAAAAAAGAAAGACTGCAAATCAAATACTTACCGTAATGTTCGGATGCGAAAGGTTGTTAAGAAGTTTCACTTCTTCCTCAAGCTCTCTAATGTAAACCTATTAAGCAAATTTAAAGCAATGATTAAGATATATAGGACCACAAACACAATGTTTCATATACAAATTATCATATATGTAAATAAAGAAATTAAATTTGAAGTGATTTTCTACGTTGAAGCACTCTTACTGCAATTGAAACCTTCTTAGATACATATCAATACCAAAAACAATTGAAAAAACTAACTCAAAATAAATAAATATATCCAAAAGAATCACGATAAACAAAATACATCTTTTACAAATGAAGGAGCACCAAATCCAAAATTAGCAAGAGCACTTCTCAAAATAATAATAATAATAATAATAATAATAAAAATTATAAGAACATTACCCCAAAACAAAACCCACTGCTCACATCTGCTGTGCACTACAACTCATTATCATTCTGCAAATCACCACTGAATAATGTTCTAGATAAAGCTTAAGTAAATACAAAAGTATTCAATAAATACCAAAAATATTTTGTCTAATTTGAAACTACGAGTAAAAATATGATCATCTATTTTACTTTCAGCTTAATGTTAACAGTCAGGTTAACCATAATGTTCACATTAACCCATTTAATGTCAACAATCCTCAACCCATTTGACTAACATGAAATAAAAATGGGTGTTAACATGAAACCAATATTTTCCTTAACCCCCATTTGATTTGATAGAGAGTGACTTTGTTGGTGATGGTGGGGATGATGGGATGAAAAAAAAAAACAGAGTATCCAAATTTTTAGGGAAAAGATAAGTTAATTACTAATTTTATTCACAGATAAATTCAACACTAACAAAGTATCCTAATTTCTAAAATTTTGGGCTGAGATCTAAGTACCGAAAATTGGAAAAGAAATTTTAAATCATAGTATGGAAAAGGAATGAGAATTGGTAATTATGATCAATGAGATTGCAAAAATAAAAAATGAATGAGAATGACTTTATCTCCATCCAATTGGTCATTTTTGACAATTGCTTTTCGTGTACAAAAAGCCTAAGTTCAAGTTTGATTTGTTTTTGTATAATTTATTTTTTTAATTCTGACCCATAATTTATTTGTTTATAAGGTTTCAATCTTGTTCTGATTTTTTTTTTAATGCATTCTCTCGGCTAAATTAATAACGTCCACTCTTAAAAGGATGCACATCATATTAATAAAAAAAAATTATTTATCAAAAAAAAAAAAAAAGGATGCACATCATTAGACAGTTATGAATTTTTATGATGAAAATTACCAATGTTTGTGGTGTGTGTTAAAGTCAATTTGTGGTAAAATTATAAATTGCAAATTTATTGTGTGTGCACCAATAAAAAAAAATTATATTTATGACAAAGTACGTTTTAGATGAAGTTTAATTTCGTTTTTTTTTTTTTTTCTTTTTTTGTGTGTGTGTAAATTCCATTGAAACGTTTTAACAAACACTTAATAAGCAAGGAAGATAGAATGGTTATCAAACATTTTAGTAACAACCAAACGATAATAAGGGCACAACAACCATTCAATAAAGTAACTCAATACAATAGTCCCACAAATTCCTACTAAATCAAAGTAAATGGGTTTCGTGGAACCCAACTAACTCTTCATATATGTGTGTATATATACATAGATAATATATATGCATAAGAAAAATCAACAAAACCCATAAAAATATACCAAAAATCCTACATGCATCTAGAAAAAAAACAAAGGGAAAATCCTCACAGTTTGATTTTAGGAAAAAAAAACTGAAATCAATATATATACACACAATAACCCCCATTTGATTTGATAGAGAGTGAGACTTTGTTGGTGATGGTGGGGATGATGGGATGAAAAAAAAAAAAAATTGAGTATCCAAATTTGTAGGGTCACCCATAAGTTAATTAGTGATTCTATTCACAGATAAATTCAACACTAACAAAGTATCCTAATTTCTAAAATTTTGGGCTATTGGAAAAGAAATTTTAAATCACGATATAGAAAAGGAATGAGAATTGGCAATTATGATCAATGAGATTGCAAAAATAAAAAATGAATGAGAATGACTTTATCTCTATCCAATTGGTCATTTTTGACAATTGCTTTTCGTGTACAAAAAGCCTAAGTTCAAGTTTGATTTGTTTTTGTATAATTTATTTTTTTTGATTTTGACCCATAATTTATTTGTTTAAGGTTTCAATCTTGTTTTCATTTTTTTTTTTAATGCATTCTCTCGGCTAAATTAATAATGTCCACTTTTAAAAGGATGCACATCATATTAATAAAATTTGTTTATTTATCAAAAAAAAAAGAAAAAGGATACACATCATTAGATAGATATGAATTTTTATGATGAAAATTACCAGTGTTTGTGGTGTGTTAAAGTCAATTTGTGGTAAAATTATAAATTGCAAATTTATTGTGTGTGCACCAGTAAAAAAAAAAATTTATATTTATGACAAAGTATGTTTTAGATGAAGTTTAATTTCGTTTTTCTTTTTTTCTTTTTTTGTGTGTGTGTCAATTCCATTGAAACATTTTAACAAACACTTAATAAGTAAGGAAGATAGAATGGTTATCAAACATTTTAGTAACAACCAAACGATAATAAGGGCACAACAACCATTCAATAAAGTAACTCAATACAATAGTCCCACAAATTCCTACTAAATCAAAGTAAATGGGTTTTGTGGAACCCAACTAACTCTTCATATATGTGTGTATATATACATAGATAATATATATGCATAAGAAAAATCAACAAAACCCATAAAAATATACCAAAAATCCTACATGCATCTAGAAAAAAAACAAAGGGAAAATCCTCACAGTTTGATTTTAGGAAAAAAAAACTAAAATCAATATATATACACACAATAATCCCCATTTGATTTGATAGAGAGTGAGACTTTGTTGGTGATGGTGGGGATGATGGGATGAAAAAAAAAAATTGAGTATCCAAATTTGTAGGGTCACCCATAAGTTAATTAGTGATTCTATTCACAGATAAATTCAACACTAACAAAGTATCCTAATTTCTAAAATTTTGGGCTATTGGAAAAGAAATTTTAAATCACGATACAGAAAAGGAATGAGAATTGGCAATTCTGATCAATGAGATTGCAAAAATAAAAAATGAATGAGAATTACTTTATCTCTATCCAATTGGTCATTTCTGACAATTGCTTTTCGTGTACAAAAAGCCTAAGTTCAAGTTTGATTTGTTTTTGTATAATTTATTTTTTTTGATTTTGACCCATAATTTATTTGTTTAAGGTTTCAATCTTGTTTTCATTTTTTTTTTTAATGCATTCTCTCGGCTAAATTAATAATGTCCACTTTTAAAAGGATGCACATCATATTAATAAAATTTGTTTATTTATCAAAAAAAAAAAAAAGGATACACATCATTAGATAGATATGAATTTTTATGATGAAAATTACCAGTGTTTGTGGTGTGTTAAAGTCAATTTGTGGTAAAATTATAAATTGCAAATTTATTGTGTGTGCACCAGTAAAAAAAAAAAATTTATATTTATGACAAAGTATGTTTTAGATGAAGTTTAATTTCGTTTTTCTTTTTTTCTTTTTTTGTGTGTGTGTCAATTCCATTGAAACATTTTAACAAACACTTAATAAGTAAGGAAGATAGAATGGTTATCAAACATTTTAGTAACAACCAAACGGTAATAAGGGCACAACAACCATTTAATAAAGTAACTCAATACAATAGTTCCACAAATTCCTACTAAATCAATGTCAATGGGTTTCGTGAAACCCAACTAACTCTTCATATATGTGTGTATATATACATAGATAATATATATGCATAAGAAAAATCAACAAAACCCATAAAAATATACCAAAAATCCTACATGCATCTAGAAAAAAAACAAAGGGAAAATCCTCACAGTTTGATTTTGGAAAAAAAAAAAACTGTAATCAATATATATACACACAATAACCCCCATTTGATTTGATAGAAAGTGAGACTTTGTTGGTGATGGTGGGGATGATATGATGGGAAAAAAAATAGAGTATCCAAATTTGTATGGTCACCCATAAGTTAATTAGTGATTCTATTCACAGATAAATTCAACACTAACAAAGTATCCTAATTTTTAAAATTTTGGTCTATTGGAAAAGAAATTTTAAATCACAATACAGAAAAGGAATGAGAATGACTTTATCTCTGTCCAATTGGTCATTTTTGACAATTGCTTTTCGTGTACAAAAAGCCTAAGTTCAAGTTTGATTTGTTTTTGTATAATTTTTTTTTTATTTTGACCCATAATTTATTTGTTTAAGGTTTCAATCTTGTTTTCATTTTTTTTTTAATGCATTCTCTCTGCCAAATTAATAATGTCCACTCTTAAAAGGATGCACATCATATTAATAAAATTTGTTTATTTATCAAAAAAAAAAAAAAAAGGATACACATCATTAGACAAATATGAATTTTTATGATGAAAATTGCCAATGTTTGTGGTGTGTTAAAGTCAATTTGTGGTAAAATTATAAATTGCAAATTTATTGTGTGTGCACCAGTAAAAAAAAAAAATTTATATTTATGACAAAGTATGTTTTAGATGAAGTTTAATTTCGTTTTTTTTTTCTTTTTTTGTGTGTATGTAAATTCCATTGAAACATTTTAACAAATACTTAATAAGCAAGGAAGATAGAATGGTTATCAAACATTTTAGTAACAACCAAACGGTAATAAGGGCACAACAACCATTCAATAAAGTAACTCAATACAATAGTCCCACAAATTCCTACTAAATCAAAGTAAATGGGTTTCGTGGAACCCAACTAACTCTTCATATATGTGTGTATATATACATAGATAATATATATGCATAAGAAAAATCAACAAAACCCATAAAAATATACCAAAAATCCTACATGCATCTAGAAAAAAAAACAAAGGGAAAATCCTCACAGTTTGATTTTGGAAAAAAAAAAACTGTAATCAATATATATACACACAATAACCCCCATTTGATTTAATAGAGAGTGAGACTTTGTTAGTGATGGTGGAGTTGATGGGATGAAAAAAAAAAAATAGAGTATCCAAATTTGTAGGGTCACCCATAAGTTAATTAGTGATTCTATTCACAGATAAATTCAACACTAACAAAGTATCCTAATTTCTAAAATTTTGGGCTATTGGAAAAGAAATTTTAAATCACAATACAGAAAAGGAATGAGAATTGGCAATTATGATCAATGAGATTGCAAAAATAAAAAATGAATGAGAATGACTTTATCTCTATCCAATTGGTCATTTTTGACAATTGTTTTTCGTGTACAAAAAGCCTAAGTTCAAGTTTGATTTGTTTTTGTATAATTTATTTTTTTAATTTTGACCGATAATTTATTTGTTTAAGGTTTCAATCTTGTTCTGATTTTTTTTTTAATGCATTCTCTAGGCTAAATTAATAATGTCCACTTTTAAAAGGATGCACATCATATTAATAAAAAAAATTTATTTATCAAAAAAAAAAAAAAGGATACACATCATTAGACAGATATGAATTTTTATGATGAAAATTACCAATGTTTGTGGTGTGTTAAAGTCAATTTTTGGTAAAATTATAAATTGCAAATTTATTGTGTGTGCACCAGTAAAAAAAAAATTTATATTTATGACAAAATATGTTTTCGATGAAGTTTAATTTTGTTTTTTTTTTTCTTTTTTTGTGTGTGTGTAAATTCCATTGAAACATTTTAACAAACACTTAATAAGCAAGGAAGATAGAATGGTTATCAAACATAAAAAAAAGGGCACAACAACCATTCAATAGAGTAACTCAATACGGTCCCACAAATTCCTACTAAAAATCAAAGTAGATGGGATTCGTGGAACCCAACTAACTCTTCATATATGTGTGTATATATACATAGATAATATATATATATAAGAAAAATCAACAAAATCCATAAAAATATACCCAAAATCCTACATGCATCTAGAAGAAAAACATAGGTAAAATCCTCATATTGAAGATTTTAATATATATACACACAATATATATACACATATATACACACACACATATATATACACATTTTAAGAAAAACTGTAATCAATATATATACACACAATAGAGATGAGAGTATTACCTTTATTTTGCAAACAAAACCCTACTAATCTGGCTGCTAATCACCCATAAGGTGGGTTTCATATTGAAGAAACTGAGTGAGAGAGTGAGAGAGCTGACCTATTGAGCATTAAGAAACTGATGAGGCCATGACATTGAAAATCCTCTCCTCCAATCTGTGAGCCCTGAGAGTGAGAGATGAGAGAGACAGTCAGATTTTGAATTTTGAATGAGAGAGAGAGAAAGAGAGAGAGAGAGAGCCAGCTGAAGAGAAAGGTATGGAAGGAAAGAATGTATATCCACCGTAAGATGTGAACAAACAATCTCAACCATTGAAAGATAATTTGTCTCTTGGACATTTTGTAGCTGTTGGATTGAATTAATCTAAGGGTTCACATTTTGACAAGGGAACAAAAGTCCCATCACAATTCAAAAACGATCCTTCCTTATTATATAGATAGTTGATTAAGTTCTAATAGGATTAGGTTTTAATATAATGTAATATGTAATCAACTAGGTTTAGAGTTGATAAGAAAACAAAGAAAACAAAAAAAAGAGGGAGGGCAAGCCGTGAGAGAGAGAGAGAGAGAGAGAGAAGAGAAAGAGAGGGACGGGGGCAAGGAAAAAAAAAGAAGGAAAAAGAAAAAAAAAAAGATTAGGGTTTTGTTTTGGTGGCTCCATTAGTTCTCCAAATATTTCTTTGATCTTCAAAATAATATTGTGAGTACAAAACCCACTTCCCTTTATTTATGTTTAATTCGTTGTTTTTATTTATTTATTTATTTTTATTTGTTTGATGTTAGTTTGATTTTGTTTTTACATAAAGATGATAGATTAATTTTAATTATTTTGATTAGTTGTGGATGTAAGATTTAGGGTTTATAGATGATTGATTGATTTTAATTACTTTGTTTAGTTGTGTATGTAAGATTTAGGGTTTTTAGTTGATTAATTGATGTTAATTATTTTGATTGGTTGCGTATGCCAGGTTTGGATTTTTATATGGATTTATTTTATGGTTGTAATCACACTCATGGTTATATGAAATTAAAATTAATTAGAAACCCATAGATAAATTCCTTATACTCCACCATGACTCCATGGATTGTTGTTTTATTTAAGTGGTGGTGAGAAAGAGTGTATAAAAAAAAGTGAGGATTATGAGATTTATTTGAATGTTTTAGGCTCGGCATTGTTATGTTGTTCTCATGAGTGAAATGTTTTGTATATGTATATTGTTGCCTCGTTCTCATGAGTAGACGAGTGCTTTGATTTACGCGCGTACGTATATGCTAACCATCCAGGGAGTGTGAGTCAAACTCGGGACGATATTCCCGTGCAAGCTTGGCTTCGGAGCGGTGTTAGGTATACGGGAGGCACATGGGATATATGTGTAGACCGGAAGTAGAGGCCGACGTGGTGGAGTTAAGGTACAAAGAATTTAATTACGAGTTTATTATTATAGTGTGAATTGTATTGATTTGTACATGTTGGAAAATAGTAAACGACTTCGATAAATTATGAAATTTGAGCAGAGGCATGTATACGTGATTCTAGACAACTTTTGTGTTTTAGCTTGTTATTAAAAAGATCGATTAGAACTTATAATCGGATGATCTTGGTTATTGTCGGTTTGATTCATTTTAGCAATGAAGATTTTGGAGGCTGTTTTAACCCACGAAACGAGCTCATTTTTATTGGTTTCGCGTAAACTAAAGTAAAACGTTATTCTGTACACTTTTCATGTTTTGAACTTTTCTGAAAAAAATCATCTTAGGGCATTTTTTGTTCGTTTTCAACTTCAGATTTTTCGATTGAATTCCGTCTTGGTTTTTCTATCAAGTTTTTCTCTCAACCTGTTCAGTTTCTATTAAATTCCTTCTCGTTGTATTTTAGGAAATTTGATTCTGTACAACTTTCGTTCTTTGAGTTTTGATCAATTCGAATTATTTAAGTATGAAACGGTGCATTTTTATACTTTTTCAGCAAGTTACTTATGATTAAATTATACTAACTTTATTTGTTTTGCAGGATGGTGGGTCTTACTAATTTTTTTTATGCAGGGCTACCCATCATATTTTTATTTTTATTTTGTTTATTCTATACTTAATTTATATTTTGTTTTGTACGGGCAAGAAACTAAATGTCACCATATCTCGAGAAACTACCCATTTGTCTCAGTGCGGATGGAACTATTTGTCTTATCCCGTAACAAGAATTAAATGTATTTTTGTTTGTGTCTGGTAGACACATGGGTGTTAAATCTTGTACTCATACCAGTATACCTGTATACTGACTCGTTTTGTCTCTTGGCAACTCGGTGCGTTCTGTTTGAGCGCAGCCGAGCTTCCTTTGCAGGATTAGTTGGGGCTACGGTGGTGACGTGGAATTACTATAGTGTTGGACTTGTCGTTTGGACCTCTTTTGTTTTCTTGAGCTTAAGGTTGATATTAGTTTATATATTTATTATTTTTTTAATGACTTTAGTATTGGAATAATTTGGCATGGTTTGTAACCGTACATTATTTAAGTTATTTTGACTTTGTATTATTACTTTAATGTTGGAGGTATTGGTTAGTTATGAAATTATGGTGAATAGTTTGGTTGACGTTTAGTTTTTTTTGATTCACCCTAGGATTTGGATGATGGAATATTGATTGAGGTTTAGTCCTAATTTAATATTTAATTG
Source organism: Camellia japonica (assembly GCA_030407325.1). NCBI lineage: Eukaryota > Viridiplantae > Streptophyta > Magnoliopsida > Ericales > Theaceae > Camellia > Camellia japonica. The sequence goes on along the minus strand of JAPPVO010000019.1, from coordinate 21,106,605 downwards.
TTCGAATTTTGGGACGTGACAGCCGAGGCGTCTAATCAACCAAAATCCAAAAAGCCGAAATCTGGGGGGTCTTCTGAGCCTAAGCCCTCTGTTTTTCACGTGGACGAGCCTTGGACCTTGTCCATTAAGGTCGGAGACCGACCTCTTTTAGCCGGGGACAGTGCGCTCGACAGTCTGGAAGTCGGTGCCGCCTTTTCCAACTCTGTTCTCCTCCCAGCCAACATCAATCGGATGGCCGAGCTCTCCGAGTACGAAAACTATGCAATGATGATGCAACACTGCGTTTTGGTAAGTTTGCAGTATTTTGTAATCTGTGATCTAATTTCAACTCTGATTTCCATACTTAACGAATTTTCTTTCTCTTCTTGTAGGCCATCCAGCAGGGTCACTCCCTCGCAGTCAAAACAAAGGAGTTCAAGAAAGAGCTAACCAACAAAACTAAGAAGGTAGCCAAGCTCCTATCTTCCTTAAACAAGGCCGAGGCTCGCATCCGAAGCTTGCAGGACCAGGCAAAAGCTGCCCAACTGGCCCAAAGTAAAGCCGAGGATCGCACCGAGGCTGCCAAGAATATTGCCGAAGTAGCCCAGACCGAGGCAAAAAGAGCTAAAGAAAAGGAGGCCCAAGCCCAAACAGAACTGCAAACGGTGCTTGCCACTAAGGTGGCCGAGATAAAGAAGACGAATGAGAAGGCCTATGCCAAAGGGGCAGCCGACGTCTATAATGAATATAAAAAGCAAGTCAAACATGCATGCAACAGGGGTCACACCCATGGTTGGATGGCTGCTTTGAAGGAGTTGGCCATCCCTGATGACTCACCTCTCTAGGACGAAAGTCGACTTGTCATGCCATTCTCTCCCGCTCCAAGCCAGTCTGAGGATGAGGCTGAGGGGGACGAAGAAGCCGAGGTCGAAACCGATGCCGAAGGTTTTGCTGGGGCCAAATCCTCAACTCTGAATGAGCAAGTCCTAGACTTGACTCAGGATGAAGAGAATGAGGTTCAAAAGACCATTTCCGAGGTCGAGATCGAGACTACCAACAAGAGCCTAGATGACACCCTGCGTGAGATCGACGCCGAGGTCCAAGCTGAAAGGTCTGCCCAGTTGCCTGCTAAGGCTACCACAACGCCAATTACCAAGGCAGGGCAGACTATGGAAAATGTCGGAGATGCATGAACTTAGGATTTTCGCCCTTTTGTACTTTTTCTTCTTACTTTCGAATATTTTGTAATATTTTGCTATCTGAGTTTTTCTTTTGACCGATGTGCCCGTTTGTAATTTGAACAAGTAGTTTCCTTGGCCAGGCCGAAGTGCCTTTATCTTTGAAATAGTTTCTTCTATGAATGCATACTTTCCTTTGGCTATATGTTTACTGCTATTCTCTTTATGCCTTGTATGTTTGTATGCTTCTCCATACTTAGAATATTTTTCTACTTCTTCAAAGCACAACTTAACTGTGTAATCACCTCAGGGTGGGGTACTATGGATATAAACCTTGATTGTTTGTTTCGGCCAACAATTGGAATACCTAAGCTAACACTTAAAAATGTTTCGAAACATTTTTACCAGTGCTGTTTCTTTAAACTTTATTTAGTATACTTGTTACTTACTGTCTTCTATCAAGACTTCACCCTTCCAACCCTTCCAAGCTTGGTAACCTAGTTGGTTATCTCGGGTAATATATACCTCGGATACTTCTTTCACTATTACCTCGGCTAACTTCAACTTGTAAATTTTTCTGAAATTTCAACAAGTGTTTAAGCCAATACTAACTTGTAAATTTTCCTAAAATCAAGTTCCAAACTCTTAAGTTTATTTATCACTCCAACTCTATGCCCCTTAATGTGAACCTAAGTGCCACTTAAGTTCACATTATACGTTTATAGTCTTTCGCCGAAATCAGATTCAAACAAAGACTAGCCGAGGTGTACCACCTTGGTTTCTTTGTTAATCCAACTAAAGCTCACTTAGTTCCATGGCAAGCCTAGATTAGTTCAACTCTATTCTATGCAAGTATAATTCAATTATGCCATATAATAAGTCTAAGTTATTCGTCATGTTTCATTTGGAAACATCGCCAACTTAGTTCAACTCTATTATAGGCAAGTATAATTCAACTCTGCCATATAATAAGTCTAAGTTATTTGTCATGTTCCATTTGGAAACATCGCCAACTTAGTTCAACTCTATTACATGCAAGTATAATTCAACTCTGCCATATAATAAGTCTAAATTATTCGTCATGTTCCATTCGGAAACATCGCCAACTTAGTTCAACTCTATTATATGCAAGCATAATTCAACTCTGCCATATAATAAGTCTAAGTTATTCGCTATGTTCCATTCAGAAACATCGTCATAGGATTAGTTAGTCCTATAGCACAAAATTCAAAAATCAAACTAACATTTTATTATTACTTGGGCTAATAAAATTATGATATAAACTTCGCAAAAACAAAAAACTAATGATAAAAAAACTTCAAGTTACAAGTGTTCTAGGGTCTTGGAAACTCTTAACCCTCAGTGTCTTTAAGCCGATATGCCCCATTGCCGACAACTGAGATGATTCTATAAGGCCCCTCCCAGTTTGGGCCAAGTTTTCCCTCCCTAGGATCCTTCTTGTTGCCGACGACCTTTCTTAGGACGAGGTCCCCAACCTTAAACTCTCTTGGGTTGACCTTCTTGTTGTAAACCCTAGCAAATTGTTGCTGGTATGCCCCAGCCGAATTGCTGCTTTCTCTCTTTTCTCCTCCAGTAAGTCTAGATCTCGAGCCAAGAATGCCTCATTAGTCCCATTTTCTACTCCTTGGGTTCTGATCCCAGGGATGCCGACTTCTAGTGGGATAATTGCTTCAGTGCCATAAGCCATGGCAAATGGAGACTCCCCAGTTGATCTTCTTGGCGTAGTCCGATATGCCCAGAGTACATTGGGCAACTCTTCTACCCATTTTCCTTTTGCTGCTTGTAGCCTCTTTTTGATCCCATCTAAGATAGTCTTATTGGATGCTTCTGCTTGACCATTGCTCTGAGGAAAACTTGAAGTAGAGTAGTAGTTCTTGATTTTATACTTTGCACAGAAGCTTTTGATTAACTTACTGTCAAATTGTGTACCATTGTCTGCTATTATTGCCCTTGGAATCCCAAACCTAGTGATGATGTTTTTCCATATGAAGTTTTTCACATTAATATCTCAAATCTTCGTAAGGGGTTCAATTTCTACCCACTTCATGAAATAATCAGTTGTTACCAGCAGAAAATTCCATTGCCCAGTTGCTTAGGGCAGTTGTTCAGCAAGATCCATGCCCCACTGGGCAAATGGCCAAGGACTAGATACTGGGTCCAAATCTACTGCTGGTTGATGTATCAAAGATGCAAACATTGACACTTTTCACACTTTCTAACGTAGGCTTCTGCATGTAGGGCCACCAGTACCCCTGAGTAATGGCTCTATGAGTAAGTGATCTGCCCCAACATGGCTTCTACATACTCCTTCATGTATTTCATACAAGAAATCTTCAACCTGGGAGGGATGCACACATCTCAAAAGGGGACCAGTGAAGGATCTCCTGTAGAGATGGCCATCCGCTACTAGGCTAAACTTGGTCGACTTCAACCTGATCTTATGTGTCTCTTTTTAGTCGTCTGGCAGCTTGCCATCCCTAAGGAACATCACTATTGCATCCATCCAACTTGGACCCATCTCTACATACATTACTTCGTACTCTGTGATCAATGGTTCCACACTTAGGCCTGACAAATAATCAACCATTATTGTCCTTGCCTCCCCTGATTTCATTCTATTAGCCAGGTTAGCCAAGGCATCGGCGTGACTGTTGTCATTTCGACTAACCTGCTGTAGCCGGCAATCTTGGAATAATGCTAGCAGTCTAACAACTTCTTTGACATAAGCCATCATTCTTTTATCTTGGGCTGCGTACTCACCTATTGCCTGATTCACAACAAGTTAGGAGTCACAGAAGACTACCACCTCATCGGCTTCCATTGCTGCTGCTAACTTCAACCTTACGATCAGTACCTCATACTCCACTTCATTGTTTGAGGCCTTGAACCCCAAACGAATAGACTGCTCTAACATTTGCCCATCTGGTGATACTAACACTACTCCTGTCCTCGCTCCTTGCCGATTTGAACTTCTATCAACAAACAAGCAGAAGGAGTCGCCGATGTAGATGTCACAGGGCTTTGGTTTTTCTTCTATTTTTCTTGAGTGGGGTTTTTTGGCCCCTGCTGGGTTTCTTCCTGCTCTCTTGGGCACCCCAAGCCGCTGTTCGCCGGAGTCCGACGTGGGATGCCACCAGGTGTGAACTCGGCCACAAAGTCGGCCAAAACCTAGCCCTTAATTGCTATTCTGGGCCTAAATTCCAAGTCATATTGGCCCAATACTACTGCCCATCTGGCTATCCTGCCTGTCAGATCTTCTTATTACAACAGGGACTTCAAAGGATGCTCAGTCAATATCACGATCTTGTGGGCTTGGAAGTAGTGATTCAATTTCTTTGAAGCATTACTAGGGCTAGTGTCAATTTTTCTAGGGGTAAGTACCTGGTCTCTACGCTTGTTAAGGTTTTACTTACATAGAATACTACCATTTATTCTCCCTTCTCTTCTCTGATTACCACTGCACTCACTGCGTGCTCTGAAACTGCCAAGTATAAGAACAGTTCCTCTCCTGGTACTGGATTTGAAAGAACTAGAGCTGTTCTTAGGTACTTTTCAAGTCGGTTAAGGTGACTTCTGTCCACAAAAAATCTGTGGCCTTCTTTAACAAACTAAAAAATGGTTTACACTTATCTGAACTTCTGCTTATAAACCTGTTCAGGGCTGCAGCCCTTCCAGTCAATATTTGCACTTGTTTTTGCCAATGTTGGGCTTTTCAAGTCAAGGATGGCCTTGATTTGATCCGGGCTTGCTTCAATACCTCTTTTGGTAACCAAGTATCCCAGAAATTTACCAGACCCGACTCCAAATGCGCATTTCGAAGCATTGAGTCGGAGTTGATATGTCTTTAGGATGTCAAAAACTGCCTTCAAGTCGGCGAAATGATTCTCAGGTTTTTTAGTCTTCACAACCTTATCATCAATGTACACTTCTACTGACTTGCCAATTAGATATCTAAACATTTTGGTCACTAACCCTAGTAGGTTGCACTTGTATTTTTTAGTCCGAAAGGCATCACTTTGTAGCAATACAGCCCTTTTGGGGTGATAAACGTAGTCTTCTCCTCATCAGGAGGATACATTGCTATCTGGTGGTATCCCTTGTAAGCATCTAGGAAGCCCATCCTTCTATGCCCTAAAGTGACATCTACTAACTGGTCAATCTTAGGAAGTGGAAAACTGTCCTTGGGAAAAGCCTTATTCAGGCTGGTGAAATCAATATAAACCCTCCACTTGCTGTTCTTCTTTTTCACCACCATAGTGTTGGACAGCCAAATAGGATAGTTCACCTCGCAAATGGCTTTGGTTTCCAGCAGTTTGTCTACTTCTTCCTCAACTGCCTCTATATGCATCAACGTCGGCCTCCTCACTCGCTGGATGACAGATTTAGCCGGCCTGTCTACATTGAGCATATGGCATGTGACCTCGGGGTCAATGCTTGGTATCTTGTATGGCGTCCAGGCAAATACTTCTATGTTGGCCCGTAAGAAAGCTTTCAACTCCCTTTCCTCATCCTCGGCCAAGCCTGAGCCGAGATGAAGAAGTGTTCTTCATCCCCTTCTTGGACCAAAATTTTCTTCATAGCTTCCTCACTCTTCTCGGCTGGTTCTTTGCCGACATCATCTATAACTTCCATGTCTTCGTCTTCAAATTTTGTTGTTTTTGTCTCTCGCATGTTGCAGGTGGATTTCATTGCTGCCATGGAGCAATTTTTTGCCTGCACCTGATCCCCTTTGACCTCCTCAATTCCATGCTCCGTTGGGAACCGCAACAGTTGGTGCAATGTTGAAGGAACAGCCCCCATTGCGTGTAGCCATGGTCTTCCCAAGATAATATTGTAAAGGGAGGGGGTGTCAATTACTGTAAACTTTTTGCTTAATTTCTTGGTGCCCGCCTGTACCTCCAGATTCATTGTCCCTAGCGGCCATGTCGACGTTCTATTGAACCCAACCATAGGGCTGTTGGACTACTTCAAATCATCGCGATGAAGGCCAAGCTCCTTCTAACACCTGACATACATGATGTCACAAGAGCTGCCTTGGTCGATCAGAATGCGCCTTACCTGGTATTCTCCAACCTTGAGGGTTACCACCAGAGCATCGTTGTATGGATGTTGTACCATGTCTAGGTCTGCCTCAGTAAAAGACATCATCGGTCCTTGGTACTCGTTTGTCTAGGCCTCTTTTGCTGGACTTGACACACATGCTATAAGTGTTTACCTTCTAGGTCTCTTCTCATATATCATTCTCATTAACCCTTGAGTGGATCACATTGATCACCCGAGGTTTTGGTTCCTGTGATTGTGGCAGAGGTGGTGCTGCCGGTGCCTGGGGCAATCTCGCCTGCTCTTCTCTCATTCTGGCTTCATCTACTAGGTCCCTCAAGTGACCCTATCTGACCAGATCTTCCAAGTGCGCCTTCAGGGCTCTGCACCCCTGAGTCAAGTGCCCATCCTCATTGTGGTAAGCATAGTGCTTCCCAAGACTTCTCCCTATAAATTCGGCAGGAATCCTCTTCGACGCTCTATAATATGGCTGGTTCCTGATCCTTTCTAGAACTTTATAAACCGGGATCCGGAACACAGTGGTGACTGCTTGTGCAGCCTTCAGTCCTGTTTCTTGCCTATTAAATCCAGTATTACCTCAGCCTCGCTTCGGCGAACCGTTTCTCTTTTCTGCTTTTGTGCCTTTGTTCCCGGCGTATCCTCTTCTACTCTGGCATATTTCTCGATCCTTGCCATGAGCTCCTCCATACTTTTTGCCAGAGTCTTTGTTAGCAACTTCCGAAGCATGCAGTCATCCTCCAAGCCATTCTTAAAAGACACGACTGCCAACTCTTGGTTGCATCTTGGTATTCGGTTGAACACCTCATAATATCTTTTGGCATAAACCCTGAGGCTCTCACTCTCGCCAATTTTCAAAGCCATCAGGGAGTCTGCCCTTAATGGTTACAACTTGTTTGTGACAAACCTGGCTATGAACATCTCGGCCAGGCCTTCTCAACTCTTCATAATTCATTTCGGCAACTTATGAAACCAATCCGATGCAATTTCCCCAAAGGATAAGGGGAACACCTTGCACAGCAATAGTTCGTTCTCGGCATAAAAGGCCATTGAATTCAGATATAAGCCTATGTGAAAGTTCGGATCAGACTTACCGTCATATATCTGGAATCTCGGCATATGGAACCTTTTTAGGGTCTCAAACCTATCCAACTCTACTGAGAACGGCGTTCTCGGTTTGACGGGTGATGTAGTCCCTCAAATCCTCCTTAGTCCGACTAGGAGCTCGGCTGTCAACGAATTTCAGCCTTTTTTGTACGCTGCTCCCAGTGTCGTTATGCGTCCTCTTGGACTTCTCTTCATTCATCGTGTCAAAACAAAGTTCCTTCCCTTGAACATGCCGATGTTCCTTGCATAAGTTCCCTTGGTATGAGGCGTCCTCTGAGACCCTCTTCTCATTGACTCTGCTCGCGCCGGCATCCCATGAAGGCCGATGCAAGCGTTCCTTCACTCTGTCATGCTAAGGGACTGCTAGAATTACTTTCTGCCTCCTTTTTCTAGGTGTCGTTCTTGGTCGCTGGAATCGGCATGTCCTTCAATGGAAACAGTGGCTGCATGACATTATTCCGCATCATGAAGTTGACAACTGATTACAGGTCTGCCAACTTGTTTGCCATTCCCTTCATCTCGCCGTCCCTCCTCAGGCATCTATCTTTCCATACCTGGAGGTCGCTTTCGTTGTAATACTTGTCTCGGTCTACATTCTTTGGTGCGGCTCCCTTCTTTGGTGCGCCTCCCTTTTGGCCGACGTCTTTCTCCTTGGGATTCTGATCCCATGTTCCTTCGTTATGGTTTTCTTCCTCCATGTTTGGATCGGCATGCTTACCATTCCCACTAAGGATGTCGTCCCCGATCTTCTCTTTTTGTCCGTCGTTGGCCATCTATTTTCCTTACGTTTCCACAGACGGTGCCAAATTATGGGTGTTGATTTTTGACCACACAACCAAAAGGGGAACTTAGTTGGAAAGCATCGACAGAATAGATTAAGCCCGAACAACCTGCCACAGAAAAATAAGAATCCGGCGGTGATTCGTCCACCTGGGAGCACTCCGACGATCAAGTTAGTAATCAATATCTTTAAGAGATAGCAAATTGTGTTTTAACTCACAAAAAAAAAAACTCACTTCAGACCCACAAGGGTGCCTTGCCTGCAGAAGCCTAACTTCATGGACTTAGGCTCAATACTCATCTTGGACTCTCGGCTAGATAGGGATAAACTCCCTAAGAGCTTTATCTTTATTCAGACTGAGATCCTCATAACTCTTGTTCCTTATTCGCTCGTCTCGGATTCCGGTATCTTCACAGATAACCTCGGCATCAAGACCAGGCCACGTGGCACCTCCGCTGACACTCCGGCGTCACCTTGGTCACGTGCTGTCATTCACAAAATATGTCCCCACGTTAAGATATTTATAAACCATAATAAATGATTAAATTAATTTAATGTCACCCTAATCAAATGTTTCTTAACGGTGAAAAGGATTTTGAAAAGACAATCATGGTGAATTAAATAGGGGAAATATCAAATTAGTGTAATTTTGTAAAAATAATTACTACTTAATGATAAACTTTATAAATATAAATAACTAAAATTATAAATTTTTTCATAAATTTATATATATAATTTTTTTTTGTCAAAGTCCCACTAGGTGCAATTACCCAATTAAAATACTGTTGCTACATGATTGAACTTAGGGGTGCAAACTTGGTCCGGCTCGGCCTGGCTCATGTCAGGCCTCGTGAGCTCCCGCTAAAATTCGGCCCGGCCCGACCCATGGGCCAGAAAATTAGGTCTTTGCCCAAGCCCATGGGATTTGGGCCTTGGATGGACTTGGACTCGGTATTGAATATTTTTTTCTATTTTTTTACCAAAATTTTATTTTTTTTCACAAAAAAATGACACTGGGCCTCAAACAAGCCAGACTTTAAGTGGGTCTTGAGCAGACCGATAGGCGGGGTCCACAGGCTAGGTCAGACTTTAAATAATGACCCAGGCCTAGGGTCCCGGACTGGGCTCATGCCTAACCCAGCCTAATTATGTCGGGCCCACCCCAAGCCGCAAGCAGGTTTCAGGCCACCCACGGGCCGCGAACTATTTTTACACTCATAATTGAACCTTGTGGGAATGAACACATAGGTGTCATCTGATGAGATTTTTTTTTTTTAGTTTTTTGGGTTAAAGTAGTTAATAAAAACAAAATAGATTAAAATAGTCAATAAAAAAAATGTCACATCTAACTATAATCATTTCACTTTTTTTCTCACAATCATCAAATCAACTATAAAAAAAATCAATTATCTTCTCAAACATAACTATTTTAATTAGGTTAGTCAAAAAGCCAAATAACTAACTAAAATAACCAACTTCTAAAACAAGATCATAATATAAAAATATATATATATATATATAAGCAATGTTTTAAAAATCGGACCGGTGAGTAAACCAGAAAAAGGATCGGGTGGACGGGTCACCGGTTCAACCATCGGGTTAAACCGGAATTGAACCATGATGTCATAAATATATTAAAATTATATTTAAAAAAATGTAAGTAATAAAATTATAAATTAAATAATTAAATAATCTTAGGTATTTCTCCTAATACTTTTTTTACTAAAAAATATAAAAATATATTTTAAAATATTATTAATTTTAATTTTGGAAGAAAAAATCAAATATTTAATATTCCCTCCATATAATTTTAATTCAAATAATTTGATTGAAAGAAGAGCAAAAATTTTGGAGGAATATCAAAATTTTAAGTTTCCCTCCAATAAATTTGATTAAATCTCACATAGATTTCTTGAGTTTTTTTGGAAGAATTTTTTTCTTATAAATAAGTAAAGGCTTTTACAATAATTTCAAACTCTCAATGGGATTCCTCACAAGAGGAGACCCTTGAAAGAGAGTTTCTAATTAAAATTTCTTATATATATATATATAATAAGAAAAGAAAGAAAGAATAAAAAAAAGGAAAAAAACAAAAAACAAAAAATTGATTTTATTGACCTGGTGAACTATCATCGGGTTAACCAGTTTGGCAATTCAATCGCCGATTTTCCTGGTTCTCTCAAAATAAGCCGGTTTTTCCCTTTGAACGGTTTAGTGGGTGTATTCGAACCGAAACCCCGACCGATCGACGGTTCAACCAGCCGATCCGATCCAGTTTTTAAAACTTTGTATGGAAGGGAATTAATTAATAATGCACCATTGATTATTCTATAATATGTTTAAATTGAGAAATCAAATAGAATTAAGGAGAAATTACTCATAAGTCCTATATAGGAAAATGTTACTCTATCTAGTCCTGAGTATTTTTTTATAAACCATTTAGTCCTTTTTTTTACATTACAATATCATCATCAAAACAACATCAAACATCATCATCAAAACAACATCAAACCTCACAACATCATCATCAAACAACATCAAACGTCATCATTAAAACAACATTAAGATTATTTCAAATATTTCTAGGAAAATTGATTTAAAAAAGAAAAGAAAAGAAAAAGGAGATCTGTGATCGCAATAAAAAATTACCGCCATAGATAGGTTTGCTGAGATATCAAATTCGCTCCATTATTGATAGGTAGTTGACAAATCAAAAACTAACCCACACCACACTTGAAGTTCTCAATTGAGTTGAGATCCCCTGTAGTGCAATTTGTCACCAAACAAAAACCAAAAGAAAAACAACAACAGAGCACAGAACCTTCACACGTCGCAGAGATCGGATCTGTTCCGATTCGGCTTTGTCGACCTCTCATGATCTGTGTTATAAATCTAATGTTTGAAATATTATTGTAATTTTTCACGATGTTTGAAATCTAATTTCAAACATTGTAATTTTTGTTGTATCGCTGGTGGGATTCAAAAACTCAGATTCGATGATGTTTTGTTTATGATGTTCTGACGTTGATGTTCATGATGGTAAACATTAGATTATCGAAATCTAATGTTCATGATGGTAAATGAATCTGATGTTTCATTCTACAATTTCAAACATTATTGAAATCTAATGAACATTATGTTTGAAATCTAATGTTTGAAACATTATTGTAATTTTTCATGGTGTTTGAAATCTGATGTTTGAAATCTGATTTCAAACATTGTAATTTTTCACGTTATTGTAATTTTTGATGTTTGAAATCTGATGTTTGATATCTAATTTTTGATGTTTGAAATCTAATTTTTCACGATGTTTGTTCATGATGTTCTGACGTTGATGTTCATGATGGTAAACATTAGATTATTGAAATCTGATGTTCATGATGGTAAATGAATCTGATGTTTCATTCTATAATTTCAAACATTATTGAAATCTGATGAACATTGTAATTTTCAACGATGTTTGAAATCTAATGTTTGATGTTGGATGAATAATGTTTGATGTTTGAAAAGAAGGGAAATCTAAAAAATGCTTATAGTAAGCTTCTTGGGAAATAGGACCTATTAGTCCAACAAAAAATTTTCAGGACTAAATGAGTTAACATTTCCAAATTTAAAATTTATTGGTGCTTTGCCCTAGAATTAATTGATAATGCACCATTGATTATTCCATAATAAGTTTTAATTAAGAAATCAAATAGAAATGGTAATTAACAAAAGCCCGACGCAGGCCTATGCTACACTAAAAAAAGAAAGTCTGTTAAAGTTATGAAGTAACTTAGCCGTTTACAAAAGGAAAGCTGTCCGTACAAAGTCACGTCAGTTATGGATATAGACTAGACTATAACGGACAGAGTCTTAGACTTCGTTTGGCAAGATAGATTGACCTTTTAACTTTTTAATTATTTTAGCATAATTTAGGGCCGGCCCTGGGCATGGGCCAACCAAGCCATGGCCTAGGCCCCTCAAAATAGACCCAAAAAAGGGCCCCCTCTTATTATGGTTTAGTATAATATATTATGTAGGTTTTAAGCTAAAAAAAAAATTAAAAAGGCCCAAACTAACTTAAAACAAATTGACCCATTAAAAAATTGAAAGGCTCATTCAAAAAAATTAACATTGTTATCCATTGAAAATAGACCAAAAAAAGGATCCCCTCTTATTATAGTTTATTGTAATATAAGTATGTTTTAAATCCAAAAAAAAATTAAGAAAGGCCCAAACTAACTTAAAATAAATTGATCCATTAAAAAATTGAAAGGTCCATTTAAAATAATTAGCATGGTTATCCACTGAAAATAATTTTGTAAAAAAACTAGATTATGCAAGTATGATTGATTTATTTGCTTCTAAAAATGCAAGAAGAACGAGAATTAAGCAACACTTATTAGTTGTTGTTGTAATGTAATACTAAATATTTTTTGTGATTTTGACACAAGTCTTTTGTCTTTTTACCTTCATTTTTTTTTTCATTTTTTTTTTCATTCAATGAAAAAAAAATGTGAAGGCCCCAAAAATTTATTAGTTGATTATCGGCTTTGGGCCCCGAAAGTCTCAGGGCCGGGCCTAGCGTAACTAATTTGGCAACTCGGCTAAAAGTCATTTTTTTGGCTTTTTGGCCTTTTTAGGTCACATTAACTTTTTACCTTTTTACATATTTTTTTCTAAAAAAGTTATATATAAAAAAAAAAAACCAGCCTTTAACTTTATTCTCAGAACAAGCCTAAGGGTTGTTTTGGGAAGTTGGTTTTTTTTTTTATTTAATTTTTTTGAAAAAACGTATAAAAAAGTAAAAAGAATAATGTGATTTAAAAATAGGTTAAAAGTTGGCTTTTGACTTTTTTTGATCTTCCCAAAAAAGGCATAAGGCATCGTTTGGCATTGACTTTTTGGCTAAAAAAGTAGAAAAGATAAAATAGATTAAATGAGTTAATAAGACAAAATGTCACATTCAAACTATAATCATTTAACCTTTTTTCTTTTTCTTTTTCTAACGAAAATAGAAAAAGGCAAAAAAATCAAACCAAACCAACTTTTAGTCCAATCTAAAATAGCTAAAAAGTCAAAATGCCAACTAAAAAAGCGAATTACTAAACGGCAACTAAAAAATTCGTTTGTGTTGGCTCTTTGGATTTTTGTGAAAGAAAAAATAAAATGATTGTAATTTGAATGTGACATTTTATCTTATTGATTTTTTAATTTATTTTATCTTTTTGTAACTAATTTAGCCAAAAAACTAAAAAAATCTACATCCCAAACCACAGTTAAACTATAGACCGAGACTACACTGAAGAATAAAGAAGTCAAGGAATGAAGCTGCGAACCATCTTCAATGGTTACTCAAACTTTTCATCAAATTTGAATTTGATAAAAAATGAATCATTTTCCTACTTCAATGATTTCATCAAATAGGTATCAAACTGATGATCAATATGCCTTTCATCAAATTACTGTTCATTGTCATTGTCGGATGTTCCCTTAGATGTCCTCCCGAATGACCATCTTAAGGCAAAAATTTATAAAAAAAATTATACCGGCCGATCGTCTGGTAGCTTTATGACACTCCAAAACCCTTCGACGGAGAACTTGATATCAAACAAAAATTTCTAAAAAATTAATGCAAATGCTCTAATAACCTGTTGAATAGGAGGGGCAAAGCTTTTTGTTAAAAGTTGTTTTTGTTCTTTGCAAACAAACAGTGACAATCGCAGAACATGAATCAGTCCTGTGCAATTTTGTTTAAAAAATTAAAAAAATAAAAATAAAATCTACCAAATACAGCCCCCGGCGAGGATCGAACTCGCGACCTTTCGCTTACGAAGCGAACGCACTACCACTATGCTACGGAGGCTTGTTTGCTTGTTCAATGTACATAAAAATTATAATATATATAACAAAATACTGTTGTCTCATCAAAATATCGAAAACCCTAAAAACCACTGCGTCGGTAGGGTTGAGAGAGGAGAGAGAGAGAGAGAGAGAGAGAGAGATGTGCGGAATCGCTCTCATTGTCTGTGGTGTTCGCATCGATTTATCAGCTTTGCTTCCCATTTTCAGTACTAGTTCACTTCCTCAAGCTGAACAAGTAAGCAATCTTATAACTTTTCATGATATTCTCTCTGTCAATTTCGTTGTTTTGTCGATCTTGATTAATGCAATCTACCATATTTGTGTATTGAATGTAATCTAGCCTTAGTATGAGAACACTTTTTGTTAAATTGAAAATTGTGGATTCTAATTTTTTTTTTTTTTTTTTTTTTAACACTGAATTATATTATAGCAATTGGGTATTTCAATTGTACTTAAAAAAAAAAAAAAAAAAAAAAAAAAAAACTAAAACTTTTAAGATATTATTACTTAATTTTGAAGTTGAAAGTTGTCTTGTATTGAGCATTTTAAAAAATAAATAAATGTAGAACTCAACATACAGTGACAAGAAATGCCATTTTTGGCAATGCGGAAGGATACAAAACTAAATACCAACATGTAGAGGTCAATGAGACGAACAAAGTTTGACGAAATAGGAGTTGGAAATTGAGACGTGCTTGTTTACTATTTACGCATCAACACGGCGCGTCACACCCATTTGAGTATATCAAAATATGAAGGACCAAAAAATGGGAATCACATTTTTAGTTGTTGTGTATGGTTGATATAAAATTGTTTCAATTTAGTTGTTGTAGCATGCTCTGATCCTACTACATCATGTATAACTGCATGGGCATACTGCATTAGTATTGGATCACATACTTTTCTTTTTCACGTCACAAATTGACTTGGAATGACCTGTATTTAATCTGTAAAATGACTTATATTGTCTATCCTAAAAGGTCATTTGTTCCGAGGCTTTACTTTCTGTTGGGTATTGAGACTTTATTTTAATTTTTTTTGGCACACCAGCCATTGTTTTCTATAAATGATATCAAAGCAGCTTTAAGGAGACGAGGTCCGGATAGCTTGGGAAGCAAGAAAGTTTTTCTTCATTCAAAGATTCCATCTTCTGTTGAGGGACAAGATATTTTCTCTCTTACAGTGGAAGAAGAGGCAATCAAGGGTGATTTACATTATAACGCTAATTCATGCCATTGCATCTCTTCTGCAAGTGAAGAACCTTGTATGCTAGACAATGATTTTGATAAACCTAAGTGTGTTGCCGAACTGTTTTTTCTTGGTGCCACATTACAACTTAGGGGTATAAATCCTATTATTCAGCCGCTGGTGGATGCAGCTGGAAATATCCTTGTTTATAATGGTATGCTTTCGACGCTTATACGAGTTATATCGGGTTTATGGTTTGTGATAGAAGAGCCCTTATGTCATATGAAGTTTTTTGAAAATGTCATTTCTTTGTTCACCATTTTTTAGTTCATGTTACTTGTAAATGTATCGAGTTACTTGTTAACACTATGGCCTCTGCACTACTTTTACCATGTGCATTTTTGACAATTTAGTTCAGGTCACTGAATTTGCAAGTTAATTTTGGGGCTGTTTGTTGATTTTGGGACTTTTTATTATTATCTGTGTACAACTTCTCAATTACTAATTCACAAATGATATTTCTTGAAAATTTATTTTCTTGATATTCTTGCAGTAGTAGCTTGTATGAGTTAACTCTACTCTCAAGTCTCAAGGTGGCACCTTGACTTGCTATGACCAGGAAGTTGTTTGTTTTTGGATCATATTTTATGGAAAGTTAAGACTATACAATTTAATCAATTAGATGAAATTGTTTATACGATTAGTTAATGGACACATTTGCTTTCTATCTTCTTCTTCTTTTAACTATTTAACCTTTTTTTTTTTTTGGTTTGTCAGTCACATTATGTTTTTCATTGCTTCTGTTTAGTTTGTGTCCCGAATATAATGTATTTTAATTCCTTCCTTGTATCTTTTAGGTGAAATATTTGGAGGAATTTATCTCAGCAGTGATAGCAATGATGGTGAAATTCTTATGGAATCTCTTGGAAAGTGCTGTTCCTGCAGTTCTCATGGACAAATGGAAGCATGTCATGGTAGCGAGAAGGGGCAAAATTCTGTTCCTAATCTTCTTTCAACAATTAATGGGCCATGGGCTTTAATCTATTGGCAGGTAACTTTAAGTGGTAAGTTTCTATTTGTAATGACTCCACTTGGCAAATGATTTGTTTTTTTCTACGAGTCTATTTTGTGAAGTTTTACTTGGATTGTCATGTATAGGCTAGTTCAAGAACCATATGGTTTGGTCGAGATGCTTTTGGAAGGCGGAGCCTTCTTGTTCACTGGCCAACTTCCAAGGACTCCAGGCTTCTTCTAACTTCTGTATCGCCACCTCACTCCATTGATAAGAGTTCTGGTATATGGTGCTCGGTCATCTCTTGCTTTCTATATTTTTCTATTTTCTTTAGTTATTTTTATTTTTATGGGCTAGGGTGCAATGCATGGCACAAAAGATCGTTAATATGTTTGGCACAAATGTAGATTATTGGTTGAAAGTGAACAGGAGCTATACTCATTTGTGTATGAATGTTTTACTGGATATAAGGATTTTTCTTTGTCCATTTGTCTATAGTTTTAGTAAGATGATATTCAATGATAGACAACAGACACATACATACACATACCCAGATATATATTTATATGTATATAAATAATGTTAAATAAAACCAGTCCTCTATGTGACATTTTCATTATATGTGCAAAATAATAAAATGAGCTCTATTAATTTGATAAAATTTCCCTGTAAAATAGTGCAAAAAGCTTCCATTTGTCAATGCCAAAGGGATGTGATGTGATACTATCTAGAACGGGTACAAGCATATGAATCAATCAGGTGACCTTCTAACTTTCCAGGGGAATTATGATGTACTTTGCTATTTTGATGCTAATGTAAGCTTAGAAGTGTCTGGCCCTCGTCTCAGCAAAGTTTTTGATCAAGCCTGGATCTTGGTTGACTTTTTTATTATGATTGGGAGTCCATGGTGTCCATTACAGTTAAGGACGGGGGAACAGAAGTTTTATTGCTGAATTAGTATGATGGTTTTTAGCTGATAGAATTGCTTCATCACTTTGGCTTCTGGCTAGAAAGAGCTTGACTTAATTGAATACATTTTTGGAGTTACTGATCTAGTTAGTTATGTATGGAATGATTCTGTACTTTGTTAACTAGAAAAGAGCAATCCATTTTGTCTGATTGAGTTTTGAACATACGTGTAAATAAATTG
The DNA here is from genome assembly GCA_030407325.1 of Camellia japonica. Taxonomy (NCBI): domain Eukaryota; kingdom Viridiplantae; phylum Streptophyta; class Magnoliopsida; order Ericales; family Theaceae; genus Camellia; species Camellia japonica. The sequence continues at coordinate 21,089,284 of JAPPVO010000019.1, read as the reverse complement.
CTTTGTTCTATTTTGCATGCCCTTTTTTTTTCCTCCTCATATTCTTGTCAAATGTGAGATGGAAATTGCTATGCTTAACAGCAATTTCAATATATTGATGGCATGTACTCTGTAAAATTGTTTCATTACCCAATGCTATATTCTGCTTTTTTTCCTTCCAATATTTTCATATTTGTTCACTGTTTGCATATTCTCCTATTGATGTATAATGTATTCCTTATTCACTTTATAGTTAGCTACTAGAGCCTTCAGGTTGGAACTGTTAAGCTTGTGCGACCTTTGCCTAGTACTCAGTCCATGATTCTGTATTTGCCTGCAGATCATGGAGAAGAATATGGAACGAGTGAAATGGATTTTTGGGAAGAGCTTCCATGTGGGGTATATAGTATGCGAGTAGGTGCTTCAAAATTGGATGCAAATATGGTTGGTGAAGTTAAAAGACATGAATGGACAGATCCCATTCTAAATGAACTGATCAAGTGGGACAGAACTTCTGTTCAACCCAAACCTGAGGAGTTAAATGTATCCCGAATGAAATTTCCTGGCTGGCAACATGACATGCTTTCAGTTCATTCAACTAAAGTACCCTACGAATCAGGTTAATATCATACCCTTTTGTATATATATATATCTACAAGCTGAGTTCTAGTTGAAAAAAGGCCGTATCCACTGCACAAGGCCGTGGGCAGATAAAGAATATAGATACGCTGCAGTTTTTAATTCTAGATTTGGATGTCATAAGGATGTGATAGGGTCTCTGACTGCAGTGCTTGTTTTGATTGTTATAGGACTTATACAAGCATCAGTTGTGGTGCCATCAGAGAGAGTTCTGCTTGCTCTTAGAGAAGCTGTGATGCGGCGCACTGCAATAAGTACAATGTTCAAGGTAAAAAAATGATTAATTTGAAGCATACTTCTTGTGGTTTCTATATTGATGGAAGCACAAACCTCAATAGTCACTTAATTATTTTGTTTGCTTTGATGAAAGTAATATGAGCATATCTTATGCTTTTTTATTAAAATTCTTCTGAATATTATTTTCTAGTCAAGTTTGTAAGTTTTATCAGAATATTTGAAATTCTCCATTTTGTTATTGGAATGCTGACCAATTTTAATCTTTCCATTGTAATATCTTCTTTCATTTCTGGATAATTTTTTAAATTTCTGGATTTTAGTTTGGACTTTCATTAGGCCTTGAACCAATTTTTGGATTTTTGTTGAGATTTTGAGTACATTAATGTATAGGTACCGTAATATAGTTGTTTTGTTCCCTTTTCGCATACCCTACGCATATGAGTGGCACCCCCTGTATAGAATGCTTGTCATGTCTTTAGCTATGAATCCTATGATGCATTGCAATTGGGGCGTGTAGGAAATTAATGTATTGATATTATTGATTGATATCTCATGTGCTTACAAGAGCTCTCTTTTATAGAGAGAAATGGGATACAATGGAGCCATAATGGAGCACTATACCATAATGGAGTACTAACTATATCACTATACCATAATGGAGCACTAACTATATCACTAACTATATGGGGCACTAACTATAGCACTAACTATATGTGCACTAACTATATCACTAACTATATGATATATTAATATATGTAAATTAACAGCCCCCCTCAAACTCAAGGAGGATAGGAACTAACCAACTTGAGTTTGGAGAGAGTAACAAAACAGGAAAAAAAATCTGACAAATAAAATAAAAGTGGATAGGAGACACTGTATGGTCGTGTCAGACCGTTGTAGAAGACCGTATGGTTATGGCAGACCGATGTAGAAGACAGTTTATGGGGTCATGTCGGACCGTTGTGGAAGATAGTTTATGGGGTCATAGAAAACAGTTTACAGGGTCATGTCGGACCGTGGTAGAAGATACTATATGGCTGTGTCGAACCGTTGTAGCAGAGAACCGGAATCAAAGTCGGGACAGTTTACCGAGTCTTGTCGGACCCATATAGAAGCTAACCGGAATCAAAGTCGGGACAGTTTACAGAGTCTTGTTGGACCCATATAGAAGCTAACCGGAATCAAAGTCGGGACAGTTTACCGAGTCTTGTCGGACCCATAAAAGTTGCACCCTCAAAAGGCGTGCCCAATCTTATCAAAAAGCGTGCCAGCAAAAGGCGTGCCATCAAAAGGCGTGCCATCAAAAGACGCGCCGATTTGTCGTCTGGCGTTGGGAGGCGCGTGATACGCGTGTCTGCCTTGCCTATTTAAACCAAGGCGAGGCTGCCGCTGATGCATAACAAACCAGCTGAAAACCTCTGGAAAAAAAAAAGCTCGTCGTTCTCTGAGAGCTGTTATCTCTGAAACACTCTACAACCAACCCTGAATATGGCCTCTTCTTCCCGTTCAGCTACTCAGAACATAGCCTCTTCGTCCCGTGGTCTGCTCACTCTCTTTCCCGACCTCAACGAGTCCACAAGAGAGATAGCCGGGGCAGGTGCCCTTGAACCGCAACCAAGCGCCCCTGGACCAAGCGCCCCTGGTTTTGCGCCTTTGAACTTTCCGATGCTGTCTGTGGAGCAAAGAATGGATGCACAATTGGATATTGAGGCGAATTATTACACATTGAAGTCATGTGTTGAGACCATGACTGCGGTCTCAAACCTGTCGCACCGGCTTCAGAGTAGGACAAATGAGGTGCAGCAGTTAAACGCCCAACTGGCTCTGCTCCAGGGCATGTATAAGGATGCCCGAGCAGAGATATGTGGGCTGAAGGCAGAAAACAAGGAACTGAAGCGGAAGGCCACCGTGATGCTCAGATTTGGAGGTCCGCCATATGTGACAGTTGAGGAGCAACGGGAAGTGAACGTGCTCGGCGGCGTGGGAAACACGGAGGCAGCACCGGCAAGGGACTCCCAAGACAAAGGCAAGAAGAAGAGAACAGCTGAAGAGGCGAAAAAATAAGGCCGGTTGATGTGGTGGTTGTAGGTTGGAGATTGTTTGGTTTTTTTTTTTTTTTTTTTTTTTTTTTGGATGTAAAATGGTGATCGAGTTTGATCCCTAGCATGAATAAAATAAAGTTGGTGTGCAAATCTGAATGGTATGAATTTGATTTAAAAAAAATTAAAAATAATGTGAAAGAAAAATAAAGAAAGAAATAATGTGAAAGAAAATATATTGAGAAATCAAAACGAAAGGTAGAGAATGGTTGACATGGTTTTGGGGCCCACGGTTTTGGTCCACGGATGGCCCACTCCAATTCACATTGACCATTACCCAGAAAATGGCGGAAGCAGTAGAGGGAATAATAATTCTGCCACGGTTTTGGTCCATGGAGCTATATAATATAGACTGGTAATAGGATTTAGAGTCAAGCCCTTCTTTTGCAGGAGGACTTGAGTCAAAACCAGCCTTAGAGCTTCTGCACAGATCCCTGTGACCTGGTAAAGTGTCCCAACTACATTAAAATGAATTTCCCCGTATGAGGAAATGACTACTCCAACACTGACCAGCACCATGTTCAAGAACACGTCCCACCTTAATTTGTCAGTGCCACACAAAACAGCCACGAGAAATGTTGCCACTGGCATTAGGGCTTTGAGCATCAGGATGAAGGCCACAGAGATATGCAAGTAAGCAGTGTTACCAAACCAGAGACTAGAAGCAAAGAAGTAAGCTTTGATGGGGATTTTGGGGGTATCCAGATTTTGGTGATCACAGGCTGAAGAACTACTCTTCAATCATCACTGTCCATCCAGAGATGATTGATGGGAGACCAGGGACACTAGTGATTGAGTCATTTGTGGTGGATGTGCCTGAAGGGAACACTACAGACGAGACATGCAACTTTGTCAAGGCCTGCTCAACTGCAGCAGCAACAACAAGATCAAGATCAAGATCAAGATCAAGAAGAATAATTTGTGGCAGCGGAGTGAAGATATGTGTAGAAAATTCCAGCGGGCAGCGAAGGCAAAGTTACCGGCCGGCTGCCCGCCGGTGAGAAAGAAATACAGGCCTAAATCTTATAGCTCTGATACCATGTAGGAAATTAATGTATTGATATTATTGATTGATATCTCATGTGCTTACAAGAGCTCTCTTTTATAGAGAGAAATGGGATACAATCTATGAAGCACGGGTACTCCACAAATGGTGGCGTACTCGTACCGGGTACGTACCGGGTGCTGGTACGCATACCGGTACGGCTGCACGCGTACCGGGGACGGCAAACAGTGTCTCGGTACGTTTGGGAGAACTGGTACGGCTTGGGTACGCCGTGGGTACGCCGGGGTACGGCAGACCTCAGCTGTTCCGAACACGGAAGAGAAGAAACAGAGAAGAGAGGAGAGAAGAGAGGAGTACCTACTTTGAAGCTCCGACGGCTCCGACGACCTTCGATCAACCTCGACGACCTTCGATCGACCTCGACGACCTTCGACGACCTTCGATCGACCTTCGCCTTCTCTTTCTCTCTCTCTCTCTCACTTCGCCTGTTTCTCTCGTCTCTCTTCGACTCTGTTTCTCTTATCTATAACCTAGATATATATTATATAGATATTATACATAGATATATATATATCTATATAGTATAAATTATAATTTATATTATATTATTATAACTTTTTATTTTTTATTTTTTTATTATATATTTTTATTTATGTTTTATAAATTATACTTATATATATATGTATGATATGTTTTTATTTATATATTATATATATAGCCTTTATAAATTATTTAAAAAAATAGATCAAAAAAATTAATAAATTAGAACACAAAAATTAATAATCAATCATACTTATATAATGTTAATAATCAAAAAAATTAATTAGAACAAAATTATAAAAATTAATTAGAACAAAATTAATAATCAATCATACTTTTTAGTTTTGATATTTAATTTCAATTTGTAGGTTGGATCTTTTAACCATAATTATAAAAAATATAAATAAATAAATAAATATTGGCGTACCACAGCCGTACCAGTACCCTACTTTTTTGGAATTTTGCCGTATCGACGTACCCGTACTCGTACCCGTACCGTACTCGTACCCGCACCCGTGCTTCTTAGGATACAATGGAGCCATAATGGAGCACTATACCATAATGGAGCACTAACTATATCACTATACCATAATGGAGCACTAACTATATCACTAACTATATGGGGCACTAACTATAGCACTAACTATATGTGCACTAACTATATCACTAACTATATGATATATTAATATATGTAAAAATTAGTGAATGCTTTGTCACATATTTACCATACATAAGTTACCTTCTTCTCCTCCTCCTAGTATTTTTTTTTGTGTGTGTGTGTATTTTATTGTAATATTCTTGGATGGGTTGTGTAGGCAGCTAAATGTGGTAAGATACAAGAGGGACATGCTCCTGTGGCTGTGCTTTTTCTGGGGATTGGATTCAATGATACTTTCAGCATTACTGGATGAGTGCCTAGATTCCCAAGTGTAAGTATTGCTATGTAAGCTTGGTTCAGTTTTCTTTTCTTTCTAGAATTATAAGTTTATAATGCCCTGAAAGATTCCTTTACATTTATATTCTCTGTGATTTACTGCTTGTTGAAGTCCAGAACTGTGTACAGACAAATAATATGGTTATTGGGCCTGAGCCACTTTTGATATTTTATTAAGGGCTTAAGGGTCCCTCCATGTTCCACACTATTTAATCTTGTTGCCTGTTGCCTTTCTCCAATGACCGCTTTCATGCTTCCTGCTTTGCTTGGGTTTGATTTATTTTTCTTTAAAAATAAAAAAAAAAATCAGTAACTGTTGTGGCATTTTAACTATTCACTTTCACTCAGTTTGTGACATGAATTTTTTTTTTTTATTTTTTTTTTTTTATTGAAGTCATAACCATTCAAGATATTATATGCCAATAACAATCCCTTCATATGTGAATGGTAGTTCAAAATGAGGATATTGAGAGGATGAGAGGTCAGATAAGTAAGTAGCCAAATAAGAAAAATTGCATTCTTGAGAATTAAAGGCGGCACTGATTGAACTGTGAGATTTAAAAGATCTTGTTTAGTTGAAGGCTAGATGATTAATTCCCAAAATAGTACTGTGGCTAAATTTTGCTGTGAGCTTTTGATTATGTTCCTCTAAAACCTTTGTTCACAGATGAAATCGATCTGCTTAATGTAAGCTTTGACAATGAAGTCTGCTCCTGATAGATTTCTGCCCAGGCTGGCGTAAAGGAACTAAAAAGAATCTCGCCATTGAGAAGGTATGGCAGTATTTATTTATTTTTCTCGTGATTGCAATGCGATAGTCTAGGCGTGTTCAATTCATTATTTGTTAAACACATTTTGGTCTCTAGAAAGGTTTAACAATGCAAATGCTTTTGTGAGAGGAAATGAAGTGTCGCAGTATATTACAATAGGATCATTTAACTAGCAAACACCAAGTAGTTTGAAAAGCATGTGGATAGAGATACTATGCTGTTAAAAACAGGAGTTTTGAAACAGAGAGGATTTTAATATATGAATAAAGGTAAACAAGAAAACTTCAACTTGAAGACACTAAAAAAAAATAGGGCAAATTACACAAATAGTTCCTATAGTTTGGGGCTTGTATCACTTTGGTCTCTGACTTTTCAATTGCAACACATTTGACCCTGAATTTTGAATCTTGTTCCAAATAAGGACAATTGAAGATATCATTAGATTTTTCAAAGGTAAAATTGTCAATTTGATAAAATATAAACTAATTTGACCAAAAAAAAAATGTCAAACACAAATATTTTTGAAATTTTAAAAATTATTTCTACCTACTAAAATAAAAATTATGTAAAATTGATAAATTTTTTAGACATTTATTTTTTTTTTTACCAAATTAATTTTAATTACATCGAACCTCCCACTCCTTGTACATGATCTGCCACCAAAGCTTCTTTATCTGCAACAAGTACGATGACAGAAGGGAAAGCTCTCTCCAAAGCAACCAATGCTGCCAAAATTTCGACATGTCCCGCTTACCACCCTGAAGCAGACAAATATCGAAAAGTCCTCCCAAACTGTCAAATAACTTTCCATCAGCCCCTACCATGAGACATCGACACCCCAGATGTGCAACAATCTCCCTAAGAGAAACCATATTTGGCTGTCACCATGCTCTGCCAGTGCCAACATCTATCCCTTTTGCAAGTATATCTCCTATCGACGATAATTTATTTAAACTCTTCCCTTACTCCACTCTATAAAAAAATCCCTCTGCAAATTCTCAAGTGCCTTAGCCATTAACTGGAACAGTGTGCAGAGACAAACAGGTTGGAAGACTCAACAAAGTACTCTTAATAAGAGTGAGCCTACCCCCCTTAGGCAAATACTACCTTTTCCAACCTACCAACATCTTTTAAAATTGTTCCACCACCTCATCCCACAGCACCTTAGACTTGAAAGAAAATACAAAGGATGAGCTAAGATAGGTAAGCAGAAATGCAACTAGCTTGCAACTGAGGACGAAGGCCAACTCTCTGGCATTCACAACTATTACTAGTTCAAATATAAAATATATATATATATATATATTACTTTGAAATAGTTAAGCTCTCATCAGAACAAACAACTAGTTCAAAGACTGGATTTAATTCTGCAGATTAAAGAAAATTTAATCACATGGTAAACATTGTCCAAATAGCTAATACACAATACTAAGTAACACCAATTGCCCAGGAGAAGACAAGAGAACAACCTGTAGTCACTTTGAAGAATAAAAACAAATAAAAAATTAATTCTTTGGATACTAATCCCAGATTCAACTCTATATGGGAGACAGAAAGAACTCAAACCAAAGACAGAAAGGAGGGGCATACGTAGCATTGGCAACATCATAAAGTCGAATGGATTCATCATCACTAGCAGTCACCAGAAAATTTGATGTCCTATGAAAATCCATTGAACTGATTCTACCATTCTGCGAATGGAAATTACAATGTCAATTGAAGTGTGTTTAAGTTGACAAAAAAGTAATGCTAACAAACAAAAGAGCTTTAAAAACATAAACCACATAATTGAAGTGCAATAAAAAAAATGCAATATTCACAAAGCAAGGAAAACATTGAGACTTTAAAGTGAATGAGCCATTTGCTCTCGTGATTGGAAACTATGACAGTATGCAATTAAGCATATCAACTGAGCAAAACACAATGATATAGCCTGAAACAAACAAGTCATATGAATAACCTTTAAAAGGACCCATGATGTGACACCATTCACCACACATGATGAACAATAACTAGTTGAATTCAAAGTTGTTATAGCAATTCATAGTCACATATAGAAGGCTTCAACAAAAAGAAAACATAAGCTTTCTTTATTTCAAAAAGAAAACATAACACAGGGTATCATCTTGTACTTATTACAATAACCTAAAGTTCAGATCACTCCCTCATTAATCAACTTGATTCCCCTTGTTCTTGTTCTTGTTCTTTTCTATTATCTAAATTGTTCATCAATACCATAGTTGTCACATCACTGTCTCTATTTTTTGTGCATATCTTTTCGTAAAAAGCCAAAAAGCAACTAAAATAACCAATTACCAAACGAGCCCTAAGCATGAAACTCATTACCCAAGAGGGAAGCAAACATCTTATGAGGAGTGATTTTTATGAATTCAGCTACTTAGGGTTTCAGCTAAGAAATTAAGTGATCGAAAATTGAGCAAATCGCCACACCACCATTTGCTTTTGTATCTAATTTATAAATTTATGGATAAGAATTTTATTGGTGTACATAAAAATTGAACAAAATTGGGGGAAAAAACCGATCAGACTTTTAATACGTAACGAAATTCTCTTATACGTTTGTATGCGAAGTAACACAGTGAAAAGAATCATGAAGAAGAGAGAGAGAGAGAGAAGAGAGAGAGAGAGAGAGAGAGAGAGAGAGAGAGAGGAATTCACATAATCGCGAAAGGCCATGCCGACTTCCATGCTCTGAAGTATTTCTTCTGTGAGATCCAACGAAACCTTGTCTTCTCTCTCCGGCTGTCCCCCTGCAAAAACATTGCCCACAAAACTGAGTTCCGACTCTTATCAACCATTTTTGCGACCTTGAATCGCAACACATGTTGATTCAAATCCATTAACAATTCTCAACATGTATATATGCGTAGTATATTGTGATTTACCCGCCATTTGTGTTGAAAAACTTTGGCAAATGGCTCTACAACTTCCGCAACGGCCGAACCAGAGGACGAGCTCGCAGAGTTTAATTGGAGGCAAATGATGGGCCGCGGGTGGGGATGGGCTGATTTCTGGTTTATTTTGGGCTGGCCCATTTGGCGAGAGAGTTTTGTGGAAGGAGATAGGCCTAACGTGAGGGGCCTTATTGATTGAGGTGAAATGGCCATGCATGGCCCACTGAGAGAATTTTGTCACATTGATATATGTCGTCCATCGAGTAAATATTAGATATAACGTTGATATCATGTGATGATATTATTATTTAGGATAAATTACATCGACATCTTTTGAGATTTATGTTATTATAATTTTTCTCTCACTTTTTAAAAATTACATCTTCCCCTAAGGTTTAAAGTTTAATTACAGATTCCCCCCTTCAGCAGTTTAATTTTTTTAAATACCAATTTTGCTCTTACTGGGTAAATTACATTGACACCCTTCACATTTTAGAAATTATAATCACCTTCTTAAGGTTTAAAGTAGCATTATCAATTGTCCCCTCGATTAGTATTAGTTGGAAAAAAATTAATTAAAAAAAATTAATTGGAAAAAAATATTAATTGAAAAAAAAATTAATTGAAATTTTTTTATTAGTAAAATTTTTAAATTTTTGTTTAAAAACTAACGTAAGCTCATTTTTTGAATTTACGTTTTTTTCTCAAATTTACAAACTGAGACAACCATTTATAAATCAAAAAAAATTAGTCTATACAAGTCTTTTAACAATTTTTACAATTTTGTAGAGAATAAATAAAAATCTAAAAACTGAATATGTTATCAGCCTGCAGATGGTAAAAATTCTAAAATTAACAAATAATTAAATAAGTTATCAACAAGAAATGTTAGATTATTAGGTATATATGGTTTGATTTTTAGAATTTTTTTTAAAAATTAAAAATTAATTTGGTTAAGAAATTAAAAATAAAAAATAATTATCATTTAAGGGTAAAAAATAATTATCATTTTAATTTTTTGGCAGGTTATATACATACGTATGGCTGTTTCAATTTAATTTGTAAAAGAGGTTACCCTTGCAGCTTCCTCTCAGTTATTAGCTATGAAGCACGAATACTTCAAACAGAGTGACGTATCTATATTGTATTCGATACTCCTTGGATACTAGTGGATACGTATCAGAAACTTATTAAAAGTATCTGATACTTCTTAATTAATTTTTCATTAATTTGGAAGTACCAAATACTTAATTTTGAAATATCAGATATACCAAATCACGTATTACTTCTTTACAAAATTAGAATTGTAGCTTTTCTTGCATAACATTGTAATAAATAATTGCAAGGACAAATACAATAATATTTTTCTAATAATTTGTTCAGGTCTTTGACAAGAAGAACGTAGTGAGTTAAAATAATAAAATTTGTCAAATTGATATATCCTTATTGTTTTGTGCATGTCCCTACATAGAAAGTAAGAATTAACAAGAGAATATAACAATCGTAAAATTAAATATCAATAAATAAATAAGTAAACTTGAATACAACATTTTTTACTAGTGCCAAAGGAAAAAACAAGGACAAGTTGTGGATTGCTCTATTAATAAAATATAAACAAATTAGACTTGATATTGAAAAAATGAAACATTTATAAGACTTATTGAAAATTTTAAAAAGTAAACAATTAATATATCTTAAAAGATTATTATTTTGCATTATAAATTATAGTGTAGTTTCTCAACATTCTGTAGTTTATGTGTAACTCACTACTTGTAATAATTTAAAAATATATATTTTCTTACAAACGTACCCTAGCCGTACCCGTATCCTACTTTTTTAGATTTGTTGTATCGCCATATCTGTGTCGTATCTATATCTCGTATTTGTATCCATGCTTCCTAGGTTATTAGAGACTGATAAGTTTGCTTAAGGATATTTTCTTTTGCTGGCCATTTAAGGACAATACACCATAAATGCAACAATCATATTGGTACATGGTATTTACCAATGATTCAAAGTCGGAAAACAATCAAATAAAAATGATTAATGAATCTCTTCCAATAGAGCCAATATGATACTTGCATCACCTGATATAACAAATGTTCCCTCGGTGCTGAAAGATGCCTCCAAAGTGGAATTGCTTAAAACTGGCTTGACATTGAATGTAAATAACTATATTCACATTCATCACAAAAACACATCAGAAAGGAATTCCCTTGTATAATGCTAGTATTTCATGTAAAAGCATTTTTACAAAGTTGGATGTGGATAACAACTCACAAGAGTTCCACGGAATGAATCAAGAACATGAATATGGCCTTCAGCAGTAGTCAGAAGCACAAGTCTCCCATCATTACTGAATTTAACAACATTTGCATCAGAGACATCTCCCCCAACAGAAAATATATCGAAAGGGCCCTTGAGGATCAAGTTTTACAATGTTAGAGTTTGCTGAATCTGACATATGTAGAAAAAAACAATCTTTTGCAGCTACTAACTTTGCATATGTTCCAATATAACAGCTACTCACCTTTTCATACTTACGAGCATCAAACATTCTTATGTATCCTCCAAAAGCAATTGCAAAGACAAGCCCTTGATCATCATAAGCAGTTGCAGGCCTACCTTGTACACGTAAAAGACCCTAAAATACAGGGATGGATCAGAAAATAAATTAAACATGTATTTCAAGAATGAGCATCAGCTGCTAAGTCTCCACCTGACACTTCTCAGCTCTTTGATCCCAAAGTAAAACTGTTCGATCCAGAGAGCCAGAGATAAAGCATTCTTTTCGAGAGCACAGGCTTAGGGAGACAACCCTAATAAAATCAACAACATATCATGTCACTCTTATAACATTGATAATTTGGTACATCAAGTAGAAGATAAAACAAATGCCAACGGCGTCAGAAACTTTACCTGTCATGGTGTCCTTTGAAATACCGCAAGTACTTGTTGTCATGCAATGAGAGGAGCCGCAATGATTCTGAGCAATTAAATGAGTAAATTCATAATTCTAATGAACCTTAAACTGCAAACATTATTTTGATTGACATACCATCCCAGCCATTCTTTGAGGAGTATATAACTGTTGTGGGATGTGAAGTAAAGCAAACTAGATCAACCCATATTTTTTGCTATTAATTGTCTTCAAACACCTGGCATCAGTTAACAAAGTTTCTTAGCACTTCTGCCAATATGAAAGAAATAAACATTATAGAATTATGTGAGAATCACTCAATTGTCAAATAAAACAGGGATTAAATAAATGTGGGATGAATGATGCAACTGAAACAGGCAGAACTAGAAGCTTTATCCTTCCAACTATCAAGTATACTCAGTTTAGTTTCCACTAGATGGTGATCTAGGAAGGGTAGATTGAATACAGAAAAAACCTTTGGCATTATTTGTGCAAAGTGGCTGCCCTCAGATCATTTCTTATTTCCATTGCAGGGAATTGTCCAGATTGTTGAGGAAACATGGGGATGCATTTTAGCCTTCCAGGCAAATATATTCCCGAGAAAATTTATCACCATATTCCTCAAAATAGCCCTCTATAGAATTACATCGAACCTCCCACTCCTTGTACATGATCTGCCACCAAAGCTTCTTTATCTGCAACAAGTACGATGACAGAAGGGAAAGCTCTCTCCAAAGCAACCAATGCTGCCAAAATTTCGACATGTCCCGCTTACCACCCTGAAGCAGACAAATATCGAAAAGTCCTCCCAAACTGTCAAATAACTTTCCATCAGCCCCTACCATGAGACATCGACACCCCAGATGTGCAACAATCTCCCTAAGAGAAACCATATTTGGCTGTCACCACGCTCTGCCAACATCTATCCCTTTTGCAAGTATATCTCCTATCGACGATAATATTATTTAAACTCTTCCCTTACTCCACTCTATAAAAAAATCCCTCTGCAAATTCTCAAGTGCCTTAGCCATTAAACTGGAAAGTGTGCAGAGACAAACAGGTTGGAAGACTCAACAAAGTACTCTTAATAAGAGTGAGCCTACCCCCCTTAGGCAAATACTACCTTTTCCAACCTACCAACATCTTTTAAAATTGTTCCACCACCTCATCCCACAGCACCTTAGACTTGAAAGAAAATACAAAGGATAGCTAAGATAGGTAAGCAGAAATGCAACTAGCTTGCAACTGAGGACGAAGGCCAACTCTCTGGCATTCACAACTATTACTAGTTCAAATATATAAATATATATATATATATATATATTATTTGAAATGTTAAGCTCTCATCAGAACAAACAACTAGTTCAAAGACTGAATTTAATTCTGCAGATTAAAGAAAATTTAATCACATGGGTAAACATTGTCCAAATAGCTAATACACAATACTAAGTAACACCAATTGCCCAGGAGAAGACAAGAGAACAACCTGTAGTCACTTCGAAGAATAAAAACAAATAAAAAATTAATTCTTTGGATACTATATCCCAGATTCAACTCTTATGGGGACAGAAAGAACTCAAACCAAAGACAGAAAGGAGGGGCATACGTAGCATTGCAACATCATAAAGTCGAATGGATTCATCATCACTAGCAGTCACCAGAAAATTTGATGTCCTATGAAAATCCATTGAACTGATTCTACCATTCTGCGAATGGAAATTACAATGTCAATTGAAGTGTGTTTAAGTTGACAAAAAAGTAATGCTAACAAACAAAAGAGCTCTTAAAAACATAACCACATAATTGAAGTGCAATAAAAAAATGCAATATTCACAAAGCAAGGAAAACATGAGACTTTAAAGTGAATGAGCCATTTGCTCTCGTGATTGGAAACTATGACAGTATGCAATTAAGCATATCAACTGAGCAAAACACAATGATATAGCCTGAAACAAACAAGTCATATGAATAACCTTTAAAAGGACCCATGATGTGACACCATTCACCACACATGATGAACAATAACTAGTTGAATTCAAAGTTGTTATAGCAATTCATAGTCACATATAGAAGGCTTCAACAAAAAGAAAACATAAGCTTTCTTTATTTCAAAAAGAAAACATAACACAGGGTATCATCTTGTACTTATTACAATAACCTAAAGTTCAGATCACTCCCTCATTAATCAACTTGATTCCCCTTGTTCTTGTTCTTGTTCTTTTCTATTATCTAAATTGTTCATTCAATACCATAGTTGTCACATCACTGTCTCTATTTTTTTGTGCATATCTTTTCGTAAAAAGCCAAAAAAGCAACTAAAATAACCAATTACCAAACGAGCCCTAAGCATGAAACTCATTACCCAAGAGGGAAGCAAACATCTTATGAGGAGTGATTTTTATGAATTCAGCTACTTAGGGTTTCAGCTAAGAAATTAAGTGATCGAAAATTGAGCAAATCGCACACCACCATTTGCTTCTTGTATCTAATTTATAAATTTATGGATAAGAATTTTATTGGTGTACATAAAAATTGAACAAAATTGGGGGAAAAAACCGATCAGACTTTTAATACGTAACGAAATTCTCTTATACGTTTGTATGCGAAGTAACACAGTGAAAAAGAATCATGAAGAAGAGAGAGAGAGAGAGAGAGAGAGAGAGAGAGAGAGAGGAATTCACATAATCGCGAAAAGGCCATGCCGACTTCCATGCTCTGAAGTATTTCTTCTGTGAGATCCAACGAAACCTTGTCTTCTCTCTCCGGCTGTCCCCCTGCAAAAACATTGCCCACAAAACTGAGTTCCGACTCTTATCAACCATTTTTGCGACCTTGAATCGCAACACATGTTGATTCAAATCCATTAACAATTCTCAACATGTATATATGGTAGTATATTGTGATTTACCCGCCATTTGTGTGAAAAACTTTGGCAAATGGCTCTACAACTTCCGCAACGGCCGAACCAGAGGACGAGCTCGCAGAGTTTAATTGGAGGCAAATGATGGGCCGCGGGTGGGGATGGGCTGATTTCTGGTTTATTTTGGGCTGGCCCATTTGGCGAGAGAGTTTTGTGGAAGGAGATAGGCCTAACGTGAGGGGCCTTATTGATTGAGGTGAAATGGCCATGCATGGCCCACTGAGAGAATTTTGTCACATTGATATATGTCGTCCATCGAGTAAATATTAGATATAACGTTGATATCATGTGATGATATTATTATTTAGGATAAATTACATCGACATCTTTTGAGATTTATGTTTATTATTTTTCTCTCACTTTTTAAAAATTACATCTTCCCCTAAGGTTTAAAGTTTAATTACAGATTCCCCCTAGCAGTTTAATTTTTTTAAATACCAATTTTGCTCTACTGGGTAAATTACATTGACACCCTTCACATTTTAGAAATTATAATCACCTTCTTAAGGGTTTAAAGTAGCATTATCAATTGTCCCCTCGATTAGTATTAGTTGGAAAAAAATTAATTAAAAAAAATTAATTGGAAAAAAAATATTAATTGAAAAAAAATTAATTGAAAATTTTTTTTATTAGTAAAATTTTTAAATTTTTGTTTAAAAACTAACGTAAGCTCATTTTTTGAATTTACGTTTTTTTCTCAAATTTACAAACTGAGACAACCATTTATAAATCAAAAAAAATTATCAAACAAGTTTTTATGACAGTTTTTAAAATTTTTGTAAATATAAATTAAAAACTAAAAACAAATGGTTATCAAACAAGCCTCAGATGTAAAATGTCGTAAAATTAACAAATAATTAAATAAGTTATCAACGTAAGAAATGACTTATCAAAAGATTATTAGGCTATATATGGTTTGATTTTTAGAATTTTTTAAAAATTAAAAATTAATTTGGTTAAGAAATTAAAAATAAAAAATAATTTCATTTAAGGGTAAAAATAATTATCATTTTAATTTTTTGGCAGGTTATATACATACGTATGGCTGTTTCAATTTAATTTGTAAAAATTATTTCTAATCACTCGAAAGATAAAAATTATATAAAAATGATAATTATTTTTATTTCTTATTTCTTAACCAAATTAATTTTAAATTTTTTAAATTTTTTTTCTAAAAGTCAAACTATACATAGCCTAAGAATCTTTTGATAAGTCATTTCTTACTTTGGTAACTTATTTAATTATTTGTTAATTTTACGATATTTTACCATCTGAAACTTGTTTGGTAACCATTTCGTTTTCAAGTTTTTAATTTATATTTACAAAAATTTTAAAAACTGTCATAAAAACTTGTTGATAATTTTTTTAATTATAAATAGTTGTCTCAGTTTGTAAATTTGAAGAAAAAATGTAAATTTAAAAAATGAGTTTACGTTGGTTTTTAAATAGAAATTTAAAAATTTTACTAACAATTTTTTTCAAATAATTTTTTTCCCAATGAATTTTTTTTCAATGAATTTTTTTTCCAACTAATACTAACCGAGGGGGCAATTGGTAATGTTACTTTAAACCTTAGGGAAGGGATTGTAATTTCTAAAATGTGAGGGGTGTCCATGTAATTTACCCGTGAGTGCAAAATTGGTATTTAAAAAAATTAAATTGCTGAAGGGAAAATCTGTAATGAAACTTTAAATCTCAGGAGAGATGTAATTTTCAAAAGGTGAGGGAGAGAATTGTAATAATATAAATCTCATGGAGTGTCAATGTAATTTACCTATTATTTAATGAACAATCTCATTTTAGGATGGAAAATACATGGTTGGGTTGGTTTGGTGGTAGGCAAAATTCATCCACATAATTCTTTTTTTTTTTTGTTACAGGAAAATCCTCTCTACCCTTCCGTAGGTCCAAGGTAGCGCCCCTTGCAGAGATCATCAGGGTGTCCTGTTAGCCGTTCTGAGCGAAGAGACTATAACCTAGAAACTTGCCCCGACCTCCCAAGACAAGCTCCGCTTAAGTCAGGACTCGCATAGCGGAGGAGTATTAAACCTACACCAAGTGCTGATTAGACAACTTGAGGTCCAACCTCCTAACCAACTGTGCTTCACCCAGGAGATTGGCCTAGGGGAGAGGGGAATTGAACCTGTGACGTTGGGACTTAAACCCCAAGCCTTAACCACAATGCCACCCACCCCTGGGTTCATCCACATAATTCCATTTGTGATATTTGATCGATACATAATATCATGTAGGATAGTATTATTATTGCATTTAATATTTTTCCTTATGACGATTCTAATATAATTTGTTTTTTTATATACAATAATTAGGTACTATTTGGTATCCCTTACAAAAAGTGTTCTTTTTTATCTTTTTTTGTCTTTTTTGGATCACATTACCTCTTTATTTTTTTAGATATTTTTTTTTGTAAAAAAATATACTTATTTAAATCATTTCAAACACCTTCTTAATTAGAATGATGTGACATATTTTTAATGGTATAAAATGACTTAAATTTGTCACACTATCATGTATGATTCATTTAGTATAAATGATAGAGACTTTGAGATGATATAAATAAATGTACTTTTTGACTTTTTATGAAATATGAGTTAATTTGAAGTAATGTGGTAGAGAAGTGATATGATTTAAATAAGATGATGTAACTTAAATAGGATAATAATTTTTTAACTTTTTAATTTTTTTAAGTTATGAAAACAAAGCTCTAGATTTGTCACATGATTTTTGTATTTTTTGTAAATTATTACCCAAAAGAGTTAAATCTGTTATTTGTACAGCCGATTCAAATGCGGGAATCTTATGATAATTCTTAACAATTATTAAGGTTTGTGTTTGATAAGGAGATGTATTCATTATCAACTTTCAGGACATTTTTTGTACATATTTCTTGAAAGCTGAAAAAGATACTCTATAAATATTTAACTTTTAAATGAGATGTAATCATTAAGCTATTTAACTCATTGTTTAAGATCTACAATATTAAATAATAATTGTTTAAGATCTACAATACGGGTATTTCTATCCAAACTTGAGGTATTGAAACCATTTTATGTGCTGATCTTGAGAACCTAGGTGATGAAAACTAATTTGGGCGCCATTAATGCAATGTGTATATGTCTGTTTAGTGCCATCTGCTATGCTAACTAAAGCTGGGGTTGTTAAGGCTGTGCTCCATCCTGGGGGAACTACGTGTTGTTCGATATATGATTTACTAGCTCCTGTATCTATCATGGCATCTATACTGAGGGTTTTTTCTACAAATTTAATTACACAAGAGATCTCAACTAAATTTGACTTGGGTATAACGGGGTAATTAAATAAATATGTATTATCTGGTTGTACTTGAGAGTATTGACTAAAGGGTTGAGAATCAACTAAGTTGACTAATTCTAAAGAGTTCATATGATCTTCAACTAGTTTATCTTTTAAGGGGTATTTACTGTGAAATTGTTCTAGCTGCTGTTTAAGCTGTCTATTTTCTAATTCTAAACATTCTATATCAAACTAGTCTTAGTTTCTATCTCTCTTATTTGAAGTTTAAGTTCTCTTACTTGTACTTCTAATTCTCTATTTGTTAGACGTAATTCTCTACTTTCTATACTATGATCCTCTCTGTTATTTGCTAGTTTATCTTATGTGTCATGTTTAATTTTTCGAGACAGATTATACAATAGGTTATGCTGCATAATAAACACTGAGCTCTCTTATTTTAGCTGGAAACCAATTACAATAGCTGCATCTAGTAGTATCAAATCCAATCCTATTTGAAAATTATGCTGACATTCGTATCTGCATTACATTCCATCATAAAGAAAGTATCTTGAGAAGGATTTATTCCTATTTCTTGGTTAAGTTGTCCTAAAAGATTATCTACATCTGTATCACTTTCTGAATCACTATCTGAGCTTATAGTTTCTAATTGATATTCATAATCACTACTATGCTATAGATTTCTGAATCGTCATATTTATGCTGACTATATTTCTTCTAAGTCCTCTATAATATGTAATCTTTCTATCTGCTTATTAGTATTAGGTCTCTGTCTTTTTGGGCAGGCTTTTGCAAAATGATTGGGTTCTCCACATATAAAACAATTACATTTTTTACTGTTGGGTTTCCTAACATATCTTTGCTTTCTTTTATCTTTTTCATCTTTGGGTAATCTCTTATAATTTGTCCTATTAAAGGTTCTGCTTTTCCTAATGAATTTCTGTTTTTTCCATGGTTTTCGATATTTTTTCTTCCAATATTTTCTTTTCTATTTTTCATTTTTTGTATTTTTCCTATTATATTTATCTTCATATTGCTGAGGAGTATATATTACACTGCTACAAAAACCATAATTTTGTTTTTTCAAGTCTTTCTGTATTTTAACTTCTATACATTTTTCTCTGAGCTTATAAAATGTAAAAACTATTCTAGGTCCTATTCCTAAAGTTCCTCTTATATTTAATTCTCCTGTAGCTATTTTTGCTGGTAAACTTGCACAATAAATTGACCATTTATTTGCTATTTCTTTCCTAGTTCTCGGGTAATTTTCTAAAATATTTATTTCCTATTTTTCATCAAAACTTTTTCCTGTTCTGGCTGCTATGGCTAAATATTCTCTACTAAAGGTATAATATTTCCAACTTCCTAATGTTATCTGGTCTAGTTCAGTTAATGCTACGCTTTGAGTGGAATCATTTCCTCTAGAAGGGTTATATCCTATAAGTATTTCTTTAATAAAACTGGTGAAATTCCACGGGTTATTTCCTAAATCTTTAAGCTGTTTAATTGTTTCTTCATATTTTCCTTTAAAGGTTAAATAAATATTGTAAGCTGAATCTCCTAAAAATGTCTCCATATATTCCCACATATCTGTTGATTCATAGGGACTGGTCATCCATGCTTTTACTGCATCTTTTTCCCATCTTTCTATTACTTCTTGCCATATCTGAGAGTCGAATCTTGCTAGGTCTAAAGGGTTCCTTGGTTATTAGCTGGCTGTAATTGTATACTCATATCTAATTGTCTACGTTTCCATGAAACCTATAGCTTTTATTTGGATCTGCGTGACTTCGTCCTGAACTGGCTAATGGTCTTCTTCCTCCTACTGCATAATGCATTGGTTCTACGGGATCTTGTACAGTTGGTTGTGGGTTACTAGTGCTTGTGCTTTCTGTATTCATATAAAAAGTATCTTCTATCTTAGGTTGTTCTGGTATTCTAAATATTTTACTGGGATGTATTTTATCTTCTATGATATCATCTACATATTCTGTATGGAATTCTTGATCTAAAAACGACACTGCTTCATCATGGGTATCTCCTCTAGCTAAGTATTCGAAGTATCTAGCATCTAATATCTTGTTCATGTCTTCTAGGGTGAATTTTTCTAAATCTATCTCATCAATTTATATATCTTATTTTGTGATATGGTTTTTTCTTCTGTCAACATATAAGCTGATTTATTTCACTACGATTATCTTGATTTTCTTCTCTGTCTATACTACTAAATTCATCATCTTCTTTTTCTGGTGCTACATAAGTATACTGAGTAAATCTTACTGCATAAGTTTCCATCTGCTGCTTGATATAATAAATGTTCAGGGGCTAATCTCTTTTGTCTTAAAAATCTCCTAATTTCCATTAACGCTGCATTATCTTCAGAATTAAATTTTTTAGCTGGTAGTGCCTTTATTCCTTTTGCGCCTAATAACTTAACTATCTGATCATTTGTAAGTCTATAGTGAGTATTACTTTCTGAGACTGCTAAACCTAAAAATCCTGTGCAGACTAATAAATTCTTTTCTTCTTTTTTCATTTTGTATCCTCTACTCTTTATTCCTATTTTTATCTTTTTATGAAATGTTGAGGTTGGTAGTAAGAAATCTGGTGTAAAATAAACTATTCCTCCTTTAGAATTCATATCTAATTCATAGCTACCTAAAATGCTTTGTCCTACATCATTAAACCTATCATCATAAAGACATACAAAAACTTTGGTTCCTAAATTTTCTCTGGTTAACGCCTTAACTCCTACCACTACTAATCCTAAGTGAGTCATTTTAAGGTGTTCATTTACTGCATATTTATAGCTTTCTCTTTCTATTAAATTTAGCTCTATCTTTTCGTCTTCTTGAGTTACACTAATCATTTGTTCACTATAATGTTTAAATAAATATTATTTTTTATGAATCTTATCTAGCTTATACACATATTTAGCTGGAATTAATTCTAACTTTTCTTTTTAAAATTTTTCTATTTGTTGTTCTACATCTATAAATTCTTCTACTTTGATATCTTCATCTTCATTACGCTTTTTACTACTACTACCTTTTATTAGTTGTTTAAACACTTTTATTTTCTGTAAATTCTACAGGCTGATTTCCTTGGTAATTTAAGCTTTTCAAAATATCTGGCTATATCTTCCTCGTTTACCTGAGATTGGGGTCTGTTGGATGGTCCTTCTACTCCTTTTCCTTTTGAAGTATTATTTTCTCTAAAGAAGCTAAGCGATTTTCTAAGCTATGTAGTTGTTCTGATAGATATTCAAATTTTTCACACAATCTAATTAAAAATAAAATTTATATTATTTTGTCTTACTGATATTTTATCTGATTGATTTATTCCTTGATAGCTACTGATTCCTTCTGGGTTATTATGAAAATCTTCTGCTTGTTTTAAAATAGTCTGGTAGTCTCTATTAACTTTTTTATCACTACTCATAAACTAAAATCTTACAAGTTGTTCTAAAATTTCTAATTTCTGTTTTAAATTATCTTGAATTTGATTAATTTGTTCTATTTGTTTAACTATTTGATTTGTAGCTGAAATTAATGTTTCTATTTCTAACTTAGTGGGAAATTTTTCTAAATTTAAATCTATTCTTTTTTGTAGGATAGAACTACACTGGTCTTGAATATAGTCTTATTTTTTATCTTGATCTTTAATTATGCTACGATTATTACGAAGATGTTCTATAGATGAAATAAAAAGATTACTAATTCTATCTATGTCCTTTTAATATTTTCTGCAAAATTAATCTGATAATCTATGATACTATTTAGCTGAGGATTATGTTCACTATGAAGCTGATGTGTAAAACTATTTCAAAATTACAACGAAAATATTTTTATTTACTAAGACGATGGTTATGGCTGTGAGTTCTAAATCTAGATTTTACTCTTTTCATACACAAAATTAACTCCTACTTTAAAATTATTAAAAGCTACTATAACATGAAATTTATAACTAAAATGTCCAAAAATAAAAACTACTCTATTACCATAAGCAAAATGCATAAACTAACTTAAACTGTCCTAAAACCAAACACTGCTTTGATACCAATTTTTTGTGGGGGATGAGTTAGTGGTCTACCACTATTTTGAAATTGGGGCTGAGAATTATCTAATTAATTCTACAGTTATGCTAATAGATCTTCGAGCTGTTGTATGGCTAATTTTAAGGCTTCTTGTTTTACAATTAGCTGTTTATTTATCTGAGAAATTTTTAAACTGTAATTTTCTAAAGATCTGCCAGAAGCTAATGATAAAAGAAACTGATATCTTAATTTTTGATCTTCTAATTCTTGTATTAGTTCAGTACTAATTTTAATTTTAATTCTAAGTTCTTCTTCTAAGGGCATACAATTTTTGATTTTTTAAAATTCTTATATGGACAATATTTCCTTAATATTTCTACTCGGGTTGCTCTCCTTTTATTCTAAAATTCTTTTTCCTTGGCAAAAACTATTTTTAGGCAATGTTTATTTTCATTACATGTACTCCCACCTTGAAGCTAAGCCTCGTTCAACATAGTATATTTTTATTTTCTAATTTTTACCTTTCCCTTTCTACCTACAATTTGCCCTCCAACGCCTAACCACGGCTCACACGGGCTCTTCAGCTAAGGTCACTCAGTAATAAATTAGAAAACAACAGATACTACGAAGGTTCAAACATGTAATATTAATGAGCAAACAAGCATTCCATAAACTTAGTTTTTCAAAAAGAAAATAAATTTTTAGAATAGAAGAGTTACCCTTTCGAAATATTTGAGGAAAAAGAAAACTACTCACACTTCATATTAATAAGAAATATACTTACAAAGATTATATTACAGACTCTGAAATTCTGAAAAACTTAGTACACTTAGAGGGTTTTTGAGAGAGTTTGGAAATTTTTACAACGCAGAGTGAAGGGGTGTTTTTCATTCTCTTTCTCCGTTGGCATGCAAGCCAATTTATACAACTCAAAAGAAAAAAAAAACAAAAACTCTAATCTATGCTCTACGACTAGACTTTCTCTTAATTCAAAACCTATAAGCCTAGACTTTAGGCTTTTTGACAACATGTCTAAACATGTGCAAAATTTCTATACATGTTGACGGACAATTATATGCATACTTTCCTAATAAAGACAAAACTATATATGTATACAATTATATATTTGACTCAAATCACTATTCTAGATATAGATAAATTTATCAATAAAAGATTAGGATAATGATATCGGGTACTGCTTTGGGCCCCATCGCATATCATTCAATCTCCTTTTTTGACAAAATCTTGACACTATAATTTATTACAAGACACGTATAAAGATTTTCACAACTTTCTTTAATAAAGCAGGTAGGAGTTATCCATACTTTATTAAAGTAGTGAGTGAAGGAAAATCCTTATCACTGACAGACTCAAATAATTACAGACACAAAATATTTACAAAATCTTTTTGTCTTTTCTCGGCGTGCATTTTTCTAATATTCGAGGAGAAGCTTTATCTTCTACGGACTTGTCTTTTTCTGCTAGAGCGCCAATTATTGATGCTGACCCATGAGTGATGCTTCTAGGCGGGTTCTTGAAGGATTTACAAGATTTTAAAGAGTCGCGTGGAACTATTAGAATATTTTTAAAATATTATAGGAGTCTTTGAGTGGGACCCCTGTTTTTTTTTTAGGAACCAAAGTTTTTTTACGAACGACTAACTTAAGGCATTAACCAGAGAAAATTTAGGAACAAAAGTTTTTGTATGTCTTTATAATGATAAGTTTAGCCTCCGTTTAGGAAGTGGGTTGACTTTTTGGCTTTTTTGGCTATATGAGCCTGGGCTCAAAAACTTGGTTTGGGAAGGACTTCTTGGCTTTTTTAACTTTTTTGACTTTTTGGCTTTTTGATGAGGTGGCTTCATGTTAAATTACAAAACTACCCTTCCACTATTTGTCCTCCATGTCATTGCCTCTTTTGTCCTCTTTTGTCAAACTACCCTGGGGCTCAACTCATTGACTTTTTTTATTTTTTTTATTTTTTTTTGGAAATGGTTTTTTCAAGGGGTTTTTATTTTGATTTTGATTTTAATTTTAATTTTTTTTCATTTTCTGTAAAATGATAAAAAAAAAGTGAGGTTTTATTTTATTATCCTGTATATTTTAAGTTATTTATTTATTTATTTTTTGCAAATGGTTTTTCATGTGTTTTTTTTTTTAATTTTAAATTTTTTTATTTTGGAAGTGGATTTGGCGTTTTTGCTTTCACTTTTTTTCTTTTAATTTTTTTTTAAAATTTATGTTTTGTCTTTTTTTTTCTTTACATGAATTAGTTCTTGTTCTTTATTTTTATTAGTATAGAAGAACTTTTTGTTATTTACGTGTTTCATTTATTTGTAAATTATGTGGCGAATGATGATTTATGTTTTCATATTTTTTTTAAATGTTTTTGAATGAGACATATTTTTTTCGTTTTTATAAAAAAAATTTACGATTTTGTCATTTCCTTATGGTTTGTTTAAATTTTTTTATTTTTATTTTGGTTTTATTTTATTTTGGTAAAATATTTATTTATTTTTTGTATTTTGGGTTTAGATTTGGCGTATTTTGTTTAAATTATTATTTTTTTATTTTGCCATATTTTGGTAAATTTTTATTTTTTATTTTGGGTTATTATTTATTTTTATTTTTTGTTTTTATATATAAAAAATTTTCATGTGTCTTATTTATTTGTAAATTACATGGCAAATGGTAATTTCTTTTTTTAAAATCTTTTTGGATAAGGTGTATTTTGGCTTCTTTGTTTTTTTTTTTGAATTTACGTTTTTGTAATTTTTAAATTTTTTTAAATGAGGCGTCTTTTTTGTTAAATAATTTATGCATTTTAAGTTTTTTTTTACTTTTTATTTTTTATTTTTTTTTGCAAATGGTTTTTCATTGTTTTTTATTTTATTTTTTCATTTTTTCATTTTCTGTGAAATGATAAAAAGTGAGGTTTTAATTATTGTCCTGTTTTTAAATAATTTAATTTTAAATATTTAAGTTTAATTTGAATTTTTTAAATTTTAAGTTTAAACTTATTTTAAATATTTAAATAGTTTAAATAATTTCTAAAAAATTTAATAAGCAAAAATTTATAATAAATATTCAAAACATTTAAATCGTAAAAATTTACGTAATATAAATATTCAAAAAATTATTTGACGAAACAAAAAATTTAAATAATTTAACTATTCAAAAAATTTAAATAATTTGAAATGTTAATATTTCAAATTTAAAAAACAACTCTTACACTCAAATCGTAACCAAACATAAAATAAACTCAATTAATAATTATTTTAAAACTCATAACCAAACACATAACTCGAAACTCCATACTACCTACTTTCACAACTATACACTCAAAAAATAATCAAATACGTAATTTAAAAAAAAATTAAAATATTTAAAATATTTTTTATAAATAGAGTTTGGATTTATTTTTATAAAATATTTTAACAAAAAACAAAAAAAAATGTTTTTTTATTTTTTTTTCAACAACTTTACGATTTTCTGGGAAAACGTGTTTTTTTGGAAAAAAGTTGACATTGGATTTCTTTTTTTGGAGTAGCCCAATTTGCCAGGGGTAAATGGTAGTTTCAACTCTCCTTATATGGAAGTTACGTACCAAAGGCTCCACTTTTTGTGTTTTGTCCGTTTGTGGCTCATTGTCCAGATTTGTCATTTTGTGGCTTCAAGAGCCCAATGAGCTCTTGCCAAACACAATGTAGGACAAAGCATTTTAGGCAGCTATGAATTAGATATGAATTCTAAAGGAGGAATAGTTTATTTACACCAGATTTCTTACTACCAACCTCAACCTTTCATAAAAAAGATAAAAGAAAGCAAAGATATGTAGGAAACCCAACAGTAAAAAATGTAATTGTTTTTATGTGGAGAACCAATCATTTTGCAAAAGCCTGCCCAAAAAGACAGAGACCTAATACTAATAAGCAGATAGAAAGATTACATATTATAGAGGACTTAGAAGAAGATATAGTCAGCATAAATAGTGACGATTCAGAAGTATAGCATAGTTAGTGATTATGAATATCAATTGAAGAACTATAAGCTCAGATAGTGATTCAGAAAGTGATACAGATGTAGATAATCTTTTAGGACAACTTAACCAAGAAATAGGAATAAATCCTTCAAGATACTTTCTTTATGATGGAATGTAATGCAGATACTGAATGTCAGCATAATTTTCAAATAGGATTAGGATTTGATACTACTAGATGCAGCTATTGTAATTGGTTTCCAGCTAAAGATAAGAGAGCTCAGTGTTTATTATGCAGCATAACCTATTGTATAATCTGTCTCGAAAAATTAAACATGACACATAAGATAACACTAGCAAATAACAGAGAGGATCATAGTATAGAAAGTAGAGAATTACGTCTAACAAATAGAGAATTAGAAGTACAAGTAAGAGAACTTAAACTTCAAATAAGAGAGATAGAAACTAAGACTAGTTTTGACATAGAATGTTTAGAATTAGAAAATAGACAGCTTAAACAGCAGCTAGAACAATTTCACAGTAAATACCCCTTAAAAGATAAACTAGTTGAAGATCATATGAACTCTTTAGAATTAGTCAACTTAGTTGATTCTCAACCCTTTAGTCAATACTCTCAAGTACAACCAGATAATACATATTTACCATTTAATTACCCCGTTATACCCAAGTCAAATTTAGTTGAGATCTCTTGTGTAATTAAATTTGTAGAAAAAACCCTCAGTATAGATGCCATGATAGATACAGGAGCTAGTAAATCATATATCGAACAACACGTAGTTCCCCCAGGATGGAGCACAGCCTTAACAACCCCAGCTTTAGTTAGCATAGCAGATGGCACTAAACAGACATATACACATTGCATTAATGGCGCCCAGATTAGTTTCATCACCTAGGTTCTCAAGATCAGCACATAGAATGGTTCCATTACCTCAAGTTTGGATAGGAAATACCCGTCAGAATCATCCTTTCATCTAGGACTTAATTTCATACTTAGCTTACAAGGTGGCATGTTCATCAGCCAACATAACATCAGTTTCTTCAAACGAACTGTCAATACGCCCACAGCGTATGCCCTTAGCACCATCGCCCATTCATCAGAGTTGCGTGCGAAGCGTGGTGGTACCATAGGAGTAGATTCCGTTCCCGCTAGTTTTTTATTCCCTAGTAGAAATATTTTTCCCGAGCTAGCCCAAACGTACATACCTAATGAGATAGCAAATACTTCTTTAGAAAATTTAGATATGGAAAAGTATGAGTTAGAAGAGTTTGATTTTGAAGAAAAAGGAGACTATTGGAACCTAGAAGATTTTCAACAAATAGTTAACTTAGAATTAATTTTTGCAAAAATAGGAAAAATAAAGAAAAAACCAATATACAGAAGAACAGAAAATGAGTTAGATGAGATAATAAGATTAGCTGAAACAACAGAGATTTTAGGAGAACAGCCCATGAAATATTGGGAAAGAAATAAAATTTTAGCCAGTCTAGATATAAAAAATAAAGATTATAGGATTACCTCAGCACAAATAGATCATACACCAGCAGATATAGAAGAATTTAGAACTCAGATTAAGGAATTATTAGATTTAGGAGTAATTAGACCTAGTAATAGTCCACATAGAAGCGCAGCATTTATGGTTAGAAATCATGCAGAGATAAAAAGAGGAAAAGCTAGAATGGTTATAAACTATAAAAGATTAAATGATAATACAGAAGATGATAAATATAATATACCAGATAAAGACCAACTCATAAATAGAATACAGACAACAAAGATATTTAGCAAATTTGATTGTAAGTCAGGATTTTGGCAGATAAAAATGGAAAAGGAAAGCATACCGTGGACAGCCTTTTGTTGCCCACAAGGACATTACGAATGGCTAATCATGCCTTTTGGATTAAAAAATGCACCTTCCATATTTCAGCGTAAAATGGATAGTATATTTAATAAATATAGTTTTATACTGGTATATATAGATGACATATTAGTATTCAGTCCAGATAAAAATAGTCACATAGATCATTTGTATATAACATTAGAGGAATTCATAAATAATGGAATAATAATTAGCAAGAAAAATATGGTATTAAATAAACCTTACATAGAATTTTTAGGAATGGAGCTAGGAGATGGAAAAATTAGGTTACAACCTCATATAGTCAAGAAGATTTTAGACTATCCAGATAAATTAGAAGATACAAAACAACTTCAATCTTTTTTAGAATTTTAAATTATGCACGAATGTATATTCCTAACCTTAGTAAAATAATAGGACCCCTTTATAGTAAGACCACACCCACAGGACAGAAATATTTCAATTAGCAAGATATAGCTCTAGTCAGAAAAATAAAAGACATTTGTAAAAATCTACTAGACCTACAACTTCCCTTAGAATCAGAATACATAGTTGTAGAAACAGATACAAGTCAATTAGGATGGGGAACAATATTATTAGCTAAACCTAGTAAATATGACAGTAAAAATAAAGAACGCATTTGTAGATACAGTTCTGGAAAATTTAAAGAAAAAGATACAACCATGACCAGCCTAGATTTTGAAATACTAGGAGTAGTATACGCAATAAATAAATTTAGATTATTTTTGCACAAACCTTTTACAATTAGGACAGATTGTGAAGCCATAGTTAGATTTCATAACAAACTTAACGAGCGTAAATTAAGTACTAGAAGATGGGCAAAATTTTTAGATTGTATAGTAGGACAAGGATATAAGGTAGAGTTTGAACATATTAAAGGAAGTGATAATAGGCTAACAGATTGGTTAAGTAGGAAAATTTATTTAGAAAAAGAAGATAACCAGTTTAATTTTTGTGCAGATAATGGAGAACAGCAAGACCATGAACTTTGGGGGATTTTCTCTTCCCATTCATGAAGGCAGAACCAAATTAGACCTTTAACAGGGATTGAGTTAGACCCAGTTTAACAGTGTCTTTTAGATAACCTTTGGAATAGTCAGAACCACCCAGCTAAACGCTTTCGGCCCTAAACTCTCTCAGTATATATTTTTCAAAAATCCAAAATAAACCTTTGTCAAAAGTTTTTCTTTCTATGTAGTAGCTAAAGGAACCAAGCCTGATATTTACCATGACTGGACAGAAGTAGAACCTTTAGTCAAATATTTTCCTACACCCCAGTTTAAAGGATTTTATGATTTTGAGTCAGCAGTACCTATGCCTGAAGACAAATAGGAACCAGTTACTTTATTAGTCAGATAGCTAAAGATTACCTGGACACATTGAGCAGAATGCCAACCATTCTTGCTACAGTGGAGCTCCAGCTAGCCAGATATTTGGAAGCAGTAGTACAGGCAGTAGTAGTTCTAACCCTCAGATAGATTCTCAGAATCCTCTCCAGATGTGCAGACACTGTGAAGGCCTTTCCAGAAATTTCAAGAAAATTATGGATAAAGGCAAAAGAGTCAGTGAAGAGCTAGACCAGCTCCGAGACGAAGAAAAACAATTGAGAGTGACCGTTCGAACCCTAACCAACCAGCTTAAAAAATTAGCTCCAGAAAAAACACCTACTTCCTTACCTAGCCCAGAAATCAAATAACTCACCAGTGAGGAATTTGACCAATTGAGTGCTAGAATGTATTTTCAGGCATTCTATCATTCGATCTTTTTGTGAGAAAAGCCAAGTAATGGAAGACCTAAAACCCTATATTTACACCTTAGCCGAAGATAGCAGAAATAGCGAGCTAGTCATTATTCAGCAATTTCTTCAGGACCTCTCCATAGCAAGAGTTGACTGCCCTGGCCTAGCTTATCAATGGACTTATACCTATGAAGATGAAGAGCAGCCCTGCTTAGAAGAAGAAAAATGCAATAAGAGGTCGAACATTTTGGTAGATGTCAGTGTAACCTAGACTTTAGCATTTGCCTTTGCCAGATAAATCTAGCTACATTCGAGCCATTGGAGATAGAAATTAGGGGCGAAACTCGTTATCTAACAGCCCCAAAATTGTTAGATTACGGCTTTGTCTCTAGACTAATTTTCACAGATCCAGATCAGACAGATAGCTTTGGACATAAGCTTGCTCATGCAGTACTGTGCGTAATGGAAGAACATCATCCGTATGTGGAAGCTTTGATAGATAGCAAACTACTAGAGTGGAAGGGAATATGGTGCAATCCAGCTAAACACAAAATGTACCTCAGAGGAACCTCTACATTCCCAGGATACCCAGGACTTCTCAATAGGAGACCCTGGCCATGCAGAAGATTTCCACTCAAAGACCAGCTCAATAAATGAAGAAAATTCGCTAGCAACTCACTATTAGCATATAATGGTAATTATGGACATCTAGTCTGTGAAGATAGACATCAGAAGATACATTGTAATTTAGCCATCCCAGGATATCCATTCAGCAAATAGACATTTGTCGATGAAAGTCAGTACCCTAACTATCAGCATGGCGTCTCTTATGAATCACCGATGATGGGAGAAAATGATCAAGAATGGTACGATGAACCACCCATGGGAGATGGGGATGACTTTTACGACCAACTCTCAGCAGCAGACTTGGACGACCTCGCAGACAGAATGTACGGGTAAAGCTAAAAAAAAAAAAAAAAAAAAAAAAAGGGTACCACTATTTTGAAATTGGGGCTGAGAATTATCTAATTAATTCTACAGTTATGCTAATAGATCTTCGAGCTGTTGTATGGCTAATTTTAAGGCTTCTTGTTTTACAGTTAGCTGTTTATTTATCTGAGAAATTTTTAAACTGTAATTTTCTAAAGATCTGCCAGAAGCTAATGATAAAAGAAACTGATATCTTAATTTTTGATCTTCTAATTCTTGTATTAGTTCAGTACTAATTTTAATTTTAATTCTAAGTTCTTCTTCTAAGGGCATACAATTTTTTGATTTTTTAAAATTCTTATATGGACAATATTTCCTTAATATTTCTACTCGGGTTGCTCTCCTTTTATTCTAAAATTCTTTTTCCTTGGCAAAAACTATTTTTAGGCAATTTTATTTTCATTACATGTACTCCCACCTTGAAGCTAAGCCTCGTTCAACATAGTATATTTTTATTTTCTAATTTTTACCTTTCCCTTTCTGCCTACAATTTGCCCTCCAACGCCTAACCACGGCTCACACGGGCTCTTCAGCTAAGGTCACTCAGTAATAAATTAGAAAACAACAGATACTACGAAGGTTCAAAGCATGTAATATTAATGAGCAAACAAGCATTCCATAAACTTAGTTTTTCCAAAAAGAAAATAAATTTTTAGAATAGAAGAGTTACCCTTTCGAAATATTTAAGGAAAAAGAGAAACTACTCACACTTCATATTAATAAGAAATATACTTACAAAGATTATATTACAGACTCTGAAATTCTGAAAAACTTAGTACACTTAGAGGGTTTTGAGAAGGATTGGAAATTTTACAACGCAGAGTGAAGGGGTGTTTTTCATTCTGCTTTCTCCGTTGGCATGCAAGCCAATTTATACAACTCAAAAGAAAGATAAAAACAAAAACTCTAATCTATGCTCTACGACTAGACTTTCTCTTAATTCAAAACCTATAAGCCTAGACTTTAGGCTTTTTGACAACATCTCTAAACATGTGCAAAATTTCTATACATGTTGACGGACAATTATATGCATACTTTCCTAATAAAGACAAAACTATATATGTATACAATTATATGCTTGACTCAAATCACTATTCTAGATATAGATAAATTTTATCAATAAAAGATTAGGATAATGATATCGGGTACTGCTTTTGGGCCCCATCGCATATCATTCAATCTTTTTTTTTGGACAAAATTTTGACACTATAATTTATTACAAGACACGTATAAAGATTTTCACAGCTTTTCTTTAATAAAGCAGGGTAGGAGTTATCCATACTTTATTAAAGTAGTGAGTGAAGGAAAATCCTTATCACTGACAGACTCAAATAATTACAGACACAAAATATTTACAAAATCTTTTTGTCTTTTCTGGCGTGCATTTTTCTGATATCGAGGAGAAGCTTTATCTTCTACGGACTTTGTCTTTTCTGCTGGAGCCAATTATTGATGCTGACCATGGAGTGATGCTTCTAGGCGGGTTCTTGAAGGATTTGCAAAATTTTAAAGAGTCCGTGGAAATTAGAATACTTTTTAAAATATTATAGGAGTCTTAGTGGGACCCCTGTTTTTTTTTTTTTTTAGCTTTACCCGTACATTCTGTCTGCGAGGTCGTCCAGTCTGCTGCTGAGAGTTGGTCGTAAAAGTCATCCCCATCTCCCATGGGTGGTTCATCGTACCATTCTTGATCATTTTCTCCCATCACGGTGATTCATGAGAGACGCCATGCTGATAGTTAGGGTACTGACTTTCATCGACAAATGTCTCTTTGCTGAATGGATATCCTGGGATGGCTAAATTACAATGTATCTTCTGATGTCTATCTTTATTCACAGACTAGATGTCTATAATTACCATTATATGCTAATAGTGAGTTGCTAGCAATTTTCTCTATTTATTGAGCTGGTCTTTGAGTGGAAATCTTCTGCATGGCCAGGGTCTCCTTGAGAAGTCCTGGGTATCCTGGGAATGTAGAGGTTCCTCTGAGGTACATTTTGTGTTTAGCTGGATTGCACCATATTCCCTTCCACTCTGGTAGTTTGCTATCTATCAAAGCTTCCACATACGGATGATGTTCTTCCATTACGCACAGTACTGCATGAGCAAGCTTATGTCCAAAGCTATCTGTCTGATCTGGATCTGTGAAAATTAGTCTAGAGACAAAGCCGTAATCTAACAATTTTGGGGCTGTTAGATAACGAGTTTCGCCCCTAATTTCTATCTCCAAAGGCTCGAATGTAGCTAAATTTATCTGGCAAAGGCAAATGCTGAAGTCTAGGTTACACTGACATCTACCAAAATGTTTGGACCTCTTGTTACATTTTTCTTCTTCTAAGCAGGGCTGCTCTTTATCTTCATAGGTATAGGTCCATTGATAAGCTAGGCCAGGGCAGTTAACTCTTGCTATGGAGAGGTCCTGAAGAAATTGTTGAATAATGACTAGCTCGCTATTTCTGCTATCTTCGGCTAAGGTGTAAATATAAGGTTTTAGGTCTTCCATTACTTGGCTTTTCTCACAAAGAGATTGAATGATAGAATGCCTAAAGAAATACATTCTAGCACTCAATTGGTCAAATTCCTCACTAGTGAGTTGTTTGATTTCTGGGCTAGGTAAGGAAGTAGGTGTTTTTTCTGGAGCTAATTTTTTAAGCTGGTTGGTTAGGGTTCGAACAGTCACTCTCAATTGTTTTTCTTCGTCTCGGAGCTAGTCTAGCTCTTCACTGACTCTGTTGCCTTTATCCATAATTTTCTTGAAATTTCTGGAAAGGCCTTCATAGTGTCTGCACATCTAGAGAGGATTCTGAGAATCTATCTGAGGGTTAGAACTACTACTGCCTGTACTACTGCTTCCAAATATCTGGCTAGCTGGAGCTCCACTGGTAGCAAGAATGGTTGGCATTCTGCTCAATGTGTCCAGGTAATCTTTAGCTATCTGACTAATAAAGTAACTGGTTCCTATTTGTCTTCGGGCATAGGTACTGGCTGACTCAAAATCATAAAATCCTTTAAACTGGGGTGTAGGAAAATATTTGACTAAAGGTTCTACTTCTGTCCAGTCATGGTAAATACCAGGCTTGGTTCCTTTAGCTACTACATAGAAAGAAAAACTTTTTGACAAAGGTTTATTTTGGATTTTTGAAAAATATATACTAAGAGAGTTTAGGGCCGAAAGGCGTTTAGCTAGGTGGTTCTGACTATTCCAAAGGTTATCTAAAAGACACTGTTGAATGGGTCTAACTCAATCCCTGTTAAAGGTCTGAATTTGGTTCTGCCTTCATGAATAGGAAGAGAAAATCCCCCAAAGTTCATGGTCTTGCTGTTTCCATTATCTGCACAAAAATTAAACTGGTTATTCTTTTTTCTAAATAAATTTCCTACTTAACCAATCTATTAGCCTATTATCACTTCCTTTAATATGTTCAAACTCTACCTTATATCTTTGTCCTACTTATACAATCTAAAAATTTGCCCATCTTCTAGTACTTAATTTACGCTCGTTAAGTTTGTTATGAAATCTAACTATGGCTTCACAATCTGTCCTAATTGTAAAAGGTTTGTGCAAAAATAATCTAAATTTATTTATTGCGTATACTACTCCTAGTATTTCAAAATCTAGGCTGGTCATGGTTGTATCTTTTTCTTTAAATTTTCCAGAACTGTATCTACAAATGCGTTCTTTATTTTTACTGTCATATTTACTAGGTTTAGCTAATAATTTGTTCCCATCCTAATTGACTTGCATCTGTTTCTACAATTGTATATTCTGATTCTAAGGGAAGTTGTAGGTCTGGTAGATTTTTACAAATGTCTTTTATTTTTCTGACTAGAGCTATATCTTGCTGATTGAAATATTTCTGTCCTGTGGGTGTGGTCTTACTATAAAGGGTCCTATTATTTTACTAAGGTTAGGAATATACATTCGTGCATAATTTAAAATTCCTAAAAAAAATTGAAGTTGTTTTGTATCTTCTAATTTATCTGGATAGTCTAAAATCTTCTTGACTATATGAGGTTGTAACCATTTTTCCCATCTCCTAGCTCCATTCCTAAAAATTCTATGTAAGGTTTATTTAATACCATCTTTTTCTTGCTAATTATTATTCCATTATTTATGAATTCCTCTAATGTTATATACAAATGATCTATGTGACTATTTTTATCTGGATTGAATACTAATATGTCATCTATATATACCAGTATAAAAACTATATTTATTAAATATACTATCCATTTTACGCTGAAATATGGAAGGTGCATCTTTTAATCCAAAAGGCATGACTAGCCATTCGTAATGTCCTTGTGGGCAACAAAAGGTTGTCCATGGTATAC
The DNA here is from genome assembly GCA_030407325.1 of Camellia japonica. Lineage (NCBI taxonomy): Eukaryota > Viridiplantae > Streptophyta > Magnoliopsida > Ericales > Theaceae > Camellia > Camellia japonica. Next base: position 21,054,062 of record JAPPVO010000019.1, on the reverse strand, counting down.
TTTCCTTTTCCATTTTTATCTGCCAAAATCCTGACTTACAATCAAATTTGCTAAATATCTTTACTGTCTGTATTTTATTTATGAGTTGGTCTTTATCTGGTATATTATATTTATCATCTTCTGTATTATCATTTAATCTTTTATAGTTTATAACCATTCTAGCTTTTCCTTTTTATCTCTGCATGATTTCTAACCATAAATGCTGCGCTTCTATATGGACTATTACTAGGTCTAATTACTCCTAAATCTAATAATTCCTTAATCTGAGTTCTAAATTCTTCTATATCTGCTGGTGTATGATCTATTTGTGCTGAGGTAATCCTATAATCTTTATTTTTTATATCTAGACTGGCTAAAATTTTATTTCTTTCCCAATATTTCATGGGCTGTTCTCCTAAAATCTCTGTTGTTTCAGCTAATCTTATTATCTCATCTAACTCATTTTCTGTTCTTCTGTATATTGGTTTTTTCTTTATTTTTCCTATTTTTGCAAATATTAATTCTAAGTTAACTATTTGTTGAAAATCTTCTAGGTTCCAATAGTCTTCTTTTTCTTCAAAATCAAACTCTTCTAACTCATACTTTTCCATATCTAAATTTTCTAAAGAAGTATTTGCTATCTCATTAGGTATGTACGTTTGGGCTAGCTCGGGAAAAATATTTCTACTAGGAATAAAAAACTAGCGGGAACGGAATCTACTCCTATGGTACCACCACGCTTTGCACACAACTCTGATGAATGGGCGATGGTGCTAAGGGCATACGCTGTGGGCGTATTGACAGTTCGTTTGAAGAAACTGATGTTTTGTTGGCTGATGAACATGCCACCTTGTAAGCTAAGTATGAAATTAAGTCCTAGGATGAAAGGATGATTCTGACGGGTATTTCCTATCCAAACTTGAGGTAATGGAAACCATTCTATGTGCTGATCTTGAGAACCTAGGTGATGAAAATAATCTGGGCGCCATTAATGCAATGTGTATATGTCTGTTTAGTGCCATCTGCTATGCTAACTAAAGCTGGGGTTGTTAAGGCTGTGCTCCATCCCGGGGAAACTACGTGTTGTTCGATATATGATTTACTAGCTCTTGTATCTATCATGGCATCTATATTGAGGGTTTTTTCTACAAATTTAATTACACAAGAGATCTCAACTAAATTTGACTTGGGTATAACGGGGTAATTAAATGGTACATATGTATTATCTGGTTGTACTTGAGAGTATTGACTAAAGGGTTGAGAATCAACTAAGTTGACTAATTCTAAAGAGTTCATATGATCTTCAACTAGTTTTCTTTTAAGGGGTATTTACTGTGAAATTGTTCTAGCTGCTGTTTAAGCTGTCTATTTTCGAATTCTAAACATTCTATATCAAAACTAGTCTTAGTTTCTATCTCTCTTATTTGAAGTTTAAGTTCTCTTACTTGTACTTCTAATTCTCTATTTGTTAGACGTAATTCTACTTTCTATACTATGATCCTCTCTGTTATTTGCTAGTGTTATCTTATGTGTCATGTTTAATTTTTCGAGACAGATTATACAATAGGTTATGCTGCATAATAAACACTGAGCTCTCTTATCTTTAGCTGGAAACCAATTACAATAGTTGCATCTAGTAGTATCAAATCCTAATCTTATTTGAAAATTATGCTGACATTCCGTATCTGCATTACATTCATCATAAAGAAAGTATCTTGAGAAGGATTTATTCCTATTTCTTGGTTAAGTTGTCCTAAACAACCCCAGCTTTAGTAAATTTATTACTAAAAGTCCTAATTTTAGTAATAATTAAATAAAATTTATTACTAAAAGTCCTAATTTTCAAAGGACGTGTATGATAGGATATCATTTAAAAAAATCTCCAAGTCACGACTACTTATTCTTGTACAGCTATATTTTGATTTTGACTTTTTTACTAAAAAAATATAAAAAAATAAAATTAGCTACATAAGCTAATAAGACAAAATGTCACATCTAAATCATAATCATTACATATTTTCTCTTACAAAAGTTAAAAAACTAAAAATAAAAATCAAACGAGACTAAAAAAGTCAGGTTAAAATAGCCAAAAAAATCAAAAAGTCAAGCGATTTTAGCTCTTCCCAAACAAAAATTAAGAATCAAAACTAAAACATCTTTGCTCCAAACACTAACGATTTTATTGAGTGAATTATCAATAAGACACATGGGTGATAGAGGCCACGCCCATGTATTTTATTAGTAATTGAGTAATATTAAGGATCATAAAAATAAATAAAAAAATCATAAAATGTTTCGTAAAAATTCTTCACTTTTGGATAATATTTGTGTGTTTCCTATTTTTATAAAAATTAACAATTAGAACTAATTTGGGAACTACAATCAAGCAGATGCAGCATTTGAAAAACTAAGGTTGTGTTTTGGTTGAGAGATTTGGGAATGAATTTAGATGGAAAGAAAAAGATAGGTGAAATATTAATAAAATACACTTACATTTTACCTAATTCATACACTTTTTCCCTTTCACTTTTCAAATTTCTTCGTAAATCTCCTGAGAGGGTAATTTATGTTCTAACATGGGCCGAGCTGAGACCCAATGGGAAATGGACCGAGCTATGGGCTGTGGTGATGGCGTGATTAGCTCGGTTTTTTATCCTGTCAGTTTGGTCAAAACTGTGTGCTAGTAGGCTGGTTTTAATGTTCTGAACCGAGGTATAGAGAGAAGAGAGCCGAGTTGTGAGAGGCAAGGTAGAACCGAGCTAGGCAAGCTTGGCGAAATTTGCCGTAAAGCACGATAGAGTTAGCTCGGTTGTTTTGTTATGCTACTGAGGTAAAACTATCTCACTTAGTTAAGCAGTGAGGAGGGTGTAGAAAGATGAGCATTACCTTTCTGATTCCTAGGAGGACTCTACTAAAGAGAGTTGGAATCCTACTAGGATTGTGCTAGGCGGAATCTATAAAAGCTCATAGCATGACCTATGTACAGGTATCACAATTTTGACTCTCAAATACACAGAGCTTTTGTCTATTGTCTATTTGCTGACTTAGGCATCAGAGAGGTATCCGGCACACACCCGCCGGCTAGCTCATGTTTGTGTTTTCAGGGAGTAAAGCGACGACGTTTGGAGGAGTGCAAACTTGATCAACAGGATTATATGAGAAGATTATTTCGTGCTCGTACAATTGGCGCCGTCTGTGGAAAGACACAAAGAACAAAACCTTTTAATCAAGTTTTCCTTTCTAGTTGAAACCAATGGCGCACAATGAAGATTTGCTGCAATCTGCTATCGATGGGCAAACCCCGGAGGGAGGGCGGGAGGCGCGAAGGTTTACCTTCTATCCCACCCATGGCAGAATTAGAACCCCAGCGACGGAACTCCCGGAGGGACACACGGGAGAGGCGGGACACCAGTCCCCGTCGCTCTCAAAGTCCTGAAAGGCAGAGGCGGAGGTTAGATCCACATGTTCTGAAGGATCGCGTGAAGGAGCAAGACGAGTTAATCAGGAGGATGGCGACAGACATGGAGACAATGAAGCGCCAAATAAAGGAAAAAAAGGGTGGCGACGGAAGAGGGGCGCAAAGGCAACACGTCCTCTTACCACTCGAAAGATCATAACAGACATGTCACATCATTGCAAGCAGAGAGTAGGAGCCTTAGAACATGCGACACTTAATCAAGGACTTCCAGGACTCGTTACTCCAGGTCTGAGAGAACGAGGACTGAAAGGTCGTATACAGAAGGAAGCAGTTATCAACCTTCGCACACGCACCAAATGACATCTAGGCACACGGAGTTACCTAGGTCGGCAGATTTGCGAACAGTGTTCGAGGAGAGGGCCCGATGGAAGAAGGACACCAGGGCTTGCGACCCTCGTAGAGTCTCAACCTTACAGCGATTGGCCCCAAAGATGCATGAGAGTGTCGAGGTAGGGATGCCAATACCGCGCCTTGCTTATGAACCAACGGGTAAAGTTTTCGCAAGGTTACAAAGCTCGTCGTTCGTTCCGGCAATTGAGAACGCACCATTACCCTTAGGCTTCCACCAACCCAAATTCACCACTTATGAGGGGAAGTCAGACCCCTACATGCACTTAAGCCACTTTCGCCAGGTTATGGCATTATACCGGCGAAACGAAGCTTTAATGGGTATCCTGTTTCCATCTAGCCTTGGCGACCTAGGTCTGACTTGGTTCGAAAACTGCCAGAAGGCAGCATAGCCTCATGGGCACAGTTGGCAGAAGCGTTCGTGACTAGATTTAGAACAAATACCAAGACGCCAGTGGATATTGACCAGCTACTTTCCATTAACATGGGCAAAAAGGAGACGTTGAGGTCTTACAATAGTAGATATTGGGAGACTTTCAACCAGATTGGGGATTGCCTTACAAATCTCGCCATCGCACAATACAAACGGGGTTTACCAGTTGGTAACAAATTGAGGGACTCAATGACGATGATGCCACCCCTCACGATGGAGTCCCTAATGGAGAGAGTACACCAACATATCCAAGTAGAAGAAGATACCGCCCGTGCTAAAGCAAAATCTGGCATAACGGCGATGCCAGATAAAAAGACTACAGCAAAAATCAACACGGTAGAACAACCAAGCCAGAATGGGCGAGGCAGAAGAGCCAACAGAGAGGACCTAGAAAAAAGAAGGTTAAGAATCCGCATTGCCATTACCACAGTATTTAACAAACCTATCTATCGAATTCTTAGCAAGATACGTGATGAATTCTTCGTTCAGCGACCAGCCAAGTTGGGAGAAGCACAAAAGGGCTATGATGAGAGGTCCCGTCGCACCTTCCATGATGAGAAGGGGCACCGCACTGAAAATTGCACACCATTGAGGCAGCATCTGGAGGAGTTAGTGGCTGCTGGACACTTGGACCAGTATATAGAAGGAGGAACGTCATATCCTTTTCAAACAGGGATCTAGCAAGGCTACGTTGCCCTCACAATGACGCGCTGGTGGTTACTTTGCGCGTCAAGAATTTCGACATTAAGCGGATTCTGATTGACCAAGGAAGCTATGTGAGATAATGTACTACAGACCTTCAAACAACTGAAATTGGAAGACAAAGACTTGGCACTGCGATATTTCCCATTGTTGGTTTCAACTCAATGCCAGAGTGGCCAGTGGGCAAGATAATCCTCCAGTCAAGGCAGGAACCATCACAAAATAGGTGGAATTTTGGGTATTGAAGGTCCCTTCCACTTATAATATAATCTTGGGAAGGGCATGACTGCATGCCATGCACTCAGTGGCGTCAACCAACCATCAGGCATTACGATTCCCTAATGAAACCGGCGTGATTGACGAAGTCTTAGGAGACCAAATCATGTCGAAACAGTGTTTCGTCACAGTAAATGACAGCCGTGCTGCAAAAGGGTTCGTTCAGATGGTGGAAGAGCTAGAAAGCAACGAACTGTTTGTAGATGTCGGCAAAGTAGCAGAGCAGAAGGAAGTAGAAAACCTGGTTGAGGTAAGGTTAGATGAAAAGAACCCAGAAAAGTTCTTTTTGCTTGGCTCGTCTTTGTCCAGCACTGAGAGAATAGAGGTCATGGAATTCTTAACCTCTAATATCGAAGTGTTTGCCTGGACACCATACGACATGCCTGGCATTGACCCAAATTTTATCTACCATCAACTTAATGTCCACCAAACTGCCAAACCAATTATTCAGCGAACTCGCTGATCGACGCTCCACCACGTAGAGATAGTGGCAGAAGAAGTAGGAAACTGCTAGAAGCAGGCCATCAGAGAAGTACACTATCCCAGGTGGATCTCCAACACTGTAGTGGTGCCAAAGAAAACGGAAAATGACGTATTTGCGTGGACTACAAAACAGTCAACAAGGCATGCCCAAAGGACATTTTTCCCCTACAACGGATAGACCAACTAGTGGACCTGACGGCAGGGCATAATCGACTTAGCTTCCTTGATGCGTATCGAGGTTACCATCAGATCGCTATGTATGAACCAAATCAGGAGGTCACATCATTTACAACGCCTAGAGGATTGTACTGTTACAAGGTCATGCCCTTTGGCCTAAAGAACGCAGGGGCTACATTTCAACGGATGGTCACCAAAATGTTTGAACCATTGTTAGGCAGAACAATGGAGGCTTACATAGATGACATGGTGGTCAAGAGCAAGGATGACAAGGACCATCTCAGGGACCTAGATGAAATGTTTCAGATTTTGAAATCCCACAAGTTACGTCTAAACGCATCTAAGTGTGCATTCGGAGTAGGATCAGGCAAATTCCTAGGCTTTCTAGTGACCAACCGAGATATAGAAGCTGATCCCTCTTAGATCAAAGCAATCCAAGATCTAGAGAGGCCCAACACAGTCAAAGAGGTACAGCATCTCACTGGCCTAGAAGTCGTGCTCAACTGGTTCATAAGTTGGTCGTCAGACAGATGTCGACCATTCTTTCAAGCACTAAAAGCCAAATTCGAGTGAGATGAGGAATGCGACCGCGCCCTAGACAGCTTGAAAGACTACATGACCTCTCCTCCATTGTTAGTAACCCCGGTGCCAGGAGAAGAGCTCTTTTTGTACTTAGTAGTTTCACAGCATGCAGTCAGCGCAATGTTGGTCAGAGCGGAAGGAATCCAACACCTGCCTATCTTTTATGTTAGCAAAACCTTGCTGGGTGCTGAAACAAGATACCTACCATTGGAAAAGCTGGCATTAACTTTACTGATGGCCTCAAGAAATTGTCACACTATTTCCATGCCCACACCGTGATCGTCCTAACGGCTTTCCCATTGAAGGCCTTGTTTGAGAGGACGGATTTTTCTGGACGAATCTTGAAATGGGCGGTGGAGTTGGGGCAGTTCGACATCAAGTTTCAACCCAGAACAGTAATAAAAACCCAGGCTTTAGCAGACTTTGTGGCTGAGTTCACACCTGGAAGTCATCACATCTGCCCGGTCGATTTGACTGACGCAACCGAAGTAAGGGGGGAAAGTGTCGCGGGAACGGCGCAGCCCCTAACGCAGGATGCCCAGCTACATTACAAGCCATACAGAACTGAGAACAGGGAGAAATGAGCAAACCATGCTACTCCCAGTGAGGACTCATCAAAAAGAAAAGACTTGAGGCAGTTAGACAGTGAAGATCAAAACCAACAGCAGGCATGGACTTGGAAGAAAACAACTACACCCATAATCCTGTGAAAATCCATATTTAATTATTCTTAAAAGAAAACAAATAAATAAATTAATTAATTTTATTCAGAATCTACCTAAAATATATAATAGTGTAAAAAAAATAGTTTTAAATTAACCCAATTCAATCACTAACAAAGATCTTATTAAGAATAAAAATTTTGTGGATTATTAGTAAAAAAGAAAAAAAAGAAAAGAAGAGAGAATCAGATTCGGTGGCAAAATATGCCACATGCTAACTTGCATGTAAGCTTGGTAAATTTCACCACATCATGACTCTTGGGTGGAGTAGATTTGTGGCAGAGAATAACAAAAAGAAGGAGAGAGAGAGAGAGAGCTCTGCCTATATATACCCAAGAAGGACTAAGCTTATTCTCACATACAAACAAAAGAAAGCAGAAGTATATACGGGCGAGGAGAGATTCAGTAGAAGGAAAAGAAGAGAGGAAGGTTAAGGAAGCAAAATTTTTCTACCATTTCATCACCCATTTCAATCCTACTATTAAGTAAGAAAACCCTCTCAACCCTCTCATTTCTTTTTATTAGTGAAGTTTTCAGATTATGTCATTGTGATTAAAATGACTACTCATAAATAGAAATTTTATATATGTGTAGAATTTTGTGATGTATATATCTAGTGTTTGAAGATGTTGATAGTCTTAAAATCATCTTATTATTGTAAAGAAATAAGCTTGCATGTGTAGTTTATACATTTAAAGAGAAGATTGAAAATAATTAATCTGTTTTGAATCTGCTAGAATGTTGCCCGAATTTTTAGACAATTTTATACTCAAAATTTCGAGATGATTTCTTCTACAAAGTTGTTGATAATGATGTCTAGTTCATCCAAGAATTTTGGCAACAATTTTTGAGCTTTCTACAAAATTATACAAAATTTTAACTAAATCTGAAACTGTGTTGAAAATAATCTATTTTGAATCTGCCAGAATGTTGCCTGAATTTTTAGACAACTTTATACTCAAAATTTCGAGAGATAATTTCTTCTACAAAGTTGTTGATAATGATGTTTAGTTCATCCAGGAATTTTGGCAACAATTTTTGAGCTTTCTACGAATTTATACAAATTTTTAACTAAATTGAAACTGTGAAACAGATTTTACTATGTATTTGAAAATTTATTTAAAATTCTATACTAAGCCAAATTTGGTAATTTCTAACTAAAAGATGAAATTTGAGAAGTCTAGTTTCATGATAAATTTTTAGATTATGGATTGATCTATAAAATTTAGCATGGAATTAATGTAAGGAAATGTGAAAAATCCGTGTCATAAAGATTGCTGGAAATTTTACAGGATTATTTACATCTTATTTTTCTAAATTCTTTCTGAAAAGTGACCTAAACATCCCTATTGAGTATTTTGTTCAATTGCACAAATTTTAGGATTGTGTAAATAATTTATATCTAAGTTATTATGTTCATACCATGGTTTAAATTAATTGTCTGTTAAATTTTGGACATTGAATTATTATTGTGAGACATGTATAATGTTTTATGTTGGGAGTTTTTTTTTTTTTTGTTGGTATAACATTATTGGTGATTGAGATTTGAATAATTTGTGTTTATTATATAAAGTTACTGATAAAGGATTAATACCGAGTATTCAAGGGTGAATAATTTTTAAGTAAATTGTGTCGCGAAACCCTAAGATGGCACGGGGATTATTTGAACTCTTATCGGTATTTGTTTTGGAATAAGAGTGGATGTGCGGGTGGCACGCAGGGAAGTTACGTACCCCTGGAAGATCGTTCCCTTGGGGAAGACCACGGATGTCACGACTTGGGTATATAACTCCGGGTGTGGGCATCTTTAGTAGTTCTTGAATATTTGACCAAGGGGGGGTTTCCAAATTAACCGTGGCCATGACTTAGTGGTTGGTAAGTTAAACCTCTTTGGCGAGATTTCAATGGTCACCTAAGTTATTAAAATTACTTGAATTATTGGTTGTAATTTATGTTTACAATTATATTATTATCTCGTGTTTATAATCTCATTATTTTCTCTCAAAAAGAATGATAGGTTGGTTATGTTTTCTTACTGTGTTGCAAAACTCATGGCATATATTTTGTTGCCCTGGCGTTTCATGCCAGATTATGTCGAAGAAGAGACTGAGGCTGAAACTGGAGCTGCTACTAATATCGAACCTTGGCTAACTTAGAGTCAAGATTTTATCAAAATAAAATCCTGTTATCTCTTGTAATAGTATTTAACAATGTTGTGACGTTTTGTGTGAACTTGTAGTTTTATTTTGTTATTGGACTTTGACTATGTAAGAATTTAAAACTTCCTAATTAGTAGTTAAAATTTTATCTAGCAAGTTATTGTTATTTAAATCTTATGACGTTTCAAAAAAAATTTGGGGCGTCACAAATCCCAAGACGTCATCCGATCCCACTACTTGCTGGAAGTTATTCGTCAGAGAGATGTGGAAACTCTTCGTGGATGGAGCATCCAATAGGCACGGTGCAGAACTGGGCATAGTCCTCATCTCACCAGATGGCCTAATAATTGAACAGGCAGTCAACCTCGACTTCCCAGCATCCAACAATGAGGCGGAGTATGAAGCACTGTTAGCAGGCTTAAAATCAACACTTTTCATGAAAGCTACGGAGCTAATGGTTTACAATGACTCCCAGCTGGTAGTAAACCAGATTTCAGGCGACTATGAGGCAAAAGATGAGAGAATGGCTAAGTACCAAGAGTTGGTCAGAAAGGAGATCATGAAGTTCGAAGTAGTTCGGATAGAGCAAATCGGCCGATAAGAAAATAGTAGAGCAGACGAGTTGGCAGGTTTTGCTTCAATGGCAAATACATCTATCCCACACTCATTACTGATCGACTTCCTACCCAGACCAAGCATTAAAGAGCTCGAAGTAGCTGAGGTATATTGTGCCGAACTTGGCCCTTCTTGGATGGACCTTGTAACAACCCGAAAATTTAAGTTGTCATTTAAATTTTATACTAATATTATGGTTATATGTGATGATATATTATTAAAAATAAAAATAAATAATAATAATAAGAATAAGAATAATGGATTTGGTAGTTGTAGACACCCCATTTTTGACCGACCTTAAGACTCAGACGTCACCGATTGAGCGCTTGGTGATGTTGCATGCTGTGCTCGTTCAGAAGTCTCAGAGTCGCGGTCGTGCGCCCTGCCTCCGGACTTCCGAACCTTCTTCGTGCCTTGTCTCGATTTGCGAACCAGACTCGGTTTTCTCTGTTTTCTTTCCTGAGGGGAGGGAGTGGTCCCGTAGACTATCTCCCGGTGGCCGTGAGCTACATTTCGTGGCCGTAGGCCATTTTGCCCATTTCGGAGCCCGGTTCCCGGTTTTCGGGACCGTCAGGCCGTGTGCCTCGGTTCGGGACCGCCCAACCGTCTCCGATTCCTCCGGTTTTTGGCATGTACCTCTGTTTCATCATAACAAGGCACCCTGGGGTCGCAGATACCCACTTCGTGGCCGTATGCCACTTTCGGTGCTTATAGCCGGTTTTCGGGCCCCGAACCTCGCGGTTTGGCCCCCGAGCATTCATTTCGCATCGGTTTCCTCCGATTTTTGGCATGTACCTCTGTTTCATCATAACAAGGCACACTGGGGCCCCTGATACCCACTTCGTGGCCGTATGCCACTTTCGGTGCTTATAGCCGGTTTTCGGGCCCCGAACCTCGCGGTTTGGCCCCCGAGCATTCATTTCGCATCGGTTTTCTCCGATTTTTGGCAGGTACCCCTGTTTTATCATTCCGAGGAACACTGGGGCCTCTGATGCCCACTTCGTGGCCGAACGCCACTTTTTTTATTTAGAGCAAAATATCTAGATATTTTGATAGATATTTAGAGCAAAATATCTATATATTATTTCCACCTTTTGACCTCTCTTTTGGCCATAAAAACCAGCAGCTCCCAGCTGGTTTTGGGGTTAGAAAAATCCCTTGAGAGCTCCATACATGCATCTCCTCCATTCCTCTCTTCCAAAAGCTTAAAACATCCAAGTCTTGGCACCATTTGTTCATCAACACCTAGCATCACCATCACCAACTCCATTCCAGCAGCAAGGAGGGGTTCTTGAGAAGCTTAGAAGCAACTTTCCTCAAGCAAAGAGCAACCAAAGTCTTGATCTTCAAGGGTAAGTACACTTCACCCTCTTTTGAGCTCATTTTTGCTTCAAATCTTAAGCCTATTTGCTTATTGTGTTGAGCTCCGACCCCTACTGAAAGTAGTCCTCTTTTGAGCTCATTTTCATCTTTGTTTAAGGGCTCAACCCTGTTTGAGCCCTCTATGGTGCACTTGCTTCAATAGCATCTTTTATGCCAATATTTTGCATGAAATATCTAGCTTATGAATGATCTGATTTCGAGCATGACATAAACTGTGAGTGGGCCTATTTTGAGCCCCTCTTCAACATTGAAGAAGGGCTCAACCATGTTTGGCTTCTCTATCATGCACTTCCTTTGAAATCCCTCCATTTTACCGTAAAATTGCATGATTGTTTTGGCCTATTTGTGATCTGAGTTGGAGCATGAAACATACTGTGATTGTGCTTATTTTGAGCCCCTCTTCAACATTTAAGAAGGGCTCAACCTGGTTTTCTTGCTCTATATATCACTTGCTTTGAATTCTTGTCACAATCCCATTTTGCATGTGTTTTTAAGCTCACCATGCTTCGGATTTCAGCCTTCATCAGGCCTAGAAAGAGCCTTATTTTTTCCTATTCTTCATGTTTTGTTAAGGGCCTTAGGCCATTTGATGATTGGTTTTGGTACTTCATGTTATATCCTTCATATTTCCCGTAAAATTGCATGTTTGTTTAGGCTTTCTTAGCCACTGATTTGAGTCTTCATCAGGCTTAGAAAGTGTCTTATAATTGTCTATTATTCATACTTTGTCAAGGGTCCAAAGTTTTTTGAGCATTGCTTATGGTACCTCATGTTGTAGCCCCTTATTGGCTCATTTTTGCATGCCATTTTGAGCATACCCACACACTGAATTAGAGGATCTCATCTACTGTAATATGCATTTTTTTGGCCCCTCTTCAATTTTGTAGAACTGATTTTTCTGGTTTGAGCATTGTACATACTACTTGCTTTGTAATTCCTCTCTTTTTCCCCGTTTTTGCAAGCTATTTTTACCATGCTTGTGGTTCTTGTTTAGCCTTGCTTTGTACTGGAAAAATGCCATATTTGGGGCTGCCTTGCTACTGTTTTTGCTTTCATGTATCAATTTTGCATGTTAAGCATAGCCGTAGGCCATTTCGGGTACTTAGAATCACATTTTGGGATGATTTCATGCATTGATTGTCATTTCGTATCATTTCGGGACTGTTTTCCCCTTCATTTAGGTGCTGAAATTTGGTTTGCATGCTTGCATATCATTTCCCGTGCCGTTTCATGCCTTCGGGCCATGCCTCGGTTTGCGTGCCTATGGGTACGCACTTCGAGGCACCTCTGTTTTACCCGACGGCATCTGATGTGAGTGTGGCTGAGGTCCACTCATGTTAGTATAAGCCCAATTTGCATTTCAGTCTCATTTTATCATTGCCTCGGTTTGCGTGCCCGTGTGCACGCATTTCGAGGCACCTCATTCTTATCCGACGGCCTCCTATGGGAGTGAGCTGAGGCTCTCCCATGTTGGTATAAGCCCATCGTAGCATTCCGTATGCCATTTCATTCCATTTTTGTCATCGCCTCGATGTGCGTGCCTGTGGGCACACATTTCGAGGCACTTCGGTTTTATCCGATTTCCACTTCATATCATCGCCTCGATGTGCGTGCCTGTGGGCACACATTTCGAGGCACTTCGGTTTTATCCGATTTTCTCATTTTATCATCGCCTCGATGTGCGTGCCTGTGGGCCACATTTCGGCACTTCAGTTTTATTCGATTTTCTCTTCATATCATTGCCTCGGTGTCGTGCCCGTGTGCACGCATTTCGAAGCACTTCGGTCTTATCCGATTTGCATTTACATCATCGCCTCGGTTTGCGTGCCCGCGTGCACGCTTTTCGAGGCGTCTCATTTTCATCTCATTTTCATAGCATTGTGCATGCTAGAATTGTATATTAGCTGCATTTCATACATATCATTCATATTGCATCGTGTTCGGGATAGGAGTTAGCCGCACGGGGGAAACGAGCACGTTTCACGGAACGGGTCTCGATTCCCAAGTCACCGACACTCGGATTATCCATGATGGAGTTAGGTTTTGCTGTAGCATTCATCTGCATTGCACCCTATATTGAGTTGTGCAATCCGATTCCTCGGCCATCATGCATCGATATGCGTGATTGATGGCACGAGGATCGAGGCATGCATTATGTGAAATACATTGCTATGCCCTTTTCGCTCTCTTGCGTTGCAGCAAAATGAAGAATCAGCAAATTTCCAGAGTTTGGCACGCATTTCGAGACACAGTGCAAACAGAGGCTAATTGGGGCATCCCAGTGGATTTCCGCGCCAGAGCAGCCCGGCATACATTATTCATCAGAAGCAAGGCAGTCCCTGGCTTGCATGCCAGTTTTACTTTTTTGTAGTTAATCTGTACATTAATTAGAAATCTGTATTATTCTTTCATTTCGGACTGTATTATTATTTATTCGGACCCTCTCGCGAGGGCATAACTGTAATAAGTGGGTGAGTGTGATGTATGTCTTCCACCCCCATTTCTTTCTCCCTTTTATTTACCCGCTTACGATGGTTAGATATAGGGCATATTTTAATTAGCATACAGTATGATAGCATTTGCATTCATTCATCTGTCTTGCACGCACTGGGCTCGGCGCATCATACAAACTGCATTCGTATTTCAAATTCCAAATTGAATACGTGATAGCTGTTGCATTTCACATCCCATGTTTAGAAAAGCCGAGCCTCTATAGTTGCATTTTTGCATGTGTTGCATTAGGCATTCTTTATACTTAGGATCATGCATGATTTCTAATAATTTCTGTTTTTAGCTTGGAGTACTCGGTAAGTTTTATGTTTAGCATCCTTGCATGCGTGTGAGTGATGCCATGATAGCATGCTTGCCATGAGGCTATATGCTTATGTGATATAACTGCCTTGAATGCCTGTGGTGGAGGTTGAGTTATTTGAATTGGGACAATTCATCGAATGTTTGTTTTAAGCCCACTAGATAGTTGGCAAAAATCATTTTTCTAAGCCCACCTGAGGGTGGCAAATCCGCGTTTTTAGCCTACCTGCGGTAGCATCATCAAACCATTTTCAAATTTTTGTTCCAATTCAGACGACTCAGTCTATACTTGTTTGCTGCGAGCATCACATAGTAACCTAGGCTAATAACCGGAATAAGAGCATACAAGGTTTTCAAAAAATAAGATATCATGGTTAGTAGAGGCCGGTCTTTGATCGGGCGAGAGGGGTGCTCACGATGTGACCTTCCCCAATCGTACCCAAGTTCCCGAGCCAACTTTGGTGATGACGGACGCGTGGCCTTTGGCAACGAGTCAGGGTTTCCTAAATTTCCCATTAAAAATATTTAGGTGGCGACTCTGTTATCTGGCAAAGCAGTCCATGTTTGGCACTTCTTTCAAAAAATCTGTTTTCAAAACGATTTGCCGGATTGGACTCTTTGGTTCAAGATTAAGAACCGTGACATTTGAGTCCTTGAACTTAGTGACCCCAATACGAACAGAACGGACTTAACCCTCCCGGGGCGTTCGGGGACGTCTACAGTAGTAATAAATAATTAATTTTATATTGGTATACGATAGAGTGTAATTTAATTAGAAATTAAATTATTTATATAATTATGTTAAAAACTTGGGTCAAAGTGTAATTATCTTAAATATCTATTAAAGATAAGAATGAATCTTTATAATTGATTATCGAATCTGTTGAGAGATTCGGGCCACGTATGCGCCTTATCTCCCTATAAATAGGGAGGAGGCGTTCACCTGGAAGAAAAAGAAAGAAAGAAAGAAAGAAAGAAAGAAGAAGAGAGAAAGGAAGGAGAAAGAAAAGAGAAAGAAGGAAAAATAATGGAAGTTGAAAGGGTCTTTAGTAGTGGAAAGAAAGAGTAAGGTATTTGAGAGGGTAATTTATGTAAAAATTGGCCGAGCTGGGCAATAGGCCGTTATGGGCCACAATACGAAGGGCTTAAAAAGGCTTTGAAGTTAGTCCGGCCCCAGGAGGCCCTAGAGTTAGTCCGGTCCCAAGAGGCCTTAAAGTTAGTCCGGTCTCAGAGAGCCTGTTGTTATCCCGGTCCAAGAGAGTGTTGCAGATAGCCCGGTCGCCACGGCCAGTATGGTTAGCCCGGTCGCATCCTTTAAACCGAGGTAAGCTAAGCCTTCTTCAGGACTTTGTTTTGGGTTAGCTCGGCTCAACTCTTCTACGGATAGCTCGGTCTTGACACGCGAAGCCGAGGTAGAAGCAGGGACTGGCAGAGCCTAGCTAACAGTTATCTCGGCCCTGCCAGCCAGTTAGGCATAGCAATGTTATTTCGATCGTATGTTCATTCTACTAAGGTAAAACCATCTCACTTGGTTTAAGCAGTGAGGGGGGTGTGGAAGGATAAGCATTATCTTTCAGAGTATGAATCCTAGAAGGACTCTATATGGAGGAGTAAAAGTCCTACTAGGATTGTGCCACACGGAACCTACAAAAGCTCACAAACATCACCTATGGAGAGGTAACTGAACTTTGATTCCCGAATACACAGATTTTTGTCTATTTGTCTATTTTGCTGACTTAGGCATCGGAGAGGTATCCGGCACACACCCGCCGGCTAGCTCACGTTTGTGTTTTCAGGGAGTAAAGCGACGACGTAGGAGGAGCAATCTTGATCAACAGGATTATACGAGAATTTATTTCTTTCCCGTACAATTGGCGCCGTCTGTGGGAATAAACAGACGAACAAAACCTCTTGATTAAGTTTTCCTTGCTAATAAAAAGTAATGGCGCACAACGAAGATTTGCCACAGTCCGCCATTGATGGACAAACCCCAGAAGGAGGGGAGGCGCGAATGTCCCTCCCATGGCGGACTTGGAGCCCCAACGACATAACCCCAGGAGGGATGCTAGGGGAGGCGGAATAACAGCCCCCGTCACTCTCGTTCACAAAGTCCTGACAGACAAAGGCGGAGGATCAACCCCAAACTCTGGAGGATCGCGTGAAAGAACAGGATGAATTAATAAGGAAGATGGCGGCGGATATGGAGGCCATGAAACGCCAGATCAAGGGAAAAGGGGGCGACAGGAGAGGGGCGTAAAGGCAACACGCCCCCTCGCCACTCAGAAGATCGCAGTAGGCATACCACGCCATCACAAACAGAGAGTAGAAGCCTCAGGACGGGCGATACTCAATCCAGAACCTCCAGGACTCGTTGCTCCAGGTCTGAGAGAACGAGGACTGAGAGGTCGTATACTGAGGGAAGCACCTATCGGCCTTCGCGCACACACCAGACATCATCCAGGCAGACGGAGTTGCCAAGATCATCTGACTTACGGACCGTGCTAGAAGAAAGGGCACGATGGAAGGAGGATAATAGGGCGCGCGACCCTCGCAGGGTATCTGCCCTTCAGCGGTTGGCTCCTCGGACGCATGGAAGCGTCGAAGTTGGAATGCCATTACCACGGTCTGCCTACGAACCAACGGACAAAGCATTAGCGAGGCTGCAGACCTCGCCGTTCGTTCCAGCAATTGAAAAAGCGTCCCTACCTTCAGCCCAAATTCACGACGTACGAGGGGAAGACAGACCCCTACATACACCTAAGCCACTTCCGCCAGGTTATGGCGGTATATCGACGCAACGAGACTCTGATGTGCATCCTCTTCCCATCAAGCCTTGGCGACCTAGGCCTGACTTGGTTCGAAAAACTTTCAGAAGGCAGTATAGCCTCCTGGGCGTAACAAGGTTCAGAACGAACACCAAAACGCCAGTGGAGATCGACCAGCTTCTCTCCATTGACATGGGCGACAAGGAAACACTTAGATCCTACAATAGTCGCTACTGGGAGACCTTCAACCAGATTGGGGACTGCCCCACCAATCTAGCCATTGCACAGTACAAAAGAGGCCTTCCAGTTGGGAACAGACTAAGGGACTCAATCACCATGACACCACCCCTCACCATGGAGGCCTTGATGGAAAGAGTGCATCAGCACATCAGGGTGGAAGAGGATGGCGCCCGTGCCAAAACAAAATCTGGCACGACCAATACCGGAGAAAAAGGCCTCAGCAAAGGTCAACGCGGTAGACCGTCCGAGCAAAAACGGACGAGGCAGGCGGGACAACGGAGAAGACCAGGATAAAAGATGGTTGAGAGTCCGCACTGCCATTACCACGGTATTCAAAAAGCCAATCTATCGGATTCTAAGCGAGATACGCGATGAACCTTTCGTCAGATGGCCTGCTAAGCTAGGAGAGGCTCAGAAGGACTACGACGAAAGGTCACGGTGCACCTTCCATAAAGAAAAGGGGCACCGCACTGAAAATTGCACGCCATTGAGACAGCACCTGGAGGAGTTGGTGGCAGCAGGTCACCTGGATAAATACATTGAAGGAGGGACGCAACCAGCCCCCCAGGACCACAATAACCCCAACGGGATGCCAATCGACGCCCCACCTCAAGGCGTAATCAATGTGATACATGGAATCTTCGAACCTGAGCGTGTATGCGAGCTCAAAGGTCAATCAAGAAGGCCGAGCACTTAAGGGAGGTACTAAGTGCACAACCTACTATCAAAAAAGGGAAGACAGAGGCCACGAACATCATGTCTTTTTCAGATAGAGACTTGGCGAGGATATATTGTCCCCACAATGATGCCCTGGTTGTCACTCTCCGAGTCAAGGATTTTGACGTCAAGCGGATTTTGATTGACCAGGGTAGTTCATGTGAGATAATGTATTACGAAACATTCAAACAATTGAAGCTACAAGACAAAGACTTGGCACCCGCCGTATCTCCCCTGATTGGATTCAATTCAATGCCAGAATGGCCAGTCGGCAAAATAATCCTACCAGTCAGAGCAGGAAGCGTGACAAAACAAGTGGAATTCTGGGTGTTGAAAGTCCCTTCCACTTACAACATAATCTTGGGAAGAACATGGCTGCATGCCATGCGATCGGTAGCGTCATCCTACCATCAAGTAATGCGGTTCCCCAACGAAGCCGGGGTAATTGAGGAGGTCTTTGGAGACCAGATCATGTCCAAGCAATGCTTTGTCACTGTGAATGGCAGCCGCGCTGCCAAGGGATATGTACATTCAGTGGAAGAACCTGAGAGTAATGAACTGTTCGCAGATGTCGGCAAAGCAACTAATCAAAAAGCGGTGGAAGACTTGGTAGAGGTAAGAATAGATGAAAAGAACCCGGATAAGTTCTTTTTGCTCGGTTCGTCGTTGTCCAGCACTGAGAGATTAGAGGTCTTAGAATTTTTAACCTCTAACATCGAAGTGTTCGCCTGGACACCATACGACATGCCAGGAATTGATCCCAACTTCATCTGTCACCAACTCAATGTCCACCCATCCGCCAGACCAATCATTCAGCGCACACGCAGATCGGCACTCCACCACGCCGAGATAGTGGCGGAAGAAGTAGGAAACCTGCTAGAGGCAGGAGCAATCAGAGAGGTGCACTACCCTAGATGGATCTTAATACGGTGTAGTGCCAAAGAAGAAGGCAAATGGCGTGTCTGCGTCGACTAAAACAGTCAACAAAGCATGCCCAAAGGACAGCTTCCCCCTACCACGGATAGATCAACTGGTAGACCTAACGGCGGGGCATAACCGACTTAGCTTTCTTGATGCGTACAGAGGCTACCATCAAATCGCCATGTACGAACCAGACCAGGAGGTCACGTCCTTTACAACTCCAAGAGGACTGTATTGCTACAAGGTCATGCCCTTTGGCCTAAAGAACGCAGGGGCAACATTCCAGAGAATGGTCACCAAGATGTTTGAGCCGTTGTTAGGCAGAACAATGGAGGCTTACATCGACGACATGGTGGTCAAAGCAAGGATAAGAATGACCATCTCAAGGACCTAGGTGAGATGTTTGAGATCCTAAAGAAGCACAAGTTGCGCCTCAATGCATCTAAATGTGCATTCGGAGTAGGATCTGGCAAATTCCTGGGCTTCCTGGTGACCAACCGGGGTATAGAAGCAGACCCCTCCCAGATCAAAGCTATTCAGGATCTGGAGAGGCCTAACTCAGTAAAAGAAGTGCAGCATCTCACTGGCATGGCAGCTGCACTCAACCGATTCATTAGCCGGTCGTCAGACAGACTACGACCATTTTTCCATGCTTTAAAAGCCAAATTTGAGTGGGACGAAGAATGCGACGCTCTGGAAAACTTGAAAGAATACATGTCTTCTCCACCACTGCTTGTCACCCCATACCTGGAGAAGAACTCTTTGTACCTGGCAGTCTCTCAGCACGCAATTAGCGCAGTGTTGGTCCGTGCGGAAGGAATCCAACATCTGCCCATCTTTTATGTCAGCAAGACATTACTGGGCGCCGAAACAAGGTACTTACCACTGGAAAAACTGGCCTTGGCCTTGATGATGGCCTCAAGGAAGTTGTCACACTACTTTCACGCCCACACCATAGTCGTCCTCACAGCTTTCCCATTAAAAGCTTTGTTTGAAAGGGCGAACTTTTCTGGGAGAATTTTGAAGTGGGCAGTAGAGTTGGGACAATTTGACATCAAGTTCCAACCCAGAACCGCGATAAAGGCCAAGCCTTGGCAGACTTTGTCGCAGAATTTACCCTAGGAAGTCATCATATCTACCCAGTCGACCTGACTGGCACAACCGAACTAGGGATGGAAGTTGACGCCGGAATAACGCAACCTCTGGTACAGGATACTCAGCCAGACCCCAAGGCAGACCAGAATAAAGAAAACAAGGAAGAAGCAAACCATGCTACACCAAGCCAAGACTCACCAACAAATAAAGACTTGGTACAATCAGATAGCAAGGCAAACAGTAAGTATGGACCTTGAAGAAAACACACAACATTTTGGACCCCAAGGCATCATCTGATCCCTCCACTTGCTGGAAGTTATTCGTTGGAGAGATGTGGAAGCTCTTCGTGGATGGAGCATCCAACCGGCATGGAGCAGGACTCGGCATAGTCCTCATCTCTCCAGACGGCCTAGTAGTGGAGCAAGCAGTCAACCTGGGCTTCCCAGCATCAAACAACGAAGCGGAGTATGAAGCGCTTCTTGCAGGCCTCAAATCAGCATTCTACATGAAGGCTACCGAACTAATGGTTTACAGCGACTCGCAGCTGGTGGTAAACCAAATTTCAGGCGACTACGAAGCAAAGGACGACAGGATGGCTAAGTACCAAGAGTTGGTCAGAACAGAAATCAAGAAATTTGAAGTAGTCAGGATAGAACAAATCGGCAGGGAGGAAAACAGCAGAGCAGATGAATTAGCAGGCTTCGCTTCAATGGCAGATACTTCATCCATCCTCATCTTGCTAATCGACTACCTACCTAGACCAAGCATTGAAGACCCCAAAGCAGAAGAGGTATGTTGCGCAGAGTTAGGCCCTTCATGGATGGATCCCATCATAATGTTCCTAAAACATGGCACCTTACCGGAAGAAAAGAAAGAGGCCAACAGAATAAGAGCGAAGTCGCAGCGATTTTGGCTCTCCCCATCTTTGGCATTATACAAAAAATCATTCTCAGGACCGTACCTAAAGTGTGTTCATCCCAGCAAAGTTGAAGCATTCTTGTTCGAAATACACGAAGGCGTGTGCGGAAGCCATCAAGGGGGAAGATCATTAGCATATAGGGCAATCTCGCAAGGATATTGGTGGCCTTACATGCAAGCAGACTCAGAGAAATATGTGAAGAAGTGCGAGAAATGTCAGAAGTTCGCACACCAAATACATCAACCTGCCAGAGAACTTCTACCCTTAACCAGCCCATGGCCCTTCGCAATGTGGGGCTTGGATATAGTGGGACCACTTCCAACAGCACCAGGCAACAGGAAGTTCTTTCTTGCAGCAACCGACTACTTCACAAAGTGGGTGGAGGCAGAAGCCTTAGCATCAATCAAGGAAAAAGACGTGAAGAAGTTCGTCTGGCAGAACATCATCACTCGGTTTGGCATACCAAAAGCCCTAATATCAGACAACGGCACTCAGTTCGACGGCAGAATCTTTAGAGGCTTTTGTGAAGAGTACAAGATAGAGTTCTACAATTCTACACCGGCATATCCTCAAGCAAATGGTCAGGCAGAAGCATCAAACAAAGTCGTCTTGGATGGATTGAAAAAAAGGCTAGAGAAAGCAAAAGGCAAGTGGGCGGAAGAACTCCCTCATGTTTTATGGGCTTACCGTACCACCTCGGCGGTCAACAGGAGAAACTCCATTCTCCTTAGCCTATGGTATGGAAGCAGTAATCCCACTAGAAGTTGGCCTCCCCACAATTCGAAGCGAAAATTTTGATTAGACTTAAATGGCGAAGCCATAGCATTAGAGCTCGACCTTGCAAAGAAAGAAGAGAAAGAGCACTGGTTCACATTGCCTCATACCAACAAGAGTTATCCAGAAATACAACAAAACAGTGCATCCAAGGCAATTCAAGATCGGCGATTGGGTGCTGCGCAAAGTGATGGGAAACACCATAGTACAGGAGATGGCAAGTTAGGGCCCAATTGGAAAGGACCTTACAAAGTGATTGGATTAGCAGGAAAAGGGCATACCACTTGGAAGATGAGGACGGCAAAGCCATTCCCAGGCCATGGAACACTGCCAATCTCAGATTATTTTATTTTTAACTTTTTCAAGCATATGTAATTTTCCTTTTCCTTTCTCAATAAAACAAGTAGATTCTTTTCAGTATAAGTTATTTTCTGTAAAAAATAGTTTCAGTGAGTTAGAAACATTGTAAACATAGTTGGCCGGAAAAACCAACACCCTTCCTAAGCCCAGGATAAGGATCCAGGCTGCAGGACGTTTGGTCGGAATAAACCAAACACTTTACTCTAGGTTGGCTGGAAAAACCAACTTAGAGGTTGGCGGAAAAACCAACACCCTTCCTAAGCCCAGATAAGGATCTAGGCTGCAGGACGTTTGGCCGGAATACCCAAACACTTTACTCTAGGTTGGCTGGAAAAAACCAACTTAGAGGTTGGCTGGATTAAACCAACACCCCTCCTAAGCCCAGGATAAGGATCCAGGCTGCAGGACGTTTGGTCGGAATAACCAAACATTTTTCTAAATTGGCAGGAATAACCAACTTAGAGGTTGGCTGGATTAAACCAACACCCCTCCTAAGCCCAGGATAAGGATCTAGGCTGCAGGACGTTTGGTCGGAATAAACCAAACATTTTTCTAAATTAGCAGGAATAACCAATTTAGAGGTTGGCTGGATTAAACCAACTCTTACTACTCTTCAGCCGAAGTAAGAATATCGGCTAAAGAGTGGTTGGCTGGATTAAACTAACTCTTACTACTCTTCAGCCGAAGTAAAAATATCGGCTAAAGAGTGGTTGGCTGGACTAAACCAACTCTTAGTACTCTTCAGCCGAAGTAGGTTATCTCGGCTAAAAGAGTGGTTGGCAGGTGTACTTATAGTTGCAAATGTTAAAGACCGATATAAAGTATCTCGGCAAGCGATTGTTATACCTCATCCAAGACTTCAATCAGAAAGTAAAATACAAGTATGGAGATCAACCGAAATGAGAGTTGGAACAAAAAAGCAGACTTCATTGAAAATTCAAAGCAAGTACAAAAGGTGGGGCCTCAGCCCGGTTACAATTTGTTTCTAAAAACAAAGAAAAGAAAAAAAAAACAAAAGAAGACAAAGATACAAAGTCAGTTAAACAAATCATCTAGATCAGCATCAATATCAACCCGGAGCCCAGTTTCAGACGGGAGTACGGTCTCGTTTGGGAGCTCGGTCTCAGTAGGCAGCTCGTTGATCAAGTCTTCCACCATTAGCTCCAACCGAACTGACTGATCGACAGGATCATTGACAGCCGGGGTATCTTTGGGCACGGTGTATTCTTCATCATCTGAGTCCTCAAGAAATTATTGCTGAATGGCAGCAGCATATTCCGTCATAGAGCTCGGAATAAAGTATGCAGGAGCATTGAAGACCTCGGTCTCTGGACCATGACCGAGCTACTCTATAGCCGCCCTCCAATGCACTTGAAGAAGAGATCCTTGGTAGCTTCACATTGTTTAATGTAAGTCGCCTCCCTCCTTGTAACCCCGGAGCTCGGCGTCATCAGCACTCTTCTTCAGCTGCTCTATTCGGCATTTTTCTTTCCTCAAGTTTCCAGTTCACGCAGATATTTGTCTTTTATTACGGCTGCAGCTTTTTATTTTTCTGCTTCAGCCGAGCTAACAAGTCCGGTCAGACGACCGTTCTTAGAATTTTAGCTCGGCTATTTGCTTCTTGGCTTGTTCTAGCTCGGCCGTCTTTTCAGTAACTTCGGCCAGGGCTTGTCTTGTAGTCTTACGAAGTTCAAGCACACGCTTATGAGCGATGTGGCTCTTCTGTATGGCCTGCAAAAGAAGGGGGAGACTTGTAATCAAACCGAGATGAAAGTTGTGCAAATTAGAAAGGTTAACAGAAGAAGCTACTTACAAGCACCATGGATTTCGTGGCCGAACGGATGGCCCTTAGTTCGGTTAGATGTTGGTGGTGCTCCATGTCTGCTGGAAGGCAGACACTCTTGGCAAGGTTAAATGCCATTAAGTGATCTTTTTCAGCGACCACTGAGTCAGTGTCCTGAATATCTCGGTTTTGAAAAGCCAGTTTGGGTGCCCACTTGGAGGAGCTGGCTCGGTCGGAGCGCTCCGGTTGCGAGCTCGGTGGAGGGCTTGGTGGAAGGGAAGTTTCGTCTTCATCAACAAGGCGTTGCTCGGTTGGGGTAGTTCGGGCACGCTTGCTTGGGCGAGATGAGGAGGGTTGTTGAGATGGAAGGGCCACCACGGTTTCCTGAGTCTAGTTCGGTGGTGGTACCTCGGCTCGGTTTGTTTCGGTTATAAGGGCCCTTACTCTGTTCCTCTTTGCCATCTCTTCTTCGGCAGTAGTTCAGACCAGGTTGATTTGAGGCAAGGATGGATCCGGTGCAGGAGCGTCTTCCAGCAAGAAGTCTGTTACTCTGGCTTTTCGTCGACTGTTGTATCTGTACGTCGGTTCAAAATTCAGTAACTTGGCCCAACTCCTTTCAGGATATCGTAGTGCGGCGCGAAGGGTGTCTAGATTGGGGTAACTGTATAGCGACTTAAGGTGGGCCGAATCTGCATAAAGAAGACAACTGTCAGTTCGGTTCAGGAAAAGAAAACCGAAATAAAAAGAGCATGCAAACTAGCCGAGGTAATTATACCGGGGGTTCCTTTCTTCCAGTTTATACTGCGGCCTGGGATCTGGGCTTGGTGGTCTTCAAAATTCCCAGATACCCAGAAAAAATCATCGTCGTTTAAATCTTTGTCCGGTGTGTCCTTTATTATTTTCTCATGCGGCGTCGTATTCTTAAATAATAAACCCAACCGTCCTCTTTTGAGCCTATAGAGTATTGATGGAAGAGTTCAGCTAAGCCAAGGTTAATGCCAGCTCGGTTTTAGCTCGGCAATGCCATTTATTATGCGGTATGAATTTGTGGATAGCTGGGTGGGACATATCCTAGTTTGCCTAAGGAATTCACAAAGTAAAGGCTGTACAGGGAATCTTAGTCCGGTTTCTATAATGGATAAAAGGGTGAAGGGAACAAAGCCGGGGGTGGTCTAGATCGCTAGGGTGAGGTGAACATCGTCAGGGATGTTATAATCCTTTCGAAATTTAGCCATTCCATAAGTGTGTTTACTAAAAACCTATACTTCCCCATTTATAAGTTATGAATAAATTAAGCTTGTCTTAGCTCGGTCCAGAAAGGTGCTGAGTAGCTCGTTTGAGCGCTCAAATGAGTGCCTGGGCAACCTAAAGCTGCAAAGTGAAAAACAAGTGTTAAGCACAGATCGTAGGGACCGTGCTAAAAGAAATCAAGGCAAGACAAATGTAGCCCTAGCTCAGTTTTTGAGCAAGGGGTTCGATAGCTCGGTTCGTGCAAGGGGGTTTTTGTTATCTCGGTTTGTGCAAGGGTTTTGTCAGCCCGGTTGAGCCTCTAGGGGCAGCGCTCTTAGTTCGGTTTGAACTATGAAGGCTGGTCTAGCCCCAAGTTATAGCTCGGCCGTGGTTGAGACTATCGAGCACACTATTACGCAGACTTAGTACGGTTTGTTAGCTCGGCTAAAGTCAAATCAAAAGATGGTTCGACTTGTTTAAACTACTGGTGTATAGCATGAAGTGTTGGTTCGGTTGAATGGTCTGCCTAGATTGACATCCACTACAAACAACTTCCTAGTTCGGTTATATTATGATTTTGGATCAAAACAAGTGTTTCTCATAATTATTTCTCGAATCAGAGTGGTTCTATTCCTAAGTTTTTGCAGAAAACGCAAGGCAAAGCACAAAATGAAAAAATGTGTTTTGCAAAAACACGAACACTACGCTATGGATTGTAGAAAGCAAGTGCAAAAACAACAAAAACAAGAGAGATTTGAGTAACTTACCAGGTCAAGCGGCACTGGAAGAGGGAAATGGCACTAGGAGGCAAGAGCTTCGCAGTTACTAGATTGAAAAACAAAAGAAGCTCAAAGACGAAAGAGAGAGAAGGAGGTGAATAGTGTGAAGATGATTAAAAAATGCTAGGGTTTGCTTTGTGTAGGAGAAAGAACCAAAAAAGAGTGGGACTGTTCAAAAAACACAGAGTACGAAGACGGCGTGACAGCTGCATTGGGCCAATCAGAGTGTGCCACTTGTCCTTGGAATGAGAAGCGATTCAATTGCTGTGATTGAATAGACGTTTTGACCGGACAGGTACAGTTCGGTGTGAATTTAGCTCGGCTGGAAAGGCTAAAAGGGTTTTTTAGCTCGGCTGGAAAGATTGAAGAGTTTTAGCTCGACTGGAAAGGCTTAAGAGTTTAGTTCGGTCGTCAGGCTAAAGTTGTTAGCTCGGCTGAGAGAAAGTTAATCCCTATTGCTACGCAGATGGAATTAAGGGGCAATTGAGAGGGTAATTTATGTAAAAATTGGGCCGAGCTGGGCAATAGGCCGTTATGGGCCACAATGCGAAGGGCTGAGTAAAAAGGCTTTGAAGTTAGTCCGGCCCCAGGAGGCCCTAGAGTTAGTTCGGTCCCAGGAGGCCTTAAAGTTAGTCCGGTCCCAGAGAGCCTGTTGTTATCCCGGTCCAAGAGAGTGTTGCAGATAGCCTGGTCGCCACGGCCAGTATGGTTAGCCCGGTCGTATCCTTTAAACCGAGGTAAGCTAAGCCTTCTTCAGGACTTTGTTTTGGGTTAGCTCGGCTCAACTCTTCTACGGATAGCTCGGTCTTGGCACGCGAAGTCGAGGTAGAAGCAGGGACTGGCAGAGCCTAGCTAACAGTTATCTCGGCCCTGCCAGCCAGTTAGGCATAGCAATGTTATTTCGGTCGTATGTTCATCCTACCAAGGTAAAACCATCTCACTTGGTTTAAGCAGTGAGGGGGGTGTGGAAGAATAAGCATTATCTTTCAGGAGTATGAATCTTAGGAGGACTCTATATGGAGGAGTAAAAGTCCTACTAGGATTGTGCCACACGGAACCTACAAAAGCTCACAAACATCACCTATGGAGAGGTAACTGAACTTTGATTCCCGAATTTGCAGAGTTTTTTTTCTATTTGTCTATTTTGCTGACTTAGGCATCGGAGAGGTATCCGGCACACACCCGCCGGCCAGCTCACGTTTGTGTTTTCAGGGAGTAAAGCGACGACGTACGGAGGAACGCAATCTTGATCAACAGGATTATACGAGAAGGTTTATTTCTTTCCCGTACAATAGCTATCGACATTGGTGGATGAAAGAAAATAATTATCAACTTTCAAGAAAGCAATAATTAATTACCAAAGCCATTTGAATTTATAAGTGAAAACAAAGCAATACCACAACAAATTATAAAACAGAAATCCCAATGAATTTTAATTGGGTTTAAAGTTCTGTGTATGGTGGAGAGGATCACCACTTATATTTGAACAAACTTGCATGTGCTCAAATCATTAGAATGCTATTATTACAACCAGAAATTGGAAGTTATACCTTACCTTTTGAAGAATTTATGGATAAGCACAGAAAGATATTTGAATTGTTTTCTAAAGGATGACCAACAAAAGGAAACATTAAAATACTTTAGTAAGAATGCAAATCAAATACTTATTTATCAACCAAAAAAAAAAAGAAAGAATGCAAATCAAATACTTACCGTAATGTTCGGATACGAAAGGTTGTTAAGAAGTTTCACTTCTCCTC
The DNA here is from genome assembly GCA_030407325.1 of Camellia japonica. Lineage (NCBI taxonomy): Eukaryota > Viridiplantae > Streptophyta > Magnoliopsida > Ericales > Theaceae > Camellia > Camellia japonica. The sequence continues at coordinate 21,026,571 of JAPPVO010000019.1, read as the reverse complement.
AAGCTCTCTAATGTGAACTATTAAGCAAATTTAAAGCAATGATTCAGATATATAGGACCACAAACACAATGCTTCATATACAATTATCATTTATGTAAATAAAGAAATTAAATTAGAAGTGATTTCTACGTTGAAACACTCTTACTGCAATTGAACTTCTTAGATAGATCAATACCAAAAACAATTGAAAAACTAACTCAAATAAATAAATATATCCAAAAGAATCACGATAAACAAAATACATCTTTTACAAATGAAGGAGCACCAAATCCAAATTAGCAAGAGCACTTCTCAAAATAATAATATAATAATAATAAAATTATAAGAACATTACCCCAAAACAAAACCCACTGCTCACATCTGCTGTGCACCACAACTCATTATCATTCTGGCAAATCACCACTGAATAATGTTCCAGATAAAGCTTAAGTAAATACAAAAGTATTCAATAAATACCAAAAATATTTGTCTAATTTGAAACTGCGAGTAAAATATGATCATCTATTTTAGTTTCAGCTTAATGTTAACAGTCAGGCTTAACCTTAATGTTCACATTAACCCATTTAATGTTAACAATCCTCAACCCATTTGACTAACATGAAATAAAAATGGGTGTTAACATGAAACGAATTTTTTCCTTAACCCCCATTTGATTTCATAGAGAGTGACTTTGTTGGTGATGGTGGGGCTGATGGGATGAAAAAAAAAAAAGAGAGTATCCAAATTTTTAGGGAAAAGATAAGTTAATTACTAATTCTATTCACAGATAAATTCAGCACTAACAAAGTATCCTAATTTCTAAAATTTTGGGCTGAGATCTAAGTACCGAAAATTGGAAAAGAAATTTTAAATCACAGCAAGGAAAAGGAATGAGAATTGGTAATTATGATCAATGAGATTGCAAAAATAAAAAATGAATGAGAATGACTTTATCTCAATCCAATTGGTCATTTTTGACAATTGCTTTTCGTGTAGAAAAAGCCTATGTTCAAGTTTGATTTGTTTTTGTATAATTTATTTTTTTAATTCTGACCCATAATTTATTTGTTTATAAGGTTTCAATCTTGTTCTGATTTTTTTTTTTAATGCATTCCCTCGGCTAAATTAATAACGTCCACTCTTAAAAGGATGCACATCATATTAACAAAAAAAAATTAATTATCAAAAAAAAAAAAAAAGGATGCACATCATTAGACAGTTATGAATTTTTATGATGAAAATTGCCAATGTTTGTGGTGTGTGTTAAAGTCAATTTGTGGTAAAATTATAAATTGCAAATTTATTGTGTGTGCACCAATAAAAAAAAAATTATATTTTTGGCAAAGTACGTTTTAGATGAAGTTTAATTTCGTTTTTTTTTTTTTTTTCCCTTTTTTTGGGTGTGTGTAAATTCCATTGAAACATTTTAACAAACACTTAATAAGCAAGGAAGATAAAATGGTTATCAAACATTTTAGTAACAACCAAACGATAATAAGGGCACAACAACCATTCAATAAAGTAACTCAATACAATAGCCCCACAAATTCCTACTAAATCAAAGTACATGGGTTTCGTGGAACCTAACTAACTCTTCATATATGTGTTGTATATATACACAAATATATATATGCAAAAGAAAAATCAACAAAACCCATAAAAATATACACAAAATCCTACATGCACCTAGAAAAAAACAAAGGGAAAATCCTCACAGTTTGATTTTGGAAAAAAAAAACTGTAATCAATATATATACACACAATAACCCCCATTTGATTTGATAGAGAGTGAGACTTTGTTGGTGATGATGGGGATGATGGGATGAAAAAAAAAAAATAGAGTATCCAAATTTGTAGGGTCACCCATAACTTAATTAGTGATTCTATTCACAGATAAATTCAACACTAACAAAGTATCCTAATTTCTAAAATTTTGGGCTATTGGAAAAGAAATTTTAAATCACAACAGAAAAGGAATGAGAATTGGCAATTATGATCAATGAGATTGCAAAAATAAAAATGAATGAGAATGACTTTATCTCTATCCAATTAGTCATTTTTGACAATTGCTTTTCGTGTACAAAAAGCCTAAGTTCAAGTTTGATTTGTTTTTGTATAATTTATTTTTTTGATTTCGACCCATAATTTATTTGTTTAAGGTTTCAATCTTATTTTGATTTTTTTTTTTTAATGCATTCCCTCGGCTAAATTAATAATGTCCACTTTTAAAAGGATGCACATCATATTAATAAAATTTGTTTATTTATCCAAAAAAAAAGAAAAAGGATACACATCATTAGACAGATATGAATTTTTATGATGAAAATTACCAATGTTTGTGGTGTGTTAAAGTCAATTTGTGGTAAAATTATAAATTGCAAATTTATTGTGTGTGCACCAGTATAAAAAAAAATTATATTTATGACAAAGTATGTTTTAGATGAAGTTTAATTTCGTTTTTCTTTTTTTCTTTTTTTGTGTGTGTATCAATTCCATAGAAACATTTTAACAAACACTTAATAAGCAAAGAAGATAGAATGGTAATCAAACATTTTAGTAACAACCAAACGATAATAAGGGCATAACAACCAATCAATAAAGTAACTCAATACAATAGTCCCACAAATTCCTACTAAATCAAAGTAAATGGGTTTCGTAGAACCCAACTAACTCTTCATATACATAGATAATATATATGCATAAGAAAAATCAACAAAACCCATAAAAATATACCAAAAATCCTACATGCATCTAGAAAAAAAACAAAGGGAAAATCCTCACAGTTTGATTTTGGGAAAAAAAAACTGAAATCAATATATATACACACAATAACCCCCATTTGATTTGATAGAGAGTGAGACTTTGTTAGTGATGGTGGGGATGATGGGATGAAAAAAAAAAAAAAAAAGTATCCAAATTTGTAGGGTCACCCATAAGTTAATTAGTGATTCTATTCTCAGATAAATTCAACACTAACAAAGTATCCTAATTTCTAAAATTTTGGGCTATTGGAAAAGAAATTTTAAATCATGATACAGAAAAGGTATGAGAATTGGCAATTCTGATTAATGAGATTGCAAAAATAAAAAATGAATGAGAATTACTTTATCTCTATCCAATTGGTCATTTTTGACAATTGCTTTTCGTGTACAAAAAGGCTAAGTTCAAGTTTGATTTGTTTTTGTATAATTTATTTTTTAATTTTGACCCATAATTTATTTGTTTAAGGTTTCAATCTTCTTTTCATTTTTTTTTTAATGCATTCTCTCGGCTAAATTAATAATGTCCACTTTTAAAAGGATGCACATCATATTAATAAAATTTGTTTATTTATCAAAAAAAAAAAAAAGGATACACATCATTAGACAGATATGAATTTTTATGATGAAAATTACCAGTGTTTGTGGTGTGTTAAAATCAATTTGTGGTAAAATTATAAATTGCAAATTTATTGTGTGTGCACCAGTAAAAAAAAAAAATTATATTTATGACAAAGTATGTTTTAGATGAAGTTTAATTTCGTTTTTTCTTTTTTCTTTTTTTGTGTGTGTGTAAATTCCATTGAAATATTTTAACAAACACTTAATAAGCAAGGAAGATAGAATGGTTATCAAACATTTTAGTAACAACCAAACGGTAATAAGGGCACAACAACCATTCAATAAAGTAACTCAATACAATAGTCCCACAAATTCCTACTAAATCAAAGTAAATAGGTTTCGTGGAACCCAACTAACTCTTCATATATGTGTGTATATATACATAGATAATATATATGCATAAGAAAAATCAACAAAACCCATAAAAATATGCCAAAAATCCTACATGCATCTAGAAAAAAAACAAAGGAAAAATCCTCACAGTTTGATTTTGGAAAAAAAAAGTTGTAATCAATATATATACACACAAATAGCCCCCATTTGATTTGATAGAGACTGAGACTTTGTTGGTGATGGTGGGGATGATGGGATGAAAAAAAAAAATATAGAGTATCCAAATTTGTAGGGTCACCCATAAGTTAATTAGTGACTCTATTCACAGATAAATTCAACACTAACAAAGTATCCTAATTTCTAAAATTTTGGGCTATTGGAAAAGAAATTTTAAATCACAATACAGAAAAGGAATGAGAATTGGCAATTATGATCAATGAGATTGCAAAAATAAAAAATGAATGAGAATGACTTTACCCCTATCCAATTGGTCATTTTTGACAATTGTTTTTCGTGTACAAAAAGCCTAAGTTCAAGTTTGATTTGTTTTTGTATAATTTATTTTTTTCTGATTTTGACCTATAATTTATTTGTTTAAGGTTTCAATCTTGTTTTGATTTTTTTTTTTTAATGCATTCTCTCAGCTAAATTAATAATGTCCACTCTTAAAAGGATGCACATCATATTAATAAAATTTGTTTATTTATAAAAAAAGAAAAAGAAAAAGGATACACATCATTAGACAAATATGAATTTTTATGATGAAAATTACCAATGTTTGTGGGGTGTTAAAGTCAATTTGTGGTAAAATTATAAATTGCAAATTTATTGTGTGTGCACCAATAAAAAAAAAATTTCTATTTATGACAAAGTATGTTTTAGATGAAGTTTAATTTCGTTTTTTTTTTTTTTTTTTGTGTGTGTGTAAATTCCATTGAAACATTTTAACAAACACTTAATAAGGAAGGAAGATAGAATGGTTATCAAACATTTTAGTAACAACCAAACGGTAATAAGGGCACAACAACCATTCAATAAAGTAACTCAATACAATAGTCCCACAAATTTCTACTAAATCAAAGTAAATGGGTTTCGTGGAACCCAACTAACTCTTCATATATGTGTGTATATATACATAGATAATATATATGCATAAGAAAAATCAACAAAACCCATAAAAATATACCCAAAATCCTATAGGCATCTAGAAAAAAAAACAAAGGGAAAATCCTCACAGTTTGATTTTGGAAAAAAAAACTGTAATCAATATAATACACACAATAACCCCCATTTGATTTGATAGAGAGTGAGACTTTGTTGGTGATGGTGGGGATGATGGGATGAAAAAAAAAAATAGAGTATCCAAATTTGTGGGGTCACCCATAACTTAATTAGTGATTCTATTCACAGATAAATTCAACACTAACAAAGTATCCTAATTTCTAAAATTTTGGGCTATTGGAAAAGAAATTTTAAATCACAATACGGAAAAGGAATGAGAATTGGCAATTATGATCAATGAGATTGCAAAAATAAAAAATGAATGAGAATGACTTTATCTCTATCCAATTGGTCATTTTTGACAATTGCTTTTCGTGTACAAAAAGCCTAAGTTCAAGTTTGATTTGTTTTTGTATAATTTATTTTTTTTTATTTTGACCCATAATATATTTGTTTAAGGTTTCAATCTTGTTTTGATTTTTTTTTAATGCATTCTCTCGGCTAAATTAATAATGTCCACTCTTAAAAGGATACACATCATATTAATAAAATTTGTTTATTTATCAAAAAAAAAGAAAAAAAGGATACATATCATTAGACAGATATGAATTTTATGATGAAAATTACCAATGTTTATGGTGTGTTAAAGTCAATTTGTGATAAAATTATAAATTGCAAATTTATTGTGTGTGCACCAGTAAAAAAAAAAAAATTTATATTTGTGACAAAGTATATTTTAGATGAAGTTTAATTTCGTTTTTCTTTTTTTCTTTTTTTGTGTGTGTGTAAATTCTATTGAAACATTTTAACAAACACTTAATAAGCAAAGAAGATAGAATCGTTATCAAACATTTTAGTAACAACCAAACGATAATAAGGGCACAACAACCATTCAATAAAGTAACTCAATACAATAATCCCACAAATTCCTACTAAATCAAAGTAAATGGGTTTCGTGGAACCCAACTAACTCTTCATATATGTGTGTATATATACATAGATAATATATATGCATAAGAAAAATCAACAAAACCCATAAAAATATACCAAAAATCCTACATGCATCTAGAAAAAAAACAAAGGGAAAATCCTCACAGTTTGATTTTAGGAAAAAAAAACTGAAATCAATATATATACACACAATAACCCCATTTGATTTGATAGAGAGTGAGACTTTGTTGGTGATGGTGGGGATGATGGGATGAAAAAAAAAAAATAGAGTATCCAAATTTGTAGGGTCACCCATAAGTTAATTAGTGATTCTATTCACAGATAAATTCAACACTAACAAAGTATGCTAATTTCTAAAATTTTGGGCTATTGGAAAAGAAATTTTAAATCACGATACAAAAAAGGAATGAGAATTGGCAATTCTGATCAATGAGATTGCAAAAATAAAAAATGAATGAGAATTACTTTATCGCTATCCAATTGGTCATTTTTGACAATTGCTTTTCGTGTACAAAAAGCTTAAGTTCAAGTTTGATTTGTTTTTGTATAATTTATTTTTTTTGATTTTGACGCATAATTTATTTGTTTAAGGTTTCAATCTTCTTTTCATTTTTTTTTTTAATGCATTCTCTCGGCTAAATTAATAATGTCCACTTTTAAAAGGATGCACATCATATTAATAAAATTTGTTTATTTTTAAAAAAAAAAAAAAGAGATACACATCATTAGACAGATATGAATTTTTATGATGAAAATTACCAGTGTTTGTGGTGTGTTAAAGTCAATTTGTGGTAAAATTATAAATTGCAAATTTATTGTGTGTGCACCAGTAAAAAAAAAAAAAAATTATCTTTTTGACAAAGTATGTTTTAGATGAAGTTTAATTTCGTTTTTTTCTTTTTCTTTTTTTGTGTGTGTGTAAATTCCATTGAAACATTTTAACAAACACTTAATAAGTAAGGAAGATAGAATGGTTATCAAACATTTTAGTAACAACCAAACGGTAATAAGGGCACAACAACCATTCAATAAAGTAACTCAATACAATAGTCCCACAAATTCCTACTAAATCAATGTCAATGGGTTTCGTGAAACCCAACTAACTCTTCATATATGTGTGTATATATACATAGATAATATATATGCATAAGAAAAATCCACAAAACCCATAAAAATATACCAAAAATCCTACATGCATCTAGAAAAAAAAACAAAGGGAAAATCTTCACAGTTTGATTTTGGAAAAAAAAAACTATAATCAATATATATATACACAATAACCCTCATTTGATTTGATAGAGAGTGAGACTTTGTTGGTGATGGTGGGGATGATGTGATGGAAAAAAAATAGAGTATCCAAATTTGTATGGTCACCCATAAGTTAATTAGTGATTCTATTCACAGATAAATTCAACACTAACAAAGTATCCTAATTTCTAAAATTTTGGGCTATTGGAAAAGAAATTTTAAATCGCAATACAGAAAAGGAATATGAATGACGTTATCTCTGTTCAATTGGTCATTTTTGACAATTGCTTTTCGTGTACAAAAAGCCTAAGTTCAAGTTTGATTTGTTTTTGTATAATTTATTTTTTTTGATTTTGACCCATAATTTATTTGTTTAAGGTTTCAATCTTGTTTTGATTTTTTTTAATGCATTCTCTCTGCTAAATTAATAATGTCCACTCTTAAAAGGATGCACATCATATTAATAAAATTTGTTTATTTATCCAAAAAAAAAAAAGGATACACATCATTAGACAAATATGAATTTTTATGATGAAAATTGCCAATGTTTGTGGTGTGTTAAAGTCAAGTTGTGGTAAAATTATAAATTGCAAATTTATTGTGTGTGCACCAGTAAAAAAAATATATATATATTTATGACAAAGTATGTTTTAGATGAAGTTTAATTTCGTTTTTTTTTTTTTCTTTTTGTGTGTGTGTGTAAATTCCATTGAAACATTTTAACAAACACTTAATAAGCAAGGAAGATAGAATGGTTATCAAACATTTTAGTAACAACCAAACAGTAATAAGGGCACAACAACCATTCAATAAAGTAACTCAATACAATAGTCCCACAAATTCCTATTAAATCAAAGTAAATGGGTTTCGTGGAACCCAACTAACTCTTCATATATGTGTGTATATATACATAGATAATATATATGCATAAGAAAAATCAACAAAACCCATAAAAATATACCCAAAATCCTACATGCATCTAGAAAAAAAACAAAGGGAAAATCCTCATAGTTTGCTTTTGGAAAAAAAAAACTGTAATCAATATATATACACACAATAACCCCCATTTGATTTGATAGAGAGTGAGACTTTGTTAGTGATGGTGGGGATGATGGGATGAAAAAAAAAAAATATAGTATCCAAATTTGTAGGTCACCCATAAGTTAATTAGTGATTCTATTCACAGATAAATTCAACACTAACAAAGTATCCTAATTTCTAAAATTTTGGGCTATTGGAAAAGAAATTTTAAATCACAATACAGAAAAGGAATGAGAATTGGCAATTATGATCAATGAGATTGCAAAAATAAAAAATGAATGAGAATGACTTTATCTCTATCCAATTGGTCATTTTTGACAATTGCTTTTCGTGTACAAAAAGCCTAAGTTCATGTTTGATTTGTTTTTGTATAATTTATTTTTTTAATTTTGACCGATAATTTATTTGTTTACGGTTTCAATCTTGTTCTGATTTTTTTTTTTAATGCATTCTCTCGGCTAAATTAATAATGTCCACTTTTAAATGATGCACATCATATTAATAAAAAAAAATTATTTATCAAAAAAAAAAAAAAAGGATACACATCATTAGACAGATATGAATTTTTATGATGAAAATTACCAATGTTTGTGGTGTGTTAAAGTCAATTTTTGGTAAAATTGTAAATTGCAAATTTATTGTGTGTGCACCAGTAAAAAAAAAAATTATATTTATGACAAAGTATGTTTTAGATGAAGTTTAATTTTGTTTTTGTTTTTGTTTTTTTTTTTTTTTTGTGTGTGTGTAAATTCCATTGAAACATTTTAACAAACACTTAATAAGCAAGGAAGATAGAATAGTTATCAAACATAAAAAAAAGGGCACAACAACCATTCAATAGAGTAAGTCAATACGGTCCCACAAATTCCTACTAAAAATCAAAGTAGATGGGATTTATAGAACCCAACTAACTCTTCATATATGTGTGTATATATACATAGATAATATATATATATATAAGAAAAATCAACAAAATCCATAAAAATATACCCAAAATCCTACATGCATCTAGAAGAAAAACATAGGTAAAATCCTCATATTGAAGATTTTAATATATATACACACAATATATATACACATATATACACACACACATATATATACACATTTTAAGAAAAACTGTAATCAATATATATACACACAATAGAGATGAGGGTATTACCTTTACTTTGCAAACAAAACCCTACTAATCTGGCTACTAATCACCCATAAGGTGGGTTTCATATTGAAGAAACTGAGAGAGAGAGAGAGTTGACCTATTGAGCATTGAGAAACTGATGAGGCCATGACATTGAAAATCCTCCCCTCCACTCTGTGAGCCCTAAGAGTGAGAGATGAGAGAGACAGTCGAATTTTGAATTTTGAATGAGAGAGAGAGAGAGAGAGAGAGCCAGCTGAAGAGAAAGGTATGGAAGGAAAGAATGTATATCCACCGTAGGATGTGAACAAACAATCTCAACCATTGAAAGATAATTTGTCTCTTGGACATTTTGTAGCTGTTGGATTGAATTAATCTAAAGGTTCACATTTTGACAAGGGAACAAAAGTCCCATCACAATTCAAAAATGATCCTTCCTTATTATATAGATAGTTGATTAAGTTCTAATAGGATTAGGTTTTAATATAATGTAATATGTAATCAACTAGGTTTAGAGTTGATAAGAAAACAAAGAAAACAAAAAAAAAAGGGAGGGCAAGCCGTGAGAGAGAGAGAGAGAGAGGGACGGCGGCAAGGAAAAAAAAAGATTAGGGTTTTGTTTTGGTGGCTCCATTAGTTCTCCAAATATTTCTTTGATCTTCAAAATAATATTGTGAGTACAAAACCCACTTCACTTGATTTATGTTTAATTCGTTGTTTTTATTTATTTATTTATTTTTATTTGTTTGACGTTAGTTTGATTTTGTTTTTACATAAAGATGATAGATTAATTTTAATTATTTTGATTAGTTGTGGATGTAAGATTTAGGGTTTATAGATGATTGATTGATTGATTTAATTACTTTGTTTAGTTGTGTATGTAAGATTTAGGGTTTTTAGTTGATTAATTGATGTTAATTATTTGATTGGTTGTGTTGCCAGTTTTGGATTTTTATATGGATTTATTTTATGGTTGTAATCACACTCATGGTTATATGAATTAAAATTAATTTCCTAGATATTCTTTTTCTCCACCATGACTCCGTGGATTGTTGTTTTATTTAAGTGGTGGTGAGAAAGAGTGTATAAAAAAAGTGAGGATTATGTGATTTATTTGAATGTCTTAGGCTCGGCATTGTTATGTTGTTCTCATGAGTGAAATGTTTTGTATATGTATATTGTTGCCTCGTTCTCATGAGTAGACGAGTGCTTTGATTTACGCGTGTACGTATATGCTAACCATCCGGGGAGTGTGAGTCAAACTCGGGACGATATTCCCGTGCAAGCTTGGCTTCGGAGCGGTGTTAGGTATACGGGAGGCACATGGGATATATGTGTAGGCCGGAAGTAGAGGCCGACGTGGCGGAGTTAAGATACAAAGAATTTAATTACGAGTTTATTATTATAGTGTGAATTGTATTGATTTGTACATGTTGGAAAATAGTAAACGACCTCGATAAATTATGAAATTTGAGCAAAGGCATGTATACGTGATTCTAGACAACTTTTGTGTTTTAGCTTGTTATTAAAAAGATCGATTAGAACTTATAATCGGATGATCTTGGTTATTGTCGGTTTGATTCATTTTAGCAATGAAGATTTTGGAGGCTGTTTTAACCCACGAAAGGAGCTCATTTTTATTGGTTTCGCATAAACTGAAGTAAAACGTTATTCTGTACACTTTTCATGTTTTGAACTTTTCTGAAAAAAATCATCTTAGGGAAGTTTTTGTTCGTTTTCAACTTCAGATTTTTCGATTGAATTCCGTCTTGGTTTTTCTATCAATTTTTTCTCTCAACCTGTTCAGTTTCTATTAAATTCCTTCGCATTGTATTTTAGGAAATTTGATTCTGTACAACTTTCGTTCTTTGAGTTTTGATCAATTCGAATTATTTAAGTATGAAACGGTGCATTTTTATACTTTTTCAGCAAGTTACTTATGATTAAATTATACTAACTTTATTTGTTTTGCAGGATGGTGGGTCTTACTAATTTTTTTTATGCAGGGCTGACCCATCATATTTTTATTTTTATTTTGTTTATTCTATACTTAATTTATATTTTGTTGTGTACGGGCAAGAAACTAAATGTCACCGTATCTTGAGAAACTACCCATTTGTCTCGGTGCGGATGGAACTATTTGTCTTGTCCTGTAACAAGAATTAAATGTATTTTTGTTTGTGTCTGGTAGACACATGGGTGTTAAATCTTGTACTCATACCAGTATACCTGTATACTGACTCGTTTTGTCTCTTAGCAACTCAGGTGCGTTCTGTTTGAGCGCAGCCGAGCTTCCTTTGCAGGATTAGTTGGGGCTACGGTGGTGACGTGGAATTACTATAGTGTTGGACTTGTCGTTTGGACCTCTTTTGTTTTCTTGAGCTTAGGGTTGATATTAGTTTATATATTTATTATTTTTTTAATGACTTTAGTATTGGAATAATTTGGCATGGTTTGTAACCGTACATTATTTAAGTTATTTTGACTTTGTATTGTTACTTTAATGTTTGAGGTATTGGTTAGTTATGAAATTATGGTGAATGGTTTGGTTGGCGTTTAGTTTTTTTTGTTTCACCCTAGGATTTGGATGATGGAATATTGATTGAGGTTTAGTCCTAATTTAATATTTAATTGTTCGAATTTTGGGGCGTGACAACCGAGGCGTCTAATCAACCAAAATCCAAAAAGCTGAAATCTGGGGGGTCTTCTGAGCCTGAGCCCTCTGTTTTTCGCGTGGACGAGCCTTGGACCCTGTCCATTAAGGTCAGAGACCGACCTCTTTTAGCCGGGGACAGTGCGCTCGACAGTCTGGAAGTCGGTGCCGCCTTTTCCAACTCTGTTCTCCTCCCAGCCAACATCAATCGGATGGCCGAGCTCTCCGAGTACGAAAACTATGCAATGATGATGCAACACTGCGTTTTGGTAAGTTTGTAGTATTTTGTAATCTGTGATCTAATTTCAACTCTGATTTCCATACTTAACGAATTTTCTTTCTCTTCTTGTAGGCCATCCAGCAGGGTCACTCCCTCGCAGTCAAAACAAAAGAGTTCAAGAAAGAGCTAACCAACAAAACTAAGAAGGTAGCCAAGCTCCTATCTTCTTTAAACAAGGCCGAGGCTCGCATCCGAAGCTTGCAGGACTAGGCAAAAGCTACCCAACTAGCCCAAAGTAAAGTCGAGGATCGCACCGAGGCTGCCGAGAATATTGCCGAGGTAGCCCAGACCGAGGCAAAAAGAGCTAAAGAAAATGAGGCCCAAGCCCAAACAGAACTGCAAGCGGCGCTTGCCACTAAGGTGGCCGAGATAAAGAAGACGAATGAGAAGGCCTATGCCAAAGGGGCAGCCGACGTCCATAATGAATATAAAAAGCAAGTCAAACATGCATGCAACACGGGTCACACCCTTGGTTGGATGGCTGCTTTGAAGGAGTTGGCCATCCCTGATGACTAACCCCTCTAGGATGAAAGTCAACTTGTCATGCCATTCTCTTCCGCTCTAAGCCAGTCTGAGGATGAGGCTGAGGGGGACGAAGAAGCCGAGGTCGAAACCGATGCCGAAGGTTTTACTGGGGCCAAATCCTCAACTCTGAATGAGCAAGTCCTAGACTTGACTTAGGATGAAGAGAATGAGGTTCAAAAGACCATTTCTGAGGTCGAGATCGAGACTGCCAACAAGAGCCTAGATGACACCCTGCGTGAGATCGACGCCGAGGTCCAAGCTGAAAGGTCTGCCCAGTTGCTTGCTAAGGCTACCACAACGCCAATTGCCAAGGCAGGGCAGACTATGGAAAATGTCGGAGATGCATGAACTTAGGATTTTCGCCCTTTCGTACTTTTTCTTCTTACTTTCGAATATTTTGTAATATTTTGCTAGCTGAGTTTTTCTTTTGACCGATGTGCCCGTTTGTAATTTGAACAAGTAGTTTCCTTGGCCAGGCCGAAGTGCCTTTATCTTTGAAATAGTTTCTTCTATGAATGCATACTTTCCTTTGGCTATATGTTTACTGCTTTTCTCTTTATGCCTTGTATGTTTGTATGCTTCTCTATACTTAGAATATTTTTCTGCTTCTTCAAAGCACAACTTAACTGTGTAATCACCTCGGGGTGGGATACCACGGATATAAACCTTGATTGTTTGTTTCGGCCAACAATTGGAATACCTAAGCTAACACTTAAAAATGTTTCGAAACATTTTTACCAGTGTTGTTTCTTTAAACTTTATTTAGTATACTTGTTACTTACTGTCTTCTATCAAGACTTCACCCTTCCAACCCTTCCAAGCTTGGTAACCTGGTTGGTTATCTCGGGTAATATATACCTCGGATACTTCTTTCACTATTACCTTGGCTAACTTCAACTTGTAAATTTTTTTGAAATTTCAACAAGTGTTTAAGCCAATACTAACTTGTAAATTTTCCTAAAATCAAGTTCCAAACTCTTAAGTTTATTTATCACTCCAACTCCCTGCCCCTTAATGTGAACCTAAGTGCCACTTAAGTTCACATTATACGTTTATAGTCTTTCGCCGAAATCGGATTCAAACAAAGACTAGCCGAGGTGTACCACCTTGGTTTCTTTGTTAATCCAACTAAAGCTCACTTAGTTCCATGGCAAGCCTAGATTAGTTCAACTCTATTCTATGCAAGTATAATTAACTCTGCCATATAATAAGTCTAAGTTATTTGTCATGTTCCATTTGGAAACATCGCCAACTTAGTTCAACTCTATTATATGCAAGTATAATTCAACTCTGCCATATAATAAGTCTAAATTATTTGTCATGTTCTATTCGGAAACATCGCCAACTTAGTTCAACTCTATTATATGCAAGTATAATTCAACTCTGCCATATAATAAGTCTAAGTTATTCGCTATGTTCCATTCAGAAACATCGTCATAGGATTAGTTAGTCCTATAGCACAAAATTCAAAAATCAAACTAACATTTTATTATTACTTGGGCTAATAAAATTATGATATAAACTTCGCAAAAACAAAAAACTAATGATAAAAAAACTTCAAGTTGCAAGTGTTCTAGGGTCTTGGCAACTCTTTACCCTCAGTGTCTTTAAGCCGATATGCCCTATTGCCGGCAACTGAGATGATTCTATAAGGCCCCTCCCAGTTTGGGCCAAGTTTTCCCTCCCTAGGATCCTTCTTGTTGCCGACGACCTTTCTTAGGACGAGGTCCCCAACCTTAAACTCTCTTGGGTTGACCTTCTTGTTGTAAACCCTAGCAAATTGTTGCTGGTATGCCCCCAGCCGAATTGCTGCTTTCTCTCTTTTCTCCTCCAGTAAGTCTAGATCTCGAGCCAAGAATGCCTCATTAGTCCCATTTTCTACTCCTTGGGTTCTGATCCCAGGGATGCCGACTTCCAGTGGGATAATTGCTTCAGTGCCATAAGCCATGGCAAATGGAGACTCCCCAGTTGATCTTCTTAGCGTAGTCCGATATGCCGAGAGTATATTGGGCAACTCTTCTATTTTCCTTTTGCTGCTTGTAGCTGTAGACATGCCCGCGGGGGACCTCGCTACAGCTCAGACTCTCCTTTTCGTGTTGCGGTTCTAAATCTGAACCAAAGAGTCCAACTCTGGCAAATCGTTTTGAAGAAAAACAGATTTTTTCAAAAGTAGTGCCAAACATGGACTGCTTTGCCAGATTACAGAGTCGCCACCTAAATATTTTTTAATGGGGGAATTTAGGAAACCCTGACTCGGTGCCGAAGGCCACGTGTCCGTCATCACCAAATGTCTTGGCTCGGGAGCTTGGTACGATCGGGGAAGGTCAGCTATGAGCACCCCCTTTCGCCCGGTTCAAAGACCGGCCTCTACTAACCGTGATATCCGATTTTGAAAACATTACATGCTCTTATACCGGTTATTAGCCTAGATTTGCTACGTTATGCGCACAGCAAACAAGTATAGACTAGGTTGCCTAATTCGGAAATAATCATTGCATATCCGTTTGTTTTGAAAGCGTTTCGGGTTTTGCTCTCGCAAGTAGGCTAAAATACGGATTTCGATGAGTTTTCCAACTCAAGCAACCCAACCTCCACCCACAGGCATTCAAACAGTTTATCTCACATAAGCACTTAGCCGCATGGTAAGCATACTGTCATGGCAACATTCACACGCATGTGGTATGCTAAAGCGTAAAATACTTACATCGTACTCCGTGCCAAAACAAGAAACTAGTTAGCAGACATGCATGTCCCTAGATATGTTAAGTGGCTAATGCAACACAGGCAAGGATGCAATTTAGAGTAGGCTCGGCTAACCCTAAAATGGCACATGAAATGCTACAACTATCACGTATTCAAGTTTAGATTTGAAATACATGCAGTTTGTATGATGTACCCAAGCCCGATGCATGTCAACAAATGCATGGATGCACGCATGCATTGCATAAGGTATGCTAATTTTAAATATGCCCTAATCTACCATCATAAGCAAGTAATAAAAGGGAAGAAAGACGTGGGGTTGGAAGACATACACACACTCACGCACACTTATTACACAATTGCGCCCTCGCTCAGAGGGACCAAAAGAATATACAGGCCAAATAACAAATCAACTATCCTAGCTAATTAATTATTACAGACCCTTAATTAACAAAATAAATGCAGAAAGGGGGTGGCCGCAGCCCTGCTCGGGATGCGTGAATGATGCATGCTTGACCCGTCTCGCCCCGAAGAAACCGCTGCCATAGCACTGTTGCCTTGTTTACACTGCCCTGCTCCTCTGAAATTGCCAAAGTCTCAGGATTGCTTCTTTGAGTTCTGTGGGACACCACCGGCTGAGGGGAACACCACCGGCCAAAGGGGATGATCACCGGCTGCATTTTGATCTATCGGCTACAAATTCCTGCCGGTCGGCACTTTTATTTAGCCGACCGGCCAAAACTTGCTGCAGAACCTGCAATTGACAGCAGCAGAGGGCAAACAGTGTATGGCATGGAATTTTCAGGCAATGTATGCACGGACACACTCCCTATCATGCAATGGACTCAAGGGAGCATGACCTCGACCCTCGGGCCACCAATCGCGCATTTCCATACATGATGGCCAAAGAGTCAAGTGTGCATTTTAATATCAAATGTAATGCACACAAAAACATACAAGGGACCAACCTCAATCATGGTTGATCAAGAGGCAAGGCAATGCAACACAATGCACATGCAACCTAAGCATGCAAGCTAACATACAAACATGCAATGCAACTACATGGCATACACAACGCTAACAACATAACATGCACAACGCATTGTAACATGGCATACACAATGCAAGATGGGCTTACACCAATACAAGTGAACCTCAGCCACACTCACATAGGAGGCCATGGATGGAAATGAAGTGCCTCGAAATGCATGCATACGGGCACGCAAACGAGGCAATGGTATTAAGACATGAAATGACATAGAAAATGATATGCAAACATGCCAAAGGAATTTCGGCACTGAATATGGGGGAAACAGTCCCGAAAGATGGCGAAATGACACCAATGCAAGGAATGGTCCCGAAATGCGAATTTAGGCACCCGAAATGGCCCATAGCTATGCGATGCATGCACAATATGGACATGGAATGAAAATACAGTAGCAAGGCAGCCCCAAGACAAGCATTTTTCAGTCTAAAACATGGCCAAGCAACAAGTATAGATAGGGCAACAATGCATGCAAAAATAGGGGCCAAGAGAGGGGTATTGAAGTAGATGGTAAATGCAAAGCCCAAATGGAAAAATACCCTTCTACATACTGAAGAGGGACCAAGAATATGAACATTTACAGTAAATGACAAGCCTAAATCAGTATGAAAACATGCTAAAAATGCCATGCAAGAAATAGGCCACAAGAGGGTATAACATGAAGTAGGCCAAACATTCATCAAACAAGAAAAGACCCTTCATGAAATATGCTGAGAAGGTCAAAATATAACCACTTTCAGTTCTGATCATGGCCGAAAACAG
Organism: Camellia japonica; assembly: GCA_030407325.1. Taxonomy (NCBI): domain Eukaryota; kingdom Viridiplantae; phylum Streptophyta; class Magnoliopsida; order Ericales; family Theaceae; genus Camellia; species Camellia japonica. Next base: position 21,009,315 of record JAPPVO010000019.1, on the reverse strand, counting down.
AAGCTAGATAAGCCGAAAAAGCATGCCAAAAATGGGGCCAAGAGGGGTATAATGGTAGGTATAACATGGAGGCCTCAAACAAGGTTGATCCCTTCTACAATGTTGTAGAGGGACACAAAATAAGCTTACTCACAGTTCATGACATGCTCCAAACAATTTACATATAGGCCAAACAAATCATGCAAATTTACGGTAAATGGAGAGATTATGAAGCAAGTGCAAGATAGGGGGCCCAAACAGGGTTGAGCCCTTCTTCAATGTTGAAGAGGGGCTCAAAATAGGCCCTATTACAGTTTACATTATGCTCGAAAACAGATCACACATGGGCTGGAAATTTCATGCAAAATAATGGCATACAAGATGGTATTGAAGCAAGTACCAAATGGAGGGCTCAAACAGGGTTGAGCCCTTAAACAAACATGGAATATGGCTCAAAACAATGACCTTTTCAGTTCTGGTCGGAGCCCAAAACAGTAAGCAAATAGGCCTAAGAGATGAGGCAAGAAAATGCTGCAAAAGAGGGAAATGGCAACTTACCCTTGAAGACCACACTTTTGCTACCTCTTGGCTTGAGGAATGTTGCTTTTAAGCCTCTGAAAAGCTCCCTTGCTGCTGGAAATGGAGTGGTGGTGGGGTGCTAGGTGTTGTAGTGTAAAATGGCCAAGAACCTCACACTTTGAGCCCTCTAACACACCCAAATGTAGAGAGAGAGGGAAATATAGGGAGAGAGTGAGATATATATCAGATATATCTATTTTAGGTCTGGTTTTGCTGAACCAAAACAATGGAGGAGGATGGGTTTCTTTTATAGAGCAAGGAAAATGGTATAAAGCTTCTCAAAGAAGCTATACAAAAAGGGCCAAAGGGACCAAGCTTCTAAGAGAAGCTATTCCAAAGGGTGCAAGCTTCTTGAGGAAGCTTGACCCTTTGTCAAAGCTTCCTCAAGAAGCTTGATCAAAAGGGTGCAAAAGGTTGGATCAAAAGGGGTGCAAAGGCTCAAAATGGCCACACATGTGTATGGAGAGCAGAGTCTGTGCATTCCAGCTGGCACAGCTGGCATCTATTCAATCTGTAGAATACTCCGGAAGGTCGTCGGCTAGCAAAATTGGTCGGTCGGCCATCTTTACTGGCCGGTCGGCACTCTATTTGGCCGGTCGGCACTCTGTTCTGGCCGGTCGGCAGGAAAAATCTGCTCTGCAGGTCCAACTTCAAACGGGCATAACTTCTTCATATGAACTCCTTTTTAGGTCATTATTGTGTCAAAATTGAAGCCCCGGAAGTAAGCTTTCCAATGCCGCAAGCCTTGCATTAAAATTCCAACTGTGCATAAAGTTATGCTTGTTTTGGTGAAGGTTGCTCAGTTTCGGTCCAACCGGGATGATGCCCAACTTCAACCAATCACATCTCTGCCATCCGGACTCGGGTTTAAGAGATTCTTGTATGAAAAATGAAGCCCCGGAAGTCTTCTTTCCAATGGTGGTAGCTTCATAACTTAACTCCAAGTGTATACACAAATAAGCTTGATTTAGCGAGGACTGTTCGTCCCTCTCTTAGCGATTCTTGTCTATCTTCTTCTCCAACTTGTTTTCTCCCCTCTTCTCCTCTTTTCTTCAACTTCAAACCCCTAAGTAAGGTGTTCTGAAAGATTTTTCAAAGATTTCATCTCTCTTTCGTTAATTCCCACTTTGTCCTTGCTCGGTTTATCGAAAAGCGCATCATTTGACAAAATGTGAGCCTCAGAGCATCGTACGAAATTTCAAAAATGTTTTGAAAGAGAGGGTTTTAAGGTCTAAAAACCATTCAAATAGCTTTGGTCCACAATGGGGCGTGAAGTTGGGATTTGGACCTTTCCTTGCCGAAGAAATTAACCTTCGCCCTACACACCTTTCTCCAACAAGTAAACCATCAGTAGTGCCAAGTCTTAAGGGCGGTCAAAAATGGGGTGTCTACAGTAGCCTCCTTTTGATCCCATCTAAGATAGTCTTATTGGATGATTCTGCTTGACCATTACTCTGAGGAAAACTTGAAGTAGAGTAGTAGTTCTTGATTTTATACTTTGCACAGAAGCTTTTGATTAACTTGCTGTCAAATTGTGTACCATTGTCTGCTATTATTGCCCTTGGAATCCCAAACCTGGTGATGATGTTTTTCCATATGAAGTTTTTCACATCAATATCTCGAATCTTCGTAAGGGGTTCAATTTCTACCCACTTCATGAAATAATCAGTTGTTACCAGCAGAAAATTCCACTGCCTAGTTGCTTAGGGCAGTTGTTCAGCAAGATCCATGCCCCACTGGGCAAATGGCCAAGGACTGGATACTGGGTCCAAATCTACTGCTGGTTGATGTATCAAAGATGCAAACATTGACACTTTTCACACTTTCTAACATAGGCTTCTGCATCATTCTGCATGTAGGGCCACCAGTATCCCTGAATAATGGCCCTACGAGCAAGTGATCTGCCCCAACATGGCTTCTATACTCTTTCATGTATTTCATACAAGAAATCTTCAACCTGGGAGGGATGCACACATCTCAAAAGGGGACCAGTGAAGGATCTCCTGTAAAGATGGCCATCCGCTACTAGGCTGAACTGGTCGACTTCAACCTGGTCTTATATGTCTCTTTTTAGTCGTCTGGCAGCTTGCAATCCCTAAGGAACATCACTATTGCATCCATCCAACTTGGACCCATCTCTACATACATTACTTCGTACTCTGTGATCAATGGTTCCACACTTAGGCCTGACAAATAATCAACCATTATTGTCCTTGCCTCCCCTGATTTCATTATATTAACCAGGTTAGCCAAGGCATCGGCGTGACTGTTGTCATCTCGACTAACCTGCTGTAGCCGGCAATCTTGGAATAATGCTAGCAGTCTAACAACTTCTTTGACATAAGCCATCATTCTTTTATCTCGGGCTGCGTACTCACTTGTTGCCTGATTCACAATAAGTTAGGAGTCACAGAAGACTACCACCTCATAGGCTTCCATTGCTGCTGCTAACTTCAACCTTACGATCAGTACCTCATATTCCACTTCATTGTTTGAGGCCTTGAACCCCAAACGAATAGACTACTCTAACATTCGCCCATCTGGTAATACTAACACTACTTCTGTCCTCGCTCCTTGCCGATTTGAACTTCTATCAACAAACAAGCAGAAGGAGTCGCCGATGTAGATGTCGCAGGGCTTTGGTTTTTCTTCTATTTTTCTTGAGTGGGGTTTTTTGGCCCCTGCTGGGTTTCTTCTTGCTCTCCTGGGCACCCTAAGCCGCTGTTCGCCGGAGTTTGACGTGGGATGGCACCAGGTGTGAACTCGGCCACAAAGTCGGCCAAAACCTGGCCCTTAATTGCTATTCTGGGCCTAAATTCCAAGTCATATTGGCCCAATACTACTGCCCATCTGGCTATCCTGCCTGTCAGATCTCCTTATTACAACAGGGACTTCAAAGGATGGTCAGTCAATATCACGATCTTGTGGGCTTGGAAGTAGTGATTCAATTTCTTTGAAGCCATTACTAGGGCTAGTGTCAATTTTTCTAGGGGTAAGTACCTGGTCTCTACGCTTGTTAAGGTTTTACTTACATAGTATACTTCCATTTATTCTCTCTTCTCTTCTCTGATTACCACTGCACTCACTGCGTGCTCTGAAACTGCCAAGTATAAGAACAGTTCCTCTCATGGTACTGGATTTGAAAGAACTAGAGCTGTTCTTAGGTACTTTTCAAGTCGGTTAAGGCGACTTCTGTCCACAAAAAATCTGTGGCCTTCTTTAACAAACTAAAAAATGGTTTACACTTATCTGAACTTCTGCTTATAAACCTGTTTAGGGCTGCAGCCCTTCCAGTCAATATTTGCACTTGTTTTGCCAATGTTGGGATTTTCAAGTCAAGGATGGCATTGATTTGATCCGGGCTTGCTTCAATACCTCTTTTGGTAACCAAGTATCCCAGAAATTTACGAGACCCGACTCCAAATGCGCATTTCGAAGCATTGAGTCGAAGTTGATATGTCTTTAGGATGTCAAAAACTGCCTTCAAGTCGGCCAAATGATTCTCAGGTTTTTTAGTCTTCACAACCTTATCATCAATGTACACTTCTACTGACTTGCCAATTAGATATCTAAATATTTTGGTCACTAACCCCTAGTAGGTTGCACCTGTATTTTTTAGTCCGAAAGGCATCACTTTGTAGCAGTACAGCCCTTTTGGGGTGATAAACGTAGTCTTCTCTTCATCAGGGGGATACATTGCTATCTGGTGGTATCCCTTGTAAGCATCTAGGAAGCCCATCCTTCTATGCCCTAAAGTGGCATCTACTAACTGGTCAATCTTAGGAAGTGGAAAACTGTCATTGGGAAAAGCCTTATTCAGGCTGGTGAAATCAACACAAACCCTCCACTTGCTGTTCTTCTTTTTCACCACCACAGTGTTGGACAGCCAAATAGGATAGTTCACCTCGCGAATGGCTTTGGTTTCCAGCAGTTTGTCTACTTCTTCCTCAACTGCCTCTATATGCATCAACGTCGGCCTCCTCGCTCGCTGGATGACAGATTTAGCCGGCCTGTCTACATTAAGCATATGGCATGTGACCTCGGGGTCAATGCTTGGTATCTTGTATGGCGTCCAGGCAAATACTTCTATGTTGGCCCGTAAGAAAGCTTTCAACTTCCTTTCCTCATCCTCGGCCAAGCCTGAGCCGAGAATGAAGAAGTGTTCTTCATCCCCTTCTTGGACCAAAATTTTCTTCATAGCTTCCTCACTCTTCTCGGCTGGTTCTTTGCCGACATCATCTATAATTTTCATCTCTTCGTCTTCAAATTTTGTTGTTTTTGTCTCTCGCATGTTGCAGGTGGATTTCATTGCTGCCATGGAGCAATTTTTTGCCTGCACCTGATCCCCTCTGACCTCTTCAATTCCATGCTTCGTTGGGAACCGCAACAGTTGGTGCAATGTTGAAGGAACAGCCCCCATTGCGTGCAGCCATGGTCTTCCCAAGATAATATTGTAAAGGGAGGGGATGTCAATTACTGTAAACTTTGTGCTTAATTTCTTGGTGCCCCCCTGCACCTCCAGATTCATTGTCCCTAGAGGCCATGTCGACGTTCTATTGAACCCAACCATTGGGCTGTTGGACTGCTTCAAATCATCGCGATGAAGGCCAAGCTCCATCTAACACCTGACATACATGATGTCACAAGAACTGCCTTGGTCGATCAGAATGCGCCTTACCTGGTATTCTCCAACCTTGAGGGTTACCACCAGAGCATCGTTGTATGGATGCTGTACCATGTCTAGGTCTGCCTCAGTAAAAGACACCATCGGTCCTTGGTACTCGTTTGTCTAGGCCTCTTTTGCTGGACTTGACACACATGCTATAAGTGTTTACCTTTTAGGTCTCTCCTCATATATCATTCTCATTAACCCTCGAGTGGATCACATTGATCACCCGAGGTTTTGGTTGCTGTGATTGTGGCGGAGGTGGTGCTGTCGGTGCCTGGGGCAATCTCGTCTGCTCTTCTCTCATTCTGGCTTCATCTACTAGGTCCCTCAAGTGATCCTATCTGACCAGATCTTCCAAGTGCGCCTTCAGGGCTCTGCACCCCTGAGTCAGGTGTCCATCCTCATTGTGGTAAGCATAGTGCTTCCCAAGACTTCTCCCTATAAATTCGGCAGGAATCCTCTTCGACACTCTATAATATGGCTGGTTCCTGATCCTTTCTAGAACTTTATAAACCAGGATTCGGAACACAGTGGTGACTGCCTGTGCAGCCCTCAGTCCTGTTTCTTGCCTATTAAATCCAGTATTACCTCGGCCTCGCTTCGGCGAGCCGTTTCTCTTTTCTGCTTTTATGCCTTTGTTCCCAGCATATCCTTTTCTACTCTGGCATATTTCTCGATCCTTGCCATGAGCTCCTCCATACTTTTTGCCAGAGTCTTTGTTAGCGACTTCCGAAGCATGCAGTCATCCTCCAAGCCATTCTTAAAAGACACGACTGCCAACTCTTGGTTGCATCTTGGTATTCGATTGAACACCTCATAATATCTTTTGGCATAAACCCTGAGGCTCTCACTCTTGCCAATTTTCAAAGCCATCAGGGAGTCTACCCTTAATGGTTACAACTTGTTCGTGACAAACCTGGCTATGAACATCTGGGCCAGGCCTTCTCAACTCTTCATAATTCATTTCGGCAACTTATGAAACCAATCCGAGTCTACCCTTAAGGGGAACACCTTGCACAGCAATAGTTCGTTCTCGGCATAAAAGGCCATTGAATTCAGATATAAGCCTACGTGAAAGTTCGGATCAGACTTACCGTCATATATCTGGAACCTCGGCATATGGAACCTTTTTAGGGTCTCAAACCTATCCAACACTACTGAGAACGGCGTTCTCAGTTTGACGGGTGATGTGACCTCGGCATTCTGCCGCTTCCTCTGGAGGTAGTCCCTTAAATCCTCCTTGGTCCGACTAGGAGCTCGGCTGTCAACGAATTTTAGCCTTTTTTGTGCGCTGTTCCCAGTGTCGTTATGCATCCTCTTGGACTTCTCTTCATTCATCTTGTCAAAACAAAGTTCCTTCCCTTGAACATGCCGATGTTCCTTGCATAAGTTCCCTTGGTATGAGGCGTCCTCTGAGACCCTCTTCTCATTGACTCTGCTCGCGCCGGCATCCCATGAAGGTCGATGCAAGCGTTCCTTCACTCTGTCATGCTAAGGGACTGCTAGAATTACTTTCTGCCTCCTTTTTCTAGGCGTCGTTCTTGGTCGCTGGAATCGGCGTGTCCTTCAATGGAAACAGTGGCTGCATGACATTGTTTTGCATCATGAAGTTGACAACTGATTACAGGTCTGCCAACTTGTTTGCCATTCCCTTCATCTCGTCGTCCCTCCTCAGGCATCTATCTTTCCATACCTGGAGGTCGCTTTCGTTGTAATACTTGTCTCGGTCTACATTCTTTGGTGCGCCTCTCTTCTTTGGTGCGCCTCCCTTTTGGCCGACGTCTTTCTCCTTGGGATTCTGATCCCATGTTCCTTCGTTATGGTTTTCTTCCTCCATGTTTGGATCGGCATGCTTACCATTCCCACTAAGGATGTCGTCCCTGATCTTCTCTTTTTGTCCGTCGTTGGCCATCTATTTTCCTTACGTTTCCACAGACGGCGCCAAATTATGTGTGATTTTTGACCACACAACCAAAAGGGGAACTTAGCTGGAGAGCATCGGCAGAATAGATTAAGCCCGAACAACCTGCCACAGAAAAATAAGAATCCGGCGGTGATTCGTCCACCCGGGAGCACTCTGACGATCAAGTTAGTAATCAATATCTTTAAGAGATAGCAAATTGTGTTTCAACTCACAAAAAAAAACTCACTTCAGACCCACAAGGGTGCCTTGCCTGCAGAAGCCTAACTTCATGGACTTAGGCTCAATACTCATCTTGGACTCTCGGCTAGATAGGGATAAACTCCCTAAGAGCTTTATCTTTATTCAGACTGAGATCCTCATAACTCTTGTTCCTTATTCGCTCGTCTCGAATTCCAGTATCTTCGCAGATAACCTCGGCCTAGCCGAGATCACCTCGGCATCAGGACCAGGCCACGTGGCACCTCCGCTGACACTCCGGCGTCACCTTGGTCACGTGCTGTCATTCACAAAATATGTCCCCACTTTAAGATATTTATAAACCATAATAAATGATTAAATTAATTTAATAACACCCTAATCAAATGTTTCTTAACGGTGAAAAGGATTTTGAAAAGACAATCATGGTGAATTAAATAGGGGAAATATCAAATTAGTGTAATTTTGTAAAAATAATTACTATTTAATGATAAACTTTATAAATATAAATAACTAAAATTATAAATTTTTTCATAAATTTATATATATATTTTTTGTCAAAGTCCCACTAGGTGCAATTACCCAATTAAAATACTGTTGCTACATGATTGAACTTAAGGGAGCAAACTTGGTCCGGCTCGGCCTGGCTCATGTCAGGCCTCGTGAGCTCCCGCTAAAATTTGGCCCGGCCTGGCCCATGGGCCAGAAAATTAGGTCTACGCCCAAGCCTATGGGATTTGGGCCTTGGATGGACCTGGACTCAGTCTTGAATATTTTTTTCTATTTTTTTACCAAAATTTTATTTTTTTTCACAAAAAAATGACACTGGGCCTCAAACAAGCCAGACTTTAAGTGGGTCTTGAGCAGACTGATAGGCGGGGTCCACAGGCTAGGTCAAACTTTAAATAATGACCCAGGCCTAGGGTCCCGGACTGGGCTCATGTCTAACCCAGCCTAATTATGTCGAGCCCACCCTGGGCCGCAAGCAGGTTTCAAGCCACCCACGGGCCGCGAACTATTTTTACACTCATAATTGAACCTTGTGGGAATGAACACATAGGTCTCGTCTGATGAGATTTTTTTTTTTAGTTTTTTGGGTTAAAGTAGTTAATAAAAACAAAATAGATTAAAATAGTCAATAAAAAAAAATGTCACATCTAACTATAATCATTTCACTTTTTTTCTCACAATCATCAAATCAACTATAAAAAAAATCAATTATTTTCTCAAACATAACTATTTTAATTAGGTTAGTCAGAAAGCCAAATAACTAACTAAAATAACCAACTTCTCAAACAAGATCATAATATAAATATATATATATATAAGCAATGTTTTAAAAACCGGACCGGTGAGTAAACCAGAAAAATGATCGAGTGGACGGGTCACCGGTTCAACCATCAGGTTGAACCGGATTCGAACCATGATGTCATAAATATATTAAAATTATATTTAAAAAAATGTAAGTAATAAAATTATAAATTATAATAATTAAATAATCTTAGGTATTTCTCTTAATACTTTTTTTACTAAAAAATATAAAAATATATTTTAAAATATTATTAATTTTAATTTTGGAAGAAAAAATCAAATATTTAATATTCCCTCCATATAATTTTAATTCAAATAATTTGACTGAAAGAAGAGCAAAAATTTTGGAGGAATATCAAAATTTTAAGTTTCCCTCCAATAAATTTGATTAAATCCCACATAGATTTCTTGAGTTTTTTTGGAAGAATTTTTTTCTTATAAATAAGTAAAGGCTTTTACAATAATTTCAAACTCTCAATGGGATTCATACAAGAGGAGACCCTTGAAAGAGAATTTCTAATTAAAATTCTTATATATATATATATAATAAGAAAAAAGAAAGAATAAAAAAAAGGAAAAAAACAAAAAACAAAAAATTGATTTTATTGACCTGGTGAACTGTCACCGGGTTAACTAGTTTGGCGATTCATTCGCCGATTTTCCTGGTTCTCTCAAAATAAGCCGGTTTTTCCCTTTGAACGATTTAGTGGGTGTATTCGAACCGAAACCCCGACCGATCGACGGTTCAACCAACCGATCCGGTCCAGTTTTTAAAACTTTGTATGGAAGGGAATTAATTGATAATGCACCGTTGATTATTCTATAATATGTTTAAATTGAGAAATCAAATAGAATTAATTGATAATGCACCGTTGATTATTCTATAATATGTTTAAATTGAGAAATCAAATAGAATTAATTGATAATGCACCATTGATTATTCCATAATAAGTTTTAATTAAGAAATCAAATAGAAATGGTAATTAACAAAAGCCCGACGCAGGCCTATGCTCCACTAAAAAAAGAAGGGTTTGGTTATGGTGTGCAACTTACACCTTACACCTTACACTTACACCTTACACTTACATCTTTTGTGAAAAATTAAACCTTACACTTATACCTTTTTTGAGGTTGCACACCATATGCAACCCACTTACACCTTACACCTTACACTTACACCTTATACTTATACTTACACCTTACACTTACACTTTTTGTGTAAGTGGCACATGGTGTGCAATTGCACACTTAAGAAAAGTCCAAAAAAGAAAGTCCGTTAAAGTTATGAAGTAACTTTGCCGTTTACAAAAGGAAAGCTGTCCGTACAAAGTCACGTCAGTTATGGATATAGACTAGACTATAACGGACAGAGTCTTAGACTTCGTTTGGCAAGATAGATTGACCTTTTAATTTTTTAATTATTTTAGCCTAACTCAGGGCCAGCCCTGGGCATGGGCCAACCAAGCAATGGCCTAGGCCCCTCAAAATAGACCCAAAAAAGGGCCCCCTCTTATGGTTTAGTATAATATATTAGGTAGGTTTTAAGCTAAAACAAAAAATTAAAAAGGCCCAAACTAATTTAAAATAAATTGACCCATTAAAAAATTGAAAGGCTCATTCAAAAAAATTAACATTGTTATCCATTGAAAATAACATTGTATCCATTGAAAATAGACCAAAAAAAGGATCCCCTCTTATTATAGTTTATTGGAATATAAGTATGTTTCAAATCCAAAAAAAAAATTAAGAAAGGCCCAAACTAACTTAAAATAAATTGACCCATTAAAAAATTGAAAGATCCATTTAAAATAATTAGCATGGTTATCCACTGAAAATAATTTTGTAAAAAAACTAGATTATGCAAGTATGATTGATTTATTTGTTTCTAAAAATACAAGAAGAACGAGAATTAAGCGACACTTATTAGTTGTTGTTGTAAGTAATAACTAATTTTTTTGTGATTTTGACACAAATCTTTTGTTTTTACCTTCATTTTTTTCCATAAAATGTGAATGCCCCAAAAATTTATTAGTTGATTATCGACTTTGGGCCCCGAAAATCTCAGGACCGGGCCTGGTCTAACTAATTTGGCAACTCGGCTAAAAGTCATTTTTTTGGCTTTTTGGCCTTTTTAGGTCACATTATCTTTTTACCTTTTTACATATTTTTTTCTAAAAAAGTTATATATATAAAAAAAAACTAAAAACGCGTAAAAAAACTTTTAACTTTATTCTCAAACAAGCCTAAGGGTTGTTTTGGAAAGTTGGTTTTTTTTTTTATTTAATTTTTTTGAAAAAACGTATAAAAAAGTAAAAGAATAATGTGATTTAAAAATAGGTTAAAAGTTGACTTTTGACTTTTTTGGTCTTCCCAAAAAAGGCATAAGGCATCGTTTGGCATTGACTTTTTGGCTAAAAAAGTAGAAAAGATAAAATAGATTAAATGAGTTAATAAGACAAAATGTCACATTCAAACTATAATCATTTAACCTTTTTTTTTCTTTTTCTAACGAAAATAGAAAAAGCCAAAAAAATCAAACCAAACCAACTTTTAGTCCAATCTAAAATAGCTAAAAAGTCAAAATGCCAACTAAAAAAGCCAATTACTAAACGGCAACTAAAAAATTTGTTTGTGTTGGCTCTTTGGATTTTTGTGAAAGAAAAAATAAAATGATTGTAATTTGAATGTACATTTTATCTATTGATTTTTTAATTTATTTTATCTTTTTGTAACTAATTTAGCCAAAAAACTAAAAAAATCTACATCCCAAACCACAGTTAAACTATAGACCGAGACTACACTAAAGAAGTCAAGGAATGAAGCTGCGAACCATCTTCAATGGTTACTCAAACTTTTCATCAAATTTGAATTTGATAAAAAATGAATCATTTTCCTACTTCAATGATTTCATCAAATAGGTATCAAACTGATGATCAATATGCCTTTCATCAAATCACTGTTCATTGTCATTGTCGGATGTTCCTTTAGATGTCCTCCCGAATGACCATCTTAAGGCAAAAATTTATAAAAAAATTATACCGGCCGATCGTCTGGTTGCTTTATGACACTCCAAAACCCTTCGACGGAGAACTTGATATCAAACAAAAATTTCTAAAAAATTAATGCAAATGCTCTAATAACCTGTTGAATAGGAGGGGCAAAGCTTTTTATAAAAGTAGTTTTTGTTCTTTGCAAACAAACAGTGACAATCGCAGAACATGAATCAGTCCTGTGCAATTTTGTTTAAAAAAAAAATAAAAAATAAAAATCTACCAAATACAGCCCCCGGCGAGGATCGAACTCGCGACCTTTCGCTTACGAAGCGAACGCACTACCACTATGCTACGGAGGCTTGTTGCTTGTTTAATGTACATAAAAATTATAATATATATAACAAAATACTGTTGTCTCATCAAAATATCGAAAACCCTAAAACCACTGCGTAGGTAGGGTTGAAAGAGGAGAGAGAGAGAGATGTGCGGAATCGCTCTCATTGTCTGTGGTGTTCGCATCGATTTATCAGCTTTGCTTCCCATTTTCAGTACTAGTTCACTTCCTCAAGCTGAACAAGTAAGCAATCTTATAACTTTTCATGATATTCTCTCTGTCAATTTCGTTGTTTTGTCGATCTTGATTAATGCAATCTACCATATTTGTGTATTGAATGTAATCTAGCCTTAGTATGAGAACACTTTTTGTTAAATTGAAAATTGTGGATTCTAATTTTTTTTTTTTTTTTTTTTTTAACACTGAATTAATTATAGCAATTGGGTATTTCAATTGTACTTAAAAAAAAAAAAAAAAAAAAAAAAAAAAACTAAAACTTTTAAGATATTATTACTTAATTTTGAAGTTGAAAGTTGTCTTGTATTGAGCATTTTAAAAAATAAATAAATGTAGAACTCAACATACAGTGACAAGAAATGCCATTTTTGGCAATGCGGAAGGATACAAAACTAAATACCAACATGTAGAGGTCAATGAGACGAACAAAGTTTGACGAAATAGGAGTTGGAAATTGAGACGTGCTTGTTTACTATTTACGCATCAACACGGCGCGTCACACCCATTTGAGTATATCAAAATATGAAGGACCAAAAAATGGGAATCACATTTTTAGTTGTTGTGTATGGTTGATATAAAATTGTTTCAATTTAGTTGTTGTAGCATGCTCTGATCCTACTACATCATGTATAACTGCATGGGCATACTGCATTAGTATTGGATCACATACTTTTCTTTTTCACGTCACAAATTGACTTGGAATGACCTGTATTTAATCTGTAAAATGACTTATATTGTCTATCCTAAAAGGTCATTTGTTCCGAGGCTTTACTTTCTGTTGGGTATTGAGACTTTATTTTAATTTTTTTTGGCACACCAGCCATTGTTTTCTATAAATGATATCAAAGCAGCTTTAAGGAGACGAGGTCCGGATAGCTTGGGAAGCAAGAAAGTTTTTCTTCATTCAAAGATTCCATCTTCTGTTGAGGGACAAGATATTTTCTCTCTTACAGTGGAAGAAGAGGCAATCAAGGGTGATTTACATTATAACGCTAATTCATGCCATTGCATCTCTTCTGCAAGTGAAGAACCTTGTATGCTAGACAATGATTTTGATAAACCTAAGTGTGTTGCCGAACTGTTTTTTCTTGGTGCCACATTACAACTTAGGGGTATAAATCCTATTATTCAGCCGCTGGTGGATGCAGCTGGAAATATCCTTGTTTATAATGGTATGCTTTCGACGCTTATACGAGTTATATCGGGTTTATGGTTTGTGATAGAAGAGCCCTTATGTCATATGAAGTTTTTTGAAAATGTCATTTCTTTGTTCACCATTTTTTAGTTCATGTTACTTGTAAATGTATCGAGTTACTTGTTAACACTATGGCCTCTGCACTACTTTTACCATGTGCATTTTTGACAATTTAGTTCAGGTCACTGAATTTGCAAGTTAATTTTGGGGCTGTTTGTTGATTTTGGGACTTTTTATTATTATCTGTGTACAACTTCTCAATTACTAATTCACAAATGATATTTCTTGAAAATTTATTTTCTTGATATTCTTGCAGTAGTAGCTTGTATGAGTTAACTCTACTCTCAAGTCTCAAGGTGGCACCTTGACTTGCTATGACCAGGAAGTTGTTTGTTTTTGGATCATATTTTATGGAAAGTTAAGACTATACAATTTAATCAATTAGATGAAATTGTTTATACGATTAGTTAATGGACACATTTGCTTTCTATCTTCTTCTTCTTTTAACTATTTAACCTTTTTTTTTTTTTTGGTTTGTCAGTCACATTATGTTTTTCATTGCTTCTGTTTTGTTTGTGTCCCGAATATAATGTATTTTAATTCCTTCCTTGTATCTTTTAGGTGAAATATTTGGAGGAATTTATCTCAGCAGTGATAGCAATGATGGTGAAATTCTTATGGAATCTCTTGGAAAGTGCTGTTCCTGCAGTTCTCATGGACAAATGGAAGCATGTCATGGTAGCGAGAAGGGGCAAAATTCTGTTCCTAATCTTCTTTCAACAATTAATGGGCCATGGGCTTTAATCTATTGGCAGGTAACTTTAAGTGGTAAGTTTCTATTTGTAATGACTCCACTTGGCAAATGATTTGTTTTTTTCTACGAGTCTATTTTGTGAAGTTTTACTTGGATTGTCATGTATAGGCTAGTTCAAGAACCATATGGTTTGGTCGAGATGCTTTTGGAAGGCGGAGCCTTCTTGTTCACTGGCCAACTTCCAAGGACTCCAGGCTTCTTCTAACTTCTGTATCGCCACCTCACTCCATTGATAAGAGTTCTGGTATATGGTGCTCGGTCATCTCTTGCTTTCTATATTTTTCTATTTTCTTTAGTTATTTTTATTTTTATGGGCTAGGGTGCAATGCATGGCGCAAAAGATCGTTAATATGTTTGGCACAAATGTAGATTATTGGTTGAAAGTGAACAGGAGCTATACTCATTTGTGTATGAATGTTTTACTGGATATAAGGATTTTTCTTTGTCCATTTGTCTATAGTTTTAGTAAGATGATATTCAATGATAGACAACAGACACATACATACACATACCCAGATATATATTTATATGTATATAAATAATGTTAAATAAAACCAGTCCTCTATGTGACATTTTCATTATATGTGCAAAATAATAAAATGAGCTCTATTAATTTGATAAAATTTCCCTGTAAAATAGTGCAAAAAGCTTCCATTTGTCAATGCCAAAGGGATGTGATGTGATACTATCTAGAACGGGTACAAGCATATGAATCAATCAGGTGACCTTCTAACTTTCCAGGGGAATTATGATGTACTTTGCTATTTTGATGCTAATGTAAGCTTAGAAGTGTCTGGCCCTCGTCTCAGCAAAGTTTTTGATCAAGCCTGGATCTTGGTTGACTTTTTTATTATGATTGGGAGTCCATGGTGTCCATTACAGTTAAGGACGGGGGAACAGAAGTTTTATTGCTGAATTAGTATGATGGTTTTTAGCTGATAGAATTGCTTCATCACTTTGGCTTCTGGCTAGAAAGAGCTTGACTTAATTGAATACATTTTTGGAGTTACTGATCTAGTTAGTTATGTATGGAATGATTCTGTACTTTGTTAACTAGAAAAGAGCAATCCATTTTGTCTGATTGAGTTTTGAACATACGTGTAAATAAATTGCTTTGTTCTATTTTGCATGCCCTTTTTTTTTCCTCCTCATATTCTTGTCAAATGTGAGATGGAAATTGCTATGCTTAACAGCAATTTCAATATATTGATGGCATGTACTCTGTAAAATTGTTTCATTACCCAATGCTATATTCTGCTTTTTTTCCTTCCAATATTTTCATATTTGTTCACTGTTTGCATATTCTCCTATTGATGTATAATGTATTCCTTATTCACTTTATAGTTAGCTACTAGAGCCTTCAGGTTGGAACTGTTAAGCTTGTGCGACCTTTGCCTAGTACTCAGTCCATGATTCTGTATTTGCCTGCAGATCATGGAGAAGAATATGGAACGAGTGAAATGGATTTTTGGGAAGAGCTTCCATGTGGGGTATATAGTATGCGAGTAGGTGCTTCAAAATTGGATGCAAATATGGTTGGTGAAGTTAAAAGACATGAATGGACAGATCCCATTCTAAATGAACTGATCAAGTGGGACAGAACTTCTGTTCAACCCAAACCTGAGGAGTTAAATGTATCCCGAATGAAATTTCCTGGCTGGCAACATGACATGCTTTCAGTTCATTCAACTAAAGTACCCTACGAATCAGGTTAATATCATACCCTTTTGTATATATATATATATATCTACAAGCTGAGTTCTAGTTGAAAAAAGGCCGTATCCACTGCACAAGGCCGTGGGCAGATAAAGAATATAGATACGCTGCAGTTTTTAATTCTAGATTTGGATGTCATAAGGATGTGATAGGGTCTCTGACTGCAGTGCTTGTTTTGATTGTTATAGGACTTATACAAGCATCAGTTGTGGTGCCATCAGAGACAGTTCTGCTTGCTCTTAGAGAAGCTGTGATGCGGCGCACTGCAATAAGTACAATGTTCAAGGTAAAAAATGATTAATTTGAAGCATACTTCTTGTGGTTTCTATATTGATGGAAGCACAAACCTCAATAGTCACTTAATTATTTTGTTTGCTTTGATGAAAGTAATATGAGCATATCTTATGCTTTTTTATTAAATTCTTCTGAATATTATTTTCTAGTCAAGTTTGTAAGTTTTATCAGAATATTTGAAATTCTCCATTTTGTTATTGGAATGCTGACCAATTTTAATCTTTCCATTGTAATATCTTCTTTCATTTCTAGATAATTTTTTAAATTTCTGGATTTTATTGAACCAATTTTTGGATTTTTGTTGAGATTTTGAGTACATTAATGTATAGGTACCGTAATATAGTTGTTTTGTTCCCTTTTCGCATACGCTACGCATATGAGTGGCACCCCCTGTATAGAATGCTTGTCATGTCTTTAGCTATGAATCCTATGATGCATTGCAATTGGGGCGTGTAGGAAATTAATGTATTGATATTATTGATTGATATCTCATGTGCTTACAAGAGCTCTCTTTTATAGAGAGAAATGGGATACAATGGAGCCATAATGGAGCATTATACCATAATGGAGCACTAACTATATCACTATACCATAATGGAGCACTAACTATATCACTAACTATATGGGGCACTAACTATAGCACTAACTATATGTGCACTAACTATATCACTAACTATATGATATATTAATATATGTAAATTAATAGCCCCCCTCAAACTCAAGAAGGATAGGAAGTAACCAACTTGAGTTTGGAGAGAGTAACAAAACAGGAAAAAAAATTTGACAAATAAAATAAAAGTGGATAGGAGACACTGTATGGTCGTGTCAGACCGTTGTAGAAGACCGTATGGTTATGGCAGACCGATGTAGAAGACAGTTTATGGGGTCATGTCGGACCGTTGTGGAAGATAGTTTATGGGGTCATAGAAAACAGTTTACAGGGTCATGTCAGACCGTGGTAGAAGACACTATATGGCTGTGTCGAACCGTTGTAGCAGAGAACCGGAATCAAAGTCGGGACAGTTTACCGAGTCTTGTCGGACCTATATAGAAGCTAACCGGAATCAAAGTCGGGACAGTTTACAGAGTCTTGTCGGACCCATATAGAAGCTAACCGGAATCAAAGTCGGGACAGTTTACCGAGTCTTGTCGGACCCATAAAAGTCGCACCCTCAAAAGGCGTGCCCAATCTTATCAAAAAGCGTGCCAGCAAAAGGCGTGCCATCAAAAGGCGTGCCATCAAAAGACGCGCCGATTTGTCGTCTGGCGTTGGGAGGCGCGTGATACGCGTGTCTGCCTTGCCTATTTAAACCAAGACGAGGCTGCCGCTGATGCATAACAAACCAGCTGAAAACCTCTGGAAAAAAAAAAGCTCGTCGTTCTCTGAGAGCTGTTATCTCTGAAACACTCTACAACCAACCCTAAATATGGCCTCTTCTTCCCGTTCAGCTACTCAGAACATAGCCTCTTCGTCCCGTGGTCTGCTCACTCTCTTTTCCGACCTCAACGAGTCCACAAGAGAGATAGCCGGGGCAGGTGCCCTTGAACCGCAACCAAGCGCCCCTGGATCAAGCGCCCCTGGTTTTGCGCCTTTGAACTTTCCGATGCTGTCTGTGGAGCAAAGAATGGCTGCACAATCGGATATTGAGGCGAATTATTACACATTGAAGTCATGTGTTGAGACCATGACTGCGGTCTCAAACCTGTCGCACCGGCTTCAGAGTAGGACAAATGAGGTGCAGCAGTTAAACGCCCAACTGGCTCTGCTCCAGGGCATGTATAAGGATGCCCGAGCAGAGATATGTGGGCTGAAGGCAGAAAACAAGGAACTGAAGCGGAAGGCCACCGTGATGCTCAGATTTGGAGGTCCGCCATATGTGACAGTTGAGGAGCAACGGGAAGTGAACGTGCTCGGCGGCGTGGGAAACACGGAGGCAGCACCGGCAAGGGACTCCCAAGACAAAGGCAAGAAGAAGAGAACAGCTGAAGAGGCGAAAAAATAAGGCCAGTTGATATGGTGGTTGTAGGTTGGAGATTGTTTGGTTTTTTTTTTTTTTTTTTTTTTTTTTTTTGATGTAAAATGGTGATCGAGTTTGATCCCTAGCATGAATAAAATAAAGTTGGTGTGCAAATCTGAATGGTATGAATTTGATTTGAAAAAGATTAAAAATAATGTGAAAGAAAAATAAAGAAAGAAATAATGTGAAAGAAAATATATTGAGAAATCAAAACGAAAGGTAGAGAGTGGTTGACATGGTTTTGGGGCCCACGGTTTTGGTCCACGGATGGCCCACTCCAATTCACATTGACCATTACCCAGAAAATGGCGGAAGCAGTAGAGGGAATAATAATTCTGCCACGGTTTTGGTCCATGGAGCTATATAATATAGACTGGTAATATATAATATAGACTGGTAATAGGATTTAGAGTCAAGCCCTTCTCTTGCAGGAGGACTTGAGTCAAAACCAGCCTTAGAGCTTCTGCACAGATCCCTGTGACCTGGTAAAGTGTCCCAACTACATTAAAATGAATTTCCCCGTATGAGGAAATGACTACTCCAACACTGACCAGCACCATGTTCAAGAACACGTCCCACCTTAATTTGTCAGTGCCACACAAAACAGCCACGAGAAATGTTGCCACCGGCATTAGGGCTTTGAGCATCAGGATGAAGGCCACAGAGATATGCAAGTAAGCAGTGTTACCAAACCAGAGACTAGAAGCAAAGAAGTAAGCTTTGATGGGGATTTTGGGGGTATCCAGATTTTGGTGATCACAGGCTGAAGAACTACTCTTCAATCATCACTGTCCATCCAGAGATGATTGATGGGAGACCAGGGACACTAGTGATTGAGTCATTTGTGGTGGATGTGCCTGAAGGGAACACTACAGACGAGACATGCAACTTTGTCAAGGCCTGCTCAACTGCAGCAGCAACAACAAGATCAAGATCAAGATCAAGATCAAGAAGAATAATTTGTGGCAGCGGAGTGAAGATATGTGTAGAAAATTCCAGCGGGCAGCGAAGGCAAAGTTACCGGCCGGCTGCCCGCCGGTGAGAAAGAAATACAGGCCTAAATCTTATAGCTCTGATACCATTTAGGAAATTAATGTATTGATATTATTGATTGATATCTCATGTGCTTACAAGAGCTCTCTTTTATAGAGAGAAATGGGATACAATCTATGAAGCACGGGTACTCCACAAATGGTGGCGTACTCGTACCGGGTACGTACCGGGTGCTGGTACGCATACCGGTACGGCTGCACGCGTACCGGGGACGGCAAACAGTGTCTCGGTACGTTTGGGAGAACTGGTACGGCTTGGGTACGCCGTGGGTACGCCGGGGTACGGCAGACCTCAGCTGTTCCGAACACGGAAGAGAAGAAACAGAGGAGAGGAGAGAAGAGAGGAGTACCTGCTTTGAAGCTCCGACGGCTCCGACGACCTTCGATCAACCTCGACGACCTTCGACGACCTTCGATCGACCTTCGCCTTCTCTTTCTCTCTCTCTCTCTCACTTCGCCTGTTTCTCTCGTCTCTCTTCGACTCTGTTTCTCTTATCTATAACCTAGATATAGATATTATATAGATATTATACATAGATATATATATATATATAGTATAAATTATAATTTATATTATATTATTATAACTTTTTATTTTTATTTTTTTATTATATATTTTTATTTATGTTTTTATAAATTATACTTATATATATATGTATGATATGTTTTTATTTATATATTATATATATAGCCTTTATAAATTATTTAAAAAAATAGATCAAAAAAATTAATAAATTAGAACACAAAAATTAATAATCAATCATACTTATATAATGTTAATAATCAAAAAAATTAATTAGAACAAAATTATAAAAATTAATTAGAACAAAATTAATAATCAATCATACTTTTTAGTTTTGATATTTAATTTCAATTTGTAGGTTGGATCTTTTAACCATAATTATAAAAAATAAAAAAAATAAATAAATATTGGCGTACCACAGCCGTACCCGTACCCTACTTTTTTGGAATTTTGCCGTATCGACGTACCCGTACTCGTACCCGTACCGTACTCGTACCCGCACCCGTGCTTCTTAGGATACAATGGAGCCATAATGGAGCACTATACCATAATGGAGCACTAACTATATCACTATACCATAATGGAGCACTAACTATATCACTAACTATATGGGGCACTAACTATAGCACTAACTATATGTGCACTAACTATATCACTAACTATATGATATATTAATATATGTAAAAATTAGTGAATGCTTTGTCACATATTTACCATACATAAGTTACCTTCTTCTCCTCCTCCTAGTATTTTTTTTTGTGTGTGTGTGTATTTTATTGTAATATTCTTGGATGGGTTGTGTAGGCAGCTAAATGTGGTAAGATACAAGAGGGACATGCTCCTGTGGCTGTGCTTTTTTCTGGGGGATTGGATTCAATGATACTTTCAGCATTACTGGATGAGTGCCTAGATTCCAAGTGTAAGTATTGCTATGTAAGCTTGGTTCAGTTTTCTTTTCTTTCTAGAATTATAAGTTTTATAATGCCCTGAAAGATTCCTTTACATTTATATTCTCTGTGATTTACTGCTTGTTGAAGTCCAGAACTGTGTACAGACAAATAATATGGTTATTGGGCCTGAGCCACTTTTGATATTTTATTAAGGGCTTAAGGGTCCCTCCATGTTCCCACTATTTAATCTTGTTGCCTGTTGCCTTTCTCCAATGACCGCTTTCATGCTTCCTGCTTTGCTTGGGTTTGATTTATTTTTCTTTAAAAATAAAAATAAAAAATCAGTAACTGTTGTGGCATTTTAACTATTCACTTTCACTCAGTTTGTGACATGATTTTTTTATTTTTTTTTTTTTTTATTGAAGTCATAACCATTCAAGATATTATATGCCAATAACAATCCCTTCATATGTGAATGGTAGTTCAAAATGAGGATATTGAGAGGATGAGAGGTCAGATAAGTAAGTAGCCAAATAAGAAAAATTGCATTCTTGAGAATTAAAGGCGGCACTGATTGAACTGTGAGATTTAAAAGATCTTGTTTAGTTGAAGGCTAGATGATTAATTCCAAAATAGTACTGTGGCTAAATTTTGCTGTTGAGCTTTTGATTATGTTCCTCTAAAACCTTTGTTCACAGATGAAATCGTTCTGCTTAATGTAAGCTTTGACAATGAGTCTGCTCCTGATAGAATTTCTGCCCAGGCTGGCGTAAAGGAACTAAAAAGAATCTCGCCATTGAGAAGGTATGGCAGTATTTATTTATTTTTCTCGTGATTGCAATGCGATAGTCTAGGCGTGTTCAATTCATTATTTGTTAACACATTTTGGTTTCTAGAAAGGTTTAACAAATGCAAATGCTTTTGTGAGAGGAAATTGAAGTGTCGCAGTATATTACAATAGGATCATTTAACTAGCAAACACCAAGTAGTTTGAAAAGCATGTGGATAGAGATACTATGCTGTTAAAAACAGGAGTTTGAAACAGAGAGGATTTTAATATTATGAATAAAGGTAAACAAGAAAAACTTCCAACTTGAAGACACTAAAAAAAATAGGGCAAATTACACAAATAGTTCCTATAGTTTGGGGCTTGTATCACTTTGGTCTCTGACTTTTCAATTGCAACACATTTGACCCTGAATTTTGAATCTTGTTCCAAATAAGGACAATTGAAGATATCATTAGATTTTTCAAAGGTAAAATTGTCAATTTGATAAAATATAAACTAATTTGACCAAAAAAAAAATGTCAAACAAATATTTTTGAATTTTTAAAAATTATTTCTACCTACTAAAAATAAAATTATGTAAAATTGATAAATTTTTTAGACATTTATTTTTTTTTTTACCAAATTAATTTTTATTATGTGTTTGGATGATGATCATGTAAAATTAATTTTAAAAAATTAATCATGTAATTTTTATTAATTTTACATAATTTTATCATTGGTGGATAAAAATAATTTTTAAAAAATTAAAAATATTTTTTTGACATTTATTTTTGTCAAATTAGTTTATATTTTATCAAATTGACGATTTTACCCTTGAAAAATCTAATGATATTTTCAATTGTCCTTATTTGAAACAAGATTCAAAATTTAGGGTCAAATGTGTCACAATTGAAAAGTGAAGGACCAAAGTGACACAAGTCTCAAACTATAGGGACTATTAGTGTAATTAACCAAAAAAATTAAGTTTGTGGCTTACTGTAACATGGGTTTTGACAAATGTTTAACCTGCTTCCCTAAGATGTGATGAATTTCATTGGGCTTTGTATATAAACCTTGGATGATTAGAATTGTTTTTTAATATGCATGAATTTTAATACTCTTTGGTTTTAAATTGTTTATAATTATAGTTTTCAATACATGAAATGCATGGCATTGCAAATGCAGATGGAAACTTGTCGAGATTGATGCTGACTTGTCAAAGTTGACCTCGGAGGCAAAGCATGTCACATCACTTATAAACCCTGCAAAGACCTATATGGTACCAGTCTCATACTACAAATTGAAGGGTAGTTAATTATAATTTTGTATGTTGTGCTACTAGCATTTAGGGAAGCACTTAGCTTTAACTCTTTTGTTGTTGTTAGACATAAAAGTAATAAGTAATTCCCAGCATCACGGAATATATATTATCCCAGTTTACATGGTTTGTTTTACCTCTTGTTCTAATTTTGTCTTCATCTTCAGATATAATAATACAATTTATAAGTTTTTTGATTAATCATATCCTGATAAGAAAGTGTACTACTTTTAAGGTTCAGAAACCTATCCGGCTTCTTTTTCTAAATACCTCTCTTGTGGTGTTCATTTCCCAATTTTTCATTTTTCCATTTCAGGACCTCAATATTGGTTTAGCTTTGTGGTTGGCAGCTGGTGGTGATGGTTGGGTGTGTGAAGAAAGGATTTACAATAGCAATAATAATTATGATAATGGGGACTATCAGCGCATTAAGTACAAGTCTGAGGCCAGGATCCTCCTAGTTGGTTCTGGTGCAGATGAACAATGCGCTGGCTATGGACGGCATAGGACAAAATACAGAAATGGAAGGTAAACTCATATTTTGTACAGAAAATAAATGTGCCTACATCTACAATTATAAATCTATTTATGTATATGCCATTTCCTTGTTTCAAGCATCTTGTGAGTGGTGTGTTAATTTGCATGTTTTGTTTGCATTTTTATTGTTAAAATGTTTCTGCCTGTTCTAAAATGTTTTCGTTTTGTCCTGCTCATGTTGTGGTTCAACGCAACATCATCAGTTGGCTTGGGTTACATGAAGAAATGAAATTAGACATGCAGAGAATTTGGAAGAGGAACCTAGGGAGAGATGACAGATGTATTGCTGATAATGGCAAGGAGGTATTGCTGATTACTCAGAACAAATTTCATCTTTTGATTTCTGTTGTATACTCATTATCTAATTATTTGGTCCATTAGGCTCGATTTCCTTTCTTGGATGAGGATGTTATAAGGACTCTCCTCAGTATTCCTTTGTGGGAGATTGCTGAACTTGATCAACCAAGTGGAAAGGGTGATAAGAAGATTCTCAGAGAGGTGCGTTCCATTTCTTTTGTTTTGATTTTACTTTCGTATCAGTGCCATGTTGCAACACACAGTGCTTCTGCATTATGTCATGGATAAATTGAGTCATCTTTTGTTGCTTTGTGATTAATTTCTTCTATCACAAAGTAAAATTTTGTTATGGTTATCTTTGATTCTTGTGGATTTGATGGGTAGTTTGATCCTGTTTTCAATTTTTTGTACTCTTTCATGTGTGAATCTTGAGCAGCATTAAATTTTGCTTATTTCTTGAAGGTTGCCCAATTGCTTGGTTTGCATGAAGCATCTGTTCTGCCTAAAAGAGCAATTCAGGTGTGTATTTTTATTTATTTTTTATTTTGCTAATTATGATCAATCCTTTTGCCCAGCACGAAAGGATATCAAAAAAACAAGAAAAAAGAAAAATCATTTTGAGTGCTTTTAGGGTTCACACATTTTTATTCTGCTGCGTTGAATTAGTGAGTATGTGCAACTTCATCCTTTGCTCGTATTTTCCTTTGTTGGTTGCCCAGAATTGATTGGGATTGCAGATAATACTCAATCTGAGGATGTTTAGAAAATTTTCCCCATGTAGTGATTTCCTCTAAAATTTAGAACATAAAACTATAATGTTTTTGTTTTCCCCAAATCTTTTTGCTAATTATATCAGTAATGTGCAAACTATATTGTATGCATGTACTCAAAACAATATTTATTGCAATTTTTTTTTAAACATATGTTTTCAGTCATTGGTATTGGTTTCACAGACAGCACAAGAAATATCAAGAGAATTGAATCCAATCACCTACCTAAAGCGAAAATAAACTTAGAGTGAGTTAATTCGGACCTGCCATAGAAAGTGATGAATGAGATTAAAATCTCAATTAGAAATGAACATGCTAACTTACATATACAGGAAGTGCATATGCTTTTATTTTACAATGATCTTTGCTTATTTTGTGTTGTAGTTTGGTTCAAGAATTGCAAGGGAATCAAACCGAAAGAATTTTGGAAGTAATCGTGCAGCTAACCAAGCATCCGCAGGAAGTGTAGAAATTTACAGGACATCGAGCTTAAATTGATACCTTGTCTAGATGAGCCAGATACATGTTGCATGTGCTGTTTCCTCAGGTTGCTAGGGGCTTTTGTTAGTATATTTGAAAAAATCGATGAGGATGATTATGATAACTTTTCAATTCAGCTTATTTTTGAGAAAAAAGAAATTTTTGTGAAGATTGAGGCAGAGTATGCCAATTTTGGTGCATGTTTGCAAATTTTAATAGAAGTATACAAATTGTTTCATCACTTGTGATATGGGTCAAGTATAGTTGCTTCTATGCTCCTCTGTAACCCTAAACAGTTTGGTTTTGTAAGTGGAAGCCATTAATTTGTTATTTTGAAGAAAAAAAATTGAGAAGAAGATGATTTTAATTAGTATATTGTTTGTTGTACCAACATCCAGACTGCGTTGATTTACTCTTGCTGAAGATTAATTCACTGAGATTTCCAGAAGATTGACAGATAAATAAGTTTAGTGTGAGAATTTCTACCCAAAAATGAACCAAATCACTAAAAAAGAAAATTTAACGCAAACAACAAACTTACAACAAAAAATTTATTTGATGTATACAAATGTTTTGAAAATAAAAATAAATAAATATGTTTGGTAAATTGTGTTGGAAATGGTTATAAAATTCTGGGTAAAACCAGAATTTTAGAATTTTTTCCTAAGTTTGGTCTAATTTTTAGGTGGGTCCCGTATATCGATTTACACGGGTCAAAGTGGTAACGCGTTCTATGCCACGTTGTGATTCACGTGGTATATTTGGTTGCTCAAAACCATTACTGAGTGAATGGGAAATTGAAGCCAAAGTATGCTCCATGAAAATGGAGTTTTGGTGGAAATTCCTTAAAGGTTTGAATAAGGCTTGTCCCACATTGATTTGGTGAAAGGTTTTGAAAGGGTTTATAAGGCATGGGTTTGATACTTGGGGTGTGCCCCAAGGGGTACCCAAGTGTTTTAGAGGGAGAGGTTATGGGCAAAATGGGCTAGACCCATTGGATCCAAAAATTACCACACGCGCCGCCGTCCGGTCGGTCGAGCGGGCTGGGTTATGGGCGCGGGTGCGTGGGGAGAGGTTATGGGCTAGACCCATTGGACCCAAAAATCACCACGCGCCGCCGTCCGTCCGGTCGGGCGGGCTGGGCTGGGCTTGGCTTGGGCGCGGGTGTGAGGTTGGGTTGGCCTTGTTCGCCCAATACTAATCTTTTTGGGCCAAAAACATTTGAATTTAATTTTATTAATTCAAATTAAACTGGTTTGGATTTATTGTTCATCCAAACATGGCCCTTCCCGAAAATAAACAGGTTTGGTATTAGTGCACACCCAAACAGGGCCATTCCCGTTTTTGATATCTGTTTGAAATATAATTCAACAGATTCAAATCTGTTTGAATTCAAAGCCAACAGGTTCCATACCTGTTCAATTCAAATCCTACAGCCACCTTTACATCTATAAATAGAACAGCCCTCATTTGGATTTAGTAATCTTTAATTTTCGTCCTTCATATTTCTGAGAACATTCTCTTCATGTTGCTGCATTATTTTCTTGTCAGAGAAAGTATAAACACTTAGTGTGTTCGTTAGGCAAACAATTTGTAGTGCTGCTATTGTTTGTAGTAGATCATTTTATCCTGGGAGATAGACGTCCACATTCTGAAAGCACCGTGGAGAGGACGAATCTGTCTTAAGGACACAGTGTCAAACACTAGACTTGATCAGTTTATAATTCGAAGAAATTAAATCAAGTAAGTTATTTATTTAATTTTTTATATTATTGTTAGTTATTTAAATCAGATTTTAATTTTGTTTTTGTAACAAAATAAAATCTGTTTTTATTTATTTATTTATTTATTATGAGTTTGATTTTTGTAATCAAACAAAATTCTCTCATTTCTCTTATTTCTTTATATTCTGATTGTTGTTTAGTACACAACAGAATTTAATTTATTTAAATACAGTGAAGATTTTTCAACAATCTTAAGACAGATTCCTTTTTGGTATCTTCATTGTATTTAATTTTCTGTTTTTCAAAGTAATATTCTGGTTGGAAAAACAAATAGTGATTTATGCTATTTGATAGATAGTAGTAATATACTGTCTCTTTTCTTTGACAACTAGTAGTACGATACTGGTGTCATTAACAATTTCAGAATATTATTTGGTATTACAGAAAATTATTTTGGTATTTTATTTTCTGGTTTTAGTAACTAGAATTTATTTTCTGGTTTTGGTAACTAGAAAATTATTTTGTGTTTTTCTGATTTTTGTAATCAGATATTTTTGTGATATTTTATATTCTAGTTTTAGTAACAAGGATAATAAAATTATATTATTTTCTAGTTTTGGTAACAAAAAAAATAAAATTATTTTGTGTTATAATTTATTTTTTGGTTTGAGTAACTAGAAAATTAATTTGTGGTTTGGTTTTCTGATTTTTATAATCAGATATTATTTCAGTATTTTATTTTATTAGTTTTAGTAACAAGGAAAATAAAATTATTTTGTATTGTAATTTATTTTCTGGTTTTAGTAACTAGAAAATTAATTTTGTTAATCAATCATGTAACTTTGTGACTTGGTCACAATCTGTTAATTTTGTAAGGGACTTATGGTTTCGTTTGATAGACCACTTATTTTTGAACCCTTTGTGAAAATGTGTTAATTCTTTTGATTTTATTATAGTTCATCATGAGTATACATGGAAGAATTTGTTTCTAGAGTAAAATATTAGTTTTACAAACTAATTTTATTTGTTATTACAATTTGGATTCATAGTCTTGAATTGTTTCTGCACTTGAGTCGGAAAATATATATATATATATATATATTTACAAGAACATTTTAATGCATATTTAATTTGTTTATTTATGTACAAATTAAACTTATTAAACTTATGTACAAATTAAACTTATTTAAACTTATTCATGTTTAAATTTCTCTAGTGTTTAAACTTATTAAACTTTAATTTTGAAGTTTGAAGTTTAAAGTTTAAATGCGTTGGATTTTATTTATGAGTTGAGAATCCTTTTATTTTATGATGCTAGTGATGGGATCATGCATGATTAATTTATTTTGTTAATTCATTATTTTTAGTTGATGTGTTTGATATGCATATATGATATTAACTCAAGTTATTTCTTAACAATAATTTCAAGTGATTTGGAATGATAAATTGTTATGTCGACTTTGGACATAAGCAGGTTAATTTAAATATTTCTAATCAAGTTTGAATGGGTGTTTAAACACTAGAGAAATTTAAACATGAATATGTATGTAATTATATCGTTCCATTTAATTGGGAAGTAATTTAAGAAATCTTTTATGTTGATTATTGGTTTATTTTGAATTACGTAACATGAGATGTCATTAATAATTATTTTACTTGCGTAGTAGAAATTGTTAAACCATAAACCATTTTATTAATATGGGAGTGTATCTCTTGCATTAGTTGAGATGATTTAATTTTCTTCTGTCACAAATATTTTTATGACAGTGACATTTATTTATAAATGAGTTGCAAGAATGTATACAATCAATTGGGTTTTGAATTGTTCGTTTCTTAGGCAAAATTTTTATGATTTTGTCAAAACATTAAATCTGATTTGTGTAGTCATAATTAATTTTGGATTTTTGGATTTGAAATTTATGAATCAAGCACATCATAGACAACAAATGATGAATGGCATGTTACTAAATTCAGGCTTACCACAGAACTTGTGGGGGAAAGCAATATTGTCTGCTAATTATGTTCTTAATAGAATACCCCACAAGAAAACCAATAGCATTCTTTATGAATTGTGGAAAGGTCGACCACCTTCCTACAAATACTTGAAGATGTGGGGGTGTTTGGCAAAAGTTGAAGTTCCTGTTCCTAAAAAGACTAAGATTGGACCAAAAAAAAAAAAAAAAAGTAGATTGTGTGTTTATTGGTTATACTCAGAATAGTAGTGCATATCGGTTTCTGACTTATAAATCAGAAATACCTGATATAAATATGAACACTATTATAGAGTCAAGGAATGCTGTGGTTTTTGAACATGTCTTTCCTTACAAGAAAGGACAGGAATTAAGTTCACAGAAAAGAACTTATGATTGTACACAAAGTCAAGAGACTAATGACAATCAAGCACAAGAGACTAGTAATGGTCTCAACCAACAGGATTTAACTGATAATGAACCAAGAAAAAGTAAGAGAGCGAGAACATCAAAATCCTTTGGTCCAGATTTTCTGACATACCTGTTAGAAAATGAACCTCAAAGCTTTAAGGCAGCAATGACAGGTCCTGAAGCACCTTTGTGGAAAGAGACTGTTGATAATGAAATTGAATCCATTATGCAAAATCATAATTGGGAATTGGTGGATCTTCCACCAGGTTCTAAACCTCTTGGATATAAATGGATATTCAAGAGAAAAATGAAAGCAGATGGTTCAATTGACAAGTATAAAGCAAGACTTGTAGTTAAAGGTTACAGACAAAAGGAAGGTCTGGACTATTTTGACACATATTCCCCTGTGACAAGAATAACATCCATTCGCATGCTTATTGCTATAGCAGCGTTGTTTAATTTAGAAATACATCAAATGGATGTTAAGACAGCTTTCTTAAACGGTGATCTAAATGAAGAGATCTATATGGAACAACCCGAAGGGTTTGTAGTATCAGGGCAAGAAAAGAAAGTTTGTCAACTTGTAAAATCCCTTTATGGATTAAAACAAGCACCTAAGCAATGGCATGAAAAATTTGATCATGCAATGCTTACTAATGGGTTTAAGATAAACGAATGTGACAGATGTGTCTATGTTAAAAACACTGACCAAGGATATGTCATAGTTTGTCTTTATGTAGATGACATGCTTATCATTGGAAGCAGTCAAAACATGATCAAATCAACTAAGCAAATGCTTAACAAAAGATTTGATATGAAAGATATGGGAGTCGCAAATGTTATATTAGGAATGAAAATTACTAAAACATCTGACGGATATGCATTATCTCAATCTCATTATATTGAGAAAATACTTGATAAATTTATCAAGAATGATTTGAATTTAGCTAGAACACCTGTAGACATCAGTCTTTATTTATCGAAAAATAAAGGTGATGCAGTGTCTCAGTTAAAATACTCCCAAATCATTGGAAGCCTAATGTACCTAATGAATTGTACTCGTCCTGATATAGCTTATGCTATCAGTAAATTGAGTAGGTACACTAGTAACCCCGGAGAAGACCATTGGAAAGCGATCATTCGGGTTCTTAGATATCTAAGATTCACCCGTGATCATGGTTTGAACTTTACTCGATATCCAGCAGTACTTGAAGGTTATTGTGATGCCAATTGGATATCGGATACTAAAGATTCAAAATCCACTAGTGGATATGTCTTTACTCTAGGAGGCGCTGCTGTTTCTTGGAAGTCCACGAAACAAACTTGCATCGCACGATCCACAATGGAATACCGAGTTCATTGCTTTAGATAAAGCAGGAGAAGAAGCAGAATGGCTTCGTCACTTCTTAGAAGACATTCCAATGTGGCCAAAACCTGTGCCAGCTATTTGCATTCATTGTGATAGTCAATCTGCAATAGGCAGGGCACAGAATCATATGTATAACGGTAAGTCACGACATATTCGTCGTCGACATAATACCGTTAGGCAGTTGTTGTCAAATGGAATAATCTCAATAGATTATATAAAGTCTAAAGAGAATATTGCGGATCCGTTAACAAAAGGTTTGACAAAAGAGCTAGTGTATAGTTCATCGAAGGGGATGGGATTAAAGCCTATTACATAAGAGTCGTCATAATGGTAACCCTACTTATATGACTGGAGATCCCAAGAACTAAGTTCAAAGGGACAACTAAGTTATGTATGGCTCGCCAGAAATCACCAAGGGATTAAAATTCCCTACCCATTCCTATGGTGAGAGTGATATCTGCAACATATGTTGTCTGCAGGGGTATAAGGATAAGCTTTGCTTTTAATGATTACTTATATCTTGATTAAGGCTAAAATCAAGACGAGTATAAGGAGATACTCAAAATAAGAATCACCTATATGAGTGTTGATGTCACGACCCAAACCCGGCCCTATGGGTTTAGCACCGTAACTGGCCAGTAATCCGTGATTACCAAAGGCCTGCTTAACAATCAATCAATATAAACAGAGTTCAGGGCCTGGCGGAAGCCAAAACAATAAATGAATAGTATCCAATGAGCTGTGACAATCTGTATGCCAAAAGTTTTTTTTTTTCATTCAAATGCACATAGACAGTACAGTACAAAACGGCATACATATATATACATGTCCATAACAGTCGGTGAATCAGGGACTTAATCCCTTGGACAGTACAGTAACGGTAAACAGTCTACACAATGATCCCACAATAGTACAAAACAGTGAGACAGACTGGGGAAATCAAAACCCCAAGGCCATAGCATGGCAACTAGGAACCTCGCTGTGAGGCACACAGGCTGGCTGGACAAAACTGGGGACTGACCCACGCTCCTAGCTCCGATCAGGCTGCTGAGAACCTACATATATATATAAACAGTGAGCTAAAGCCCAATGAATAACATAACGTGTAAAGGGGTTATGAATGAATGTCCTTACAGTACTGAAATCAATTCATTTAACAGTATTTCAATCTTTCAGTCTTTCAATCAATCAGTCATATGTGGTACATCCATTAGCCTATAAACAATAGGTCCAAAAGGACCGGGCCTTAACAGACCCAAACAATAATGATGGCCATCAATCGATAACAATATGGTTCCACAAGGAAACCGACCGATGTGGATTCAAGAGGTGGCTCCCACTGTAGCACTTAGCTCCGCAGATTCTAGAGGTGGCTCCCAGTGTAGCACTTTGCTCCATATCAGTAAACAATCAGTAACAGTAATGCTAAGGATGCCACAATATAATTCGCAATACAGGACATACATTCATTCAATAAACAATATCAGTTCAATAAACATTTCAGTTCAGTATTCAAAAGATAACCATTTTGAACATATCTTTACACAATCTGTTACTCACAGAGATTGGGCTAATAGCAGCTAGAGCGTGTCCCCGAGAGCCAACCCTAAACAATAAACAATTGAACACACACTAAGTTTAACAGTTGGGGAAGTACAATAATTAACTTCCTAATATGCCTCGGTGTGTTCTACATCTATATCCTCATTAAGATGTCTTAAACTAGGCCTAAGAATGCCTAGGATGGAATGAGGATGCAAAATTACACTTAGAAAACAATTTCAGAATTTTCGGTAAAAGGGAGCCCCGCTCGAGCGCACACATCCCCGCTCGAGCGTAAAGGCTAAAAACATTTCCCGCTCGAGCGTGAGTTCTTCCGCTCGAGCGGTCTGCAAAATGTACTGGATGCTCGCAAACCCCGCTCGAGCGTAAATACCTCCGCTCGAGCGGACAGTACAAAATTTGCAAAACTGCTGGAAGCTTGATTTCTCCGCTCGAGCGCGTACCCCTCCGCTCGAGCGGACACCAGAAATCTGGAAAACCCAGAATTGTGCTCTGAGTTTGAAACTCAAGTTTGGAGTACCAAAATCGATCCTCTTGGGCCCATTTTCTGGAAAACTCATAAAAACACAATGTATAACAAGTTTCAAAAGCTAATTTGTACATGCAAGGGCCAAGGGTTGGTCAATCAAAGCCATTTTCAAACTCATTTTCAAGAACAATATGTAAACATGCAATGCATGAACTTTAAACCAATTTTCAGCTTTAAATCTTGCTCTAGTGAGCTTAATAGTTGGAAAACAACTGAAAATGTGGTCTTTGATAGAAACATGAGCATGCATGTTAACAATATGCCATGTAATCAACTTCAAATGCCTCAATATCAACATGCATGCATGTATGAGATGAGCTCTATTTCAACTCTTTGAAACCAATTTATGATTCTACCCTTCAATTAAACATGAGGCATGCAGGAACTACTTCAATCACAACAATGAGAAGATGAAATCCTACCTTAAGTCTTGTATTTAAAGTGTAGGAGCTCAATTTGCTAGCATATACTCCAATTTCTTCAAGATTACCAAGCAATGACTCAAGAACAAGCCAAACTCTCACTCTCTCTCTCTAATCCTCTATATTTCGGTGGGGAAGAAATGAAGTGAGCTGAGCAAATGTTTTGATCAAAGGTAACTAAGGCTCAAATATAAAACATGGAGTGGGCCACTAAGTGGCATTTTGGTAAATAACTCAAGGAATGCAATTTAATTCATTTTAATCCAATTTAATCATTCCTAATCAATTTTCAGATAAATATACCATTAAATCACATAAATTATGCTGATTACAAAACACTAAACGATTCCTAATTCGGCCGCCGACAAGGCCTTCAATTAGCAGTTTAAATACATAAACATGAACAGATATTTTATCAATCAAACAGATGCAATATGCAATTCAATAGATACACTTATTCAATTTCGGTTTCGATTTCAATCGATCTATTCAATACTTCAATCAATTCAATTATCAATCATTATCAATTCGGTTTAGCAATAATCAGTATATAATTCGGTAATCAATAACGAGGGTCGTTACAGTCTCCCCTCCTTATAATGAGTTTAGTCCTCTAAACTCGAGTTACCTTCATTCTGAAAGAAAGCAGGATCCAATGGAAACAAATTAGGATATCTCCTCATCATATCATCTTCCCTTTCCCAAGTGGCATACACGCCACCATGATTCTGCCAGTCAACTTTCACTAACGGAATTTCTTTGTTCCTCAGTTTCTTGATCCGTCTGTTTACAATCTGTATAGGCCGTTCCTCGTAAGTGTAGTCATCACTCAACACTATCCGAGTAGGCTCAATCACATGAAACGGATCTCGAAGATAGTCTCTCAACATCGAAATGTGGAAGACATTATGCATATGCTCCATTTCAGGAGGAAGCGCGACTTGATACGCCACCGGATTGATTTTCTCAATAATCTCATACGGTCCGACATACCTCGGCGCTAACTTACCCTTGACTCCAAAACGAGTCTGGCCTTTCATTGGTGTCACTTTCACAAAAACGTGATCACCCACTTCATATTCTCTATCCCGTCTTCTGACATCCGCATAACTTTTCTGTCTACTTTGTGCAGTTTTCAGTCTCTGCTGTATCAATTTCACTTTCTCAGTCGTTTCATATACAATCTCGGGCCCAAGCAACGGCCCATCTCCAACTTCTGCCCAGCAGATTGGAGATCTACACTTTCTGCCATACAAGGCCTCGAAAGGCGCCATACCAATACTCGAATGGTAGCTGTTGTTGTAGGCGAATTCAGCCAATGGCAAATGACTTTCCCAATTTCCCTGGAAATCAAGGACACACATTCTCAATAGATCCTCCAAAGTCTGAATGGTCCTTTCTGACTGTCCATCTGTCTGAGGATGATAGGCACTACTCAGCCTCAATTCAGTACCCAATGCAGTCTGTAGGCTTTGCCAAAACCTCGATGTAAACTTTGAATCCCTGTCAGAAACAATAGATACAGGCACTCCATGCAGTCTCACAATCTCATCAATATAGATAACAGCCAATTTGTCTGCATTATAAATTGTCTTGACAGGTAGGAAATGTGCAGATTTAGTCAGTCTATCAACAATAACCCAAATAGAGTCCATACCTTTCTTGGAGCGAGGCAATCCAACGATAAAATCCATCGTGATATGCTCCCATTTCCACTCGGGTATGGATAAGGGTTGCAGTAAGCCCGCGGGTCGCTGATGTTCCGCTTTGACTTGTTGGCAATGAAGACATTTGGATACAAAATCGGCAATTTCTTTCTTCATTCCCGGC
This sequence comes from Camellia japonica, assembly GCA_030407325.1. Lineage (NCBI taxonomy): Eukaryota > Viridiplantae > Streptophyta > Magnoliopsida > Ericales > Theaceae > Camellia > Camellia japonica. The sequence goes on along the minus strand of JAPPVO010000019.1, from coordinate 20,974,603 downwards.
CACCAGAAATTCTGTTTCAGATCTTGATACATTTTCGTATTCCCCGGGTGAATAGACAATTTGGAATTGTGGCCTTCTTGCAGAATTCTTCTTTTCAGTTCACTGTCATTCGGTACACACAGTCTTTCTTGAAATTTCAATACATTATTCTCAAATTTGTAACCCGGTCTCGGCTTAGACTCTCTTTCTTCGATGATCTTTTTCAAAAAGTCATCCAGTTGCTGTTTCTCTTTAACTTCTTCAATCAAGGCTGGTTGAGCAGTAATGGCAGCTATTGTTCCGCCTTGTTCTCTCAAAACAATTTCAATCTCAGATTTTTCAAGATCATAAAGCAATTCTTTCTGCCCGGTGAGCAAACAAGCTAAGTTAGCAATTGACTTTCGGCTCAATGCATCGGCAACGGTATTGGCTTTTCCCGGATGATACAAAATCTGCAAATCATAATCTTTAATCAATTCCAGCCATCTGCGCTGTCTCATATTCAATTCTTTCTGAGTGAAGAAATATTTCAAACTCTTGTGGTCGGTATATACTTCACATGTTGCCCCATACAAATAGTGACGCCAAATTTTTAAGGCAAATACCACTGCAGCAAGTTCCAAATCATGTGTTGGGTAGTTCTTTTCATGTGGTCTCAACTGTCGGGAAGCATAAGCAATAACTCTCCCATTCTGCATCAAAACACATCCCAAACCTTTATGAGAAGCATCACTAAATACAGTGTAACCATCCGTACCTGAAGGTAAGGTCAGAATCGGTGCAGTCACAAGTCGGGTTTTCAATTCTTGAAATGCCGATTCCCTTTGGTCAGTCCAGTCAAATGATGTCCCCTTCTGAGTCAATTGAGTCAATGGTAAGGCAATTTTGGAGAAGTCTTTAACAAATCTTCTGTAATATCCAGCCAAACCCAAAAAGCTTCGGACTTCAGTCACATTTGTTGGTCTAGGCCAGTTCACTACAGCTTCAATTTTCTGCGGATCAACAGAAATTCCATCTTTGCTAACAACATGTCCCAAAAACATAACATGGTCAAGCCAAAACTCACATTTAGACAGTTTAGCATACAATTTCTGTTCTCTTAAGGTCTGCAAAGCAAGTCTCAGATGGTGTTCATGTTCTTCTCTACTTTTTGAATAAATCAGTATGTCATCAATAAACACCACAATAAAATCATCGAGGTATGGTTTAAAAATTCTGTTCATAAGGTCCATAAATGCAGCTGGGGCATTCGTGACTCCAAATGGCATAACTAAAAATTCGTAATGGCCATACCTCGTTCTAAAAGCAGTTTTAGCAATATCTTCCGGTTTTACCTTCAGTTGATGATACCCCGATCTGAGATCAATCTTGGAAAACACTTGTGCACCCTGTAACTGATCAAATAAGTCATCAATACGCGGTAAGGGATATTTATTCTTTACAGTTACCTTGTTCAATTCACGATAATCAATGCACAATCTCAGTGAGCCATCTTTCTTCTTCACAAACAAAACAGGTGCACCCCACGGTGAAGTACTGGGCCTGATAAACTTCTTGTCTAACAGTTCCTGCAATTGTACTTTCAATTCCTTCAGTTCAGTTGGAGCCATTCTATAGGGAGCTTTGGATATTGGCTGTGTACCCGGAATCACATCAACTGTAAATTCAATCTCCCTGTCAATCAAATCCCCTGGCAGATCATCTGGAAACACATCTGGGAATTCTCTGACTATAGGAATACAATTCACATCAGTGTTAACACTATCAGTAGACACAGTCAATATAGAACAGAAATACCCTTTACACCCCTTTCTAATCAGTTTCATGGCTTTCACAGAAGAAATCAAGTACGGGGGAGGTACCACTCCAATTCCACTAAATACAAATTCAGGCAAACCAGGTGGACGGAAAACAACTTGTTTTGTCACACAATCAATGGTAGCATGATATTTTTGTAGCCAATCCATCCCCAATATTACATCAAAATGATCGATATTCAATGGCAATAAATCAATAAACAGATGGGCATCCCCAACAATAATTTCACAAGCAGGGTACATATAAGCACATGTCATAGATCCCCCAACAGGTGATGATACAGCTAGCAGATAATTCATGGGTTCTAAGGGTCTATTTAATTTCCTCGAAAAAGCATACGACACATAAGAATGTGTAGACCCCGAATCAATCAATACATATGCATTTTGGGTGCAAATAGAAAGAATACCTGACACGACGGTCTCGGTATTCTGAACATCTCCTGGCACTAAGGCAAACACTCGGCCTTGCCTCATAGGCTCTTTCCCGGTAGCCCTGGAGTTAGGCTTTGGTGTTGCAGTTGATGCTGCTGCGCTTGGTGCAGCTTTACTACTTGCTTGCGGGTTAGAGGGACAGTCTTTAATCCTGTGGCCCACCTTGCCACACTTGAAACAAGCTCCCGAAAGCTGATAGCAAACCCCTTTATGTTTGTTGCCACACACAGAGCAAGGTGGAGTGAACCCACTCCCTTGGCTGGGGCTAGACATTGACCCCGTATTCTGTTTCTTACTTGATGGGTTATGCTTGCCTTTCTTAAACTTGAACCCTTGCCTTTTGCCTTGCCACTCCGTTGTTGGTGTTTCAGACTGTTTCACAGCTGCAATATTCGATTCGGCCATTAACGCCCGATCAAGAACACCCACAAAAGTTGGCATTTTCAAAACATTTATTCGATCCTGTATAGCAACACTAAGGCCGCCTTCAAACCTCCTGGCCTTCTTATAGTCGGTGTCCACCATGTGTGGTGCATACCTGGCAAGTTCAGTGAATTTCTTTTCATATTCGGCAACAGACATTTTGCCCTGTTTCAATTGCTCAAACTCAGTCACCTTTCTGTCTCTGATGCACTGGGGAAAGTACTTTTCAAAGAAGGACTCTTTGAACTGAGCCCAAGTCAAGACAGCATTTGCATCACGGGTTAACATCCACCACCTTCTTGCTTCTTCCTGTAAGGTGAAGGTTGCTAACAGTACTTTGTTGGCTTCGGAACACGGAAACACTTCAAACAACTTTTCAGTCTCAAGGACCCAAGCTTCAGCCTTTAATGGTTCCAAGCCTCCCTGAAAGGACGGCGGTTTCATCTTGCTGAATTTCTGGGTAAGAGCAATGATATCCTCCTCATTTGCATTCACATTTTGCACATTCGGTTCCGGTTGCACCGGAGGAGGAGGAGGTGGGGGCGGTTGGTTTCAATTATCAGCCCCATCATTAGTTCAAGTCTGGCCATTCTGGCCTCAGAGGATGATGATCCAGTTTCATTTGCAGTGTTTATGTTATCCATTTCACTATAACCAGTTATAACAGTTATCATTATAGGCAGTTGTATAATCAGACGGTTTAACATTTAACATGCAATCAGTCAGTCATAAGCACACACTTTTCAAGTTCATGAGATGCCCTAATTACTTTTCTAGGACACCTTATAGCTCATTTGAACACGTGTGTGCGGTATAACTCGTGGTTAAGTATCGCTCTGATACCACTCTGTCACGACCCAAACCCGGCCCTATGGGTTTAGCACCGTAACTGGCCAGTAATCCGTGATTACCAAAGGCCTGCTTAACAATCAATCAATATAAACAGAGTTCAGGGCCTGGCGGAAGCCAAAACAATAAATGAATAGTGTCCAATGAGCTGTGACAATCTGTATGCCAAAAGTTTTTTTTTTTTCATTCAAATGCACATAGACAGTACAGTACAAAACGGCATACATATATATACATGTCCATAACAGTCGGTGAATCAGGGACTTAATCCCTTGGACAGTACAGTAACGGTAAACAGTCTACACAATGATCCCACAATAGTACAAAACAGTGAGACAGACTGGGGAAATCAAAACCCCAAGGCCATAGCATGGCAACTAGGAACCTCGCTGTGAGGCACACAGGCTGGCTGGACAAAACTGGGGACTGACCCACGCTCCTAGCTCCGATCAGGCTGCTGAGAACCTACATATATATATAAACAGTGAGCTAAAGCCCAATGAATAACATAATGTGTAAAGGGGTTATGAATGAATGTCCTTACAGTACTGAAATCAATTCATTTAACAGTATTTCAATCTTTCAGTCTTTCAATCAATCAGTCATATGTGGTACATCCATTAGCCTATAAACAATAGGTCCAAAAGGACCGGGCCTTAACAGACCCAAACAATAATGATGGCCATCAATCGATAACAATATGGTTCCACAAGGAAACCGACCGATGTGGATTCAAGAGGTGGCTCCCACTGTAGCACTTAGCTCCGCAGATTCTAGAGGTGGCTCCCAGTGTAGCACTTTGCTCCATATCAGTAAACAATCAGTAACAGTAATGCTAAGGATGCCACAATATAATTCGCAATACAGGACATACATTCATTCAATAAACAATATCAGTTCAATAAACATTTCAGTTCAGTATTCAAAAGATAACCATTTTGAACATATCTTTACACAATCTGTTACTCACAGAGATTGGGCTAATAGCAGCTAGAGCGTGTCCCCGAGAGCCAACCCTAAACAATTAAACAATTGAACACACACTAAGTTTAACAGTTGGGGAAGTACAATAATTAACTTCCTAATATGCCTCGGTGTGTTCTACATCTATATCCTCATTAAGATGTCTTAAACTAGGCCTAAGAATGCCTAGGATGGAATGAGGATGCAAAATTACACTTAGAAAACAATTTCAGAATTTTCGGTAAAAGGGAGCCCCGCTCGAGCGCACACATCCCCGCTCGAGCGTAAAGGCTAAAAACATTTCCCGCTCGAGCGTGAGTTCTTCCGCTCGAGCGGTCTGCAAAATGTACTGGATGCTCGCAAACCCCGCTCGAGCGTAAATACCTCCGCTCGAGCGGACAGTACAAAATTTGCAAAACTGCTGGAAGCTTGATTTCTCCGCTCGAGCGCGTACCCCTCCGCTCGAGCGGACACCAGAAATCTGGAAAACCCAGAATTGTGCTCTGAGTTTGAAACTCAAGTTTGGAGTACCAAAATCGATCCTCTTGGGCCCATTTTCTGGAAAACTCATAAAAACACAATGTATAACAAGTTTCAAAAGCTAATTTGTACATGCAAGGGCCAAGGGTTGGTCAATCAAAGCCATTTTCAAACTCATTTTCAAGAACAATATGTAAACATGCAATGCATGAACTTTAAACCAATTTTCAGCTTTAAATCTTGCTCTAGTGAGCTTAATAGTTGGAAAACAACTGAAAATGTGGTCTTTGATAGAAACATGAGCATGCATGTTAACAATATGCCATGTAATCAACTTCAAATGCCTCAATATCAACATGCATGCATGTATGAGATGAGCTCTATTTCAACTCTTTGAAACCAATTTATGATTCTACCCTTCAATTAAACATGAGGCATGCAGGAACTACTTCAATCACAACAATGAGAAGATGAAATCCTACCTTAAGTCTTGTATTTAAAGTGTAGGAGCTCAATTTGCTAGCATATACTCCAATTTCTTCAAGATTACCAAGCAATGACTCAAGAACAAGCCAAACTCTCACTCTCTCTCTCTAATCCTCTATATTTCGGTGGGGAAGAAATGAAGTGAGCTGAGCAAATGTTTTGATCAAAGGTAACTAAGGCTCAAATATAAAACATGGAGTGGGCCACTAAGTGGCATTTTGGTAAATAACTCAAGGAATGCAATTTAATTCATTTTAATCCAATTTAATCATTCCTAATCAATTTTCAGATAAATATACCATTAAATCACATAAATTATGCTGATTACAAAACACTAAACGATTCCTAATTCGGCCGCCGACAAGGCCTTCAATTAGCAGTTTAAATACATAAACATGAACAGATATTTTATCAATCAAACAGATGCAATATGCAATTCAATAGATACACTTATTCAATTTCGGTTTCGATTTCAATCGATCTATTCAATACTTCCATCAATTCAATTATCAATCATTATCAATTCGGTTTAGCAATAATCAGTATATAATTCGGTAATCAATAACGAGGGTCGTTACAGTTGAACTGGGGCCGGTGCTATGAGAATGAAAGAGGCTACATTCTCTAGAAACACTCATGAAAACCAGGAGCGTTCAAGGCCAAAATGAACACAACAGTGAGAACCACGATGTGTTAGAAGATATTTTGTGTGAAATCTATTGTCTTGGCTTACACAAACGGCTGAACAATTCAAGGCATCGCGTCCATTGGTTAGCCAGTAAGTCCGATAGGTTATCACTAGGGAAGGTTCAAGGCCGAAAACTACCTATCCTGATGCAAGATATTTTCGACTTATACTCTTTCGTTAAGTCTGCATTTTGTTGCATTTCCGTTGTCATCAAATTCCATTCATGTGGGGGATTGTTGGAAATGGTTATAAAATTCTGGGTAAAACCATAATTTTTTCCTAAGTTTGGTCTAATTTTTAGGTGGGCCCCGTACATCGATTTACACGGGTCAAAGTGGTGACGCGTTCTATGCCGCGTTGTGATTCACGTGGTATATTTGGTTGCTCAAAACCATTACCGAGTGAATGGGAAATTGAAGCCAAAGTATGCTCCATGGAAATGGAGTTTTGGTGGAAATTCCTTAAAGGTTTGAATAAGGCTTGTCCCACATTGATTTGGTGGGAGGTTTTGAAAGGGTTTATAAGGCATGGGTTTGATACTTGGGGTGTGCCCCAAGGGGTACCCAAGTGTTTTAGAGAGAGAGGTTATGGGCAAAATGGGCTAGACCCATTGGACCCAAAAATCACCACACGCGCGCGCGCGCCGTCGCCGCTGTCCGTCCGGTCGGTCGGCGCGGGTTGGGCTGGGCCTGGGCTTGGGCGCGGGTGCGTGGTGTGAGGTTGGGTTGGCCTTGTTCGCCCAATACTAATCTTTTTGGGCCAAAAACATTTGAATTTAATTTTATTAATTCAAATTAAACTGGTTTGGATTTATTGTTCATCCAAACAGGGCCCTTCCCGAAATTAAACTGGTTTGGTTTTATTGTACATCCAAACAGGGCCCTTCCCGAAAATAAACAGGTTTGGTATTAGTGCACACCCAAACAGGGCCCTTCCCGTTTTTGATATCTGTTTGAAATATAATTCAACAGATTCAAATCTGTTTGAATTCAAAGCCAACAGGTTCCATACCTGTTCAATTCAAATCCTACAGCCACCTTTACATCTATAAATAGAACAGCCCTCATTTGGATTTAGTAATCTTTAATTTTCGTCATTCATATTTCTGAGAACATTCTCTTCATGTTGCTGCATTATTTTCTTGTTAGAGAGAGTATAAACACTTAGTGTGTTTGTTAGGCAAACAATTTGTAGTGCTGCTATTGTTTGTAGTAGATCATTTTATCCTGGGAGATAGACGTCTACATTCTGAAAGCACCGTGGAGAGGACGAATCTGTCTTAAGGACACAGTGTCAAACACTGGACTTGATCAGTTTATAATTCGAAGAAATTAAATCAAGTAAGTTATTTATTTAATTTTTTATATTATTGTTAGTTATTTAAATAAGATTTTAATTTTATTTTTGTAACAAAATAAAATCTGTTTTTATTTATTTATTTATTATTATGAGTTTGATTTTTGTAATCAAACAAAATTCTCTCATTTCTCTTATTTCTTTATATTCTGATTGTTGTTTAGTACACAACAGAATTTAATTTATTTAAATACAGTGAAGATTTTCCAACAAATTGTTAGAGACAGTGGTTGGTGTTGGAGGGCGGCTGATGGTAGGGGTGATCAGAGGTGGCGGGAGTGTTGCTAGAGGTCATGAATGGTCATCATCTGCTTGTTGGAGCTTGTTGGGTTGTGGACAGAGAGCTTGTCGACGGTGCGTGGTGGCAAGAGGTGGTAGGGAGAGAAGATAGTAAAAATTGCTGCTAAAAAATTGAGTAGAAATTTATTAAGAATACATTATTGTGTTTGAAAATTTTAATTTTCTTTGAAAGAAATCAATAATATAGTTTATGATACAAAAATTATAATACTTATTGTATTTTCTTAAAATTTTGAAAGAAATAAAAACAATTTACCGTATAACTTAATTATAAAATTGGGTAAATAACATCGACACCGCTTGAGGTTTCTATTTGATACATAGGCCCCGTTTGGTAGAGCTGTGGGAAAGTGATTATAACTTATAGCCTAATAGCTTATAGCTGTGAACATAATCTGATTTTTGACTTATAAATTAAGTTTTTCCTCCCCTACTCAAAGAATAAGTTTTGACTTACAAAAAGCTATAAGCTGTATTGTTAAGCTGAACCAAATACATCAAAATAGCTTAAATTAAGCTAAAAGTTGAAATAAGCTGAAAATAAGCCCTACCAAACAGGGCCATATTCCCCTCACGCTTGAAAAATTACATTTTTCTCTCTGAGATTTGTAATCTCATTACAAATTGTCCCTGGATAGTTGATTTCATGCCCTAAAATTTTTTAAATGACCATTTTACCATTTTAGTACCATTTCTTTTCACTATCATCATGACTACATTCTACAACTTTCTATCATTAAATTCTACTTGAACATATTTTTATTGATGGTATAGAAACGTAAAATTTATATAAAATTTTCAAACACAATGATATAACTTAATGGTGAGATTTCACTTTAAAACAAAACACTCATAAACATAATTTATATTTACAATATCACTATCACAATATTTTTATGATTTTTTTTTTGGGTATAAATTTTGATATATGAATAGAATTTTTCATTTTTATTACCACCATTATTTTTCTTTCTCGTCTATTCACTCACATTTAGTATTACCAAATACCTTCATTCACATTTATTACAATATTACTGAATTTTTTATTTGGTGAATTTAAAAAAAATTACAAAATATTTATACTTCTTAAGCATAATTGATTAGGTGTATCTAAAAAAAAAAAAAATTGCTTTTAATATTAAAAAAAATTCAGTAAAAATAAAAAAACACGAAAAGTAAAGAAATTTAATTTTTTGTATGAGTTAAATCAAAGAAGATGATTATTATTTTTTGGGCAAATTACCAACACCTCCTTCGAGATTTGACTAAAATACGGATTTCCCTGAGGTTTGAGAAATTACATCCCGCCCCTGAGGTTTATATTTACATAACAAAAGAGGGGGTAATTTGTTATATAAATATAAAGCTCAGGAGGTAATTTGTTATGTAAATATAAATCTCAAGGGACGGAATGTAATTTCTCAAATCTCATGAAGAAATCTATATTTTAGTCAAATCTCGAGGGGGTGTTGATACTTTGGTCTTATTTTTTTAAAAATGACATGAATAAAATATTAATATTATTTTATTATTTTATATATAAAAAGATTAAAGAGTAAATATGTTATTTTCATATCACAATGAGTTAAACATAATTTTTAAACGGGGAGGAATCTATAGAAAGCTCAGGTGTCAGTGTAATTTACACTATAAAATTTCTATTTTTTTTTTTAATAGTTATATATAGTTTTTAATTTTAATTTGTATCCTTCAGTTCCAGACATAAGCCAAGGCCGACAACGACGGCGGTGCGATGGAAGCAAATAGCATGAACATCAACGGCGGCGGCGGAGAGAGGGAGTGGAGGGCAGAGGAAGCAATTGCTGGAAACGGTGAAGCCCTACAAGCTCTCAGAGAACTCGTCACCTTCCCTCTCCTCTATTCTCGTGAGTCTCATAAGCTCGGTCTTCAAGTAATTTCATCAATACTCTCTCTCTCTCACTTTTGATTCTCATTGAATTGGGTTTGTCATGGAAATCACCTATTGAATTCCTGACTCTATTTTCTTCAGTGGCCTCGAGGTTTGCTTCTCTATGGTCCCCCTGGCACTGGAAAGGTATATCAATTTCATACTCACACATACATACATACATACAATCCTGAGCACCTAATTTTATGGGTTGTTTTGGTTTGGGTCAGTGCTAAATTTTGATTTGGGTTCTATAACACTTAAGTTATTCATTAGCAATTTTAACAAATGCTCATTATAGAAAATTTAAGAAAATAAAATAGCCTCAATCGTGCATCCTCCGTTTTTATTTTTATTTTTTAATATAATGAACTACTTATAATTGAGTATAAAAATCTAAACAAAATTAATGAATAAAGATGATGGATAAATAATAAACATTTCCACTTAGCTGATGGTATATATAATCTTGTAAATAAATAAGTAATGTGAATGTTGGTTGCAGATGTTACATAGTCGGTTTGAATTTGGTTTGGGAATTTTGTCAAACATTTAGTGCGTTACGCTACAGAGTGTGTGGTTCTGCACCTACGAGTGGTGTTCGATGAAATGAGAGGAGTAGAGAAAGAAGTAATACTGTGTTTGGTTGACTGGAACGAAGGTGGAATGAAATGATCATGAAATGATCATACCTTAAGGAATGATCATTTCATTCCATCTTCGTTCCGGTAGTTTGAGGGAGACTTTTTAAGCAAAATAAACATGTAGAGGGGCAAACTGAAAAAGAAAAGAAAAAAGGGGATGTGAAAGATTTAGGAAGGCATATATGAAATTTAAGGGGGAAAATTGGAAAATAATTTTTTAAGTATAGGTAATATTGTAGAAGTACAAATTTTAAAAGTTGAAGGTTTGGAGCTGCGCCCTCTTGCATTATGTGGCTCTGCCCCAGGGATAAACTTACACCCAGAATAAAGTTAAGAAGTTTTTAATCCATTCATAACTTTTTGATGATTCATATTTCACAAAACTAATTGTTGGTTTTGATGTTTTTCCATGATCATCGTGCATGCCAAATTTCAACTTGACTAGCATGCCAAATTTCAATCTAAATAAGAAATCTCCCAACCTCCTCTCAATGTAAAATTTGGCATCCATGATAAGAGAAGTATTCAATCTAATAGTTGATTTTGTGAATTTGTGAAAAATTATGAACTGGTTTAAAACTTCTTTATTTTTCAGTTAATCCTGCCCCTATATCTTCATACATTCATATCCATGTAGAACCTTTTGATAATTGACAGTATGGGGGAGTATTTGTTAACTTTTTTTTTTTGACAGTATGGAGGAGTATATTAGCTTATGTATTCCTTAGCATTTGAGGTTGTTAATTTGTATTTCTTTTTCTTGCAATGTTAGACAAGCTTGGTTCGAGCAGTTGTTCGTGAATGTGATGCGCATTTAACTGTTATTAGGTAATCTCATTGTTGGTTTCTGCACATGCTGTTTATTTGTCTCTATTAAAATTGTTAATATCATTAGGAAGTCTTGTTATTGGTTTTCCACACGATGTTGCTCTGATTCTCGTAAAATTCCGTACCGAATTTTTCCATCATATTGGTGAAATAATTTACTTAAGGGAAAAATTGCATGCCTGGTGAAATTCGAATCAACTGTGGTGCTGTATGTTAAATCTCACATTGAATAGCATTCTGAATATGAACATTACATGAAATGGCAATAATTGCAGAAGTAGATATTGAAGATTGAAATAACAGTCACCGTGATAGGTCCTTTTTTCCCCTATTTTGTTTATTTTTGGTTTTTTGTCTTCAATGACCTCTGCCAGATGGAGGGTTGAAATGTTGGAATTCTATATTTCCAGCCATCCCTAAAGTCATTTTATTTGGTTGTTAATTTATACTGATTTTGGTTTGTTGGGTTCCTCTTGCAGTCCTCATTCTGTTCACAGAGCATATGCTGGAGAAAGTGAGAGAATCTTACGGGAGGCTTTTGCTGAAGCATCATCTCATGCAAAATCGGGCAAGCCGTCAGTTATCTTTATTGATGAAATTGATGCACTCTGTCCTCGTCGTGATTCAAGGTGTGTAAGACAACTGACAAAATTTGAGCAAACTCTGAATTATTTTTTCCATACGATTTACTGCTTTTCATTGTGCTGCACTTCAATAACAGAAGGAGAAGAAAGGGGGGGGGGGGGGGGGGGGGTGTTGAACTTGTAAAGGAACATGGAACATGCTGAAGTGCATTCACATTTTTCTCTCTATTTGTTTTTTTCTTCCCATTTTTTAATTCTTTCACTTATCATTTGCATGGAGGTGTTATTCTTACAGTTGTATGGTTTCCCATTACCATTGGTTTGTTTCCCAAGAAAATTCGGTAATGTACTTTTGTGATTGTTATTTGGTCTTTCATATTTGATGGTGCTGATGTGAGAAAAGATAAGTGGTTAGAAAAAAAAATTATTTTCTTTTTTGCCAATAGTTGAAGCTGTTATGCTCATTACATGCTATAGAGCACATCTCTGCATTTTATTTTCTCTATGTGCATGCGGGTGCATATGTACTGTTATGATGCCTTCTGTTAGTTTGATACCAAAATGTTTTCTCTTAATAAAATAGACACTGTTTCTTTGTTGTCTTAATTTTTTTGGTGAAACTACTGAGGGGGGGAAAAAGACAATAGAAGTGTTAATGTGAAACTAATCATTGCTACTTAACTATGAACCAGCGATTTGGGAATATGGCATCATTTATGTGCAGTTGCTTACTTACATATGTCACTTGTTCTTGAAATGCAGAAAAGAGCAAGATATTCGTGTAGCCTCTCAGCTTTTTATGCTTATGGACTCCAACAAACCCACATCAAGATTTGTGCCACAGGTGGTTGTGGTGGCATCTACTAATAGGTTAGTTTTGCACTCCTATTGTCTTTAAGACCATCTGTTTCTTGGATATTTCAATAATATTTTATGATAAGTTTTATTTTTTATGTTCATGTGTCTCATGCATTATGCAAATCCATGTTAACCTTGCATTCATGCTGCTGTCGTCAACGCCTCCCACCACTATTATGACCTTCTCTCTCTGCCAAACCTCCCACCACCAGTTTTTCTCTCTACAAAAATTCACCTCCAAACTTTTCCAGGTAACATAGAACCCACCTCCAAACTTTTGCAGTGCAACAAAAAAACATTGTGTTTTGTTTCTTTCTATGGAAAATTTATATTTGAATATCCTCATGGCCTCTTCAACTTATCCTTACCCCTTATCCCCTGGTGGTTGCATGCTTGCACGCATCCTTAGTAAAAAGACAGACATACATGTTTCATAGTTTTATATATGTAACTGAAATTTAATAAGAAGGAAACTCAAAGCAACTGAAAACACTAACGGATTTTAAAGGGATAGACATAACAAGGGAAGAAACCAATTTTTTGTTTTACTTATTTTCTCTTTATTGAAGGTTGTGAAGTAAATATTGTATATAACCTTTTGGTGTCCTGTTCTTGTGAGGTAGCGTATCTTTCATCTCTGTCTGAGTTACCAATCCAATTTAGAGAAAAAAACCATAGCTAATTCCTTCAATATTTTCAAATTGAGCACTGACATTTTTGGATCTTATTACTTTGCATCATTTATCAGATCCTTAGAATTTTAGCCTTAAATTTAACATATATTATGAGATTTATTCTTGCCTTCTGGTTTACATGTACAAAGAGCGGATGCAATTGACCCTGCACTAAGAAGGTCAGGGCGTTTTGACGCTGAGATTGAAGTTACAACCCCTAATGAAGACGAACGATTTCAAATACTTAAGGTAAATTGAATTTTCAAGAGTTGTTGTTAGGAAATTGTTCTGTAGCACCCCTCACCTTTGGATAACTGTTACTGTTACTCAGCCCAACGTTGAATTTATGGAGTTGATGGCCATAATGCTCTTTTCTTATAACATTTTGCAGCTCTATACAAAGAAGCTTCCTTTGGATCCCAGCGTTGACTTGCGATCCATAGCTGCATCTTGCAATGGTTATGTTGGGGCTGATTTAGAAGCTTTGTGTCGCGAGGCTGCCATGTCTGCAGTAAGAAAATCTTCAGATGCAAATGAGGAAGCTGGTATGCGTAGCTTAACAATGGATGACTGGAAGCATGCAAGATCTGTCGTTGGTCCAAGCATAACAAGGGGTGTTACTGTGGAAATTCCCAAGGTTTCTTGGGAGGATATTGGAGGATTAAAAAATTTAAAGGTTTGTGAACATTACACAATCAGTTGAGGCTGAAACTCTTACTGACCCCTGACAGTGTCTCTATATGTGGTACAGAAAAAGCTCCAGCAAGCTGTTGAGTGGCCTTTAAAACATTCTGCTGCATTTTCAAGGCTTGGAGTATCACCTGTTCGTGGGATTCTTCTTCACGGACCTCCAGGGTGCTCAAAAACCACCCTTGCCAAAGCTGCTGCTCACGCTGCCCAAGCTTCTTTTTTTTCCTTGAGGTTTGATCATCTTTCATTAATTTCAGCAAGATAAGGTTAAGAGCATAAAAACTTAACATAATTATAAATTTTAAGATAAGTTGTGAAAACCATGTGGGTAGTTCAAAGGATGGATACTGTTGTATGTTACTTCACTCAAAATTGGAGCCAAACATTTATCAAAGTCATAAAAGCTCTGGCTGAAAACTTCTTCAAAACTACTTGTAACAAGTGGAATAGTCATCTCAAATGGGGAGTGGAATATTAGGTTATAAAAATTTAACCTTGTTAAGGAAAATAGGGCAAAGAAGAAGAAAAAAAAAATTGGATATCTTGGGACTAGGTAGGATTTGTTAAATAATCATGTTTTGCCTAGATAGAAGCAATTCAGGAATGTTTCCAGTCAATATTGTCAGATTGCTTTTAGGTGGTGGTATCTTTTCTCTCAGAGCCTACTAAATAAAATTAATAATTGAGACAAGTTTCAGTGTTAAACTAGTAGTTTTGAAGACTTTGTATACTGAATTTTTAATGAAAATTTTAGGTTATTTTTTTCTTTGAGCAGCAAAAAAAAAAAAAAATTTGAGATCAAATTTGTCCATTAAAATGAAGAATAAAAGTCACAGTCCATTGCATGCCTTGAAAAGGGGCTCTTTGATTAAAATTTTGTACAGTTGCATGTCTTGAAAATTTATGAATGATGAATCAGTGGTGCAGAATTATATTCAATGTATGTTGGAGAAGGTGAAGCTTTGTTGCGTAATACGTTCCGGAGGGCTCGCCTTGCGGCACCAAGCATAATTTTCTTTGATGAGGCAGATGTTGTTGCTGCCAAACGGTTAGTGTTCTATTTTCATTTGGTTTAGTCCTTCATTTTGTCAATTAAAACTTAATGTGACTCATCTGTTACATATAATTGTAGCCTCCCTTTTATTTCTCGTCAAGTTCATGAAAATGTAGGAACAAGAACAAAGATTTTCTTCTTATTTTTTGACAAGATATAAGTATGTACGTATGATTGTATAATTGAATATATGTATGCTTGTACTTCTGAGTCACAGTACAGTTGATGAATGAATAGAAAGAGGAATGCACTTCCAAGATCACACATCTTTATTCTCTACATTGAGGCTTGTCTTCCCCACCACCTTGAAATAATGATTTTGTTTCATTTTGGTTCTACTTTTTTGCTTTGTTTTGTTCCTTTTCTACCTTTCAATGACAGAGGAGGCAAATCAAGCAGCAACATTGCTGTAGGAGAGAGGCTTCTATCTACCTTGCTAACAGAAATGGATGGTTTAGAACAGGCAAAAGTAAGCATTAAACTTCATAAATTATTTTGATATCTATTAATTTCAATCATCATCATGGGAGAGAAATTAAAGATGAGATTTTAAAAACTTCACTTGATATCTGCTGATTTCTTTCTTAGGGAATTCTTGTTTTAGCAGCTACAAATCGCCCTCATGCAATTGATGCTGCTCTTATGCGGCCTGGACGCTTTGATCTGGTAACAATTTTGTCTAAGCACTTGTCCATTGCTCCTTGTTCTTGTGCCTTTTGGATGTCCTTTCTAGCTAGCAGATAAGCAATGCTAGCCCTTGAACTAGGTTTTTTTTTTGTAGAGTTCATGTATAATTATTACTGTGGATTGTTTGACTTTTTCCTTTTATAGATGTCTAACATATATTTGTTTTGGGGGGAATAATTAATATATTTATTTTTACATCCAAGTCAGGTAAGAAAAACAAAAAGTAACTAGTTAGCTCATTGCCAAAAGTCCTGGTAATTTCTTTTCTGTGAAATTGTAGGTCCTTTATGTGCCACCACCAGATTTAGAAGCTCGATACGAGATACTTAGCGTACATACACGTAACATGAAAGTGAGCAACGATGTTGATCTCAAACAAATAGCAGAGGATACTGAGCTATTCACAGGGGCGGAGTTGGAGGGCCTATGCAGGGAAGCTGGAATTGTAGCTCTGAGAGAAGACATATCTGCTAGTGTTGTGTGTAATCGTCACTTCCAGACTGTCTGGAAGTCATTGAAGCCAGCCCTAACAAGAGAAGAAGTCAATTCGTATTCGTCATTCATGAAGAACCCATCTCTGATATCTTCTGGCTCATCCAAAGCCAGCGCTAAACAGAACAGCAAGCACACTACGAGTTTGTTGGGTTCAGTGGGTCCTGTTTCGATTGGCATCTTAAGCTTTATTTTACTCGCCGGTGTTAAATATTTTTTCATGCAGACTGATCGTTTTCCAAATGAACTAGCAACAACATAAAGAATTTGCTGATGCGTTATCGCATAACCGGTGAGCCTCTCAAAGCACAATTCTACTAAAAAACTTAACTATTAGGAGCTTTATGTGTCAAATTTACTTGTTCTTGAGAAGTTCATGCTGAAAAGGACATTGTGGATGCTTTTCTTTTCTTTTCTGTTTTTTTAATATTTATTTGGGTGGTTGGAAATTATCAAATTAGAAGGAATACTCCTAGTTTATGCACTTTTCTGATCAATTTTGATGGAAAGTTACACTGTTAGGAGCTTTAGGTGTCAAATTTACTTATTCTTGAGAAGTTTACTCTGACAAGGATATTATGGATACTTGTTTTTCTATACCGGTTGTGGGAAATTATCAAATTAGAAGGAATGCTCCAAGTTTTGGCAATTTTCAGAAAAATTCTGATGGATTTTTTTTTTTTTTTAACGTCTGACTTGCAGGTGTGTGCGGTTTTTGAGCCGTCATTTTGGAACTCTGCCTGCTGCAATGTGAAAACATCTCTGATGTGTTTTTGTTGATTCGGCTGCTCTCATGGATACTTGTTTTGGATCGGACCTTGGTCTCTGTCTCATGGTTTTGAGAGCATCGGTGTTGGTGGAAGCTGTTAACTTGGGTTGCGAAGGGGTTTCATTGGAAGAATGCAAAGGCTTTGGGTGTATTTCAATCCAAAAGGACCGGAAGTGTAGGATTTTAAAGATCGTATGGCTGTGCTTTCATTGATCTTTAATCCGAATTGTTTTTGGCCTAATTATTGTATTAAAAACATCTCATTGAACACCCTAATTTGTGGAAGTTTGGAAATTTTCTATTTTTTTGTTTTGGGTAGGCTAATTCAATTTAAGTTTGATGAGTTTTAAAACCATGCTAGTGGAATCATGTACACATATACATAAAGATACTCTATAGTTAACTTGAGTTGTAAATTGTTCGGAGAATACCAAAAAATTGAGAGAAAAAAAAGAATAGGGAATTACATATTAGTTGTGGCTTTTGGGGCAAGAATTTATAATTCAATGGAAAGATTTTGAAAATTATATGATAGTGCCATGTTTAAAAATATTTACAAATTAATGGAATTTAAAATTTGTAGGACAAATTTGCTCTATTTTTGTAGGGGTAAAGTACACTCACCTCGAATGAAATTAATATAGATAGTAAATATATATTGAAATAAATAAAATAAATAAATTTTTAATTTTAAATAGATGACAATATATATATATATATTTTTTAATTTATATGACTAATGAATTATTGAAAAAAAAATAACGTAATTGTTACATGAATTAAAACTTCAATTATATTAAAGGTGTATGTATGTCATGATTAATTGTATTTTCTTCAAACCTTTAGAAAATGTGTATTTTTATCTTTGGGTAAATTATAGTATGCCCTTTTTATATTTGATCATTTTTCTACTTTGGCTCTTAAAATTTTTCTTTTTCCTACTTGACTTTTTATGTTTTAGGTGTTTTTCAATTTATTTAAAAAAACTAACTTATTTTTAAAATTAAACAGAAAGTAACAAATTGACAGCCATGTGGTATAAAAATATTTTATTCTATATAACTTACACATTTGATAAAAACTCAAATTTAATATAATAATATATTTTTTATGTCATGTAACAACTAATATGGTATTTTTTTGTCTAATTTTGAACAGAAATTAAAGAGTAGATTGACAAAAACTTGAAACATAGAAAGTCAAAGTAGGGAAAAAAATTCAAGGGGCCAAAGAAAAAGAATATCAAACATAAGAGTCAAAGTGTAAATACACTATATACATATATATATAATTTTTTGTGTGTGTTATTTTTAGTCTTCCGGATCCCAACCGTCTGAGGGTTTTTTGTTTAGTTTCTTCTACTCCACTCCTCTCTGTCCACCATTGTAGCCTGTACATATTTTCTCCATTGTTGATTACATACACAGACACACCACCATATATACACATATATATACCTTCGTCTTCCACGCTAGCTTTTGAAGATAACCTTCGATGGCTCCTCTCGGAAGCAAAAACTCCGTACAGAGTAATAATCAACCTAACGGAAATCTATCCAATGACTACACCAGATCAGACTTTTTCTCCAGGTTCCAATTTCTATCTATTCTATTTATGTGTGTGTATATATATATGTATGTATGTATGTATGTATGTATGCTGATATGATTGTGCTCGTAATTCACGATATAGGAAGCAGAGGATTGCGCAACAGAGAAAATCTCTGCCAATTACCGCTGGTATTTTCTTAATGTTTAAATACTTTTGTTTTCTTATTCTTTTTAGGTATATAGTTCCTTTCAATCCTTGTTATAATGGGTTGTGATCGCTTTCTATGCAATGATTATTAACCTTTTAGTTCATAGGAATTGGCATTGTATTTTAATTTTGAAAGGATATACAGACTTTTTTGTTGACTTTTTTTCATAGTACTCGTTAAACAAATGACGATTCAAGTGTCGTGTTACCTAGAGAAGCATTGATAAAAGTGCAGGCTCCTTGATGGCATTGGCATATCACTCTACCAGCAATCCTTGGGGGTGGAAATTATCTTTAGGTTTCCTTGTTTCACTCAGATTCAGTGCAACCCTTTCACTTAATGTAGAAAATTCCGATTAAACATAAAAAATGAAAGATTGCTTGCCAATTATTTCAGCACTATTTTGGATGTAGGCTGAGTAAATACATCATTTTCCAATAATTTTATTCCAGATTCTCTTGTATACTAATTTTACATCACTTTAATTCATGGAGGCAAACAGTTTAGAAACCTTTATATGAGCTACCTACCCTTCAAATTTTTGTTGAAATAGGCAGTAAAACCAAGAGATTATGGAGATTAAATTATAGATATTTGAAAACTTGTGCTTTTTGGATTATATGAACAATTTAAAATTCTATTATGTTGTATGATGAATTTATTATTTCATTTGTTGGTATGGTGTCTTACCTTTGGTTTATTATACAAATGCGGATTTGCTTATAATGTTATTGATATTTCCGTAGTTGAAAAACGACTTGTGGAGGAGGTCAAGAGTAATGATATACTGATAATAGTTGGTGAAACTGGAAGCGGAAAAACAACACGTAAGTTTTGTATTTTTATGATATTCTTTTCTAATTTCCTTTAGAACAACATGTAAGAATGTTCTAAAGTGGAATATAATGTATGGTGTTCCTTTGTGATTCCTCATATAGATGTTTGGTTGGTACTTAATATTTAACATGCCCTCTTAAGTATGTGTCTTTATGTGATAATGTACTCTTCAATATGAATTTCGATGCATTTGGAGCAAAGTAGGCTTTGAGCTTTATGCATGCTTTAGGCTTTTCTAGGTAGTGCATGACATTGATATCAAACAAACAATGGATCATTCTACCTGCTCAAGATAAAAGGCTATTAGGGGCAAAGTAGGCTTCAGCACTTCATATTACTTATGAAGAGATTTACTGTTGAATCTTTATTGTCACAATTTCTTAGTTGGGTTTTTATGCCAGGAGACCTTCAATTTGGGGGACAAATATAAAAAGGATTTACTCTTCTTTACAGTTGATCTTCCCCTTGTTTATTCTCTAACCTTTTATTCTTATATGGACCAATTTTTCTAGAGTTGCCACAGTTTCTGTTTAATGCGGGATTCTGTCGTGATGGGAAGATCATTGGGATCACTCAACCTAGACGCATTGCAGCTGTTAGTGTTGCGAAACGGGTAGCTGAGGAATGCAGTGTTGAGTTGGGCCAAAAAGTTGGTTATTCTGTTAGATTTGATGATATGACTTCCAGTTCAACGAGGATCAAATACATGACGGATGGATTTCTTTTGAGGTAGAAAGTATGTTTCACTTCATTGCATTATATTAAGGACTTAGGTCACCTTTTAATTTGATGGTAGCATTTGCTGGAAAAGAATTGCGTATTTTTTAAGCTTGCTGGTTGGTGTCTTCATTGTGAAGTTTGTGTTAAATGAGTAACAAAAATCATGCATCCATCATCTTTAAGACTTAGTCTCTGTTTTGTTTTTTAAAATTTGTTCTCTAATATTATATCCCAGCCAGTAGGATTAGATTAGAGACAGAGAGAGATGGTTATATACATGGAAGAGTCACAATCTTTCATGGAGGTACAATCCTTCATTGGGTTGCACCTATTTGAATGAATGTGTTTTTGCACCTATTCATACTCTGCTTTTTGTAAAAAAAAATTATGTGCATCAGTTTTTGCCTACCATTTCTTCCCTCTGTCTCAATCGCTGGGTGATACCCAGTCTAACGACTTTTATACATCAATCTTTAGGTCTCTCTGGGACCTTCAGAATTTTTGGTGTCAAAAAGGGCACATAGAGTCTGAATTATTTACACTGATGAGTAGTTGTATAGGAATGTTTACTTACTAAAACTTCACCATGTTGCCTTGTTTGCATGCATTCTGATGAATGCTGAGTATGTTCACAGGGAAGCATTGTTGGACCCATATCTCTCTAGGTATGCAGTTATTATTGTCGATGAGGCTCATGAGAGAACTGTCCACACGGATGTCTTGCTGGGCTTACTGAAAAGTGTGCAGAACGTGAGGTCAGGATCAGTCAATCTATGCCCTAATATTGATCATACGAAAGCAAACAATGGCGTGATGATGGAAAAAGAAAATGATGCTGAGAGCACTGGTATCCTCAAGCAATATCAGGGGACAAAGTTCAGTCCATTGAAGTTAATCATCATGTCTGCCAGTTTGGATGCACAAATTTTTTCTGAGTATTTTGGTAGTGCAAAAGCCGTTCATGTACAAGGGCGACAGTTTCCTGTGGATATACTTTACACTTATCATCCCGAGACAGATTGCATTGATGCAGCTTTAATAACTATATTTCAGGTTGTTAATTGAGCCTCTCTTGGGTGTTCGTGATTCCAACCTATAGACTCCCTTATCCCAGTATTTTTTTTACAACTTACTTAAATTGGAACTCACTTTTAGATTGCTTGTCTATTCTTTTGTCAAGTTGAAGTTTGGGCCACAGGGGATTTTGTTTTAGTGTCTATTTTTTCCCAGGGTGCGTGTATATGATTTCTTTAAAGGTTGTTTAGGATATTCCCACTTGGTAACTTGCTGTTTGGTTTCCAATATCTCTTGTTTCTTTTTGTTATGGTGGAATCAAGTTTTACTCTTCCTTTCTCAAGTACTTCTCAAAGGCCTTAATGGAACATATCTATCTTTAATACCTAGATCAATTTGGGTTTTCAATTGTTCACCTGTTGTTATTGACTTATTAGACATTTGTCTGGTTGTCCTCGTTTACATTCATTTTTACAGCTTCATCAGCTCATTTACTCACCTTGTAGATTCATTTGGAGGAGGGTCCAGGTGATATACTTGTATTCCTGACTGGCCAAGAAGAGATTGAATATGTTGAGAAGCTTGTCCAAGAAAGTCTTCGACAGTTACCGGAAGACAACCGGAAGCTAAAAGTTTTACCCATATTCTCATCTCTTCCATCAGAAAAGCAGATGCAGGTGTTCATGCCAGCTCCAACCGGATTTCGCAAGGTAGATTGTTGATGCATGTTAGATTTTTTTTAGGTAGGGTGTTAGCTGGATGCATTCAGATATTTATGATTGTTGACTTAAAATTTTTTTAATTTGATGCTAGTACGGTAATTTTACAAGGAAAAACAAGAAATGACTCCTTCTTAAAGGCTATCTAATATGGCATTTTACTTGGGCTATAATGTTTGTTCCTGGTTTTAATCTCCCTGGTTGAAACAGAGTCTACAAATAATGAGGTTATAGTGGGCTGAGGTCCACTTGTCAAAAGAAATTCTGCAGAAAGTAGTTTGAACTGACATATTATTAACAGTCATATAATTGAATTTTTGTATATCATGGTGACTATGCTGGTCTGAACTGAAGCCTATGTATATAAGCATAATTAATGAAATAACAATGAGATGTAGGACTTTTCTATTTTAATGATTGCACAAAATTAAATTATGTGAAGATCAAAAGAATCGAAACCCTTAATCAGCGGTTGCATGTGAAGTACTCCAAAATTTGGTACTGGCTTATGATTTTGGTGAGTGCCTGCAACCAAGTTCACTCTTCTTGTTACTTGATGCTCCAACCATACAAGGGTGTCAAAAAGAACAAGCAATGCATTGGATGAGAATCTAAAACATGGTTCTCTTGAATTTTTGTGACTTCCTAAATGTGTCATGCATATCGGTTGGACAGCCTGCTAGAGTTATCTTTTTTTCTAAAAGGGTGTCGTGGTGTATGAACTGAATCAACCTCTGCCTTTTGATTGAGGATGTCCCTGGTGATTGTGTCATGTATTTTAAGATGCTTTTGAATCATCTAGGCTTCTGGTTCATTTGTATGATCGATTTTTAAGTTGAAATATATTCTGATAGGCCAGTTAAATTTTGTGGTGTTTATTTCTTTGATCACTTTTGTTTTTCGTTGTTTGTCTTACATAACTATTGGAAATGGTATGAAGTGTGAGCTATACTTGCATGTTGGATGATCATTTCCTTGTGTGATGCACTGTTCTAACAATTTCTGGTATCTATGTCTAGCACTAGTTAATATGCTTGCCTGTTCTGTTTAGGTAATACTAGCAACTAATATTGCTGAAACGTCCGTAACTATACCTGGAATCAAGTATGTGATAGATCCTGGATTGGTGAAAGCACGCACCTACTGTGCTCGTACAGGGATGGAATCATTGATTTTTGTTCCAACCTCAAAAGCACAGGCTTTGCAAAGGAGGTAGGCATACTGTATTACTAAAGCACAGAAAAATCCATGTTATATTTTAGTGATTTCATTTATTTTGAGTAAATTTCTTATTTATCATGTCCTTAAAAAAAAGATCTACTAACCATGTTCTGAGCTATCTTTTTCATGGAGTGGGTGGGTGGGGGAGAGTACCCATAGGTTTACAAACTTCATCATATAAACAGGCCAAATGATGTGGATTTTGTTGTATTTACCCAATATTCCTTCTGTATATTTGTTTGCATTTTTCATTGACTGAATATAAACGAATTTTAATCTCATGCCTGCTACTTTATTTCAGTGGACGTGCAGGCCGTGAAGGACCAGGCAAGTGCTTCCGCCTCTACCCTGAGATTGAATTTGAGAAACTCAGGGATTCTACAATTCCAGAGATTACACGGTGCAACCTTTCAAATGTCATTTTGCAACTAAAGGCTCTTGGTGTTGATGATATTTTTGGGTTTGATTTCATGGAAAAACCATCAAGGTGGAAAAAAAAGAATTAAGTCTTGTATTGGTTTAGAATTTTACTCATTGTTTCACCCATGTTTATTTGTGCATGCATTTTTGATGAGTTATTTTATGCCAACTTTACTCAGCCCACTATATTGTATGAACAAATTTAAATTGAAAACAGAGAAAGGTTTCTGGGTTTGTAGTGAAGCAGGGAAAGACAAAATGAAAGGGTGTATTTCATGGCTCTGAGTCGATACCTTTGACCATTAGCAACTAGGTTATGAGTGATTTCCATGAGTGATTGGTAGCAAGGAAAGCCAAAGGAGGTGGTGTTAAACCAGAAAGAAAAGAACAGAAAATTTGCATAATCATGATTTCTTTCATAATCTATTTTTTATTGTCCTCTTCTATTGTCTGCTTTCTCGAGGAGCCTGCACTATCTACCATAAACTTTTGTTTTTTGACATTTACTGAATGCTCATTTCTATTCTTATGGAAGTGCTGTATAATTAGTGGAAGGAATTTATCACCGTCAGTTTTACAATTTGAACAGGGATGCTGTCATTAAATCATTGGAGATACTGGTCTTGCTAGATGCTATAACAGAAGAATATAAATTGTCGGACCCAGTTGGGCATCAAATGGCCCGGCTTCCCTTAAAGCCTATTCATTCCAAAGCCCTCATCCTGGCTAGTCAGTTCAATTGCCTGGAAGAAATGTTAATAACTGTTGCAATGCTCTCAGTGGAATCTATCTTTTATGCTCCTCGTGAGAAGTTAGAGGAGGTATGCATTCATGACTTATTTGTAATGCATTTATGTAGCTAGTGTTCATGAAGCTGCTTGGGTCATTCAATAAAGTGATCGTAAGTTCTTTTATTTGCCTTAGCAACTGGAATTGATTAACTATATTATAAATAGAACCAGAGGCTTTTTTATTTTCAGTCAGTGAGATGATTCAGTATTGGGAAATAAAAACTAAATCAAATTATGATGGATACTTTGAACAGTTGAACACAAGATGAGTTTGTCATTGTAGACCAATTACGTGAAAGTTGTCATTGTTAAGTCTTTTTGCTGTTTGTTTCTCCTCATCTATTATTCATCATGATGAGGTTTTGCAGGTCTGTCACCTAGCTAATTTAATTGATGTGATTCCATTCTTTTTTTTTTTTAATTTTGTGTGTGTGTGTGTGTGTGTGTGGGAGAGAGAGAGAGAGAGAGAGAGAGAGAGAGGGAGGGGGGGGTAAAGATAGAGATAGAGATAGAGATAGAGATAGAAAGAGTGCATTCAATTTGGAAATTGAGTATTCGCTACATATTTTTCCCTTTCTGGTCAGGCACAAACTGCAGCAAAGTGCTTCTCAAGTCTAGAGGGAGACCATTGATTTTGATTAACATATATCGGGCTTTTGATGAGTTCTTGGAGAAGAGCAAGATAGGGATCAATAAAGAAAAAGCTGAAAAAAGTCTCAGAAAATGGTGCAAGGAAAATTTCATCAATAGCCGCTCCCTAAGACATGCTCGTGAAATTCACAGGCAAGCTACATTCTCCTCCTTGCTTTTAAAAGCAAAATACTATGAAACTTGATCTCTTATTTGTCTAATCTGTATAGTTCTTATTAATTTATTGTTTGCTGCCCTTTTTGTTAAAAAGAGCTTTGCGAGTGTGTAGACCTGTCCAACCACCTAAATGTTTTTCACCTGTTGTCTGAATTCTTAATTTAATCGTTGTGCTTTGGTGCAGGCAAATTCAGAGAAATGTTGAACAAATGGGTCTGCACATAACTTCTTGTGGAGAAGAGATGCTTCAATATCGCCGTTGCCTTGCTGCTGCTTGTTTCATCAATGCAGCTTTGAAGCAGTCTGATGGTACATACAGGTATCAAGTACACTATAATGAGTTTTAATTTTCGTATGGAGGGTTCTTCTTGGTTTCACAGTCCACCCATATATTTACTATTACTTGAAATTTTCTTATTATTGTATCTTCTCTTGGTTATTTATCTAGAAATTCTTTCCATTTTCCCCTTTTTAATACCTCTCATGGTTACTTTACAAAATGGCAGTGTTTTATCAAGCAACCAGGTGGTGCAGATCCACCCTTCCTCTGTCTTATTCCGGACAAAGCCAGAGTGTATAATTTTTGATGAACTAGTCCGAACTAATCAGAATTACATGCACAATGTTACTAGAATTGATTACTTGTGGTTACCTGAGCTAGCTCCTCAATACTATGCCTTTCCGGCATAGAATTCATGGTGCTCATATTTAAGGCTAAGAACTACTTTTCGTGTTTCATTTCATCGTGCTTAGGTTATTGCTTTGACACAAGTTCAATTTTCAGACTTGTGTGCTGTGATGAAGACAGTCATATGCTTGTTATTAGTTTCCACAGGCATTATTAACTATATGGGAGCGATGAAATTTTTCTCGTCTTCCCCCTCTTTTGCTTGAAATTTTTCTATCGAAAGGTTGAATGTATTTATGCATAGCATAGCAGCAAGAAAAAAACATTTTGAGGATTAGATATTTCTATGCATAAACTGATTATTGAATGCCTGGACTTGTTGAAATGCAATGCAATCTTGATCCATCTAGTGGGCAGTTTGTGAATTTTTTAAGAAACTTCTCAATCTTTTTGCGTATGTGGAACTTTTTATTTTCACACACTACTTTCTCTATGTTCATATTATCTATAAAAAAAAAAACTGTGGCCATAAACAATCCGAATAATAAATTGTTTAAGTTTGATCTATTTATTTTAACAAACTTAAAAAATGTATTTGAATTTAATTTATTAACCTTTGAAATTAATTGTAAATCAACTTTATTAAGTTGACTTTGAATAATAATTTATTTAAATTTAATTTTAAAAATTAACAAAATTTTAAAATATGTTCATGATTTAATTAGGTAAACAAGTTAAACGAAGTAAAATATACAATCATATTTATATCATAAGAAATAATGACAATTGTTGACCAGGCATGTAACATGTGAAGTCATCCATATATGTCCCACTTTTTTTTTGAACCAACAACATCTCTGTTATACTTTGGTTCACCGATTTTCATGATATAATAAATTTCTATTTCCCCTCTCCATTTTCTTCCTCCAATATATATCTCCACTAATCCCTTAACTTTGTTCTAATTTGATTAAAAAATTTCACATGTATGAAAAAGAAAAAAAGGAAAAAAAATCACGTTTGACAAATTGATAACTCAAAATTAGCTTTCTATACATTTTTAGGATTTGATTATAATTAATTCAATCATTACCTAAACAATTACAAATAACTCAAAATTAGCTTTCTATACATTTTTAGGATTTGATTATAATTAATTCAATCATTACCTAAACAATTACAAATAATTTTAATTGGCTGAAAACAAAAAATGTGTTTGGTATCGTTTTTATTTTTGATTTTTATTTTTAAAAAAAAAAAAAACAAAAAGAAATTGATACAAAAACTTATTTTACAAATTGACTTCAATTTTTTCTCTCCCCCTAAGAACACTCATTTTTTAGGAATAACTTTAAATTGTGGGGTTATGAATTTCTATTATGGAACTTTTTGTAGTGTTGTTTATTTTTTTGAGTAATAATTATGTGGCATTATTAAATTATTTTAATAAATTTCACTAATTAATATATTAATAACACATCATATGATAAATTAAATATGGTAAAAAAATATGTACATAACCATTACTCTTTCATGTCATGAGGCTCTTGTTAGATAGATTGTTGAATTTTTATATTTATTGAATTATAATTGTCATATAATATTTAAGTAAATAGAAAAAATTAAATTTATCATATTTATTATCGATTTCTTAGTATCAGTTATGAAAAAGAAAAAAATAAGATGTATGATGTAAAAAAATAGGACATGAATTGAATAGCAAAAGCCAGCGTGGCTACGTGGCAATAGCGTATTTGTAACATATAGAAAACGATTCAGCTCTGTACGACTCTCTCTCTCTCATCAGCTCTCACTCTCTCTCTTCTTCACCAGATCTGATCCGAGAGAAGAAAGGTATCGAAATCCGAACCCTAGATCTCTTGTTTCACACTCAATTTCATGTATATTTGACCACTCACCTCTCATATTTACGATTTCAATGTTGATATCTCTGTATTAACTATGCTTTTTACTGTTTCTGATTTGATAGCATGCTTAATGGTTACTTCGATGCAATTTGGATCTGTTGTAGCTTTTCACTGCTAAAATTGTAGTTACAGAGAGCTTACGATTTTGTGAGCAATTGAGCTGAAAATAGTGTCTCTGTTACTTGAGTCTATCTATGCGTATATATGTGTGTGTATAAATGTATTATGTAATTTGTGCGTCTACAATTCTTAAGGTCTGTGGAAATTCCCTAAGCCTTGTAGACAATTTCTCTTTATACCTGAATTTTCACATGCTTTTTGGTCAAAATGGGATATGTGAAAAATCCCTTTTTCTTAAATAGTTGATTTATACATTATTCAATTAGGCAATTCATCAAACAATTGATGATCATTTCAACCAATCTTCACACTAATCAATCAATTGACCAATTCATGATTAGATTTCTATTAATTATCAAGCAGTTAATAGGCTCTAAGCAATCAAATGATGCAAAAGGTTTATTGAAATGAAAAACCATAGTCCAAAGGGCTACAAGTCAATCCACTATGTAGATGAATGATTACAAGAAAAGTCTTACAATCAAATGGTGAATCCTGTCACCCAGTGGACTGAAGTCTCTTTAGCCAGTTCATCGCTCTCCTTGAGAGTGATCTAAACACTGGCAAATCCCTAACGATCAAGCCACCTCTTGAATCCACCAAATGTCTTCTACCTTGGTTGTGATATCTTCTTCAAAGATTGGTTAATTCTCTCACTAGATTAGTTCTAAGGAGTTTCGATCTGAGCCTGATCGATCCGAGCTTGTGTAACTAACTGAACTGACTGATACCGCTTTGTCTCATCACTCTGCTCAAGTGATGAATTTAAACATCCGGTACTTTTGAGACAGACTCTTAGATCTACTAAGGTGCAATCACTGTTGGACCATCGTTTGAGCTGTGGCCACTACTTCACTATGCTTCCATAATTTGGCTTGTGTCAGCTCTTCATTCCAGCTTAATCCGTTTGGGAAGGATTCGTAAACAGAAACGAGTACAATTTCATTTAATGGAAAGATTACGTGTTTGTCAAACGGGAACTAAGTCCTAACAATATGTCTATATATATTCTTTTCTTTCTTATTACACTGTGGTTCGTTGTTCTCATTTGCCAAGAAAAATTAATCTTGAAAGAGCTTTTGGACATTGAAGTAGTTGATTCGTTGAGAGAAAGAAAAACTATCAACATGTTTTGACTGCTCACACTTTAGTATAAGATCCTCAATGACTAATCCCAAGGAACCTTTTCAACATTTATCGTTTCTCTATTTCTCTTCCATCTGCTTCACTTTTGTTGAATACTAATCATATGCTTGCATCATTGGCTTTACACTGTGGGCAGGGCTGACTCTCTTGTCTAGGAAGTTGTTGATATGGGTCGTGGAGTCAGCTCTGGCGGTGGACAGAGTTCACTTGGCTACTTATTTGGGAGTGGTGAGGCGCCAAAGCCAGCCACAAGCAATCCAAAACCTTCTTCAAGTGAAGGACAGGATGTAAATAATGGTCCTCCCCCCAAGACTACTGCTGCTTCTCAACAAGTAGATGTTACTAAGCAGATTCCTGCCGGTATAAATAGCAGCACTGCAAATAAATACTTCAGGGCAGATGGTCAGAACGGTGGCAATTTCATTACAGTATGTCTCTAACCATAATAATTTTAGTCATCTTTATAATGGTAAATTTTCTAGCTGAGTAACATTTACGTCAGTTGTGTCTCAGTTGCACAACTACAGGGTGCTTAGGGTCATGACATGATATTTTGGATGAAGTAATTGACTTGCAAAACAAAAGAAATAGAAAAAAGACACATCCTCGTAATTAGTACCAAAAAATAGGCTTATGGGTCATCCATTCAGAGCTGGAAGGATTAGATTAGGTTGATAAATTTTGCAAACATCATTGAACTATGGGAATAAAAAATCTTAGGCTTGCAACTCCAGTTTTGTTATGCTTATTTGTAGTTTTTGTTTTGTATTTCTTGTGTTAACAAGCTTGATGAGATGTCTATGAAATTCACTTCTTACTTGGGAATGAACTCGTAGTGTATGGCTAGCTGGGAGACTTGTGCGTATATCATTTCAGCATGGTGCATTTCAATTTATAACCCTATTCATATTAAAGGTCCAAGAATAGAGGCTTCAAAATCTACTAGGTTGGACATGGGAATTTCTATGAGTGCTACAACATTTGAGTGTTATGTTTATTAAATTGTAGATCTAGGGACAGGC
The DNA here is from genome assembly GCA_030407325.1 of Camellia japonica. Classification (NCBI taxonomy): domain Eukaryota; kingdom Viridiplantae; phylum Streptophyta; class Magnoliopsida; order Ericales; family Theaceae; genus Camellia; species Camellia japonica. The sequence goes on along the minus strand of JAPPVO010000019.1, from coordinate 20,944,506 downwards.
AAAAAAGAAAGGGCCATTAGTAACTGGGAAATTAGGGTTACATAATCATCTTAAAAAAATGTCTTTCCTTGTTAGATTGTTTCCAAATAAATGTCTACTTTGAGGCATGGAAATCACGTGGATGTTTAATAATTTAACATGAAGTTTTAGGTTAGTTCAGACCCCATGCATGGTATTTATCAAAAAACAAAACAAAACAAAACAAAACAAAACAAAAAGTTTGGAGACCATGCATGAAGCATATTGTAGTGATGATATTACATGTATGTTTTTGGTGTAATTATGAACTCCCATTTTATGCTAAACAAGTGCCTTTTAGCTGACAGATTGTTCATTCTCTATAAGCTCAAAGGTTGAGTTTGCCGGTGTCTTCTTCAGTCTGCTGAAGTTCCTATTTTTAGGATTATAGGTTGCATTCAAAGACTGTTTTTAAATGTTCAAAGGCCTACCATGGCTAGAAGTCCTGCTTAACGATATAGGACAACGATTAGTTCAAATAGCTACCAGTGCCAAAACACCCTGTCTGCCTTGTCATTTGATCTTACATGCTGGACTTTATCTTCTTCACTATTTATACTTTTGATTTCTTTATTAATTTTGTGGTTACACCTTTTGATGGGAAAAATGATTCCATGGACTACAAATTATCTTATTAATTTCAGCTATTATCACAACGGAGAAGAAACTACTCAGATCCACCTTAACACATGATGATTTTCAAGTTCCTCAATGTTTTCTTCTGCTGTATTAAAGAATCGATATCTCACTATGACTTTCTTCCCATGTTTTGCAGGATCGGCCCTCAACTAAGATCCATTCTGCCCCTGGTGGTGGATCTTCTCTTGGTTACCTCTTTGGTGGTGGTGGTGGTGGCGGCAGCAGCAATTGATATATATTCCATCATACCGTTGTAATGCCAGTGTTGTCAATCAATTTGTGTCCAAAGTGTTGTTTGGGAGGTTTTTTTTTTTTTTAGCTTTTATGAGCAGTGAGAACTTTGCTTGATCATGTAAAATGTAATATAGAGGTGGGATGGTGGTTGCTGCAAAAATCTCTGTTATGAAGCTCAGTGACTATTAAGAACAAGGTTACAGTCGTTGACGCATTCGTGTGTTTATCAATTGTTTATTAATTGACTCGGGACATTGTTGCCGATTATTAATATTTGTGTACTCTTCCCCCTTTTAATTGTTATACCATGGTTGTAATTTTTCTCATCAGAATGGTGAAGATTTGGATTGGTTGGTTTGCTTAGTTTATGTACTGGTGATTGTGTGGGTTTAACTCAATATATTGATATTGATGAGGATCTTCTCATTCAACAAGTGTCGGAAAAAAGAACTAATATAGCAGCACGAAAGTTGTGATTTTTTTGGCCAAACGTTTGTTAAGTTAAATTAAAGACGAAGAAAAAATAAAAATACATTTATACAAGGGGCATACCTGCGCAAAACATCCAGAAAAGATAAAGATCATAACCACATCGAACACCCCTAAAATCAACCATTATTGCCAAAAAAGTAAACTAAGAACTGCAAAACAACTGCCATCATCAACTAATTTTGGTATTTGAAGATGGAAACCTCTCATAAACACAAGATAACACGATGCATACTATCCAAAACACACAATCAAAGACACCCAGAACAGATGTCTGCACTTGTTTGATAATAATAGTGTGAAGCACAAAACCCATCTAGCAACCAGTACACAACAGCTACCGCCCTTCCCAAGCCTCCCAAGCATATCACCCAACGAGTTGATGAAATTCAAATCCTGACGTCCACTTCGCAATATCTCTCATCCCATGACCATATTTCGTTTGGGAGCCATTAACTAACCATGACCACATTTCATTTGGGAGCAGGAGCAGGAATTATACCCAATTGCTGCCGAACATCCTCCAAATCTTCATGAAAGTGCTGCTCATAGTATACACACATTAAGTCTGTGCATCGTAATCCAGCACGGCAGGCCCAGGGGAAGTAATGCTGGTAGAACAGTGCCCTTTGCTTCTCATTAAATTTTGCCGTTCCTCCTAGGACTGACAACAGGCACATGGGAAGCATCATTTGCTCAAACTCTATCACCTTGAGTGCTGCCTCGCCAATCAAGTTGGTGGGAAGGCCAAAGAGGGTGTGCCAGAAGTCATGGACCTCGCGGGCTCGCATTGCAACGTAAGCTACCTCCTCTGTTTCCATGAACCGGACCGGTGGCCTATCGTCTGGAGAGAAGTTTCTAGAACCCATGAACCTTGCATAGGCGGCACCGAATGTGTTGGCAGGTAGGTCCCATGCGTGCCCCACTTTTGAAGAGATGACACGAGGACGTTCCGACAGTACAGCCTAGAGAGAGAGAGAGAGAGAGAGAGATCATTTTCCGTAGTAAGGTGAAATCAAACTTATAAAGCAATTTGTGGCAAAATTATATGCAAATACAAGAATCCAATAACAAAAAATCAACAATTTACTCATCCTAAGATCAACTCCATTCACCCACATGTTCTTACATGATCAAAGCCTGAGAACAGACAGACAGAGAGACCAGAATTTTGCAGTAAATTTTTAGCCCCATCATTAAAAAATCAATTAAAGAAAGTTTATTGCATAGGCATGAGGGGAAGGAAAAGAAGGGGAAATATTTTCCAAATCTGTTAGCTTTCATTCTCACTATAAAATGAGGGGGAATTTAACCTAGGCAACAAAATATATTAGTGCAAACAGATAGGGAAACACCTCTGTTAAAACAATACTGGTGGTTACAAGAGTAGATGAACCATGGCCAAGAGGGAGGGCAATAGTCCTTTGAAAAACAGCAGTTATAACTCAGTCGTTCACAAACACAATGATAATATATAACACTTATAAATGCCAATATAATTCGAATCTCAACTTGTAATTAACAAATCCTTACTCTGCCTTCAGGACTTTTCTTCATCCTTTCTAGAACCCTTTCAAAAGCAGGCTTCCCAGTTGTCTCCCCCAAAGCAGCTATCAAATCTGCTCTTCGTGGGTCCACTAACGCTCCCACTGCTGAACCAAGAGCAACTGCAGCCCGCTGCCACCCATTAAGCTGAATGCGTGCCCCTTCTATCATTGCATCGCATCTACAGCTGAATTATGGAAAAAAATAAAATCCAATCAAGCAAACCTACAATTCAAACTTTTAATAATGTTAAAACAATCTTTAAGAAAACAAAAACAAATTTGACAGTCTCCAAGTGTATCGTATAATGCAAAGAAAAATATTCCTAGAAACAACGGACTGTGGATGACAATATGTAAACAATTGATCATGATGCCATTAATCGGACACAGAATAACAATGTCACTTTTTGCATTTTCACAAACAGTTTGGTGCAAAGGAGCTACTACAAGAAAACAACCAACATTCAATCAGAAAGAAAAGGCTAGGACACAAACAGAACACCAATTAGCAGACACCCAGATCATGACGGAAACTTCTAAGAAGCAAACATGCCCTTAGTCTGTGTTTGGATCATGAATTTGGGGAAGGATTTGTGGAGGGAAAGAAAAGGAGAGAAAAATGTGAATAAAATAAGAAAAATGATTTGTGCCTCGAAATTTTCCGCCCCGAATGCCCCTAATGCCCAAAACGACGTCGTTTTGGGCATTAGGCATTTTATTTTCTTTTTTTCTGCCATTTTCGACGCAGAGGAAGAGGGAGAGAAAGAGAGGGAGAGGGAGAGGGAGAGGGAAGAGGGAGAGAAAGAGCTCGTCGCCCAGCCGAGCTCGTCCGCCCGCCGGTCGTCGGCCCAGCCGAGCTCGTCGCGTCGCCTCCGCCCGCCGTCGCCTCTGCGCGATCGTCGCAGAGGCGTCTCCATCGCCGCGCCCCCCGCCTCCGCCTCCAGCCCATTTTTGAGGCCCCCTCCAGTCCTTCTTCCCCCTCCCCCTCCCCCTCCCCCTCCTTCTCTTCTTCGTCTTCTTCTTGCTTCTTCCGCTGTAAAAAAAAAAAAAACAAAAAAAAAAAACAAAAAAAAAAGGGAATTCGGAGCATTCGGGGCTCCCAATTCCGAGCTCCGAATCACAACTCATAAAATAAAATAAATAAATAGCCTATATTTCATTCACATTTCCTTCCTCTTTTCTTTTCCCTCCAGAAGAGGGAATGAATCACAAGGGAATATCGCCTTTTGTAGTGCACATACAGCAATTTTAAATACATTCACTGAACAATAAAATGCACAATCGTTTAGCCAAAAAAACCAACTCCCTTGGTCTTCGAGGACTTTTAACAAACAATTAGAATTCACAAATCTCTCAAAACCACAAAATCCATTCTTGAACAGACCCAGATTTAGAATTCACAAATCCCACAAACCCAAAAAATGCACAAATCCATAAATCATTAAATAAAAAAAAAAAATTAACAATCATACAATTTGATCGGTAGGGAAGACGAAAAATTATAGTGAAGAAGAAGAAGATCTTTACAAACAAATAACCGGTGAGGGTCTCTGTGTGCTTCGAGGACCTCAGACAGGGGTTTTGCCGCGTTCCTCTCTTTGGTCTACTTTGGGTCCTTGCTCTGTATGTTGTGGAAACACTTCTGTATGAAGAAATTACAACAATAAAAAATAAAAAATAAAAAACTACGAGTTAAATGTTAAATTTTGATTTCTTTTTAAAGCATATTTTGTTGGGTAAAATTAATAAAAAAATAATGTTTTAATTATTATATTCACTTCGAGGGTATGAAAAATGTTTAAAATATTATTTTTTTAAAATTTAATAATTAAAATGTTTATTTTTTATATTTTTACTTAAAAATTAAAAAAATATAAATTTAAAAAGACAAAATTAAAATTAAAAAATTATTTTGTTATAATATTTAAACTTAATTATTATTATTATTATTTTTAAGGGGAATTGACCCATAAATCATAAAACGTGGGATTGTAATCTAATCAGTCACATTTATGATGTGGGTGTATATAACGTTTAGGAAAAACTTATTATAGCTTTTTAATGATTTGGGTGTATGTAACGTTTTTTTTTTAGCTTTTTTATAATGTGGGTGTATGTAACGTTTGCTTTTTTATGATGTGGGTCTATGTAACGTTTGGGAAAAGTTTACTATAGTTTTTTTATGATGTGGGTGTATGTAACGTTTGGGAAAAGCTTACTATAGCTTTTTTTGGGTTTAGTAGTGTATGTAGGAGTGTCCACGTTATTTATGACCCACACGTTTCAACCACAAAAAAAAGGGTACATTAGTCAGAAAAACCATTCCACAATTACATAATGGGATCCTTTGGATCACATTACCAAAAAAATAAGACTTGGACGTCTATTAATTTTAAAATGGGACTTGGTAGACTACAACTCTCCAAAATGGGAATTTCCAATAATTTCCCATATTTTTAATTCTTTCATGTTTTTAATCCAATATTGGGATGTTCAAGATCATCTAATTTTGCGGGATTCTATTTGAACTTAAAATATGTTTCAATACGCTTAATTTAAATTCATAAATTTTAATTCCTATTATATCCTAATATAAATTTACTAATAAGGATAACGCATATTAAACCCTAAAATATTTTTTTTTTCTCTCATGGTATACCCTAATCAATTATTCTTATTTAAATTTATGTATCTTCTTTCCCAAGAGATCAAAGTTTTTTTTTTTTTTCTTCTTCTTCTTCTTCACCCTCCCTCAAAAACTCCAATCCATCCTACCAAAACTCACCATCATTATTAACATCATTGTTTTTTATTATTTTAAAACCCTAAACTTAGAAGAAAGTTTGAACAAAATCAAATAATGAATGAGAGTAATAATCAAAATAGTTTTTTGAAATAACCCATAAAAAAAGAGGTAAGTATTCATATAAAGGGGTTTCACAATTTTTGTAGAGAACCATTAATTATTTTTTATATCATTTTTTTGACAAAAATTAAAAGATCCAGTAATTAGATCAATCATAACATATTATTGGAGTTGTTCTTATTTTGTCATTTAAATAGTCTATTACTAGTGGCAACTCGTGCTATGTATAGAGATTTTATAAATTAAAAAAAATATATTATAATTATCTTGAAATAATTTAATACTTTGTGTTGTGATATATATAAAATTTATAAGTTAACTTTTATGTTTTTAACTTTTAAAATTATTAGTTTTAAAAAATTAAAAAATATATATGTCTAATTAGTGCAATTTTGAAAATTTGTGTTAAAAAAAAGAGTTAAATCTGATTAAATGAGATTAAATGAATTATGATATACCTCTTATTGTTATGAAAATATACAAATTTAAAAATTATAATTAAGACAAATATACAATTTTATTATTACATGTGAAGTGAAGTGATGTTTAATAATAATTAATATGATGTTTCTATTATTAATCTAATAATTTAAGTTACATTTCTTTTTATTTCAATTTCATGACTAAAAATACAAGGGCGAATTACACTTACGGCCCATATAGTTTGGGACTTATGTCACTTTAGTTCCTGATTTTTCAATTGTAACACACTTGACCATGAATTTTAAACTTTGTTCCAAATAAGGACAATTGAAGATACCATTACTTAATTTTAAGGGTAAAATTGTCAATTTGATAAAATATAAACTAATTTGACAAAAATAAATGTCAAAAAAATATTTTAAAAATTTTAAAAATTATTTCTATCCACCAAAGTTAAAATTATATAAAATTGATAAATCTTTTAGACATTTATTTATTTTATCAAATTAATTTTTATTATATGTTTGAATAATAATCATATAATGGGTGGTTGTTAGAATTTTAATGTGCAATCAATATATTTAATATATAAAATGTTTTTAGTTTTGAATTTTTGATTTAATAGATTAGTTTAATAATGATATCAAAGTTGTTGCCATATTTGAATTTTGAAAAAATAGAAACTAATTTAATGAAAATAAAAACAACTACCCATTATATGATCATCATCCAAATACATAATAAAAATTAATTTGGTAAAATAAATAAATAAACATCTAAAAGATTTATCAAGTTTACATAATTTTATCTTTAGTGGATAGAAATAATTTTTAAAAATTCAAAAATATTTTTTTTGACATTTATTTTTGTCAAATTAGTTTATATTTTATCAAATTGACGATTTTGCCCTTGAAATTAAGCAATGAGATCTTCAATTGTCCTTATTTGAAACAAAGTTCAAAATTGAGGGTTAAATGTGTCACAATTGAAAAGTCAGAGACTAAAGTAACACAAATCCTAAACTATAGGGACCGTTAGTGTAATTCGTCTAAAAAAACAATATGAATATAATATACACATAGATTTCTAGTTTTTAAGAATAAAAAGTTTCAAAATATTTTCAAATTTTCATCATTTTCTTTTAATTTTTTTTTATCTAATTTGATTTTAAATTTGAATAAATATTTTGATTTTATATGAATTACTTTAATTTTTTCATTCAATTTTTATCAATTTTTAAAAGAATTTCATTCTTATCCCAGTTTTTTTTTTTTTCCACCAATTTTGATGAAAAAAACAATAATTTTCAATATTTCATCTTTTTAAATTTTTATCAAACTATAATTTGATAAAAAAAAATATTAAGAGTTGAATATTCTCTTAATTGGAATTATAGTGAAATAACATCTTGAAATAATCAAAGTTTTAGTATGTAGTTGGTTAAAATATATAATTTAATTAATTCTCTTCTTATATTTGTATAAAAATTAACACTTATAACAACATCATGATTAGTCAGATTATGGAAAAAAAATTGAGTTGCCAAACATTTTCTATTTGTAAATATTCTACATATTAAATAAATAAATAAATAAAATGTGTAGCTTTTAGATATGTGTTTATCAGTTTTGTTTTATGAACATAAACAATTGATGTTTCAATTTAAAAATTAAAAAGTAAAAAAAAAAAGTTTTTTAGAGATAAAATAAGTCATCTAACTCTTCTATACACTATTTAAGATGGACTATTTAATCACATTAAAAAATAGAAATTATATTTAGAGATTATCTCTATATATTATGATATTATATACAACTATAGCTATAACAAATTAATTATAATATATATGAAAAGTTATATTAAGCTTTCATTTTCAATTAATTGAATTATAATTGACAAACTAACAAATAGATGTAATTATATAATGGGATATAAAGAGGATAAAAATACACAACACAATGATATTTAAAAATTTTAAATTTACCTAATGTTATAATAAAATCTTGAATTCTCAATAAATTTTTACATTTTCTATAAAATAAAATGACAATAAAAAATAAAAAATTTTGATACCATTTTTTTATTTCAATTTTGTGGTCTTCATTGAAGAAGACAAAATCAGATCAAATCCTTGGCACAGAACAGACATAGATATTTCGATTGCAACCATAATAATCAATAATTCTTCTCCACCATGCAAACCTATAAACAAACACATAAACCTTACTAAAACCGAAACCCAAACCAAACCAAACCAAAACCAAACCAACAGCAGAGAAAGAGAATCACACATGAAAAAAAATAAAATTAAAAAACAAATAAACTTGTGGAACAAGATAATATTACCTCCAACAACTTAGATCTCACCTAACCCAATCTGTTAGCTCATCCACCAGTGTCCGTAAAGCCTAGGAGTTGGGATGACTAATCAGATTATTCTTTAAATAAGACTTAACATTTGATTAATTTATTACATTAAGTGATTTAAAATTTTGATAGATATACATAAGAAAAATAAATAATTATATTACTAAATCATAATTCAAATTTAAATATTGTCATATTTTTTTGAGATCCATATCTAAATTCTTATATTATTTTTAAATTTTTGTGTGGTTTCTATTTAGTTTTTTAAAAAAAAAAAAATTATTTAAGATGAAGTTATGGGTTTCTATTTTTTTTTCCAATTTAATTTATCTATGGTTTCTATTTGTTTTTAATTATTATTATTTAGATAAGTTATGATGTGAGTTAGATATGTGATAGATATGTGAGTTTTATTGATTTAAAGTGTGATGGTGAGAGATATTTTCAAATTAGATTTATTTAGATAAAATTTAAAGATTTTTAAAATTTAAAATTAGATATTGAGATGCAAAAAGAAAAATTTTAACTGAATAAATAAAAATCAAATTAGTTTTATTTGTTTGTATATCTGATTTTTTATTTTATTTTATGTTATAATATAATATATAAGATATATATAGATATTCACAACTTTCATGAAAAATATTATCTGATTTTTTTGGGAAAAGAGAATGCAAACAAGTTTTAATATTTTTTTTTAAATCGGTGAGAGAGATTATGAAATATTTTTGTTATATTTCCATTTGAAATTCATAAATTAAAGGATAATTATTATTAGGAAAATTTACCCATAAATCCTATTTTCTGAAAAGTTGAACCATTTAGTCCTAAAAGTTTTCTTATGCACCATTTAGTCCCATTTAATTTTGGTAAACAACATCAAACATCATCATCAAAATAACATCAAACATCACAACATCATCATCAAACAACATCTGGGACTACCAAAGAAGAACCCTAACTTCCTCGGCGTCCGATCTCAAAAACCTCACTATATTTCCCTCTCCCAACCTTCCTCACAACGTCATAATCGTCCTGTTCTCCCCATTCCGAAAACGCCATGGCTGCAACAACAATTGCCCGTGAGAGAAGGAAACAAATAGTAACCCATCTCCCTCTCTCTATTTCTCACAGAGCCGCAATCGTCATCGCTGTCTTTACCTAATAATCAACACCAAAAAAAAAAAGAGACAAACCCACCATTAAAATACACAACTTTTTCAAACCGATATTGCAATAACATCAATTTAATAACAAATGATCAAAACCCATCTGAACCAGTGGTGGCGGGCTTGCGTTCGAATTGCTGTGGCTCCATAACAGACACAATTTTCCTGGAAATAGTTTTCTTGGGATTCTAGATGGAAAACGAGGGTTGTGTAGAGAAAGTTGAGAGACCCACATCTTTCTGAACCTCAAGAAAGAGAAAGAAACAAGAAAATCAAAAATGGGTTAGCAAAATTTTCCCGAGAAAATATGGGTAGAACGTGGGGCCATTATCCTTCAGAAATGGTTGTTTGTTTAGTGATGTATAATGTATATATTGATGTTTGATGTATTTTTTTTTAGTTTGATGTTGTGATGTTGATGATGTGATGACGTTTGATGATGATGCTTGATAATGATGTTGTGGTGTTTGATGTTGTTTGAATGATGATGTTTGTGATGTTTGATGTTGTTTTGATGATGATGTTTTATGTTGTTTGATGTTGATGTTGTGATGTTTGATGTTGTTTTGATAATGATGTTGTGATGTTTGATGTTGTTTTGATAATGATGTTGTGATGTTTGATATTGTTTTGATGATGATGATGTTGTTTTGACGATGATGATGTTTGATGTATATGCCCTTTATGGTCAATTTCCCTACAATGGAACCTTTCAATCTATAAGAAAACTTTTAGGACTAAACAGTATATAAGTTGTTAATTTGGAATTTATTGGTGCATCACCCTAATTATTATTTCTAAAATAATTAAATACATAAATCAATCAATAGTTTGTTTTTAAAATCTTTTTATAAATTGAAAAATCAATAATTTTAGAAAATTGCTTAATTTGTCTGTGATTTAAAATTTTGATAGATATACATCAAAAAAATAGATAATTATATTATTAAATCATAATTCAAATTTAAATGTTATTATATCTTTTTGAGATTCATATCTAAATTATTATCTTCTTTATTTTTGTGTGATTTCTATTTGTTTTTTTTTTCAATTTATTTAAGATGGAGTTGTGGGTTTTTATTTATTTTTTTAAATTTAATTTATCTACGGTTTCTATTTGTTTTTAATTATTATTATTTAGGTAAGTTATAATGTGAGTTAAATATGTGATAGATATGTGATTTTATTGATTTAAAGTATGATAGTGGGAGATATTTTCAAATCAGATTTGTTTAGATAGACTTTATAGATTTTTAAAATTTAAAATTGGATATTGAGAGGTAAAAGAAATATTTTAACTGAATAAATAAAAATCTAATTTATTAATTTTATCTTTTTGTATATTTGATTATTATTATTATTATTATTATTATTATTATTATTATTATTATTATTATTATTATTATTATTGTTGTTGTTGTTATGTTATAATATAATATATACATAGATCAGCACTATTTAATTTGATAAGATCACAAATTTATTATAAAATTTTGGAGTTCTCACAAAACTCTTCACGAAAACTCGCTTTTGCTTATATAATATATAGTTAGATAGATAGATGTTCCCAGCATATATATAATTTTCACGGGCAAACATACAATACTGCTTTTGTTTATAAAATTATATAAAAATTGTATGTATGCCCATAATGTCCTTGTATGGAAATATGTGTAAAATATATTGAACAAAAATGAGAAGAAAAAAAAACAAATAGAGAGAAAAATAAAATAGGAGAAAATAAAAAAAATAAAAAAAAAGAGAGAGGAAGGTGAGATCATGGAAGAATGGGTGAGAAAAAGAAAAAATAAGAGAGAGAGAAGTGGGAAAGTAGAAAATATATATGTAGGACATTTTTTGGAGAATATATCTCAACCATTGTTTTATAATTTGAACAGATCTGAGCGATCCAAATGTCCCAATAGGACAAAAATATGTTGAAGATTCAAAAACCGTCCTGCTTTATTAAAATATGTTGAAGATTTATATGAGGTCTAAATTTATAAAGTCTATCAGGTATTCAATATATTTGAAAATAATAATTAATTGTTCAAATTCATTTAATTTGTGGACTATAAAATTCATTAATTTAATCTCCACTACACACAGCAAAATCTGTCTTCTAATTCTGAGATTGCAAACTTTTTTCATATAATATGAATAAAAATAAGTAAACAAAAAGTAGAAAATAAAAATAAATAAATAAATAGAGTGAAAAATAAAAATAGGAGAAAATAAAAAAATAAAAAGAAAAGAGAGAAGAATGTGGGATTATGGGATCGTAGAAGGATGTGTAAGAAAATGAAAAAGTAAGAGAGAGAAGCGGGAAAATAGAAAATATCCATATAGGATATTTTTTGGAAAATATATCTCAGTTGTTGTTTCATAATTTGAATAGATCTGAGTCGTCCAAATGTCCTAATAGGACAAATGTGTGTAGGACAAATTAAAAAATTATCCTGCTTTATTATATAGATAAATCCTTCTCCATAGTTTGAATAATACTTACATAGTTTCTACATCATTTTAAAAAAATTAATCAAGATAAGAATTTCATAGGATTATAAAAATTATATAAGAAAACAGTTTTAATCCATTTTATTTATAAAAAAAAAATGATGAAAAATTATTTGAATTGTGCTTGAACAAATATAACAAATGATATTTTTAATCGTTATATACCAAAAAAAATAAATAAAATTATATAGGTTACTCAACGATAAAATGGTCGAATACAAATAAAGTCATGGATATTGAATTAAATCATATGGACTCTAAATTGATAGTATAATTTATCAAATCAACTAATAAGAGCATAGAGATATTGACATATATGTAGTACTTTCGTATCTTTGTATTATATTCGTTTGGGAAGCTTGGTTTGGGGCTTTTTTGGCTATTTTAGCCACAAAAAACAAAATAAGCTATTTTAGCCACAACAAACAAAACATCACATAAAACCCATAATCATTACACTCTTCTCTCACAAAAAAAGTCAAAAAAGCCAAAAAGCCTTTCCCAAACCAAACTTTTTAGCCCAGGCTAAAATAGCCAAAAAAGCCAAAAAGTCAACCCACTTCCCAAACGGAGGCTCATTAATTTCATATATCATATAAAAGTTTTACTTGTCTCGATCCTTTAATAAAATAAGGACAAAGAAAACAAATTTCATAAGAAATTGATTCTAAACTTTATTATTGAAAAAACAAAAATTTCAAAGAATGGGATTGAAAAAATACTATAACCAACGATAACCTTATAAAAAATAGTTTAGAAAAAAAAAATAACGATCTAATGCAAACTATTTTTAATAACTAATAGAAAGAATATCAAATTATTAACTTGGATAAATATAGTGACGAAAATTAATTTTTTGAGATTTTTGTACTGCCTTCTCCAATGCAGCATTCATTATTTCATTATTAATACTTTTCTCATTTAGGGCTAACCAATTTCATTATTAATACTCTTCTCATTCAGAGTCAATATATATATATATATATATATATATATTATTATGAGAATTCAGGAATAAATATTTGGAGGTTTTTGACAAAATAATTACATTTGGTTATATATATAACTAGTCTATCACCCGTGCTATGCATGGGATAATTATAGATATTTATATTTGTTTTAGATTTTTTTTAATATATAAATTATGTTTTTCAAGATTTTTTATAAAAATAATTTAACAATCTTATCACTAACCATACTGTATGGGAGAAGTTGAAAAGGGTACTGCAGTAACTATACACGGATTGTATCTATAATTATTTGTATGAGGGGATTTGACCAAATCAATAAATGCACTAATGTGGAAAGACATGTGGATTAAAAAAAGTTAATAAATGCTGATCAGGGGACCAAATCAAAAAATGCTGAGTTTTTTTTTTTAAATAAAATATAGAAAATTCAGATTGAGATATTAAAGCTCCCACAGGGCTTGGGGGTTAAAAACTCCATTTTGCTTAATATATAGTATAGATAGATTATTTAGAGCTATTGAACAAATAACAATCACATTTTTCTTTTTGTGAGTTAACTTCAATCATATTAAAAAATCAAATTATAAACAAAAGGAGATAACTTCAATCATACAAATCACAATTTTTTTAATGCTATCTAACTACAATGACATTTTTCTCACAATAAAAAAAAAAAAATTTAAAAATAAACATTAAAATAGTAAATAAAAAAGATTATTTAGAATCATTGAGCAAACTACAATCACATTTTTTTTTTGGAGTGTTTATGTTTATCTAACTTCAATCATATTAAAAAATAAAATTATAAACAAAATGAGATAACTTCAATCATACAAATCACAAATTTTTTAATGCTATTTAATCATCATCAATAATTAAAAAAATCAATCACAAATTAAGTCAATTGATAATTAAAAAACACAATAATTTATTTTTCAAAAAACATAGTGAGTTAAAAAGATCAATTACAATTTTTTTTTTCGGTCAAAATATAATCTAATCATCGTCAATAATTGGTACATTATGTGACCCTAATGAGTACAATCCATTTTTTTTTTCAAAAAACACAGTGAGTTAAAAATCAAATAACAAATTAAGTGAATTGATAGTTAAAAAAACACAATAATTTTTTTTTTCCAAAAAACACAGTGAGTTAAAAAAATCAATTACAATTTTTTTTAAAAAAATACAATCTAATCATTATCAATAATTGGTACTTTAAAAATCAAATCAGAAAAAAATCAAATCAAATCACAAATATTTTTATACTATCTAACTACAGTCATATTTTTTTCATAAATAATTATAAAGAAAAACCATTAAAACAGTAAATAAAAGATTAAATCACATTAAAAAAAGAACCATTGAACAAACTACAATCACATCACATTTTTCCCATAATAAAAAAAATAAATAAATGAAAAAAAGAACCATTGATTAACTACAATCACATTTAAAAAAAAAAAAACCATTGAACTAACTACAATCACATTTTTTTCTTTATGAGTGTTTATGTTTATCTAATTTCAATTATATTAAAAATAAAATTAAAATAGTAAATAAAAAGATTAAATAACATTAAAAAAAAAAACATTGAACTAACTACAACAATCATATTAAAAAAAAGAGCCATTGAACAAATTACAATCACATTACATTTTTCCCATAATAAAATAAATAAATGAAAAAAAAACTATTAAACTAACTATAATCACATTAAAAAAAAAAGAATCATTCAACTAATTATAATCACATTTTTCTCTTTGTGATGGTTTATATTTATTTAACTTCAATTATATTAAAAAATCAAATTATAATTTTTTATTCGCCAGACAAATCACAAATATTTTTATGCGCTATCTAACTACAATATTAAAATAGTAAACAAAATGAAAAGTCAAGAAGGAGAAAATAAAAAGAAGACTTACTGTTTGCATACGTGGTTAGTGAAGTTGAAAGTGTAGAAGTGAGAAGTCAAGAAGGAGAAAACAAAAAGGAGACTCACTGTTTGCAATAGGTATGTGAAAAGTTAAAAAGAGCGTGTGTATTGGAGAAGTTAAAAGACTTTGAAGAATTTAATAAGTGCTAAGTTTTTTTTTTTCAAAAAAAATCAAAAAAATTAAGGTTCAGATATTGGAACTCCCACAAAACTTGTGGGCTAAAGATAGATATAAATAAATAGATAGATATAGATATTTATATTTGTTTTAATTTTTTTTTAATATACAAATTATTTGTTTTGGAAAAAGTACTACAGTAATTATGAGAGAAGTCAAAAAGTCTTGTGAGTTGAGAGAAGTTAATAAATGCTGAGGTTAATTTTTTTAAAAATAAAAAAAATAAAAAAATAAAAAATTAAGATTGGCATATTGAAGCTCCCACAGGCCTTGGGGGTTAGAAACCCTCTTTTACTTAATATATAGTATAGATATAGATATAGATACAGATATAGATATAGATATAAATATAGATAGATAAATATAGATTTGAGAACTATTCTTTTTGGTTTGTGCCTGATACTTATGTGTTTATAAGTTTGGTTATTTTATTTTATTTTATTTTTTTATTTGAGAATTATTTTATGTATCGAAAAGTTTTTGTTTATTATTTATTATTTGGGTTTACTTTGAGGATAATTTGAAAAAAATAATAAAATGTAATGAAAGTAAAATAAAATTTTAAATAATAAAATAAGGTATACTTAGAAATTAATTAAGAGTAGTTAATAATTTCTTAGGTGTAAATAGTGGGTGTTTGGGAAGTTGCTATTTTAGTAAAATATTTTAATTTTTGACTATTTTAATAAGTTAAAATTTTTGTATTTGGGAAGATGATTAGATTTTTTTTATAATTGGATGTGATGTTTGTGAAAAAAAAAAAAAATGATTATAAATTTGATGTGATATTTTATCTTATTAATTATTTTAATCTATTTTATTTTATTTTTTTTGTGAATTTTAACTTAAAAGAAGCTAAAATATTTCTTCCCAAACACCCCATAGAATCCCCAATTTCTGTTGTGTAAACTTTGGGCTAACCAAACACAAAGTCGTTTGTAGGGCTTCTTCTCCAGCCCAGCCCAGCCCAGCCCAGACCAGCGCAAACACCTCGGACGACAGCGATCTGTCAGTGAGAGTCCGGATCCTCTCCAGCCAATTCTTCCTCCTGTCCTCCGGTCAAGGGCCACGATTTGGCCACGTGGCCCTTTCAAAGATCTACGGCCCAGAATTAAAAAAAAAAAAAAAATAACAAAATTGAATTTCTGATTTTCCCCAGACAAAGTTTCCCTCCCATTTCATTTTCCCTCCTCTTCGAAGTTCCCTCCTTCTTCCAAGCTCTTGCGATTGCGAAGTCGACGGCTTTGCTAATTTGAACGATCGGCGGCGAACTTCGACGGTGAACCAAGCTCCGGCGAACCCCGCGAACCAGAGCTCGACTTCGTCATCAACTGAAGGTAAAGTTTGTCATAGCTGGGCAACATTGTTATTAAGGAACATTGTGTTTGTATTTAGAACATGCTATTGATGCTATTTAAAACCCAGGTAATGTTCCTGTGGAGTAAACACTAAACATCTGCATTTAGAACTGTGTCTGTATTTAGAACATGCTATTGATGCTATTGATGTCTCACAGGAGGAACATTGTTCTGTTGTGGAACTTGTTGAATAGAACTGTCTGTTGAATAGAACATATTAACAACATATTAACATATTAGGATAGATTTACAGCACAGATTCAGATAATCTGTTGAATCTGCACTTCTAGGACATATTAGAACTGCACTTCTATTTGAATTAATAGATTAACAACATATTAAGAACAGATTTTCAGAGAATTTCTGTGTGAAGGAATAACAAAATTATCTAATAATCTGTTAACAACATATTAACAACAGATTTTGTTAATCTATTATCTGATAATTCCTGTGTGAAGGAATCTATTAACAACATATTCCTGCACTTCTATTTGATTCAGATAATTCAAGCACTTTATGAACATATTAGAACATATTAACAACAGATTTTCAGCACAGATTTACAGCACAGATTGCCCTAAACAAAGACAGATTTTCAAGCACTTTATGAACAGATTCAGATTATAAATGATAGTTATATGAACATATTAATCATTTTTAGTGATTTAGAATCTGTTGAACAACACAAAGGGAAAAAGAAATTGACTTATGAGCTAAACCATTGACATATTGTTGTCTATAAGTTCATTGAAGACCTGCACTTCTTTGTAATTAGAGGTAATGAAGAACAATAAAAAAATGATTGTGGTTGAATGAAGCTATAAGTTCATGCAAGTAATGTTTCTAATTATTGTTCTCCCATTTGGTTGCCTCTACTTTTCAGTTGCGTTTTTATATGGATATGGAACTTGACAATGATTGTGGTTGGAAGCCAAAAGTAGGAATGACGTTTGATTCGGAAGAAAGTGCGTACAATTTTTATAATACATATGGAGGAAGAATGAGATTTAGCATAAGAAGGGAATATTGTAAGAAGAACAAGTTAACAAAAGAAATTATTTCTAGAAATTTGGTTTGCAACAAAGAGGGATTTCGGAAGGTTGACAAGCGAGACCCATTGACAAAAACCCCTAGAGCTGAAACTAGGACTGGTTGTGAGGCCCGACTTTTTGTTAAATTGGATGTCAATAGTGGGAAATTTGTTGTGATTGATTTCAAAGAAAAACACAACCATGAACTTGTATCTCTTGATTGTGCCCATATGTTGCCATCGCAAAGAAAGATATCAGATACCCAAGCAATTGAGTTAGACTTAGCCTCAGAGTCTGGTCTTCGTTTAGGGCAGTCTTTTGAATTGATGGGTAGGGAAGCTGGAGGGCAGCAGTCTCTTGGTTTTATGAAATTAGATCAAAAAAATTACTTGAGAACCAAAAGACAAAAAAGTTTGAAATATGGGGAAGTAGGTCATGTGTTGCAATACTTTCAACAAAAATCATTGGAGAATCCATCTTTTTTTTATGCTTTCCAATTAGACAATGAAGAGCAAATAACAAATATGTTTTGGGCCGATGCACAAATGGTCATGGATTATGCCCAATTTGGCGATGTAGTTACATTTGATACTACGTACAAGTTAAATAAAGAGCATAGGCCATTTGCATCTTTTGTGGGATTTAATCACCATAGAGAAACAGTTGTCTTTGTTGCGTTGTTATATGATGAGACTGCCGAAACATTTGTATGGTTATTTCAAACTTTTTTAGAGGCTATGTCAAAAAAGGCACCAAAAACTTTGTTTACCGATCAAGATGCTGCAATGGCTAAGGCCATACCCATTGTCATGCCTTACACGAGTCACCGTTTGTGCACTTGGCACTTGATGCAAAATGCATTAAGGCATGGTAATTGTCTCTTTCAAGATAAGGGGGTGAAAGGTGTATTAAATAGATTCATGTTTGATATTGAGGATGAAAATGAATGGGAAATGAAGTGGGGGGAAATGCTTGATAGATATGATGCTCATGACAATCATTGGTTGAAGTTGATTTTTGGGGTGAAGGATAAATGGGGTTGGCCGTATGTTAGATCAACATGGGCTGCAGGAATGAGTACAACACAGCTTAGTGAATCTTTTAATGCATTTTTGAAGGATTACATTCGTTCTGATTTTAATTTAAATGAATTCTTCATGCATTTTGAAAGGGTACTTTGTGAGAAGCGGTACAAGGAGTTAGAAGCTGGATATGCTTTATGCCAAAGGTTGCCAAGGGTGCGAGCGCCATTCATAATGTTGAGTCAAATGGGTAATGTGTACACTAAAAATATTTTTGAGGAGTTTCAAGATGAGTATTTTCTTTCTGTTGAATCAGACATACAAGCAATTGAATACATTGATGGTTGTAGCCTATACACAGTTGTTGATGCTATTGGGAAAAATGCAAAGAAAGTGAAAATGGAGATGGATGGATCTTTGGCTTGTAGTTGTTCAAAGTTTGAAAGGAAAGGGATTTTGTGTAGTCACTGTTTGAAGGTTATGAGAGAAATATTGAAGTTGAAAGAGATTCCTTCACAGTACATTATGAAGAGGTGGACCAAACAAGCAAGAGGAGAAGCTGTGACGGACAAGTTAGGGAATGACATTCAAGTAGACGTCAAATTCAAACAAGCCTCACGGTATAAGACATTGATGACTGCATTTAGATCAATAGCATGTAGAGCTGCTGAAACTGAGGAAAGTTATGATTTTTGTTGTTCACAAGTAGCTGCATTAGGTGCACATGTTGAAAGCAAGATAAGTGCACATTTTTGTCCCGAAAAAGAAGTAAGTATTAATGGTCAATCTCAAACTTGTGAGCAAGAAGTCAACAATCATGAAGACAACAATCATGTCGTGCAAATTCCAATAGGATTGAAGAAAAAACATCCAAGTAGTAAGGGCAAAAGAAGGATAAAAGGTCCATGTGAGCTAGCATTGCAAGCAAGCTTTAAAAAGAAGTCCCGTGCACAATTTTTGAGTTCTTCAAGACCTGTTGCTGCTCCAACAGTGAGACCTTCTCCATTATCTATTGGAGGAGATGTAAGTATTCATGAAAATGTTATTCCTTTTCATCCTCCTCTTGCTCCCCCTCCTCCTCCTCATTCCGTTGCCATGGGTGATACAATTCGTCCTCCAGTAATATATCCCACATATAATGTGAGTCAGATTTTGTAGCCATGTAATTTGTGTTTTCTCAATTAATTTTTCAATTGCATCTTGTTATGAATCGTAATATAAATTGAATGAATTGTAGGCAAACAATTTGGCATATTGTGGACAACCAACATTTATGACACTACTTCAAGGTGGGTATGACATTGGGTTTGAAGATTCTCAAGGCTCACAGACAGGTTCTCGGCCAACAAATAATTTGCCGCTGTATACTGAGGTAGTTTTGTTGCTGATTTGGTACTTTTGTTGCTGATTTTGTGCTGCTAACATGCTGTTTTTCGTGCTGATTTTGTGCTGCTGTAATGTTGGGTTTGCTGCTTTTTTTTTTTTTTTTTTTTTTCAGGGTTTGGACGGCCATGAAGAGGTGGAAGGCACTTCAAATTTTATGCATAGGAGATGCCTCTGAGCTGCTGTATTTAAAAATTGATGTTGATGTTGAAGTTAAAGTATTTAATGGTGAAACTTGTTGAATGTTGATGGTAAAACTTGATGTTGAAACTTGATGGTGAAACTTGAATGTTGATGTTGAAACTTGTTAACTATTTAATAGGCTATGAATGGAATGTCACTTTTGATGTTTATGTCACTTTTGATGTTAACTATTTAATAGGTTATGAATGGAATGTTGATGTTGATGTTGATGTTGAATGGAATGTTGATGTTTATGGCAGTTGCTGTTAATGCAAATGCAAATCTGTTAATTCAAAATCTGTTAATGCAGTGGCTGTTTATGGCAGTTGCAGATGTTTATGGCAGTTGCATGTAAATGGTGTTAAATATGCTGAAAATCTGTGTTCAAGAACTATGCTGAAATGGTGTCAAAATGGTGTCAAAATGGTGTCAAAATATGCTTAAATGGTGTCAAAATGGTGTCAAAATCGTGTGAAAATGGTGTCAAAATGGTCTGTGCTGAAAATGGTGTTAAATATGCTGAAAATATGCTGTAAATGGTGTAAAAATCTGTGTTCAAGAACTATGCTGAAAATCTGTCAAAATGGTGTTAAATATGCTGAAAATCTGTGTTCAACTATGCTGAAAATCTGTGTTCAAAACAGTGTTAAATCTGTGTTCAACTATGCCACTTCATGAAACAAAAAAAGCCATTACATTCATCATTGATTCCCACTTGAACAAAATGGTAGTGGTCCACCATACATTACATACACATTCAACGTACATTACAAGACATATTCGTACTACCTTACATTACATACACATTCAACCTACAATACAAGTCATACTGTCAGTACCTTACATTACATACACTATTTCAAATAGACTACAATCACAACTACCACCAACAACAAAACAATAAAAACAAAGGCGTAATTCAATTTTTGACCAACTCTTTCAACCACCATTGCCATGTCTCTATATTGTTTCCTACTCTTCATAGTCATGTCTTTGAGCTCCCCATTCACGATAATTACTTCTCTAAGAGTAGACAAGACTTCCATGCGTTCTTCATCAATATCATTCTCCACCACCTTCAAATTATGCTGCATGTCTGGAGGGATCCACCACTGATAGAAGTTACAACCATTGGGATAATTGCAGCATACAAAATAAAGGCAATTTGGATTATCCGTTGACATCGAAATCTTCAACATAGCTTTCCTGCCACATCGACAATAGCGGTTTTCGAATCTAACTTCACGCATGTTGTCCATACTTGCATTTGTGCTTGACATTGACATTGACCTACAAAACTTAAACAACAAAACTTAATACAATATAAGAAACTATGTGCAGTGCCTGAGAAATTGCAGTTGTTAATGTACTGATTTCAACCATAGTTCTTAGTTACAAACATCTGTATGCATCCATCTGTATGCATAATTATTAACCATCTAACAGTGGACAAATGTTCCCAGAAGGCACAAAAATTGCAACTGTCTGTGTTAGTTAACACACATTATTTTTCAATAGATGAAGTCACAGTGGTCTTTTTCATAATCTTCTACCAAATTAGTTTGTGGTTTTTTAAAAATTTTGTTAGAAAATAGATTCTGAAAACTGTCTATGTTGTTCATTGAGATTGCAAAGAGAGCTAATACAAATTTCTGATGCCAGTTATCTAGAACATAACATATTCAAATCTAAAAGTAAAAATATTGAAAATTCAAATTAAAAAAAAAAGAAAAAAGATCAGAGAATCTTGCCGCATTGGGACTTTCAAAACAAGAAAATAAAGCATTATCAAACAATTTACAAGCACGAATACATCATACACTAATGACTTCTACATCTTTATTATCATTTTGAGGGGACACCAATTATGCCTTAAAAATAGTGTGCTTGTTCCTGAACCAAGTGATCATATTCATCATACATAAAAACTAAGTTTCTAACACAGGCACTTCTATTAACACAATTGCAGCACAAATTTTCTGGATCCGCAATGTCACAATGATGGTTATTCACATTTACAATTTAAATGCTAAGTAGAGAATATGCCAAGGAAATTCAGAATTATACAACTAATTTGTTTTTCTTTGTGAAATGATTGAGTGACCGATAAAAATTGCAAAATAGGAAACAAAGGCAGAAGAAATTACCTGAAAATCAGAACCCTTCAAATTGATTGGCCTCTGAGAAGATGGAATAAATTCCAATTTCAAATCCTCAATCCTTCCAACAGAGTCAAGCTCAGTGAACCAAAGTTTTCTTGGGTTGGTTGGTTCATAGTTCAGTTATTCACCAATCAAACCTCAATTTACCAAATTAAATCAACAATCAAACTTATAGTTGAAATTTTGATCAAAATCTTAGAAGCCATCCAAACTTGCTTTACAGGTTGTTAAACTCACATCCCAAAAACATTGAATCAACCCAAAACCTTACTTTCTCCACCCTACATTCATCAATTTCACCTACACTTTTTGACCATTACTTACTCAAGAAATTTCCTTCAAATGTCAAATCTTCAACCTCAAACCATCTATTAATTACATAAAATAGTCACAAAGAATTTTACCATAACTCACAACATTTCCATTGTAAAGCCAATTCCTAAAACTACATAAAAAAGCAGAGAACATAAAACAATATCACTCATCATATTATTTAAACATCAATCAGATAAAGTGAAGGTTAAGCAGAGAACCCAAATTAAAACCATCAAAGGTCGTATACCAGAAACTGTATGAGGCCATTCACCCCATATATGAGTATGATGAGTAAGACATGGCAAAGGATTTCAATGGTTAACTGAATTAAACCATGGTTGCCTATTTTTACCTAATTAAGTGAAGGTTAAGGTCACAAATCATAATTTTTGTAAGTTTCAAAATCAAGAATAGACCATTTTGCATTTCTAAAGATCAACAACATAGAGCATCCATCCAACCAAAAACTCAAATATGGGAGCTCTTACTATTAACACGGTGGTCTAAAGAGAGAATTTGTTCCCCACAAATCTAAACACAGAGGGAGAGAGTGAGAGTGAGAGCCCATTTTCGGGTCGACAAATTTTTTTTACCTTTGACTATGGTTCGCCTTCCCAATCGCGGCTCAAATCGCAGTCCAAATGTTCGGAGTAAGACAGAGGGAGAGAGTGAGAGCCCACCGATGTAGAGGGAGAGAGGGAGAGCCCACCGATGTTCACCGCCGACTTCGATTCGCCGTCGTGGGTCACGAATGCCGTCGCCGTTCACTGATCTGGACAAGAAATTCAAATTTTTTGTGTCGTGTGTGGCTGTGTTGAGGAAGCTTTGTTTGGGGAAAATCAGAAATTCAATTTTGTTATTTATTTATTTTTTTAATTCTGGGCCGTAGATCTTGAAAGGGCCACGTGGCCAAATCGTGGCCCTTGACCGGAGGACAGGAGGAAGAATTGGCTGGAGAGGATCCGGACTCGTCAGTGACACCTCAAGCTTTCAGTTCAGCCAATTCCCTCTTTACGGTTACCACCTCTCTCTCACTCTCTCTCTCTCTCTCTTTTTCTTCCATGGACTTCTCTCCCACCTCTCGCCGGGCTCGCAGAGTACCCGCCAAGCCCGACATCTACTCCACCGTCGTCGTCCACGGCGACGAAGACGAACAACAACGCAAATCCACAAACCCCAAAGCCGATGACGAAGAAGATCTATACGCAACCATGGTGCGTAAAAAAGACGATCAATTCAACGACGACTACGACGACGACGACGATTCCTCTCTTCCTCCCCTCCTCAAACGCCTCCCCAAAGACTTCGGCGTAATTGACGGCGACGAGGACGACTCCGGCAGCATCTCCGCCACAATGATCGTCAAAACCGATCGCTCCAATAGGAATCGATCGCCATGGAAGCCTCGCAGTGCGAATCAGGTGTCTCCGAGGAGGAGGAGATTCGAGGATGAGGATGACGAGGAGGATGATGATGAGAGAAGTGATTTCTCGACGTTCGTGATGAGATCTACGGTGAGAGATTGGGATGGTGGAGATTCGGGGACGGTGGTGAAGCGGACGAGCGGTGGCGGTGGCGGTGGCGGTGGTGGTGGTTCGACGTTGAGTATGGCGGTGGCGAGTATGCAAGCTGTGGGGGAAGGGTTTGGGAATCAGAGGAAGGGGAGTAGTGGGAAGTCTTCTTGGCAGAATGAGGGAAGTAGGCATGGGCAACAACCGAGTCAAGTGTCTTCGAGCTCGATTCCCGAGTGTGTTATCAAGGAAGATCCTACTACCAAGTACGAATTGCTCAACGAACTCGGTAAATTTGTTTTTATCTCTCTTCTTCTTCGTTTGCTTTCGAATTCAAGCTCAATGTGACGTTTTGTGGTTTTCTTTTTATTTTTTTAATCAAATTTGTTCAAGAACTTGGACCGAAAGCATCTCCAATCCTTCACCCTTTCTTTCACCAAATTTAAATTTGATGAAAAAGTTATAAAAAAATCATCTCCAATTCTTTCATCAAATGTAAATCAAAGGTTTTTTTTTAAAAAATAAAATTTTGAATTTGATGGAAATTTAAAAGATAAGGCATTGGAGATTTTTTTTTTCCCATCAAATTTGATGAAAAGTGAAATTTCGGATAAGAGGGGTATTTTTAAAAGGATTTTGATGAAAGGATCGGAATCGTTCATACCAAATCAAGCTTTTTATTCAAATTTGGAATCAAATTAGATGAAGAAATTGGTGAAGGGTTGGATTGAGATGGACTCTAGTGAATTCATGTGGAAAAAAAAAAACCCCCTCCAATCCTTATCTTTTAACAATATCATCGAACTTTAAGTGAAAAAAGGTGGTTAGAATTTGGTGAAAGATTTGATTCATACCTGATTTGATGAAACATTTAGTGAAAACTTGATTTGATACAAGATTGATGAAATGATTGAACCTCATTTTTTCCAAAATTTTCGTCAAATTTAAATTTGATGAAAGACTGGAGATGTTCTGATCTGACATGTTCTCTAATAATTGTATGGCTATATTACTTCTGTTTGTTTGTAGTTCATGTGATTCTTGATTGTTGAGAGAGGTTGGTGTTTGGGAATTGCAGGGAAGGGCTCTTACGGTTCTGTTTATAAAGCTAGAGATATAAGAACTTCAGAATTGGTTGCTATTAAAGTGATATCATTGTGTGAAGGGGTAAGTACTATGTCATATATGTGTTATTGAGTTTGATAATTGATTGAGTTGGGTAGACGAATTCAAGAATACTGCAATCTTGTATGCATTCAGGAGGAGGGGTATGAAGAAATTCGTGGAGAAATCGAGATGTTGCAGCAATGTAGTCATCCAAATGTTGTCCGCTACCTTGGAAGCTACCAGGGAGAAGAGTACCTTTGGGTGGGAACAACAGCATTCACTTTTATTGCTGGTTTACATTTATAGTTTTTTAATTAGTTTGGAAGTCTCAGTCAATTATTTATTTGTATTCATTTCTGGATGATTACATTTTGAGTTATAATTTTATCTGATCACGATATTTGGGAATTTTTACTATGATGGCAGATAGTAATGGAGTACTGTGGGGGTGGAAGTGTAGCTGACTTGATGAATGTTACTGATGAGCCTTTAGAGGAGAGCCAAATAGCTTTTATTTGTAGGGAAGCATTGAAGGTAATGTGGAATCTTATTTGATTATTATTTAAAAGAATCATTTTGTGGAACCAAGATGTAGTTGTATATCTGATGAAATGCTGTTAATTGTCGAGGAGGGGAGAGGCTATAAACTATGGTTCATTTTCCTATATTTTCTTATGAAAGCCAGGCTTGCTTCACTACTTTTCCGCTTCATTTATCTGAGTAATTGTAAGAAACCTTAACAAGATTGTAAGCTTAGTACTAGTGGGGCCCCTTCTTTTTCTTCCCCTTTACTGTCTCAGTTATACAAGGCCTTGGTTTCGAAATAATCAGATGATGATTTTTCATTGATATGATCTAGCCTTTAACTTTGCTTTGTGCTTGTTGGCCTAAACATCTATTCCGTTTGATGCAGGGTCTATCTTATTTGCACTCAATCTTTAAGGTACATAGAGATATTAAAGGTGGTAATATATTGTTGACAGAACAAGGAGAGGTCAAGTTGGGTGAGTGTTTTTCAAATTTTTCTCTGCTTCTTTAGTTGAATGAAGGATAGGAATTGATATAATCAAATCTGTGAAAAGTGATCTTTCCTTTTTAGGCTTGTTTTTAAATAGTGAATTTGTCATATTTTCCATGTCTTTTCTTTTAATAATATACCTATTCAAACTTTTCGTTTGATTTTGCTGATATTATGAGCAGGTGATTTTGGGGTTGCAGCACAACTAACAAGAACCATGTCCAAGCGTAACACGGTATGCTTATCAATTTAGCTAGTTTATGCTTTAAAATTGTTTTCTATGGATCAGAATTTTTTCCACTGTAAGCATGGATAAGAAGTTCACACTAAATTAGTGAAGTTTTTCTTGTCATACCTGGGTCATTTGGCTTCCATAGCTCAGATGTCATATAATTCCTTGCTGAAGAAATTTGATAGTGATTAGAAAATTTTGTTTCTACTAAATAATGATGACCTACTCTACAACATAATGTTAAGAATTGAGATCTGAAGAGTTGTATGTTCAATGGAGGAGGTTTTAGTGGCAGTAAAAAATATATGTTACTTTTCAATAAGAAAAAATCTGATATTTTACTATACGATTGCAAGGTGAATTGTATAGTACAAAAGTGATGTCAACCCTGAAGTGAATGTGTGTTTATACCCCTACTTTGCTTATTTTTATTATTTTTAGATCACCACTAATTCCAAAATTTAGGACATTAGGAAAGGAGCCCGATATCAATCATGTGCAAGTCTGTTTTGCACGTGGAGATGCAAAATCCAAACATGAAGAGAAGCAAAATGTAAATGGAGAGACCCTTTTGTTGGTTCTTTATCAGCTCTTACAAAACCACAACAGCTCTCTCCCACTGTTATAAATAGGGGTGATCGTGGATCGGTTTTGTGCGGTTTGTGGTTCGGTTTTGACCCGCCCGCATGTATGCGGTTTGGGGAAAAGTCAAACCGCAACCGCCCGCAGTGCAGTTTGGGTTTGTGCGGATAGAGTTTGCGGATGTGCGGGCGGTTGCGGGCGGTTTGCAATTTGGATTTTTTCCTTTAAAAATTATTTTTCGAGTTTTTTTTTTGCCATTTTGTAAATATTTATTTTTGGTAATTTTTTTCAAATTTTCTAAAATGCTCCAACAAATCATTCAAAATCATTCCTAACACAAACAAATCATTCAAAATCATTCAAAATTCTAAAATCATTCAAAATCCTAAAATCATTCAAAATTAATCTACTATCCAAACAAATCATTCAAAATTCTAAAATCAATTCATAACACAAACAAATCATTTAAAGTCATTCAAAATCCTAAAATCATTCAAAATTAATTTACTACCCAACAATACAATTAAAATTAAATCATTCAAAATCCTAACTAAATCATCAATCTCATTCTCCAACTACTTTCTCAACATTCTCCATCTACTACCCAATAATACAAAATTAAAGTAAAATCATTCAAAATCCTAAGCTTACCTAAAAGTAATTCTTCATTAACTATTACATTCATCCAAAATGTAATAATAAAATGAAAAAATAAAAAATATTGTTGTCAAACTAACTTCATTAACTATTACATTCATCCAAAATGCAAGAAAAAAATAAAATAAAATTGTTGTCAAATAAAATAAAAACATTTGCAACACAATATCTCAAACTTCATCATCATGAATCACATTCAAGTTCCAAAAATTTCAATTCCATGCATTTAGTTGATGAACCCTGCACAAAAACAAACTGAAAAATAAAAAATTTAATATTCAATCTTCATAATTCATTTGACAAAAAAAGTGTAGAAGAATAAAGTAATGAAAAGATAAACAAATGTCTATATATTGCATCTTAATATAGTAAGAAAATATGTTGAATACATAAAAAATTTACCAATGAGCAAATGGATTGGAGTTCAATTATAGTATTAGCATCAACATTATAGGTTGAACTTGAAGATGCGCTTGACTCCAAAGTACCTAATTAGGAGTCAATAAGAGAAGATCAATAAAACTTACATTACAAAATGAACAATACAAAAAAAAAAAAAATGACGATAAATAAATTCTCATATTACCTGAGTCATATTGCTCAAATTCCTTTACATCATCTATCACCTTTTGAAGAGAAATTGGAAGGTTATTTCGAAGTCAATTTTGAGTACATACAAAGGCTTCAACCATGGACGGCGAGAGTGAACTACGAAATAGGTCAAGCATACACCCCTCCGTACTAAAAGCCGACTCCGATGCAACGGTAGAAATAGGCATGGCCAACACATCCTTTCCAAGTTGCGATAGCACTCTATATTTGATTGTATTCATCTTCCAATAATCCAAAATCTCAAATGTTTGATTCTTTGCAAAATGTTCAACCTCGGACAAATATTGTTCCAATTCCGACTTAGATCCACTAGTGCATCGCCCCTTCAAATAGGAATTAAATTGGGAGTCAACCAAACAATAAGGATCATCATCATCATCATCTTCTACCATATTCACAACTTCACTCACACTTGGAAGTTTCTCATTTGAAGAATAAAGTGTGACATAATGGCTATACAAGCGACTCAAACAACTCTTAACCTTGTCTACCATATCTTCCACCTTCTTATTATCTCCAAGAAATAAATTTGAAAAGCAAACTCAAGGTATGCCATTTTTTTGGTAGGATCAAGAACAACCGCAACATACAATAACAAATTGATCTTACTTCCATCCCCCAAATACTTGCTAAACTTTTGTTTCATAATCTTTGCCATTGTGCTCAAAATATCATTCTCCTCTAAAATTAATTGGTTAATTTTGCTTTCAATAACAAACATTTCTTTGTAAAAAGCATTGAAAGTAACAAAGAGAGACCCCGAAAACTTTTTAGTTGCAAGATTAAATATTTTAGAAACCTCAAAAACAATCTACATTTTTTCCAATCCAACTCATTCGAACTTCTTCTTATACCACCATCAACATTCTTGAAATAAGGTTCAAAATTGGAATCCACAAACTTCAAGCGGTTAAAAGCCTTCTCATACTTTTTGGTGGCCTCCAACATCAAATAGGTAGAGTTCCACCTAGTTGGTACATTTAGGCATACAAGAGCTTTTGAATCAAGTTTGAGTGTGGCCGCACACTTCTTAAAAGCATCATGCCTATGAGGAGATCGTCTCACATATCTCACCACAAGTCTAATGTTGGCAATAGAATCGTCCATTTCTTTCAACCCATCACTCACAACAAGATTAAGAATATGTGCACAACAACGCATGTGAATAAACTTATGTTGCAAAATAGTCCCCTTCCAATCTTTGGTTATTGTTTTCAAATATTGAATGGTGAGATTATTAGAACTAACATTATCAACTGTTAAGGTGAATATGCTATCAATGTTCCACTTAATCAAACAGGACTCAATTTTCCTACCCAATGTTTCTCCTTTGTGATCTTCAACTTATTGAAAATTTATGATTCTTTTTTGAAGTTTTCAGTTATCATCAATGAAATGAGCAGTCAAACACATGTAACACAAATTCTGAATAGATGTCCAAGTATCCGTAGTAAATTAAATTCTACGACCCTTCATGGCCTTTTTCAACTTATCTCTTTCATTCTTGAATATGTTAAGCACTTCTCTAGATATGGTATGATGAGAGGGGATTGGTGTGAATTTGGGTTGCATGACATTACAAAATCTTCTAAACCCAACTCCCTCTACAAATCTAAATGACAACTCATCAATGACAAGACAATCATCTCCGCAAGAGACTTTTTACAAGCATCAAAATTAAACGTTGTTGCCACAACCTCAACACCCTCTTCATTTTGTTTCGGTTTACGATTTAATGTTCGTTGACCATCTTTATCCCTATTTGGATATTCTTTACAATTGCGTGGATGACTCCTCAAATTACTAGTCTCATGAAGTCTAGAGTTAGCCAAATACTTTTTCTTGCAATATTTGCATACAGCTCTACGCTTCCCATCGGTCCCAAAAACCTTATCAAAATGATCCCAAACTGTGGATGGTGCTCTCCTCCCTCTACCCTCACTCTTTCTCTTTGGGGGTCTAGGAGGCTTAGGTTCTGGTTCGGCTAAGGGGGGATTCATTTGAGAATTAGAGGATTCCAGAGGTAAAAGATTCACTACGGGAGATTCAATAGTATCCTCCATTCAAACTGTACTACAAATTCAATTCAGATTCAATTTCATTCAGATTCAAAAAAAAAAAATTTAGATTCAATTTAGATTCATCATCCCTTGCAATTTAAATTCAGATTCAATTTAGATTCATCATCCCTTGCAATTTAATTTAATTCAATTCAATTCAATTCAAATTCAGATTCATCATCCCTTGCAATTCAATTCAATTCAATTCAAATTCAGATTCGATTCAATTCAAATTCAGATTCAATTTAGATTCATCATCCCTTGCAATTTAAACAGATTAAAATTACAAAGATTAAATTAAACAGATTAAAATTACAATGATTAAAAAAAATTAAACAGATTCAATTTCAATTTCATTATGTTTAATTCAGATTCAAAAAAAAAATTCAGATTCAAATTACAAAGATTACAAAGATCAAATTAAACAGATTTAGATTCAAGAGTAAACAGATTACAAAGATTCAAATTAAACAGATTCAAAAGTAACAGAGTAAGTAAATTAAACAAAAACGAGAGAGTGAGACATTGATGGGTAAAGTTAAACAAAAACAAAAGAGAGAGAGAGAGAGAGAGAGATACAAATCATAGATCAGGGAGAGAGAGCGAGACAGAGAGAGCCTTACCTCAGAGTTGCTGGAGAGAGAGAGTTGACTGCGAATGTCAATCGTCGCGTGCGAGCTGCGCAAATGAAAAACGAGAGAGAGATGAGAAGATGAAGGTCGATCGATGCGAGCTGTGCAGATGAAAAACGAGAGAGGGTGAGACAGATCTGATTGCCTAAAAAAAAACACAGATTGGGGAGAAAGAGCGAGACAAAGATAGATACAAATCACAGATTGAGGAGAGAGAGTGAGATAGAGAGAGCCTTACCCTAGAGTTGCGGGCGAGAGAGAGTCGATTGCGAAGGTCGATCGTCGCGTGCAAGCTGAGTAGATGAAAAACGAGAGAGAGATGAGAAGATGAAGAGAGCTCTCTCTGTGTCTCAGTGGGTTAGTGAGATTAGGGTTTTGTTCTTTTCAATTGGTTTTGTTTGGGTTGGGGCAAAAAATATCAACGGTCTAGCTTTTTTCCCAAAAAAAAAAAAGAGAAGTGCGGGCGGTTGTGGCGGATGCGGGTAAAACCTGCAACCCGCCCGTAACCCGAAAAATTGAAATATTTCAAACCGCATCCTACCCTATTATATTTGCGAAACCGCCCATACGTGTGCAGGTAGGGCGGGTTGTGCAGGTCGGATAACCCTATGCCCAACCCTAGTCATAAATACCCTTTCATCTCATAAATGAGATGACAACCACAACTTTATTGTCTCATCTCATCCCCAACACGTTCTTGATCTCCTTGTTTGAAGGAATGAAAACCATGTAGTACTTCCCCCACATATCTATAACAAGGACCCTTTCTGCTCCCACTGCTCACTCACTATCCACCCAGGATTGTAACTGCCTTGCCTCTGGAATTACCTTGCCTTAGAGGGGACAAGACTTGTAGAAATTTAATGTATAAATAAAGAGAGAAATATAGAGAGAGAACAAATTGTATGTATTATTGATTGATATATTTTGATGTTTACAATGATTCTATATATAGGAGATAGGTGGAGAGTAGGTGGTAGTAGGTGAAGTGGTAGTGGAGTGGTAGGTGGAGTTGGTGGAGTAGGTAGAGTAGGTGTGGAGTTTTTATTTTTACATTCAACAGCCCCCCTCAAACTCAAGGGGTTTAGGAACTAACCAACTTGAGTTTGGAGAGAGTAACAAAACAGGAAAATAATCTGACAAATAAAATAAAAGTGGATAGGAGACACTGTATGGTCGTGTCAGACCGTTGTAGAAGATTGTATGGTTATGGCAGACCGATGTAGAAGACAGTTTATGGGGTCATGTCGGACCGTTGTAGAATACAGTTTACGGGGTCATGTCGGACCGTTGTAAAAGACAGTTTACGGGTCATGTCGGACCGATGTAGAATACAGTTTACGGGGTCATGTCGGACCGTTGTAGAAGACAGTTTATGAAGTCTTGCTGGACCCTTGTAGAAACTAACCGGAATCAATGTCGGGACAGTTTACCGAGTCTTGTCGGACCCATGTAGGAGCTAACCGGAATCAATGTCGGGACAGTTTACCGAGTCTTGTCGGACCTAGGTAGGAGCTAACCGGAATCAATGTCGGGACAGTTTACAGAGTCTTGTCGGACCCATGAAGGAGCTAACCGGAATCAATGTCGGGACAGTTTACAGAATCTTGTCGGACCCATATAGGAGCTAACCGGAATCAATGTCGGGACAGTTTACAGAGTCTTGTCGGACCCATATAGGCGTGCCATCAAAAAGCGTGCCATCAAAAGACGTGCCCGACAGCCATCAAAAGTCGAGCCATCAAAAGGCGCGCCGATTTGTCGTCTGGCGGCGAGTGGCGCGCGATACGCGTGGCTGTTGTGGCTATTTAACGAAGACGGAGGCTGAGGCTTAGACAGAACAAAACACTTGCTGAAAACCTCTGAAAACCTCTTCGTTTTTGCTGAGAGAGCTATTCTGTAACATTCTGTTGCCCAGAAAATGGCTTCTTCTTCCCGCCCCGTTACCCAGAACATAGCCTCTTCGTCTCGTGGTCTTACTCTCTTTCCCGACCTCAACAAGGCCACAACTCAGAATATAGCCCTTGAACCTCAACCAAGCCCCCCTGGTTTTGCGCCTTTGAACTTTCCGATGCTGTCTGTGGAGCAAAGAATGGCTGCACAATCGGATATTGAGGCGAATTATTACACATTGAAGTCATGTGTTGAGACAATGACGGCGGTCAACAACCTGTCGCACCGGCTTCAGAGTAGAACAAATGAGGTGCAACAGGTAAAAGCCCAACTGGCTTTGCTCCAGAGCATGTATATGGATGCCCGAGCAGAGATATGTATGCTGAAGGCAGAAAATAAGGAACTGAAGCGGAAGACCACCGTGATGCTCAGATTTGGAGGTCCGCCATATGTGACGGTTGAGGAGCAACGGGAAGTGAACGTGCTCGGCGGCGTGGGAAACACGGAGGCAGCACCGGCAAAGGACGCCCAAGACAAAGGCAAGAAGAAGAGAACAGCTGAAGAGGCGAAAAAATAAGGCCGGTTTTTGTTGTGTGGTTGGAGAATTTGTTTTGTTTTGATATATATATATATTTTTTTTTATGTAAAATGCTGATCGGGTTTGATCCCGGCATGAAAAAATGACAAGTTGGTGAAATATGTTTGGTGTTTTGTTTAAGAAAAAAAATAAAAAAATAAAATAAAATAAAAAATAGATAAAGAAAATAGATAAAAAAAAAAATTGTGGATGGGTTATATGAAAAAGATCGGTGTGAGGTGGATGATGCAAAATAAAGTTGGGGTAGTGCTACTGCAAAAAAAATATATTATTGTAGAATGGGTATTTGAAAAAGATGAAAAGTGATTTGGAAAAAATAAATAAAAATAATTTATTTTAAAATCAAACAGAGGAGAGCGAGAGGGACAAGCCCATGTGATAAAGGGGAGAGAGAGAGTGTGAGAGTAGAGAGCATAATAATGAGGCTGGGGTCTGTCGGGTCCATGGGAGGTGGAGTATTATTTTATGAGAGAGTGAGAGGAAATGATAATTAAAAAAAAAAAAAAAACAATGTGTGTATCTGTGTATGATAGGAGAGAGAGATGAAAGTTCCGTATATCTCAGCCCAAAGCCACCAATCTTCTAACAATAAACTACAAAACAGTAGTGCTCGGAACACAAGCTTTAACAGCTCAACGGCCGATACCAACAACTTGTGTTACGAGCCTAAGTCGGTGCTAGACCTCCGCCGGAGCCAGAGCCCCATTAGCTCAGTCGCCGTGGCCGATAAGAAAGTCCCCAAGTCCGGTTTTGCGGATGCTTTGTTACAGTCGGAGGACGGTTCTGTTCAGTGGGAAGACGACCAAATATCGTCCGAGTGTGGGCGGCGGAGGCGTGGCCTGTGACGGCTGCGATGGTGGGCATGGGAAGAGAAATGAGGTCGGTGATGAGGGAACGGAACTTGAAGGACATGAGTAAGAGGCGGTCCTTGGTGGCGGAGGCGGGACCGCCGGATTTGGCCCAAGCGAGATCGTAGCCGTTGGTGTAGCTGATCAAGATGAGGCCTCTGTCTCTGCAGAGGTCGGCGAGGGTTAGAGTTCCGACGACATTGGTGCGGATGGTCTCGACCTTGTGGGACTCGCACCAGTCGACGTTGGGGCGGCCGGTGACGCCGGCGGCGTTGAAGACGTGGGTGGGATTGATGGAGGCGAGGTCGGAGTTGAGGGAGCTCCGGTTCTCGAGACGGCCGGAGCCGTAGACGTAGTCGATTCCTTGGGATTCGCAGAGCTTGCCGAGCAGACCTCCTATCCAGCCGGTGCGGCCGTAGATCAGGAATTTCAGGGGCTTCTCCGATGAGCCGTTGGCTGGGAATAGAACTTCAGGGCAGCGGAATCTCTCTGCTCCGATAGTGATCACTTGCCCATCAGGAAGTTCAGAGCTTTTCTCCACTGCAGAGCTGCTCTTTGCAGTTTCCAACTCCTGCTCGTAATCAAGGGCAACATAAGCAAGTTTCTCTTTCACGTCACGGACAATTTCCCGTTCAGCTGTTGTGGTGAAGGAGTACCCTCGCTCAGTGAGGATCTTCATCAATGAATCTGTGAGATCACGACCAGCAAGGTCCAACCGAAGGATTGCATGTGGGAGGGTATAACCTTCGTAAATTGGCACTGTGTGTGAGAGAAGAGAGATGTGTATACACATCTCTACGTAGAGAACTCCAGCGGGCAGCGAAGGCAAAGTTGCCGGCCGGCCGCCCGCCGGTGAGAAGGAAATACAGGCCTAAATCTTATTGCTCTGATACCATGTAGAAATTTAATGTATAAATAAAGAGAGAAACATAGAGAGAGAACAAATTGTATGTATTATTGATTGATATATTTTGATGTTTACAATGATTCTATATATAGGAGATAGGTGGAGAGTAGGTGGTAGTAGGTGAAGTGGTAGTGGAGTGGTAGGTGGAGTTGGTGGAGTAGGTAGAGTAGGTGTGGAGTTTTTATTTTTACATTCAACAAGACTAAACTATGGAGTCACATATTTTATACAAAAATAATAATCCATAATCTCCATGTAAGATATACAATTTCGCAAATAAGACAATTTTAAATTAGCAAATTTGTTTCAACAATATTTTGCTGTAGCAATGTTATCACCAAGAAAAAACAAATCTCCACAACACACCACCTACTTGAAAAGAACCAATAAATGATATCTTTGCTACAACACTCGTCTCATATTGTAACAACACTGGACCATTCCACTAAAAACAATAAATTTAACATGCCATGTGTCAAACAATGATTGAGGCCCACTTATGCCAAGCAAGGGTGCACTATCAGATTCTGTTGAAACAACTAAGTGCAAACCAAACCAAACAAGAGTGGACCCAAAAATGAACCACCCCTTGTTGCACCCCGATTGCGGCTTATGACAACACAAAACGCCTACAATTTAAACACACACATAGCAGGATTACAATATATACAATGCACATTTGGTTAAAAGCCTATCAAGTGCTCAATCTCTTTTGACTTCTCTCTTCTTCATGTACTTCATCTGGTTCATGCTTCTTCTGTCTCGTTGCTGTATTTATTTCCTTTGGAAAAGTTTTCTGCTTTATTGGTGTTTTAATGCTTTGTCATGAAGATCTTAGTGTTCCTTTTTTCTTATCCGCCCATAAAGTGCTTACTTGTTCCTTATTGTTTTCTTACAAAATGTTATTTGGTTTATGTTGTACTATATATCTCTCATCATGTGTGTTTAAACATTTGTTATAGTGTATTTTTCCTCGTCTTTGTACTCTATTTCTTTGACTTCTGGTGATATATTTTTATTTTCACTCAATCATGATAAAGTTCTTGGTGCTGATATTTTACTTTATCTCAGTTTATTGGCACTCCCCATTGGATGGCTCCAGAAGTTATTCAGGAAAGTCGTTATGATGGAAAGGTACTAAGAGGTATTATGTACATTGAAGTGCCTGCATGGAATGAAACTTTTTTTTTTTTTGCACTTTCTTTACAGGCTCTTCTTGTTTCTCTGGCCAATTTCTCTGCCTACTGTCAGATTAGCATGGAATAGCACATGGTCTGCTTGATGCTGGAGGCCACTTTTTTTTCCATGTCTTTTTGACAGACAAGAATCTAATTTATTTCTCTAGGTTCTCTTATGGCTTCATGTAAATTTTATTTATGTAGATCATTGAATTATAAAAGTGAATTTATAATTTTAATGTTCCTTGGGTTTTTTGGTAAAGAGTTGGATGGTGAAGTAGGTGTTCGAATTGTCTTGTTGACTCTATAGCAGAAGCTCAAATTTATTTTCAGTGCCAGCACATGTAGTATCATCTTGATTGGAAAAATTCAGAATCGGAAGGATTTAAAAATATATTTAAATGAACCCGAGCACATTTAGTTATTAATTTATGGTATTGTAGTCTCAGTGACTAGTTGCCACCGATCAAAGTTCCATTTGGGAAATAAGTTCTGGCTGCCAATAAATATTGAAATGTGCTAAAAGGGAGATGGTTCAACTTCAAATTTACTGAAAGTTTGCAAATACATGTTCATATGGTAAAAGATGAAACAAGTTTTATCTAGTTGCTAGGGAAAGCACATAGATGCTAGAAGATATTTGAGGCCACTGAAACCACTGATTATGCAACTTGCAAGACACTGTTAATGAATAGTAAGCTTATGGCTGAAATGCACTTATTTGTGATTCATTATAGTTTATTTCTTGGATAAATTTTCTAAGCCGTTAATGTGCCTGAAAGATTTCTACTGTCAGTGTGAAGTCATTGGTCATTCTAACTTATTTGATGCACTTAACCTTTACATTCTCAGGTGGATGTGTGGGCACTTGGAGTCTCAGCAATCGAAATGGCAGAGGTACATATATTCAGCAAATTAATTACTTCACATTCTTCAGGAAAACCTAGCTTGCCTGGTTCTCCACCCTTTTACCTTCCCGTTTTGTTCTTTCCTTGGGCTGTGTCATACTAGTTGTAGTTCCAACAACCAATATGAAGTCAATTGAAGTTCTTAAATTAATGAGGATGTAATTCCTTAACCCACAATTCCAAAATTATATACTGATAACCAGTCTTTCATAAAACAAATAATAACTACGAACTGTTATTTTCATACACTTGGAACTCAATATGTAAACAAATCTTTTAATCAATTGAACTGTGTCCAACAAATAAATGCCTCTACTTTCAGCCTGAAGTCTTTTGTTTTTTATACTGAAAACTATAGGGAGATGAGCTACAAAGCCCAATAAGAGCATAGTCCATATAAGAAAATTTCTATGAATCAAGCATTTATAAAGCCTCTAATAATTACACAAACAATTCACCAATAGAAATACTTCAAAAACAAATCATTTTTTATTTTTATTACTCTTCCTTCATTAACAAACCTTAGTAACCCTACATTTATTATTGCTTTGTGTGGCTTGAACCTGTACTACCTCAATGGAGCATTTGCGACCCTCGTGGCCATTTTAGTGACCCTTGTGGCCATCTAGTTCTTTTTGAATTGAGTACTGTGTACCAACTTCAGGAAGGGAAGAGATGGGAAAAAAGGAGAGGAAGAATTTTTTGTTGCCGGAACAGTTTTTTTTTTTTTTTGTGTGTGTGTGTGTGTGTGTACATGATTTAAATATGTTCACCATGTGATTCTTGACACCTAGTAAACTCTCTTTTTATTTTTTCCAGGGACTTCCTCCTAGATCGACAGTGCATCCAATGAGGGTTAGTGGCTGAATGCATTTGAACTTCTGTCTATTAGTTAATATTTTCTGATTGATATATATTTCCCTATCCACATTTTTGTGTGTGGTTGTTATGGCATTGTAAAATTCGCCCTATAACCTAGATGTATAAAATGTAGAGAGGATATGGGTCCAAGAGAACTGAATAATCTGGGTTCACTGATTGGTTTGAATATATAATATGCAATCAGCAGTTAGGCTGTGAACATGCTGTTTCTTTTTTTTGAAGATCATAGCTGTCAAACTTTCTGTCTTTTCTTTTTGCTTCGTTTGTTGTATGAATTATTTATTCCACACTTGGGGCTTATATCATATCCTCAGCACTGGATTCCATCTTGGATTCTAAGTTTGGTGTTCAGTTTTAAATACACAAATAAAGGACACGGCACGGTGAGTGCTATTGCACCTCTGATTTTTGTGTACCCGGACTAGAGAGCATTGAACAGTAATCTTTTTAGTACATGTGAGTGTATAGGTAGGACTAGAATTTGGTTTGTGTCGTCGAGCAAAGCTGATTTATCTTCCTGTCCCTTGTAATGAAGGAAACCCAAAATTGATTGTTTATCAAGTTTTTATGTAAAACTTTTATTTTATTGTGTAAAACATATCGTCAGTTGAAGGGACAAAAGTGGTTCTTTTAATTGTATCTCTTTTCTGTGAAATTTCTGCTGTAGGCATGCTTTTGTTGTTAATAATAGCTAGGAAGATAAGTGCTACAGTTTTGGAGGACCAGATTTTAGTGTGTTTTACATTGTCATTACTTGTCTTAGTTTGCCATTTGTATTTTCTGTGCAGTGGCTTATCTAATAGACTAATTCATAATATGGTATTCAGACATCCTTTGGTCACTGGAAGTGTATATCATACAAATTCCCACTTGGCCTCAGCTCCTTCAATCATCTTATTTTTAGAATTCGTATAACAAACTTTGAGGTCATATTGACCTTCTATTGTTGATTATTCATAGCTTTCATGCTATTATATCTTTGATGTTGATTGTAGATGCCTTTAAATTCTTCTGTCTGGAATGAATGTCAGGTAATAAACAAACATCTATACTTGTTCCGAAATTGGGGAAGAGTAGTCCTTTAATTAACGGAATATGCCATCTTATTTTTACAAGCACATAATTGAAAAATATTTGACCTCTAATTTTTATCTGTCTTGATCGAAAATCTTCTGATTGAATGATTCTAGTATGAAGAACTCACGGATTTATTGTCTATGATAGGTATTGTTCATGATATCCATTGAACCAGCTCCAATGCTCGAG
Source organism: Camellia japonica (assembly GCA_030407325.1). NCBI lineage: Eukaryota > Viridiplantae > Streptophyta > Magnoliopsida > Ericales > Theaceae > Camellia > Camellia japonica. Next base: position 20,904,804 of record JAPPVO010000019.1, on the reverse strand, counting down.
GATAAAGAGAAATGGTTTGTCTTTGATTCTCTGTTAGTTATCTAGTTACGCATTTCTCCAAATGTTCACCTTTTCAAATTGCATTTTTGAGAATGGTATTATATGTATCATGCATTTGGCATGAAAATTGGAAATTTAACTAATAAACTTAGAAAGGTTCATGTCTACTAGACTGCTACCGTTAGACAGCTTCATGAACTTTTGCAGCCATTATGCTCCATCTAGGTTCCAGAACTTATATCTTATTCTAGTTGCTCAACTTCAATTCATATTCGTTTATGGCCTTCTCGTTGTTTTTGTAGTGCTTTAACATGAGCAGAATACTGTTGTTTGTGGTGCAACTCTTGATGAATAAAACCTAAGAATTGGATCTACCTGACCTCAATTTGGTTTTGGTTTGGCTTCCAAGGGGTTTTTGTCCAGTTTTGGGTTTTATAAGATAAAGACTGGTTAAGGTTGGTGAAGTTTTGCTATGACCTGTCTGCTAAACTGACTGGCTTTGAACTGAGCCTTATGTGGCATATTTTGTTTATACGTAGTTTCTTATAAGTTTTATAGTTTTTCCTCATTTCACGTTTTGGAAAAGGCTATAATCCTATGGTGTAGTTGTCATATACTCAATAATAGGTATAAGATCAAAAACGGTCTTGTTAGGCACATTTGTCTCTTGAGATGACTTCTCCTCAAGCTATGAGCAAATCTCCTTGGCTTTGGTTTGGTTCCTCACACATAATGCCTGCTCATTCGACATTTGAAGTACTCAACTTTTTCTTGACAAATGTAAATTCTATACATAACAAGAAACTGAAAGCCTGTTTATACATTGGGATACACAAATCTAGAAGACAAAGAAAACATGAAAAGTCCAATGTCGAATAGGCTCTCCTAATTCTTTTGCAGGGTCCATAGGAAATGATACCTAAAGAAATAACATTTATCAAAAAGTGGATGCTGGCCTCTTCCATGGGTCAATTTTTTTTCCCTCTTTGTTGAAATTCAACAAAATACAGCATGAAGAACTGATTCCAACTTCCTCAAGTCATACAAAATAAATAATTAAATAAAACTGTTTTTAATGAAGTGGCGACAGTTGATGCACATAAGAGTAGTCAAGGCAATGACTGTAGGCTTGGCAGTCAACTAATCACATTGGGTTAGAATCTGCATGCTTGTTTAATCAATCTCCCACACGAATTTCTATCAATTACAAATATATGTATAGCCATAATATTGTATAATGTCTAGGCTTATCTAGTTTGCTTCTACAGGTCCCTTGTGTTCCATGACTTTGTTGCGAAGTGTCTCACAAAAGAACCACGCCTACGACCTACTGCATCTGAGATGCTAAAGGTATGTTAGAATAGGATATTCTATTCATACTAAGAAATTAAATAGATCTCTCTTTATTCAACTGCTTAGTGTTATCTTCTTATTAGGTGCAGTCCATTTCAAAGGCCAATCTTCCTCCAATTGTTCCCTCCTTGAGCTGGTTTTGATTTCTTACATCACTACTATAATGGTATTGAATAGTGGTAGGTGACCTAGAGAACCAAACAAATGAACAATCTTAAACATGTGCGTAGAAGTTAATGATTAAAACTGAAAGGACTGCTTGTTGAGAAGTTAATGGTTAATTTTTGGAGTTTCTAGAATTTGATTGTTGAGTATAATCACATAGGAATGGTTGGGGAAAATTTGACAATAGCCACCAACACCAATTAAATGCATGAAGCATCATCACGTGCATATATTCTTTATGGCTTTCCTTTTACTTTGAATGCACATCTGGTTTGGCTAACCATAGTTTAAGTCTAACTTGAACTAATTGTCTGTCTTTGGAATTAGCACAAATTCATTGAGAGATGCAAAGCTGAACCTTCTGTAATGTTGCCGAAGTTTGAGAAGGCAAGGCAAATTAAAGCTTCGATGGTTTTGGAAGCACAAAATATTGCTTCAGGGACTTCTGTACCAGGAGATGGTGTATGACAAAATTTAAATTTTGTTCCTTTAGCTCTCTTTGTGGAAAACTCTTGTATCTTGCATTAACTGTTTCTTATATATACAGGCATTGGGAGGTTTGAAAGTGAATGAAGACTATGGAGACACAGTTCCATCAAGGCCTCATGATGTTGCCAGTGGAGTTCCTGCTGTGAGTGGAACGCAAAAGCAGCACATTTCTGCTGCTGTGGAACTCTCTGGGGAAGGTATTCATGTCTTGAGCAGTTTTTGTATTGCATCATCAGACTTATATTCTCTTGGGTATGGGTACTAAACCATACAACTGTGTTGTGACTTTACATTCAGAACAGGAGCGAAACCTAATCTTCACATCTTCACATAGTTCTGGTTGGGAAGTTGGGCTTGAAAAATAGGACATTTATGAGTGAATGAAGTGGTTGAGCTTGAGGGGAGCTTTGTGGGTCCTCTTGCATTTGATAAAAAAATTAAGTGAATTCATTGGAGGGTAAATGAGCTTTGTGCATTATTGTTGAACATTAAATAACAAGTGGTGTTATGAGCTAACATTAACAGGCAATGTTGTCAAGGTGTGTATGAACATTCCAAATTCTGTAAATTTAGCTGCATGGCCAGTATGAGCTATTTCATTTGTTACTGCTGAATTCTGCGAGTATGGCATGGTACCTTTGTACAAAAATGTTTTGATTGTATTTTTTTGTTGGTTTATCTTTCTGGTCTTGATCTACGTCTTTTGTGATTACATAAACTAGTGTGACTATTAAGGAGACTATTTAATGCAATTTTGTGCTGAATAACTTGATATCTTGCTGAAGGGTAATATAACCTGTCATGGCTCATGATCTTGAAAAAGGAAAATAAAGGAAAAAAGTAGGAGTAATATTACTTTAAGAGCAAGTAGTTAACTAAGGCTCTCTGCTTTCACGTGCATACATCCATGCAAATATATCTTTCCTCTAAACAGATGAAAGGACATTTTTATTATTTATTTATTTATTTATTTTTTTTGTGAGCATGGTATGTGTTTTATGAGTTACTTTTATTTGTCAGGAGACTTTGGGACTGTAATAGTTCATGCTGGAGTTGAGAATTATAAAACATCTACTCGAACACCAGTGCCCAACGCAGCTGGAGTTTCACCTGATTCCTGGCATGTTGAAGGTCCTTCTGTCAGTGGTGCAGGGGATAAATTAGTTGACCCCCGGTACTTTTTTTACTATATACTTTCTAACTTTCGTACAGGCACTGAGATCCTTGATTCTTACTTCTCTTTTTTCTTGTTCTTTGTGAGTGTGTGTGAGTGCTTGCACACATCAGCTTTTCTTTTTTAAACAGATATTTCACCAATTGTGTTTCATAAATTTGCAAGTTTTCTTTTGCAGTTATCATTTAATATTCAATTCTCATGTATGCACTATGAGCATGTACTTTTCTCTCTATTTTTGTGTGCGCACCAATTCATTAAGATGTCCTGTCAGGGGCCAAACTGCAGTTGGCGTCGATGTAGATAGCTTTCAGAGTAGAGGATCACAACCTGTTGGACAGACCATCCAAGCATCTTCTCCTTCAATGTTTGCCTCTCCTGAACTCCTCAAGGCACATAGCCTTTCTCAGGCACAGGTTGGAAATATTGATGGCACGAGCAGCGGCCCATTAAAGAATGAAACTGTCAGTCGGAAAGCATTAGATAAGGTATACTTTATTTTCTACTAAAAATTGTTGTAATTGATAGATGTCCATCATTCCATCTATTTTTTACCATATTGAACGAAGAGGCAAACAAGGTTCAATTTTTAGCTTCTGATCTCAGTTCATACTATTTTTATCATTCAAATATCAACTTCTGAACAAAAATCAATTGTTCGGATATCAGAAACCGAACAAAAACCTAGTTGGTATCCAAAAATTTAAATTTGTTCTATTATTGATATCCGAACAATTACTTTTGGTTTTGGTAGTTGATATATGAACAAACAAAATGGTGTGAACTATTTGGTCAAATGCCCCAAGTTCTGAAGCTTGATCAATGTTTATATTAAACACTAATATAAGCTGTTGATGAATTCATGTTCACATTTAACTGTTATGGAAGTTTTGGATTACTAATTGTGATGTACTGGTGGAAATTCTTTACTACCCTTCAATTGTCGGAAAGTGCAACCCTCCTTTACATCAGTTTGTCAAATTTCCTGATTTATGCATTTCATTGCCGTATCTACCATTGTTTTTAGACAAATCCAGTTTGGAATACACGTCAAAATCTTTGATTCATTTTATCTGAAATTTAACCACATCCTCAGAATGAAGCCTAAGCCTCCGTTTGGGAAGTGGGTTGGCTTTTTGATTTTTTTGGCTATTTTAGCCTGGGTTAAAAAACTTGGTTTGGAAAGGACTTTTTGTCTTTTTTTGTGAGAGAAGATTGTTTTTTTTGTGAGAGAAGATTGTATTGATTATGGATTGAATGTGATGTTTTGTTTGTTGTGGCTAAAATAGCCTATTTTGTCTTTTGTGGCTATTTTAGCCACAAACCAACTTGTCAAACACCACCAAATGCAACTGGATTGTGTTATGGATTTTTTAGCTTCTGTACTGTTTAATAAGCCCTTTTCCCATTCTCCGATTTTTTTTTCATAATTCTTATGTTTTTGAATGCAACTTGGGTGCATGCTCACTTGTGGTTTATTTTCATTATAGCTTTGGTCAATATATGCGGCTGGTAATACAGTCCCTATCCCATTCTTGAGGGCAACCGATATATCACCCATTGCACTGTTATCTGACAATGTGCTTGGAGGATGGCAGCGGGATAGTAGTGGAACCATAGCTGTGGAAGCAGTGCAGGAGCTTTTTAGTGGGGATGGACCTTCCAGAAAGGGCAGAAGGGGACAGAATGAGGTTTTCTCTCTCTCTCTCTCTCTCTTTCTCTCTCTCAGCCATTTATTTGGGCTTACTTTTCACTACTTAAATGTGCTGCAGGTGCCCCTTCCTCCAAGTGTGTACCAGAGACTCACTTCAAGTTCGACGCTAATGAATCTCACCCAAGCTTTAGCTTACCACAAAATGTATGATTCTCCAATTTGTCCAGTCATAATCATAATTATATTTTGTTTTGTGTGAGTTGTGACTGCTTTTGAGTCATCTTAAGCAAGGAACAACGATTAAAATCTGGGACTTTTGGATATGGTTTTTGTTTGCATTGTTGTTTTCATTTTGGGAGATTTTGAAAATGAGAATGAAGAAAGTTATTAGACATGGTCATTCTTGAATTCTTTTTAGGATAAATTACAAATACCCCATGAGGTTTGCTTAAAATACAGATTGTCCCTTGTGGTTTGAAAAATTACAAATGTCCCCTGTTAGAATTTTTTATTTAACAGAATTAACTAAAAAAATGAAATTCATAATTATTCTTCTATACAATAATAAAATTACTTAAATTATTAATTGAAACATATTTCTAAAATCATTAAAAATTGTTAATTGACTTGACGATTTATTAATAAAAGGGGTGATTTATTATGAAATTAGAAACCTTGAGGGTGGAATGCAATTTCCAAGATTTCAGGTTGCGATTTGTATTTTAATCAAATCGCAGGGTGTATTTCTTATTTACCCTTTTCATTTTCTAATGGACTGGAGGTTAGTTATTTTTTTAATTTTTTATTTAGAAATCTGAAAACTGTTTAGATTAGTTTCTTGAAATTTTTTTGAGAACATATTCACTGAACTCATTTTCTCTGCCATTATTGTTTTCCCCCTTTGTTAGAATATCCATTTATCATGTGTTACTTATTACTCCTTAGTTCTTGCTCATCTCCATTTTTGTTTGTTGCAGGTGTTATGAAGAGATGCCACTGCAGGAGCTACAAGCAACACAAGAGCAACAAACCATTCAAAACCTTTGTGATACTCTTCGAACTATTCTCCGTTTATAGTTGATCGCTCGTGTTTTCAAGTTAAACAAAAAAATGTATATTTATGATTTTGTCTTTAGCCTTGTATGTATATTTATGATTTTTTTGTCTTTAACCTTGTTTTTCATCTATCTTAGGTAATATTGTTGTTATTATTACTTTCTTTGTGTGTGTGCACTCAATTTTGTAGAGGTCTTGAAAAGCAAAATCTGGGGAGGCAATGAGACAGTGTCCAGTCTCATCTTCTTGTAAGAGCATCTCTAATGGTTCACTATTTTTTTCATCAAATCTGAGTAAAAAAAAAAACGATTTCCTCAACCTGATATCAGATATTCCAACGATGCTTTTATCGAAACACCGGATGTCCAGGTGGACGACCGGCTGGTTGACCGACAAGAGCATTTCATGAAAAAAAATTTCCCCTCCATTTAAGTGTTTTCAAGGTTTTCTTCTGTTTCTTCCAAAGAGAAATTGGAAAACAATAAGCTTCCGACGAAACCCTATTCTAACACAAGGAGTAGAGAGAGAGAGAGAGAGATCATAATACCTACAAAACACAATTCTCTCTCTCTAGAAATCGTCTCGCGTGGAGAAGAATTGCAAGGGTTTCGCACCATCAAATTAAAAAATGGTCAGTTATCTTCTACTGATTTCACCGACTGATGTTTATATGTCTTTACTGTTAATCGAGTTCATTTCATATTTAAAAGTTCCTAGGTTAATGAGCTGTTCAATTCTTCATCAGGATAGATGATTGTATCTCATCTCAATTCTCACTTGATGTTTATGAATTCGCATCACTTTTTCTCTCTGATTTTGGGCATTAATGTGATGATGCGTTGAGAAGGAAGAAGAAAGTTGGAGTTGAACAAATGAAAAAGAAAAAGAAAAGAATTTCATGGATGAGTTGTTTATATAGAAATTAGAATAGAGAGATGGGTTGTTTTTCTAATTGTATTGAAGGTTTTGGGAACTTTTCTTTTTTCTGTGAACCGGATGATCAGGTGGACAACCGGCCGGACATCTGGCTGATCATCCGTTGGGTTTTACGCACCGTCTACGCACAGTAAATTGATGAACACTTTCCAGATATTCAGTTTGGTGAAACATCTGAATTTTCTCAATTTGATACCATTTTAGTGAAACTATTGGAACACCAAAAGTATCTCTTTTTCACCAAATTTAAATTTGGTGATACAAACCATTGGAAATGGTCTAAATTTCTGTACCTGTGCATCCATGTTTGTGCGAAAACATTTTTTCGTGATCAATAAAAATGAAATTACCTTCATAGTTTCATAATTTGAGTGATGACTTCTTTTTCTATGTCAATATTAATTAAATATATTAATTTCATAGTTTTAGTGATGACTCCTTAGTTTTCATGTTCACAATTCACATGAAATCACCTTTTAGACTTCTTTTTCGTAGATTATTTTTTTTAGTAATAACTTAGCAAAAATGCCTATAATTTTGGACCCACCTAGGGCTAATTCCTAGATCTGCTACTGTGGGGAATCCAAAGCAGGGCTGATCATAATAAAAGAAATAAATAAATTAAAATGATCACTTCTGTTGGGTAAAAAAAAAAAATCAAATTCTGCAAGATTGACATAGATTTATTTATTTTTAATAAGGTTAAGATTATCAAAATTAATGTATTTGATTTATAAATACAGATAATTAAATATATATATATATTAGTGTAAAATAAATAATTGTATTATTTTTTCATTCACACGATAAACAAATTATTTCATGAAAAAATAGTCATATTTTTTTATTAAAATGTATATTTTATTTTATTTATTTTTGTATTTACATACTATTTGTATTGATTTTGATCACTTTTTTTTTTTTTGAAATAAATTATACAAAACTTATAAAACTTGATATATTTGTTTTAATGATAAGAAGATGAAAGAATTTGGTTGTCACAATAAGGGAGCATTTGATTTAATTACTATATCTTATTAAATGCTAGAGACCAGAATTAAATGCTAGAAGAGTAGTGACCATTCCTTTGAATTGCAATAAGCCCCAAATTTAATTAAAAAGTTATCTTAGCTTAAAATATAATTAATTATGTGCCCCTCTTTGAATTAATAGAGATAGAGACCAGCAGATGCATACATTTATGAGAAATCTACCACCTTGGATATATAACTACCCAAGCATGTATTAGAAATTTCATTTGGTTGCAAAATTGGAGAGAGATTTAAATTGAAGTTGAAAGCTTTTAATACTGTTGTTTGATTGTGTTTTTGTGCCATTTTAGGAACATAGTAAAAAGTCACGTAATGTCCAAAAACGTGGCTGCCAAAAACGTAACAAAATCCCTTTGGGAAGTGTCAAAAACGCAGCCCTAAAATTACAAATTAGGGCCTATGAAAAAAAAAAAAAAATCTCTTATGTTGGGTAAGGGTATTTTGGTCATTTTAATTTGATTTGACACCATAAATAAATATTAAACTCAAAAGCAAAAAATCAGCTTTTTACCAATTTCCCAGATCACTTCCAAAAAAGCCAAAAAGTTTGATAAAAAACCAAAAACCAGCTTTTTACCAACTTGCCAAAACAACCCTTGTTGTCTTTGATTTTGTGTTTTGTGTTTTTAAAAATAAAAACAAATTTTCATGTTACTTTTATTTTTGTGCAAACATAATTTTCAAAAAATTAAAAGGTTATTTGATAAGTGTGTTTAGTTTTCTATTTACATAAAATAGAAAAAAAGTTTTTTTCCCTACAAAATAGCAACAAAAACTTGTTTAATATACACAAATATTTCGAAACAAAATAAAGAAAATGCTTAATTAGTTTGCAAGATGTGGTAGCTAGCAATAGACGGTAGTTGGCGACGGCTGCCGGAAGTAACGAGAAGGTGGTTGAAGACTTGTTGGAGGTTACTGATGGAGGTGATGGATGGCAGTGGTAGTTAGTGGTGGGTAGTGATTGGAGGTGGTGGAGAAAGGAGGGAAATAGCACATTTTGGGTGTGTTTGATTGGGGAGATAAGGGGGGATGCGGATTGTAATTCGGAGGAAGCATCCAATCCGCCGTTTATTTTTTTTTTAGTCTGCCGGATATGGAGTCCGGCCGGATTCCTTATCCCCCATATGGGGGACTATTGTGTCCTGGGGGGGGTGTGGGACAATTTTGGGGGGACAATCCACTGTTAGGATTAGGTAGTAAAATGACCATTTTGACCCTCTACTATTTAATTATGTATTATATTTAGTAAAATTCAATAAAATTTAAATGTCTCAATTTAAAAATAAAATAATTTTATTTAACTTTTTATTGATGTTTTATTTATTTAATTTTTTAAAATATTTTTTTATAGATGTTTTGTTGATGTTTTATTTTAAAATTTTGTTTATATTTTATTTAATTTCATTATTTAAATTTTAATAGATGTTTTATTTAATTTCATTGTTTAATTATTATTATTTTTAAAAACAAATTTATTTAAAATTTTAATTAAAAAATAACATATATTTTTATTGATATTTTATTTATTTTATTAATTTTATTTAAAAAATAAATTTATTTAATTGTGTAAAAAATAAAATAAAATAAATTTTTATTTAATCTAGATAAAAATAATTAAAATATTAAAGATATGTTTAATATTCTTATTATTTAATAAACTATTGAAAAAGGGTAAAATAGTCTTTTGGTCATTTATCCTATTCAGTCCAACCAAACGTTGGATTCACTAAAACTAATCATTTCTAGACATCTAATCCCATGAAAAAACAAACACATGATACATATCCAATCTAACCAAATAGTCCGGGAGATTCACAATCACAGGACTCAAATCCGATGAATTCTAATCCCCTTTAATCAAACACACCCTTTCTTTTGTTTTCAAAACTTTAAAAAACTTTGAAATCGATTCAAATTTTATAAAAATTGAAAATAGTAGGTTGATGCTAATAAGTGTGCCTGAGCCACTAGTTAATGTGCGTTTAATGTGACATTAAATTGTCTTGATTTTGATAAATTTTTAATTTTAACACTTCATTAAATTAATAAGCGTCTAATTTTAATAACTTATTAAATTGAATGTATTTATTATTACATGTTCAATGACTTTAAAAAAAAAAAAAACGAAAAACATTAACAAATAAGGGTATCCTAAATGGTGAATTGTTTTTTTTTTTTTTAAATAAAATAAATTTGAAAATAGTTTTTTAGGGTCACGCTAATGACAATTTAAGGACGGTAAATAAATAATACAAAATGTTAAAATATTTATAATCTCAATGCTCTCATCTTTTACAAATTTTTTAACATTAGCAACTTTTAAGGCTGTTTTTAGTATTTTCTTCCTTATATAATTATGTAGAAGTTAGTGTGATTTGGTTATAGTAAATTATCATATATCAAATTGAATTTCTTACCACAATTCACACACAGAATTGAGAAGAAACAAAAGCATTTGTATCAACAAAAAGAGAAAATGTCCATATTTGGGAGGTCCCTCAGCCTATGGAATAGGTTTACTCAAACAGATAACATTGGTCCACTCACAAACAAACAGACATTTCCATTCTATCATATGATTTTGACGTTTCTTTCATTGCTATTTGACAAAACCAAAAAAACAATTTGGTGCCAACCCATTATTTGAAATGGGTATTTCAACTGTACTTGGTGCCGTACCCTATTTGGTGTATCTTATGAGGGGTATTTTGGACTTCTTATTTTATTTTAAAAATTTGTATTATTGTTCATCGTTTACAAGATGAAAATAATTTAAATAAGATAAAAAAAAATTGATTATTAAAAGAGTTTTGCTAATGACAGTCTTAAGAATTATTATTAAGAAACATAAAATTTCAAAATATTTATAATATGAGTACACCATGCAAACATTCCAAAATATTTTCATGTATTTCATTAAACCTCAATTTACCTTTTATATATATTTCTACACTAACAATCGCCTTAAAGGCTGTTTTAAGTATTTTCCTTATTAAAAAGTTAAAGAGACAGTGGTTTTTTTGTTTCTGCATTTAAATCAAAAGTGTTTAGTTTAGAACACAAGCCTAAAAGTTAGCTTTTGAGGTGAAAATACACGCATTTTTTATATACTGTAAGTTACTTTGTATACAAATCACGGACATATAACCTATTCATTTTTGAATTTCTAACTCTAATATCATATTAGAAAAAATTTTATTCTAAAAATTAACTTTTAATGTGCGACTGCACTCAACGTTTATATATCATACATTACTCATAAATGATGTGAGATTTCGCTTCATAGCACCGTGACACTTTCCCCTGAGAATGGGTTTTGTACCCATTGGCCATTGCAACAACAAAATTTTGTTGGCATATGAAAGATAGTTACATTTTAAGAATTTGGACATACTAAACAACTCATGCAAAAACCAAGCTGGACCACAAGATTAAGCATAATATGATTTTTTTTTTTGATAAATAAAAAAAATAAAATATCTTCTCAGTAATGATTGTCCAACTGTTTACATCCTAAATCATATTATGCTAAAACGTAAAATTCTTATTGGATTTGACAACCATGTTGTGAGTCTCATCATGCTATGTCATCATGGTGTGACATTTAATAAGAAGTTTACCTCACCAAGGTGTGGTTTAGGGTGATTTAGAGTGTGTCCAAAGCATTCTTGTTTAATTTTTCTTTCATGGACTATTAGAAGTGAAAAAGGCTCACTTACATCCAATAATTATGAAAAAATTACTAATCATACAAAATTTTAATATTAAAATTTGAGTAAAATTTACTTTTAACTCTTGTGATTTGAATCATTTACAAAATTAATTATACACATAATTAAAAATTAAATTAATTAGACACTTATTATCATCTATTTAATTTTGTTAGAATGCGATAGTTTGGATGAATTTATAATGAAATTGAATAAAGTGTTAAACAATCAAAATCACACGGGCTCTCTATCTATTATTAAAGATTGGATATGGATAAAATGCAAATGGCCTAAATCACAAGTGATAAAGTAAATTTTGCCTTTAAAATTTATATATATAGAATGATATGATAATAAAAAATTTAAAATTCTATGAACCATAACGATGAACTTCTTATCTTTAAATAAATAAATATAGATAAGATTTGTATCATTCTATATAAAAGTATTTATAAAATATTACCCTAATTATAAAAAAGAAAAGAAAATGGGTACTATACCTAAACCAAAGGTCTTATGGATCATCATATAACTATGGCATTACTTTACAAACAAAGTACCAATGGCTTGCAACTACCAAACTGGTGTGGTAGATTTGGACAAACGTTAAGAAAAGGGTATTGTGTGAAAAGAAATATCCAACATGAGAAGTACAATTGATTGATGACAAAAACTAGAAGAGGAAAGAGATAAAAAGAAGAACCACTTGAAACTTGTCCTAGTTAAACTTTTGTTAGTGCTAGGCTCAATGATTGAGCTCCAAAAGAGGACAAAAATGGGGTTCCAACCCTTGATGGATTCTAACCAAACCAAAAAAGAAAAAAAGAAAAAAGAAAAAAAAAAAAGCACATTGGTTTGTTATTGCTGGCTACTCATGCTAGAAAGCTTGACATGCATGATAACTTTTTACATTTTCAAGAGTTTCACTATTGAGTACTCATATAGAAGAATAATCTTTCGTAACTCGAAATTTCTTTGGCCTAAGTGATTTGACTGCCCAAAATGATATCGTTTTGGGCAGTTTTTTTTCCCCCCTTATATTCTGAAACAGAGAGAGAAAGAAGAGAGAAGAAGAGAAAGAGAAAGAGAAAGAGAAATAGAGAGAATAGAGAGAGGAAGAGGGAACAGAGAGGAGAGAGAGACATCACCGCCATCACCGTGCCATCATCAACAGATCTGTGTATACACAGATCTGTGTATCTCTCTTTCTCTATATGTGTGTATAGATCTCTCTCTCTTTGTTTTGAGTTATCTAAAAAGAAAAGAAAAAAAAAAACAGAGGATGTGCTGTTGTTTGTTGTTGATGATGCCAAAATGTGTTGATGATGATGTGGTGTTGTTTGTTGTTGTTGTTGATCATGATGATATGTTGTTGATGATGATGATGATATGCTCTCTCTCTCATGCAGTTCCCTCTTCTCTCCTCTTCCTCCTCTTTCTTCTTTTTCTTCTTCTTCATCAGTACAGAGAAAAGGAAAAAAAAGAAAAAGAAAAAGAAAAAAAGAAGCCCAAAACGACGTCGTTTTGGGCAATCGAGTCACTCGGGGCCAAAAGAAATTCGAGCTACAAAAATACAAGATTTTGGGTTATTCATGTGATTATAATTGTTTAAACAATCAAATTTAGGTTGATTTTTGATGAAAATGATTTGATAATTTCGGAATATTATCGTAACATGTTTATATGGGCTCTACACTAATGAGGTCGAATAAAAAGAGTTGGAAGGGCCGACTCTAATTTGATAACCAATACACTTATTGATTTAGAAACACTATGTCAATATACCAAGTTCGTGCTCTGAGAACTTGAATATTCTTACTATAAACCCATAACATTATTGCTCAAAAATCATCCAAAATTTTTAGTCAATGATCAAGTTTATTCATACTATACACAGATAACAATTACTTTAAATATATACTCTTGCTAATACTATGGAGAATTTCCTTATTATTCTTTATGGACCATATCAAATTATCAATTGGAATCAAATGATGTCTTGACCACTTCAATTGCAACCAATTCGGTTTTGAAAAGACATGCTGGTATGATTATTATTTTGATCAAACTTAGGGACGTCATTTTAAACCCTCCTTTTTTTTTCCCCTCTCCTTTAAGAATTTTATTTTTTTCACAATTTTTTTTTTTATTTTTTAATTAGGAAGATGACAAACAAAAAAAAAAAATTAAAAAAAATTCCAAAGCAATAGAGTGAGGAGGGCCTAATTATTGCATAACGCCTAATCGATAGCATTTTAAGCAATGTTTTAACAATTAGATTGGAGCATACTAAAAAAGGACCAAGTTAAAGGTTATTAATTCAAATTATTTTTTTCCCTCTCCATTATGGGATAGTTAATTTAGAGAACATTTTTAAAAAAATTTATGAATTTTTGATTACATACAAATAAAAACAATTACAAATAACATCAAGTGTTCTAAACTTGTTAATGTTTGTTTTTAATCTTTAAGCACAATAAACCAAATTTTAAAAAAAAATTAGAATGGGAAAATTGAACATCTCTCTTTAAAATGGGGTTGGGTTTGTGGTATACCATCCCCTCTCCCTTTTTTATTAGGTTGGGGTGAGACTCAAGAAAATCGAAGAGGCGTAAGGGGTTAGGCATGGAGGGGTATTATCAAGATAATTTGACACTCTAAGAGGGAATGATACTTATGAAACAAAAGATTATTTTATATATAAAAATTAATGTTTGATGAGAAGTAATAATTAAAACATGTATGATAAGAGATAAAATGTGAAAAATATATAAAATAAGTACAATATTTTAGTGGTTCAATTTTATAAAAAAAAAATTGATACATATATATATATATATATAAATATGTTACATGATTGTCAAAAAAAAAAATAGGACGGGAGAAGTAAAATCCGTCCCTTTCTTGTTTCTTATTAAGACGGGGAAAAATCATGTGGGATAGAATAGAATAGAAAACAAAGAGAATGGAACGGGATAAATTGTCATTGGTACTAAACTACACTAAAATGATTAAAGGAAAGAAAAAGAAAAAGAAAAAGAAACAAAAAAAGGAAAAAAAGTGGCAGAGTTGAAAAAGTTGTCCTGAGTAGCAAGTTGAATATATATTGTGATGAGTCATCAGAGTTGAATAATAGGAGTTTTTATACTATAGTTTAGAATAAAAAGTAAAAACAACAATGTTATGAAATTGAAAATTTTATTTAGAAAAACATCTAGACCAAAAAAGTGTAATTAAGTAGTTGTTTGGGATATATGTTATATAAGTGTATTTTTTGATTAAAAATGTAGAGAAAAAAATTATGTATGCGTGAAATAACTTTTAAAATTTTTATGAAAAGATGTGTAATAAATATTGTTGTAAAATCAAAATGACCATTTCACTTTTTTTCCTTTTAACTCTTTGACTTTTTAGATAGTTGAATTCAAAGGGCGAAATAATAATTTTGTTCTAGTAGCTTCCCCCACAAGCTACCATTGAACAATATAAACTTTTTAATTTTTTTAGTAACTTTTTGACTTTTTAAATTATTTAGTTTATCCCAAACAATGTTTCAAGTGTTGTCTTTTTATATTATAATTAAATATAAATGTACATTTTTTTTCAAAGTAAAATTTTTTGACAATTTTTCATGATTCTTTATCTTTTCTGTTAAATTTAAATATAAATAAATTTAAATTATATATTAATACTTCTAAATGAAATTCAGATTAAAATTTCTAAATTTATAACATTCCAAGTAAGAAAGAGCCCATCATGTATGTATATGTCTGGTCTGGCTTTGATTTTGCTTTAGATTCCTGAGACGGGACTGGCCTTAGAGGGGTTCTTGATTTGTCATGATTGTGGGGTTTTGATTAGCTGGGACTTTTACAAACACTTTTGAACTTGTCATTTTTACACTACTTCTTTGACTATTGGCATTCATGATGGATGGATATCCCTAACCCCAAGCAATTATTGCATATTTCAATGGTCTATTCAATGATTTTTTTTTTTTTAAATTTTTTTTTATTAAACCTATTCAATGGTTCTGAAGCATAGTCCATGGTGTCTTAAAAACGTATTTGTGAAAGTAATTATTTTAGTTAATTTTTTAATTTTTATAAAAAAATGTCATAAACAACCATGCTAGAGATCATTAATTTGGTGGCTCTAAACTCACCACTAATGAGGTGAAACAAAAAAAAAAAAAAAAAAAAGAGAGAGAAAAAACACAATGCATACTGTGGCAGTGGGTGGGATCCACTGGATCCACTGCCACATCATTAGTGGTAGCTCTAATTAGAGCTCCCACTCATTTTACTGTCTAAAAATATTGTGATTGATAAAAGAAGTAGAACTAGGGTCATAGGGGCGGAGTAACACTAAATATGGACACTTTCATACTATATGTACCTTTAGTTACACTATATATATTTTTTTTAATTATGACATTATTTTAAGATATTTGGTTATAACTTTTTTGTATTTGGTTATGACTTCTTTTTTTTTTGGTTATAATTCAGAAAGTATAGAGTTACGCAAATTATTATTTTTTTTCCTGTTAGGGGTGTTAGGGGTGAGCAGTTAAACCAAAAAATTTGCAATCCAAAACCTTTTCAATCCAATCCAATAGGTTTGGTTTGATTTTTATAATCCATGGTTCTAGATTGGTTAAATTAGTAATCTGTTGTTTACAAACTAGTTCCGGATTATGTTCCATGATTCTAGATTGAATCTGATCCGAACCGTTTACTATCTCACACTACCATTATACCATACACCCTGCTCTAAATATGGGGGATATAGAAACAAATATGCAATACCAATATTCACTTTATTATTTAAATTAGATTCATGTATTATATTCTTTTTATTTTAAATTAACATTAATATTTTTTTGTAGCTTTAATCAACATGAGCCTTCCTTGAAAATGATTTAGGTTGCTGTTGTTGTGCTGTATTGCTTTTTGTTTTTGTTTTTGTTTTTGCCTTTTGTTTTTTGTTTTTTATTTTATAAATGAGAGTTTTATTTGCTAGGGGATGAACTTATTTTTATTTGTTAAATGATGAATTTATATTTATTTGTTACATGTTAAATTAATTTTTTAGAATAATGTTATATGATTTTTATTGTA
The DNA here is from genome assembly GCA_030407325.1 of Camellia japonica. Taxonomy (NCBI): domain Eukaryota; kingdom Viridiplantae; phylum Streptophyta; class Magnoliopsida; order Ericales; family Theaceae; genus Camellia; species Camellia japonica. The sequence goes on along the minus strand of JAPPVO010000019.1, from coordinate 20,888,092 downwards.
TGAAACCGTGGTTTCAAACCAAATCGATATGTGTCTAAATAGTTTGGTATGGATTGGTTCTATGTTTAAATGGTTTGGATTGGTTTTAATTTTTATGGAATTGTAATTTACAGATTAGTCTTGATTTTATTCCAAATCGGTCCAATTTGGACTATGCTCACCCCTATCATATGTAGTTATAAAGTGCATATGATACATACCTTTTGAGAGAGAGAGAGGGGGGGTGTGTCATAGTCTTTCCATATTTGTTTAGGTTATTTACTTAAGAGACATTTGTTCGTAAATTTCTTTCATCTACTTTTATTTAACTTAATCTAAATTATTTTCTTATATTCCAATGAGTTTTGTGAGTGACATAATTCTTAAAATATCTCAAATAATAATAAGATGAAACATGCATTAATATTTATATTGATAGTGTGAATGTTCACAATTCACACTATCAAATTTATTTAATATGAATGTTCACATCATCAAGTTACTAAGTGTTTAAAAAATATTTATAAAGGTAAAATTATTCATAAAATATCTTAAATATGATAATTAGGATTTAGTAGATCAAATGTCTAAAATAATAGAACTTATTAAAATATAATCTTATGGACTAATTAAGATACAAGTAATTGAAAGAAGATTTTCTAATTTCAACAAACTAATCAAACTAAAAAACACTTAAATTTATATATAATTCGAACAATTCAAGCCTATCTCGAGTCTGGCTTAGACAGATGATCTTAAATTACAAATCGAGTTTGGACGTACGTGAATAATTCAAGTTCAACTTGGATAATATCTCAACTTGCGCGAATTCGCTCGAATCACACTCTTATAATTAGTGAAATATATCACATAACATTATATGCGATGCTCAATAATTTTTCTTGAACATCTCTATTGATACGTTTCTTAATTTTTATGTCAGCAATGATACATCTTTTTAATTTAGCATTCTTAAATCACTTCTAAGAATGTAATATTATGGTTAAACTCCACGTGATAAAATATTTAATAATTTGAAATTGAATACTTATTAAATATATCATTAGAGTAATTTTTAAAAATAATAAATTTAATATCCGAAGCATTTTTCTTTTTATGTGGGGGTGGAGGTTAGAGAAATTGGAGAAACTGATGTTGACAAGATATATCTTCCATACAAAACACTATAATGAAAGATGACATAAAGTTGGTTTAAATGAATACAGACTACCTTCATGATGGAAATGGCATAATAACGCTTTCAAAAAATGAAAACCATCAACAAAATACTCAATTTTAGCAACCTACGTCAATAGCATTACGAAAAGTTAAATGAACACAATTTCTTTTCAAACAAAACTGCATGAAAAAACAAAACAAAAATGTGTGGACTTAATTACCAAAACCCATTATGTGAAAACCATCATAATGTTTTTTAATCATTTTACAATTCCAAACAGCAGTTGCAAATTGATCATCACTTCACCAACTTTAGTGGTCTCAATTATTTGTTACATATTTGGAACAATTTTTTAGAACTACTTTTAGGTTTTTAGAGAAAATCAAAATCAAAATTAAAATGTTAGGTATACATATTCTTCTTATAATTTATAAGGTAAAAATAATTTAATTAAGGTAAAAGAATTGATTATTAAAAAGTTAAGAAAGAGATACATTTATGTTTTATTTTTTGTTTATTAGCTTCTAATTTGTAATATGTTGCACCAATCAATCGATTCATAAGGTATCTATAAATTTGTATATTTTATTTTAATTTGTGATATATTTCTTGCTTTTAAGATAATATTCCAACAACATTAAGAATTATATGATCATACAAACTAATTATTATTAAGATATTATTATATAATTATATTAAGCTTGTAGTTAAATACTGATTCAGACGCATGTCATTCTTAAAATTGATAAGTTATTGCTTTGAAATCATACAATAATTTTTCACATTTTAGCTCTCCAATCCAATGTACATTTTGTCCCAATCTCCAACATCAATAGGACAGAACTCCCCCTACAGTAGAACACATGGGGATCAAGAAGGGTAGACACATTATATAGAAACAAAAAAATAGTGGCGATTAGCTTATCTTTGGGGAGACAACCAAAAGAAAAGAATAGGTAAAGTTAAAAGAAAGGAAGAGAAACATTTTCTAAAAGTAAAACAAAGTTGAAAAAAGAAAACTATTTTAGTATGTGTAGATAAATTAAAATAAAGAAAATACCACCACCATAGATTAAAATATTCAATTTGAGCTTTGCAAGTCACTAGCACATCGGCACACTTGTCATCATCTCATTGGTACAGATGTTTGGTTGAGTATATATAATTCGAAAAATGCTTGAGATTTTCATTTTTTGGAGATCTACAATCCCTTTTAGATCTCTACTATTGATGTATGTATGAGATTCATTCATGTATATGTGAGATCCATACCATCAACGGTAAAAATCTAAAAAGATATGGGATTTCTAAAAAAAAAGATCTCAATCATTATTGATATAATTCTCAACCTTATTTGAGCCTCTAAAATTATTATGATTTTTAACAATTCTATATATACAAAGGAAAATATTTGGTAGCTCAAATTTTTGTGACTCAAATGGCTCAAATTTGTCAAAACGACGTCGTTTTACACTCATTTACACTCAAAACGACGTCGTTTTTAGTGATTTAAGCCATTTGAGCCACAAAATTTTGAGTTACCTAGCATTGTTGATATACAAAATGAACCATATAATTCATCAATATACGTGTGCACAACAATTCTAAAATTATGTTCCGCAACTGTTAAATAATCATATTTTTTCTTAATTTGATTACATAGGGTGAGTTTTTTAGAATTTGTGTTAATTTTTTTTTTTAATAAAAAATTTCAGATTCTTAGGGTTGGTTTGGGATGTTCTAAAAAAGTACACTTTTTGACTTATTGATTTATATGGGTTGGGTTTGAGTTGGGTTTGATGTGATGTGTTAAAGATGTGATGTGATTTAAATAAGATGATGTGACTTAAATAGGATAGTGACTTTTTGACTTTTTGTATTATTGTAGGATCTAAAAGTAATTTTTTTTTTTAAAAAAAAAAATGCTAAAAAATCAATTGATAAAATTCAACCTAAATATACAAAATCAACTTACACAATTGATTCAGATCAAAGGTATTGACTGATATATTGATAAGAGTTATGCTAGAGATCCCAAATATTCTACCAAACCTCTCACATAGATGTGGGACCCATGCACATGTGGATTTGTGCCATGTGAGGTCTGATAGAATATTTGGTAAAATATTTAGGATACATAGCATTTCTCAACCAATATATATATATATATATATAAGGACTATTATACACATTTCATTCCATATGCACCCTTAGTTACCTCATTTTCTTTTTTAGTTATGATTAATTTTCTTTGACATTATTTTGAGATTTTAGTTATATATATATATATATATATATTTGTATTTGGTTATGACTTTTTTTGTTTTTTTTGTTTTAGTTATGATTTAGGATGTATGAAGTTATGTTATTTTTTTCTGTAATTATAAAATAAATATGATACACACCTTTAAGGGCGTTTACCATAATCTTTTCCTATATAGGTTTATTTTAGGAAATAGATTAAAAAGTTGATTTTTTAAATTTTTTTTAAAAAATCGTATAAAAAATTAAAGAGATAGTATGATTAAAAAAAATTAATAAACTAAATTTTAACCTTATTTCCAAAATAATCATTATTGTTACGCATGTAATTTTCACTCATATCATATGGACTCTTTGAATAGCAGAGAGAATCTACGAAAGAGAGATTTTTCTTTTTTATTTTCATTTTTCCATTCTATCTCTGGAAAAAGAGAAGATACATGGGGTGTTTGGGAAGTGCCCAAGGTGGCTATTATAGTCTAAAAAAAAAATTTAGCCAAAAAGCTCACTTTTGCAAACTTTTTCAAAAAAAAAAAAACAAAACAAAACAAAAATAGGACTGCACAGCCGGCAGCCACTGCACAGCCTAAGAAAAACAATAATTTACGATTTTACCCCTTCATAGCAATTTAAAAATATTTTTTTTTAGGGACAAATTTGTCATTTTATTTTCAAACATCACTTCAACACATTTTTCAATACAACAACTCAAATAAAATCCATCTCATCTTCCCAAACACAAAAACTAAAATAGCTTACTAAAATAGCCAAAAAGTCAAATAGCCTACTAAAATAGCCATTTCCCAAACGAGGCCATAAATGGGTATTCTCTATTTTCATTTTCTTTCTCTATCTTGGTTTATCCGCGCGTTTACTTTGTAGAGAGTGAGAGAGAGTTTTCCCTGTGTGTTTCGTCACGATCATTGGATGCACGTGGAAGCCCCAGAAGGTAAATAAATTCTTCACTTCATCTTCGGCAATTGATATTTTTATAATCAGTAAAATGGATTAGACTTAGATTTATATGTATGTATCTGTACAAATGTTTATCTATATATATATATATATATATTTAATATATAATCTTTGTTAAAACCCATCTTCCACATTCCCCATTTTCTTCATTCTTTGCCACCCATCTTTCTTCTTCTTCTTCTTCTTCTTCATTGTAAGAGTTTCTCTCTCTCTTTCTTGTTCTTCAGGAATTTTAGATTTCTTTTTATGTTTCTATTCTTTGATTTTTTACTTTATTGATTAAATGGGTTTTTGAATTGAGAATGTTTTATGATCTGGGGTTTGTCTACAATTCAGCATATTTAACAATTTGTTTGATTTGTTGTTTGGATTTTTTGCTTCGATCTTTAGTTAATTATTGTCATTCCCTTTAGTTGGATTACCTTATTATTAATCTGAATTGGGGTTATGAATCATGAACTGTAATTGTGAAACATTGCTCTATGTAGGTTAATTTGTGTAAACCTCTGTATTGTGAATGATTGATATTTTGAACTTACTTCTAATTGAGTTTAATGCTCAAGAAACACCAGATTGCCTTGTTCTGCCTTTTCATTTATTTATTTTTGAGAATGATATTCAATGGTTTTCTGTTTCTTTTAATTATCGAAAAAAGAATAAAAACTGCAGTTACAATTGCATTTTGTGTTGTACTTCTATCAACCAATTCTTGATCATCTTCTTGTTTTTATTTATTTTTCATGATAGAGTTGTCTTATAAATCAGCCTTGCAAGAAGCATGGCTTTTTCTGGGGCTCGTAAAGATAGAGGGGAGTTGAGGATTCATGAGAGTTTGGATGAGCTTAGGACAGATTTGGCAGACTATATTGCGGAATTGTCGGAGGTGTCAGTGAAGGAGAGGGGTGTTTTTGCCATTGCTTTGTCGGGCGGTTCTCTCATTGGCTTGATGGGGTATTAATACTTTCGTTCCCCATTTTGTTTGGTTTTTCTTTTCTGCGGTCTTATGAGTTTGGTTTGTATATATGGTTGGGAGCAGAAAACTATGTGAAGCTCCTTATAACAAGACTGTTGATTGGGCGAAGTGGTACATATTTTGGGCAGACGAGCGTGTTGTGGCTAAAAATCATGCTGATAGCAATTATAAGCTGGCCAAGGATGGCCTTCTATTAAAGGTATTTTTAGTCTCAATATGTTCTCATTAGCTCAATTTATTTTTCTTTATGACTGAATGAGCAATCTTAAGGTATTATTATTATTATTATTTTATTTTTTTAAAGATGGACTTGGGCTGTAATTGAATGAAAGCCACCCATGAATTGTTTTTGTCTGATTCAATTTCTTATGTTTGCTTATGTCTATAGTTAGTCCCAGTATTTGTTTAGTACCACTGTGCAAATGAAGTTCTTTCTTTTGATCTGGTGATTTTTTTTGGTATTTGTTATGATTTCACATCGGTCAACAAAGGCCTTGGTTGTGTGCATATAAGCCTCTTCAACACCCTGTGCCTGCAAGTCAGTTTTCAATGGTGAGTTGTTCCCGAGTGGTTTGTATCATTTGGTATCACAGTTATTCACCACGTCAAGTATGAGATCGGATGCACCTATGCAGCCTCTTAGGTGCCCTCCCCTTGCAAGACAGTTTTCAAGGGTGAGTTCTACCCAAGTGGTTTGTATCAGTATCTGATTTGGTGGTTTGTCAAAAATGCAGTATGAATCTTGTATGTTCCCCTTAAGTCGAAGGGCTGTAAGTTCTTATTATTCTAGATAGCTAACTCTTTGGCCCACAAAGTAGATACTGGGGAGATTCTTCACTGTCGTAGCATTTACCGAGTCCTCAATTCCAGGTTGCATATCATAGTAGGATAGTTTCTAGAGTATACATCATCATAGTTTTTCTGGTGAACTCATTTAACTAACTCCCCTATTGTGCTTCAACCTTGATTGGGAACCTTATTGTTGTGAATTTGGGGGTACTTATTGATTATATCTTGTCAGTTTCGGGGGCCAGAATGGGGAATTCCTTTTTGGCAATTTTGTATTATGTACAAAGTATGTGCTCCATTCTAATGATATCAGTTTCAGGCCTATCTTTTATATAGTTCTGCTATAGTTGATGTGGATATTCAAGTTTGATAAATTTGTCTACTAGTAAATATTGTTGTTGTTGTTGTTGTTATTTTGTATTAAAATTACTTAGATTAACATTAGCTTTGAGGATGAACCATCAATAGAGTTTTTTTTATTGTTGTTCATTGGACAGTTACACTTGAATCGCCCTGGCAACCAAACAGCTTAGGCCTTTGGCTGATAGTCATTCCTTCTTCATGTTCCCCTTTTTCAAAAGCAAAAAGTGCTTCTTGAGTTACGTAGTAGCTAGGAAACTTAGTTTGATTGGGGAAGCAAAATATTTTTCCTCTTTTGTTTTTTTTTTTTTTTTTAATATATATATATTTTTTTGTGTTAATCCTGGATGAAGTTTCAAACCTTTTTGAGATGTACTTGAAAGTTGAAACTATGGGGAATCTTCTTGTAAACTTTTTTAAAATGTTGGGGATATATCTAAAAATGCTCGTTGGTGAATAAGAGAGAGATGAAAGATTGTTAAAGTAAAACCTTAGCTGTGGATACAATCCCTTGTTATGTAGTCAGTAGGATCTAGTTTTTAATTTGTTAATTTGTTGCTGAATTGCTTCCTTTTCATGAAAAAAGTAACATTTTGTCCTGAGAAGGAAGACAATAATTGAATTTGGTTTTTTTTTTTTTTCTTGTTATTGAATTCCTGTTATAGTTTGCTTCTTTAGATATCTGGAGGGCCTATTTTAAAAAATGTATAGAACTTTTACCTTTCTGTCATCTTCTTCACTTTTTTAGTTTTTGCAAGGGCTTTTTACAAAATTCAACAGTAAATTTCCACCAATATTTCAAGGTTTGTTTGAATAATGAATATCTCATGAAGTATAAAAGTCATGTGCAAATTTATCTGACTTCCTGAATTGCGTATGTTGAATGCACTGAAATTGGTATAGTTCGACAGTAAAGTTTCCAATGTCAGTTTGTAGATTGGTTTCATTTTTATTTGTCGGGTACTAAACCTCAACTGATTTCAAATTGTGATCCTTGCTAGCCATCTGCTTAGAGGCCTACCTAAAGTTAAACCTTCATTCTTTAGAAACCTTTGGCTTTCTTGTGAGTTACATGGACTCTTCTATTCTCTTGAAGTACCTGTGTCCACTAGATATGACAAGGGTAAGTGGGATATGCGTTTGAAACCCGTATCTAATTTAAACACTCGGATTGCATATTTTTTTATGATGTTTGAAGAAAAAACTCACATTTGCTAGTAAAGAAACTTTTCTAATCTCTCAATGAAAGATATAAATTTAATATTTTCCCTAAATTCCTATTAAATTTCAGGTACATTTATACATAATTTATATCATCTTGGACCCATATGCAACTTTTGGATACATATCCTAATATTCTAAGGTTTAGGTTTGTGAAGGTCTGACAATTGGACATACACCCGCACGAGGGAAGGGGCGAGAGGGGGTCCGGAGACACAAACGATCTATACAGAGGGGCGCTTTTGGCCATGCTCATAATTAACTATGCTAAGAACCTAATTAATGGCTGTGGAGTTTGATCTTACATTCGTGATATTACTATCGACTTCAACAACTTTGCTAATTGGCATATTTAGCATTTAGATTCTTTGCCTCAGCCCATTTTCTCCTCGGCCTTCTTCCATTTCATTACCACTGAAAGAGTAATGGATGCTCAAGCTAGCCTAGAGGAAGGGTTAATAAGCTCAAAATTGATAATACCAACCCATTAAAGTTTCATCTGGAGTTTTTTCGCGTAAATCCATTTTTGATTCCATCATTGAAGAGTCTAATGTACCACTTTTTGATCTCACAAAATGATTTGGAATGCAAATGTGCCACTTAAATTTTTGTTTGGTGAATGGTTTGTGAGAAACTTGATACTAATAACATGGTTCAGATAAATTCTACGTGACAACAAATTTTATGTTTCAGCTCTAGCTATCTATAGAAATCTCTCTGTACGGATGTCTATATCTCTCAAAGGTTGCTGAGATACCCTACTATCTCATGTATATAAACTCGTCAGCTCAACATTCAATTGAAATTTGTGCAGATAAAGCAATCGTCAATTGGCCCATACCTCTCATGTCATGGTTCCGTGTGCCAAGAGTATGGAGGTCTGTACCCTGTCCAACCTCCCATACTAAAATTACACAGCTCAGACTTCTCTGCCCTTCCATTTTAGAACGAGACAAACCAGTGTTGAGTGGAGGAGTTCCATCTTGTATTGCCCATGTGTCTTCATTTGATGCAATGTGCCCGTATGCTTTGTAAGACTTTATCACATGCTCTGTATATTCATTGGGTCGAGATTTGGGAAGAAAAAGGAAAAATGTAAGAGAAATGTGAATGAAATATAAGCTAATTTTTTTTCCATTTCTCTTTCCAAATCCATACCCAAATTTGTGATCCAAACGCAGCCTTAGTGAATACCTCAGGAGACTTGGAGAATCATCATCTGAAAAGTTGCCTTTTAAAATAAAAGACTAATCAGCACAGCATCGTAGACCATTCTGACATTTCTGACAGTCAGTTCAAGTGGCTTTACGGGCGGAGAAAAAGCTTTGTTCTCCACCCAAGCTCCTTTAGGGTATACTTAAGGGCGAGCAATACTGTTTTTGACTTCTGTTGAACTATACTTCACTCTGCTCGAATGCCTTCGAGCAGGTTTAAGAGTGAGCAACATTTGAACTTTGCTCAAGTGCATTTCTGGCCCTGTTAAGGGCCAGTGCTACTGGAATTTTCTTTTTTTTTGCTAGTGCCAATTCCACTTGAGTGCCTAAGGGCGAGTCTTTGAGCAGGCATTATTGCACTCCGCCCATGCGCCTATGAGAGAGTTTCCCTTTCCTTTTTGGTTTATCAGCTTCTTGGGCTGAGTGACAATTCAAATGATGGACAAGAATCAAGTTAAGAGTTTGATGCAATGTCTGTAACACCTAACCATGATTGGTGAAACATGAAACACAAAAACACAAAAATGCACAAGAAAGATACATCTCATGCACACACGAAGAACACAAGGTTTGTGTGGTTCACCCCAAACTAGGGTTATGTTCACGACTTCTGTGGTTTTCACTATGATCAAAAAAGTTGCAAGAGGTTACAAGAGATAACCGCCTCCCCTCAACCATAAATACCAGTTGGATCTGCAGTCGAGTGGCTAGTATCAAGTCAGGATCCACACTATGCCAACATGCACAATCTAGGCTTCTAGCAAGTAATTTTTTTGATTAACTCTACTTGCCTATAATAAATTATCGCATTTATAATTTGTGAAGTACAAGTAAATGGTGCACTTGGAACTTGTTGAGTAACTAATAGAAGTGGTAGTTGTACAAAATCCTACTGCTTGATTTGAGACATAAAAGGGAGGAATTGCTCCAAAATGTGTTTTGCTGTGTGAAATTGTGAGATTGTGCATCTTTTGAGTAATCCTGCTATTCTTGATTTTTGAGATGTTCAGCCGAGTAGTCATGCACTCCATTCAGATATAGGTGATGGAATTGTGGAAAGCTACACACTTATTTTAGTGTAGGCGCGAAGAGCTGACATTTAAGGATTAATTTAGGGCATTAATTGTGTAATTTTCTTACTCTTATACCTAATTGACAGGCTGTGTTTTTTCCCCATGTTTATTTATAAATAGTAGGCTTGATGTACTGGTTGCCAGACTTAGCTTAGTATACTCTCTCTCTCTCTCTCTCTCTCTCTCTCTCTCTCTCACATACACACACACACGGATGGAAAACCCTACTAAAGAAATACTCACCTTTCGTCAGTGAAACGAAGTTCTAAGAACTTTAAATTTCTCTCTATGGTTAAGATACTATATGAAATGTGTTTAATGTTCGAAGACTGAGGGAGGTGTATATGTATTTCTTGACCAAGTATATACCTTCCTTTTTCTAGGATTACAAAAACCTCTTAATTTCTTTGACCAAGTGGTGGATGAAGTATGGAATTGAGAAAATCCTATCCTCAACCAAGTCTTGTCTTTCTAATTCTTCATCTTTTATGAATTATATTTCTGACTAAAAATTCACTGATCAAAAGAAAATAATAGTTAATATCTACTTCTTTTTTTTTCAATTTATATCATTGCTTTATCTCTCAACAATATGGTTATGATATTATGCATTTATAATTTTCAGGTTCCCATTGTCCCAAGCCACGTACACTCCATCAATGACTCAGTTTCAGCAGAGCAAGCTGCAGATGACTACGAATTTGTCATCAGACAGCTTGTGAAAACCCGTGTCATCAGTGTATCCGAGATCAGTGACTGCCCCAAGTTCGACCTCATCGTTCTCGGAATGGGCCCGGATGGACATGTTGCCTCATTATTTCCTAATCACTCCGTGCTCAATGAGAAAGACCAATGGGTAACTTTCATCACCGATTCACCCAAGCCCCCACCCGAGAGAATCACTTTCACCATCCCTGTCATCAACTCCGCGTCCAATGTGGCTGTGGTTGTGACAGGTGGCAACAAAGCGGAGGCTGTACACTTGGCAATTGACGACGTGGGGCCTGACTACCTGTCATTGCCTTCGAGGATGGTTCAGCCAACCAAGGGGAAGTTGGTATGGATTTTGGACATGGCGGCTGCCTCAAAACTCGACAGTGCTCAATTTTCCAACTAGGGCTGAGCTCTTCTTGCCAAAGTGCTTATGTTTGTTGTATGTAGGTGAGGGATCGTACATTTGTCGAAACACCCTCTTCCATTAGTTCTTTTCCTTTTCTAAGTTGGGTTAATCTCTCTCTCTCTCTCTCTCTCTCCCCCCCCTGTTTTGGGCTTTTTTCCCTCTCTTTTGTGGGAGTTGTTGAGGAAAGTGTGACTATGCTTTTTTGTAAGAAGAGGTTGAGAAGTTTGGGGCTTTTAAATACAAGTCCTCTTCTGTTTTTCAGTTCTACATTGATATGAATCTGATCTCAATCTGTGGGAAAACAAGCCCTTCTTTTCGTCCATGATGGTGAAATGTAACTCAATAATGGCATTTTGGGTACTACAAAATGCATTCACACAGCTTCCATCTACACCCGCCTGAAGCACAATTTTTGATTAATAAGGTTGTTTGGTGTAACTTATATGGTTTGTCCATTCTTTTTCTTTTTTTTTTCCTTTTAAATTTATGCAAGACTGTTTAATATAGTTTTTGCCTTACAATGTATTAGACAAATAGTTTAAATAAATTATAAAAAAAAAAGTGATTATTAGAAAGGTGAGAGAGGGTTGTTTTTGTCTTCTATTTTTTTATTATTAGCTTTTAATTTGCAAAAAAAAAAGAAACTATACGGAAGTGACCCATATAGGGAAAGGGAGAAAGGTGGGTGCGAAACGAAATTCAGTTGGTGTTTTTAGCATTACCCTGGCATTTTTCCCCCTCATAGATGTTCTATAATTTTGTCATGAAGTTTAGGTTATCTTGAAGTTGTGGTTTCTTAATTCATCTTTTCTTTTTGAAAGAAAAAAGATCACCAAGTTCTTTCCTTGCTTCTTGGTTGTTTTATTTTTTTCATTTGCTATTGTATTTTATTTCATCTTAAAGGGAGAGAATGATGCGTAAACGTAACAGTTTTGTAATTAAAAATTATCTTAATAATTTTTTTTTTTGAAAGTGATATATATCTAAGCTCAATCATGTGATTTTGTATTTAATTTCTCATTTTTTTTTTTTGAGTTCACAAATCGTTACTATATTCCAAAACTTAAAGGAAATAAAATAATAGATTGATAGTCTTGACAACTTGGTTTTGGCCCCATTCCAGAACCAATAATTACATGTCCTTTTTTCAAAGACAATTGCTACCACCATAGAGAACTTGACATCACTTCACCAAAAAATCAAAATTTAGCTGCTTTACCTACTCTTTTTTTTATGTTCAAAAAAAAAACTACTCTATTTTAAACCCTAAATACATAACTTTGAATGAAGTTGCCTCTTGCTATTGATAAAACTGAAGTTATTAATAAGAAAGTAAAAGTTGAAAGTACAAATTTTCTAACTTATTTAAGTAAAATTTGCTTCATAAGTTATAAACATAGGTTGCACGCAGAAGATATACCAAACACTTCTGACACAATTTCTCAAAAAAAATTTGTAAGTAGTACATAAATTGCACCAAACAAACTCAATATATATACACTATTTTACATTGCTTGGCCATATCCATGTGAACCCAAGTTTTTTTTTTTTTTTTTTCAAACAATCAAGAGTTGGGAAGATGGGGAGAAAGAACTTGGACATTACACCAGATAAGGGAGTGTCTCATACACCCAACACTTGGTCTTAAGCACACCAGTTCAAAGAAGAGAAAAACTGAAAAGAATACTCAGCTTTGCATTGAAGGTGATGTTCCTGGTGTTTCTGAAATGTGCATGACAGAATTATGTGCTATTACAACCAACTCAGTCAAGAATGTCTACAGCCTCATGTGTCTTGGGTTGATCTTAAAAAATAATAATAAACTGAGAAACCCAAGAAAAATTACTATATCCTCTATTCAAAGGACAGAAATTAATCTGGATATAATGCTAATAAATAAATAATACAATAAGAATAATATTTATTAACATCATTGCATATGCTGACTAAATATTAATTCTCTCTAATTTCAAATTGTATTATGCAACGACTACGATGGATGCAGGCAAAATAGAAATGGAAAATCTTTGTGACTTAAACCTGAAAACTTGCCATTCTCATTCTATGGTAGTAGATAATACCCACACATTTCAAAATTGGTGTTCTCTAAGTTACATCAATAACCTCACGGTTAAAAAAAAAAAAAAAACTAAAATCAGTTCACTTTACAGGGATTGGGATAATTGTGGCTCATCAAAGGCAAAAAACACCATAATCCTTATTAATTGGAGAACCGAGTTTGATCAACTCACAGGCTCAGGCTGCAGTGTGCGGTATTCCCTCTCAGTAATTGATCTTATGCCATTTGGATCGGGCTCAACATTTTCTTCCATACCTTCTTTGGGAGGGAAGCCAACTGTCCGTGCCAACCGCCATTGATCAATCACTCCACAGTTAATGGCATACTTGACTGACTGTTCCAAGTATCCTTTGTCGGTGATAAGATGTGGCTGTACCGTCAACATTCTCATGAGAGCTGCAAAGATGTTGCAAAGAAAATTAGAAAATTAAGGTTGCATCTCAGAAAGAGAACAAGGGTTGTTATGTTTTTCCAGAGAAAATGTTGGTGCAGGGATGATCCAAAGAAAGAAAGATGTTTATACTTCTGCATATATCTAACATTTTCATACTTCTGCATGTATCTAACATTTTCCATACATGAATGCATGCCGCAAATATCATAACAAAAATGACAAATTTTCACAATTGTTACCAAAATACACCAACACCCTAGGTGAACTATGTTTTGGAATGCATATTCTTAAATATGATACACTTTCATTCCAAAACGGTAAATTTACCATTCAAAAATGATCTCAAAGGTTTTTTGCAATAGATTTCCCGATGGTTTCCTTAGGAGTAAAAAAACTCAAATATACAAACAAAAAGTGGGTGAAGTTTTGACATGGAGAAACGTCAAAACATTGTCATAATGCACATAGAAATGTATTCCTACATGATTAATTTGGATAAAAAATAAACAATATTATTGGATGTCTAATTGTTAAAAAAATTATTCTAGAAGTATATCTTAATTCGTCCTCAAATTTGCTTCAAAAACCTAATAAATCCATCTCCGAATTCTATCAACCATGGTTCTACAATCTATTATAGTGTTGGGGGAACTGCCTTTTCTCCAAGAAGAACCCATAAAACAATGCCAGAGGCAAATCACTTTCAGTAGGCAGCTTTCTTTTATATTTATGTTTAAATGGGGCATCCCAAGTAGTTCATTCGTATGATTCCATTTTACAAGATGCAAGAGAATATAATACTTCTATAGATGTTATAACAACCAGAAGTAAGAAAATGTACAAAAACAAAATATCAGGTCTTTCATAAAAGGCATCCACTACAAATTGAAAGGAAAGAAAGAAAATGCAAGCAAATAGATCATAGAGCAGTAACAGCACTCTTATGCAAAAAATTTTAGTAGACTCAAAGCCTACACAGAGTGATTTGACAATTAAGAGAGTATGCTAATGCAAACAATGACAGACTGTAAGTTACTGGTGAAAGCCACCAAGAGAAAGGCCAACAATCCTGTGCCAAATTAGTTAAAAGTTATGGAATGAGATACTAAGTAAAATGATAAAAAAGAAAAAAAGAAAAAAAATTAATAATAAGGCCTGTATGGTTCAAAAAACTTTTTTGACCACATGTAAAATTGTAGGTGTCTTTAGGTGTAAATATATGGCTTCGAAACAGATGTAGGATTCCAGAGGCTCCACAGTATAGTTGACCTCACAAGAAGTCTGCTCTTCAGTGATTAATTAGGGGAACAAAAAAGGGAACATAAATCAGATTTTGCAATTTCTACCTGCAACAATGCCATCTCCAGATGCCGACATATCACCAGTGAATGGGGTGATAGGTGCATCCTCCATCCCGAGAACTGCACTATTGTGCTCCTTGGTGTAGTAGTGTATCTTCGAAGTCCCATTTGTCACAAACAAAACCTTTAGATTTTCATGCCAAAGTCGACCAAATACTTCTGGCGTGTAATGAATGAACTTAGATCTATCATTGTCTCTAGTGTCAAAATTTTCAGAGGGCTTGATCCCACATAGAAACTCGAGTTCTTGTTTGGTAACCTCGATAACATCTGCAAGGTTCCACACTTCTTGTATGAACATTTTGGTTTCTTCACAAGACTGCCATAGTGGCAATGGAAGGTTAAGATCATAAAATATAATTCCTCCTAATTTCTTGGAGATCTTGATGGCTCGCAACATAGTAGATCTCATGTTCCGGTCAAGCATGGAGAATGTGTTGAAGTAAAACATCTTTGCCTGCATGTGACGTTCACAGAATCGATAAATAGATGATAACAATGTTGCTTGTATGACAGCTCGCACTGAAATCTTGAGCAAGCTGCTTGTACTGTGCACAAAACGAAAGAATAGTACATCTAACAGGCATTCATCTAGTTCCCGTTAAGTTATTCTTCTTGAAGTTCAATTTTATGCATTGGGACATTTCTTGTGTAAAGATGCACATACAAATGAGAGAGAAGTGTGCCAAATTCTCGTATTTCAACTGAATCCTATCCTTCTTGAAGCTTATATTAATACATCAGAAAATATAAGGGTGCTATCGACCAATAATATAAGGGTGCTATAGAAAAATGTATAGAAAATATAAGGGTGCTATCGATCAATAATGCCCAAATGAAAACATTTCATGTTGTGATAGTGCACAAAATTGATGATGGCAAACAAAATAAAACCAATAGAAATCAATATGTCACAATTCAACAACCGACATTGAAAATTACCACAATTAATAAGAACCGTTTTCCATAAAATTTAAATCCCTTACCTCCTTCAACACATCAATATTGATCTCAGACCTTGATAAAGAATCCTCCGCACATGGTTTGACACATGTCATTTTTAATCCACCCCTCTTACCAATTTTCATCTGTGATGCTGCTGTTGCTCTTTTGCTGTCAATACGCATGGATCGGGTTTGAACATTGTTCACGTTTAAGTAATATAACAAGGACTGACCATAGTCATCATCCCCAATTTTTCCCATTAGGGCAACTTTACCACCCAAGGTTGCAAGAGCCACCGCAACATTACTTGCACATCCTCCAGGTGCCCTCACAAATTTTTCCGGGGTCCACAACGCATCCTTCATTTTTCTTGCAGTTCATAGTCTATAAGTCTATTGGCTGGCCTTCCTGACGGCACAAATGCGTGTTGAATGGCACCAAAGCAACAGACCAGAGGAGGCCATCCATAAGTAAAGCTAACTTCCTCGTCCCCATCTTTTCCAAGTTCCAGGTCTTCGTCATATTCATCCTCCACATTCACAATGAATGAATCCCCCTCCCGATCACTAAGTTCCATCTCACTCACTTCATTTTCTGTATCATCAACCTTTTTCTTGATCCTTCCCCGCCTCGTTATCTTTTTTTCAACTTTTTCCTCCCCCAGCACGCTAGAAGTAGATTCAGCTGTGAGCCATGAAGTTGAAGATTGCAATATTATGAAGTAAACAAAAAGGGTTTTGCTAAGAAGTGCCCTGGGGTACTAAAAAAAATAAAAAATGAGTAGATGCCGAGACATTTATCACTAAATTTAAAACATTTTATGAATTTTAAAACAATTTTTTAATTATTTTACATTTTTCCAAAACACTTTATATCACATTTTCGATTTTAACAAGTGCCCTTGTTAGCATTTGGCATACAAAATATGAGCGCAAATTGTATTGACAATGCAAAATCCAAAAGCATGCCCCTTATATGATAAAATGTATACCTTTCCTTCGAGTTCTTCTTCGGGTTCTCTTTGAATCTTCAACTGATGCTGGGGGCTTATTGATTTCCTCATCTGTAACATCAGCATTCACCACTGACACAAAATCATCCTCTGGACTATCCTCTATTACCTTCTTCCTACTTCTAGCGGGTGAGCGTTTGGATGTTCTAGATGTTTTCTTTTCTACAACAATCCCTTCTTCGCCCGATAACTCTTGAGCTAAGGACTCTTTAACTTTTTTCCTAGAAATTGCCATAAGACCCCATCTCTTATGTGATAGAGGATCATGAAGTTGCACAACACTTGATGACGGGAAGAAAGGCCACTTTGAGTGCCACCTGCTCATCAAAACATGAAAATTGGAGTTGTTAGCAAAAGGGTTTTCACTTTTTCCTCCTAAACCTCAATTGGGTCAGCAACCTAATCAAACCAGTCAAGTCTCCAAGAGCTCTGTTTGGTTTCATTTTCAGAATCAATGTTTCGAATTTTTTTTTGAAACAATAAAACTAGTTTGACAAAAACAAAAAAAATAAACACCAAAATATATATTTTCAAAATTCTAAAATTATTCAGCCAAAACCATATAAAAATGACGAGTTTATTGATTTTTATCCCCCAAAAAAATAAAATAAAAAATCACCAAATTAGGTTTTAAGTTTTTGTGAATATCTTTAAGAAAACAAAATGTTTGCACCATAAAATACAGGATTTTTACTAACACAAACCTATGCCTAATTTAGATATCAGAACAACAAAATGGGTCCCAAATTCAGAACCTTTATCTTGTTTCTCTATCATAAATCCTCAAAGAATATATATTTTCTGTTCAAATTCACAAGATATATGGAACTAAAGATGGGTATAAAGAGATAATTGAGGGAAGAGAAAGAACCTGGGCAATGATAGGAACTGGGTGAGAGAGGTAGACGCCATTGCCAGAGAGCTCCAAGACTGGGTTTTTGTCTAAACCCAGAAAGGGTTTATCAGAGTGAAACTGGTGAGAGGATGAGGAGAGAGAAAAACCCCATTTGGCTTCGGGGCTAGCCCATTTGATTATTATTTTGGAATTTTTTTAGAAAGTTAAAAGGAAAAAAAAAAAAAAAAGCATTATCTAGACCATGTCACTGAATGCCACTCATTTACCTTTAAGTTACCAAAATGCCACTAGGGTTTTTCACCATCACAATTCCACCGAAGCTCTGTCTGTCTGTCTGTCTGTCTCTCTCTCTCTCTAACCCAGAATGCAATTCGGTAGATTTGAGCTATTTCAGCAGTAGACAGCTCGTTTTCTTGCAAATCAGTCAAATGGGTTACTTCTATTTTATCGATTTCTTCAGCATATTCATTAGTTTTGTTAGACTGCTTCATTAGAAACTGGCATTCTCAGATCCTATGAATGCTAAATGTTTTAATTATAATGGTATAAATGTTTTTTTATTTTATTTTAAATTCTAGTCATATTTGCTGTGATGTTCATGAATGGTTCTGAATATTACAAAGATTTTACTTTTTGGACAATCGGAGATGGAATTACTTGAATGGTTTGTGCAAGTATTTTTTTGTTTCACTAATTACTTCAATTTTATGTATGACTACTGCGTCTGCAGTGCTCTTGAAATTGTGGTGAACTGAAAGGAATTCTGACTTGCAAGTTTGTGTTGGAGAAAGACCAGTCCTAAGATGAACATTTTCAAACAGTTAGCACCCATCATATGTGGGTTTAGAGGTGCTGCCATAAAATCTTGTAGAGGTAGTCTCCACTCCTTATTTTATTGGATCATTGATTTTTAGTGTAATTTTTATAGGGTATGGACTTTCTTGAATCATATTGTTATTGGATGCCAAGAAATCATGAAACCACAATGCTTTTGTTCAAGTTCTGATCCATAAAATGTATGTATAATATAAATCGGTTTCCAAGTTCCGAGAAAGATTAGGTTTATGATTGTGTGACAGTAAAAATGTAGTTGGATAGAGTTAATTTAATAGCTTGTGACATGTTTAGAGCTATGTCATTTGAAGGGATCAGGTCTGGATTTTAAATTAGGAAGTTCCATTGAAGAAATTTTTATTTTCTTCTGATCATCTTCTTCTTCAAGAAGAACAATACCCCCAAAAATAATTAGAAGCTTCAGTTTGTAAAATTCAACCCTAAAAGAAGATCTTTGCCTGGAAGATCAGAACCATAAACTTGATGTTTAATGGTTTAATCAGGAAAGGACTGGATGCGAACACAAAACTTTCTCAATTTTCAGCTTTGAAATGACATTTTGTTTCAGATGCCTAAATGTTGCATAACATATATATAATATAATTGCGTATCTCCTGAAATATTATCGGAGGGTTTGGTTACTTTCTTGATACTTGTTTCTTTTCTTTATGGCAGCATGCCTTTCTTTATTCCATTCGTCTTCAGACACTTCTGTGGAAGTTCATGCACAAGAACATGAAGTAGTAATAGCTTTAGGAAGCAATGTGGGGGATAGACTTCATAACTTTAATGAAGCATTGCAGTTGATGAAGAAATCAGGCATACACATTGCAAGGCATGCCTGTTTATATGAGACGGAGCCTGCTTATGTGATGGATCAACCTCGCTTCCTCAATTCTGCTGTTAGAGGTGTTACAAAACTCGGGCCTCATGAACTGTTGGGAGTACTTAAGAAGATTGAGAAGGACTTGGGGCGTACTGATGGGATAAGGTATGGTCCAAGACCAATTGACTTGGACATATTGTTCTATGGGAAATTCAAAATTTCTTCCGAGATTCTTACAGTACCCCATGAAAGAATTTGGGAGAGGCCGTTTGTAATGGCTCCAATGATGGACTTGATCGGATCATCTATCGACAGTGATACTGTTGCACGATGGCATGATTTGTCAGTCCATTCGGGTGGACTTTTTGAATCATGGGAGAAACTTGGCGGTGAATCCCTTATTGGGAAGGATGGATTAAAAAGGGTTTTGCCTGTTGGAAATCGCTTGTGGGACTGGTCAGAAAGAACGTCTGTCATGGGTATCCTTAATCTGACCCCAGATAGTTTCAGTGACGGAGGGAAGTTTCAGTCTGTGGACGCTGCAGTCTCTCAGGCCCATTTCATGATTTCCGAGGGTGCAGATATAATTGATCTTGGCGCACAATCCACACGCCCAATGGCACCTAGGGTTTCTGCTGAGGAAGAATTGGATAGACTAATCCCCGTTTTAGAAGCTGTTCTGAAAATGCCCGAGGCTGAAGGGAAACTCTTATCTGTGGATACTTTTTATTCCGAGGTTGCTTCAGAAGCGGTCAGCAAAGGGGCTCATCTCATAAACGATGTGTCTGGTGGACAATTAGACTCCAAAATGCATAGTGTTGTGGCACGCCTTCAGGTACCTTATGTCACAATGCACATGAGGGGGGATCCGTCTACAATGCAAAATAGCAAAAACCTGCAATATGACGATGTTTGCAAACAGGTTGGGTCAGAGTTATACTTGCGGGCTAGAGATGCTGAAATAGCGGGTATCCCAGCTTGGAGGGTTATTATTGACCCAGGAATTGGGTTCTCAAAAAATACTGAACAAAATTTGGACATTCTCATGGGCTTATCAACCATTCGAGCAGAGATTGCGAGGAAGAGTTCAGGTTTGTCGCATGCTCCGCTATTGATCGGACCTTCGAGGAAGAGATTTTTAGGTGATGTTTGCAGTCAACTTGACGCAGTTGATAGAGATCCGGCAACTGTTGCATCTGTCACAGCTGGGGTTTTGGGTGGAGCAAATATTGTGAGAGTACATAACATTAGAGATAATCTTGATGCTGTGAAGCTTTGTGATGCAATGCTGAAAAGGAGATAGATCTTTTGCATGATGAGAAACAAACAATCATGCAAATTTTGATTCAAATTTTGTATGTCATCGGTTATACCCAAATGAATCTAGTCCATCTGCTTCATTTTCATCATTTTTAGTCAGTTTTTGAGCTACTTGTTCTGTAACATTGTTGATTTTAAGCCCCCCCCCCCCCCCCCAAAAAAAAAAAAAAAAAAAAAAAAAAAAAAAAAACAACTTTGATTCGAAAGATAGAAAAAAAATATATGAATATTCCAAGATTGATGATGGAAACCCCCCAGAATGAAGTTTACTGAATTATTTATTTATTTAAATAAAAAATGACAAAAAATTGATTTGAGTACAGTATTCTCATCGTTTAACAAAACAGGTTTTGAAGATTACATATGAATAGAAAGAACAATCAATACAAACATATCTATAACACCAACTTCTATAACTACCCACATTCATAAGAGATCAAAAGTGTATTTATCTGTATGTGCTATAAACATGGCTGCTGAGTATTTCTCTCCCTTCAAGGCTGCAGAAGAGGTAATCGCTATCGAATATCTTCTTGATTCTTATCACCAAATCTCTTGTAGCTGCTGGAAGGCTTGTGGAAATGAAACTTTTAGGCCATTTCAATGAAATAAAAAAAAAAATAAAAAACAAAAATTATTATTCTTTTGATAAGAAAAATTTTCGTAGATTAAACTAGAAGAGGGCACGTGCTATCTATAATTGATTTCAAAATAACAACAACGATACCGGTGAATAACATATGTAAGTTAAGGATCAGCATAGTGTAAAACCATTTAAAGTAGTAGGTTAACAAATAACATTGTTATCTGTACAATACTGCAAGCATTTGTTCCACTAGAATGAAGTCATCAGAGTTAGAAAAAAAAAAAAACACAACAGTAGACACGCAAACCAAAAAATGGTTTACATTGTAAAGAGTATTTTCTGCAAAAAATGGTTTAGGACATTGTAACAGTTTCTCCATTGAATGCTTATTACTAAGAACTATCCTGTTTCAAAACTTCCGCTTCAGCCCTCGCCATTGGGTCGTCCTTGGTATCTGTTTCTTCTTCCTTTTCCCCTTCTCGCTCTTGGGCCATTTTCTTTCTATGCAACTCCTCTGCTGCCTCCATTGTAGCCCGATTCTCTGCCTGAATACGCTGCATTTCTTCTTCTTGCTGCTGCCGTTCAAACCATGTGTCCGCATCCGCCCAAACTGAGAAATTGAGGAAAAAAATGAAAATGTTAACACTTCTTCTAAACTGTTACCCACAAGAGCAATACAACTGTCCAATGGCAAACCTGAAACTGATATTTCTGGGGCACCAGAATATATTTGAGAAAGCAATTATAATCTTAAAATTTGTGCCTCTTGCCGAAGTCAATATAATATATAAGTGAAATCAACTAGAAATAAAAAGAGGGAAAAATCATAATGTTGGAAACCTCTATCCAAACAGAATGGATTGGATAAATAAGACAACCATCTAAGAAAGAATCAAACTAAAAACAGAAATGCACTTGAGAACATGAATTCTTTCATGAGAGAAGTAATTCAGTGACAAATAGAGGAAAAATAAGCAATGAGTAGATGATCACATGAGATTAAACTGTAGAAGCACAGCTATATGCAGATATGACCACTTGAGGGAAAAATGAGTAGATGATCTTGTTTCTAAATTTTTTCTTTCTTTCTTGTGGACATTAACATATTTGTTTTGGACATTAGCTTTCCACGCCACAAGAAAGCTATTCTTTTTTCAACATGCACCAAAGCATGCTGAGAAGCGAGCTACACTGCATAAAAAACATACTTGAGATTGGGTTTGAGTACTTCAGTCATGGACTGGAATTGAAACAAGTTCCGATCCCAAGGCTTCAGCCAACTAGTAAATGGCCAAGGGAAGGGCTTATTATTGACAGGGCCACTTAGGCAAGATGTTTTGTTCATAACATTCTATTCGCTTTGAAAGTCATGTATCTGAACAAAATGTGCACCAATTATGAAGCATGAATACTTATACAAGGGAGTCATATCCGTATCATAGAGGGTACCGACACTCCTCCAATATTTATCAAATACTTTCTAAACTTATCCACAATTATAAATTAATTTTCTTTAATTTTGAATAAGTATCGGATAAAAAACATACTTAAGATTGGGTTTGAGTACTTCAGTCATGGACTGGAATTGAAACAAGTTCCGATCCCAAGGCTTCATCGAACTAGTAAATGGCCAAGGGAAGGGCTTATTATTGACAGGGCCACTTAGGCAAGGTGTTTTGTTCATAACATTCTATTTGCTTTGAAAGTCATGTATCTGAACAAAACGTGCACCAATTACGAAGTGTGAATACTTATACAAGGGAGTCATATCCGTATCATACCGGGTACCGACACTCTCCAATATTTTATCAAATACTTTCTAAACTTATCCACAATTATAAATTAATTTTCTTTAATTTTGAATAAGTATCGGATATTTTGGGAACTCTTAAGATACCGAACTATCTTGAAATTAAGATTTGACATTTTTTATGTAAAATTAGAACTATTTTTAGAATAATGCAAGACTAGTTTTCAATATTTTTGCATACTCCTTGCATGAGAAAAATTGAGAAATAGTGTGGTTAAAGCATGTCAAATTTGGGCTAAATTCGTGTCCACATAACAAAAACCCTAATCTTTATTTATTTTATGTGAATACATTACAAATTTGGAAGTGCAAATATTTTATAGAAAACTAATGACATAGTGTTACAAATATGTTATGACATAATTACCTTTTTATACCATTATCTGTAGCTCACATTGTTAGAAAATTTCCATATTCAATGTATCCATGCTTCATAGTGCACCAATAAGCATGTTGAGACAAATATTTTATGCCTTCAAAGCTTTTCAATAACTTGCATTCTGAGACCATTAAAGGACTTCACACATGGTTTTTGTGTTGTACGGAAATCATACTTACTTTTGTTAATAAAATGAAACTTCTAACCCATTCAATACTACCATATAAGGTGGAAGCAGATCCACTTTATACTGAATGCTAAATGAGGCTACTAACTCACACATACTTTCCTTAATATTTTTCGGTGTTCTTGTTCAAGAAAATTAAATTTGCAACAATTTGAGCTTTGAAAGCCAAAAAGTAGTCTGAAAATGATAATCAAACAGTATGTAGGTCAATTTCAAGAAAGGAGAAGAATTGTTCCATTTTTACCCTTTCTTTAGTCTTGGAACCAGCCAGAAAAGTGTTGGAATTTGGAATCTTCTAATTCCAAGCTATTCATGCCCTTTCAAAGGTTAAAGCAAGTGCCCTTCCAAAGTTTTGCCCCATCTTTTTTCATTTCCCCTAATCTCCATTTTCAGTATCCTCTTGTTCAATTCCCTCTAGTTCATACATTTTATATCAACTCTAGAAAGTCTTAAACTAACTGTCTTAGCTATGTGGATCCTTTTTGCTTTCAACGCTATTGGTGGCTACCATGTCCTCCTCCAATTCTAATCTCATAACATAAAACCCTAAAAGTGTCACCAAATTATATGGAACACCACAAATACATCCATTTTGATAAGCATGTGCATGCCAAGGAAGGATATTCCAAAATGAATTCTCAAAGTATTCTATCAATTTTATCAAAGAGTCTTAGATTACTCATTAAACATCTTCTAGGTAGCATAGACATCTTTGATCATCCATTTAAACAACAGGAAACGCTTTTTGAGGAATCAAAGGTTTCACCATAACATTAAAAAATCGCATACATGAAACCTTTTACTTAAACTAGTGTTTACTATCTATGATTTTTTTATATTATGGAATGCTGTATTTTGTGACATACTGATACGTGCACACCCATTATCCACAAACATCAACCATTATCCCATGCTTACACCCATGATCTCCTGCATAGGTGGAAGTGGACTTAGAGAATATACTGCCTTAGAAATAGGCTTAGTAATAGTTTGTTTTCATTACTGTCAGGTTTCACTAGTGGTTGTTTGTTTTCATTATTTTCAACACATGATTGTAACCACTTCTTCCACGATCTACCACATCTTTTTGCATTATCTTTTGTAGTTAGTGTTTTGACTTGCCTTATAAATAGCCTAGTAACTATTGAATAAAGGAGTAAGTTTAATTCCCAACTTCGTTCCTCTCTCAAGCCTCTGTTCTTCTACTTCTTGTTCTCTCTCTAACTGTTTTCTCACAAATTCCTTATCAGTGGTATCAGAGCCGCGTTCCATGGATACCCGTGGCAAAACCAACACCGAATTCCGCAATGAAGTAAGCGAAATTTTGGCCCGTCGTGAGTCAAATTTCGATCAAATTCATAACACCCTTCAATTAATCCTTGCCAAGTTACAAACCATGCAACTTTCCCCGCCGGCTGAACCGGACTCCGATATTACCAATATCAACCCATTCGGCTCCAGCTCAAACCCCCGCCTTAACCCGGAACCAAGCAAACCAGCTACCAACCTGAAGCTTAGTTTTCCAAAGTTCACAGGGGACGATCCTACCGGGTGGATATATCGAGCCGAATAATACTTTGAATTTCAAAGTATTGCGCCGGGCCAACGAGTCCAACTTGCCTCTTTTCATCTCGAAGGAATTGCCTTACAATGGCACCGATGGTTCACCAAGTTTAAAGGGCCTGTTGATTGGGGCGAACTCACTACAGCTTTGCTTCGCCGTTTCAGACCCACCGACTTCAATGACCCTTTCGAAGCTCTCACTCGGTTGAAACATACCACCACTGTGGCTGCGTACCAAGAAGAGTTCGAAAGACTCTCCCAACGCATTGATGCTGTACTAGATAGTCATGTGATTGGATGTTTTATCGTCGGACTCAAAGATGACGTTCGCTTGGACATTAAGCTCAAGAAGCCCTGAACCCTATCCGAAACCATTGGCGTGGCCCGACTTGTCGAGGAACGCAATACCTTACAAAAGAAAACCAACATCTTCCCCCGGCCAATTGTCGCCACCAACACTCCTCCAAACCATAACCCCGCCGACGCCACAACGGTTAGCCTCCTTGGTCCACCCCCTACCCTAAAACCGAACCCACATCCATCTCCTCAAACCCACACGTTCAAGAAAATTACAGTCCCCGAGGCTCAAATCCGTAGAGAAAAGGGCCTATGCTACTATTGTGATGAGAAATACGAGCCCGGCCACCGTTGTACCACACCCCAACTCTTCATGATCGAAGATGTCTTGGCTGCCGAAGATCAAACCGAACCACCTATAACCGCCCTTACTTCAGAGGACGACCCACTTGCATACTACCAAGCCGTGGCCCAATTTCATCCTTGCGGCCAAGGATAATTCTAGCGGCGGGGAATGATACGTGCACACCCATTATCCACAAACATCACCCATTATCCCATGCTTACACCCATGATCTCATGCATAGGTGGAAGTGGACTTAGAGAATATACTGCCTTAGAAATAGGCTTAGTAATAGTTTGTTCTCATTACTGTCAGCACAGGTTTCATTAGTGGTAGTTTGTTTTTATTATTTTCAGCACATGATTGTAACCACTTCTTCCACGATCTACCGCATCTTTTTGCATTATCTTTTGTAGTTAGTGTTCTGACTTGGCTTATAAATAGCCTGGTAACTATTGAATAAAGGAGTAAGTTTAATTCCCAGCTTCGTTCCTCTCTCAAGCCTCTGTTCTTCTGCTTCTTGCTCTCTCTCTAACTGTTTTCTCACAAATTCCTTATCACATACACACTTAACCTGCACATGCCAATATGTAATCACTTTCTTTGGATGGTATTTTATCCTGTGAGGTACTGAGACAAAAGTGAAAATAGTTTTCTGAGCAATTTTAAGATTGTCTTCAATATCTTGAAGGTGTAATCTTTCTCCCCCAATTCTCATTGTTATTTCTGATAACGTACCATTATCTTCTAGTGTCCCTGTGTGTCAGTTCCAAATTCTAACTCAAGAGTCTATTAGACAACACACCAGTTACTCCAAATTCTTTTTGTCAAATTTTTAGTTTAGTTTCCTTTTAATCTCTATTATGATATTAGAATGGCCTTGGCTAAATTCTAAAACCCTTAAAGCTCCTCTACATCAAAGAATCAAGATTCAAGAGTTAGACAAACCAAACCAAGCCATCTTTTCCACTCAAGTGGGATTGACTACATGAATCACTTTTCGTCATTCTGCTCTGTCAGAGGCTATATACTTAGTTAAATTCAATAAATTTATATATGTTCTTTACAACCAAATTTCATCTCAGTTTTAGTCTTTCACTCCTCTAACATTGTCATTTATGGTAATTATATCACTTTCTTACCGAACATTGATGCATAACTAAACCACCTTAACATGTTGTCTCTAAACTTATCATCAATTAATATTTTTCACCAACAAATTCATTTTTAATTCAAGAGCAAGACAACTAAATAAAAATCAAACTTGTTAGTAGGAAACATAAACCTGATTAAAATTCAAACACACAATGACATTGACAGATGAATTTTAGGGTTTTAAGAGTAGAAAAAAGGAGTGGGAATTGATAGATACATACTTGGCTGAGCGGCCCAACCCTGTTCACCACCCTTAATGCGCTCAGGGAGGGCATAGTTGACGGTGAGGACACGGCCGTAGAGCTCAGCACCGTCCATGTTGTCCATGGCGGCGGAGGCGTCTTCTTTCTCCAGAAACGTCACGAATCCGAATGACCTGTGCTTCTGAGTCGCCTGATCTAATGGCGTCTTCACATCTTTTATGTCCCCGAACGGTATGAACGCCGCGTGAAGTATCGATTCATTCACCTCCTCCGCCAAACCCCCTAAATTCAAATTCCCACCACCACCACCACCATTACTATACTAATACATACACATATATACACATCTATATAGATTTAGATGTATCGATTGCTTACCTACGTAGAGAGTGTTCTTCTGAACAGGTTGATTCATTGGACTGTTGTCTCTCTCTCCTCTCTCTGTCTCTCTCTCTCTCTGAGCTCAGTGTCTCCGAAGAAGAAGAAGAACTGTGATGAGCTTTTTGTGACAATGGTGATTATTACGTCAGTCCAGTTCTATCTGGATGCGCGTCCACAAACATTGACCCAGCCCACTTAATTCTCAATTTATTATTTGGCATTTCTTAAAATAGCACATTTTTTTTTAATTTTTTTAAAATTATATTTATTTTTTTATTTTTTTATATATATTTTTTTGTAAAAAGTCAATATATTTATTTAGATGATAATTACTAATACACCTTAGCTTTATGAAAAATATATATATTTGATTTCATGAGGTTTTGAAAAATGTATTATTTAATCAGATTAGTTTTTTTGGATTGTTATGTATTTTTTTTTCTTCAGTTAATTTTTTTTAAAGACCCATTAGCCCAGATTTGGCTTACATTTTTGTCTTGTCTCCCGGAAAAAAGTTTGCTGGACAAAGCCTGTGAGTAGGTTGGACATGTTTTTCACAAGTTGGGCTAACTTGGCGTAATGCGGAATGTTTCCATTTGGTAGTATGAGTAAGGTTAGGTGGTACTTTATGATAGATAGGTCAAGTTTGGTAATTTAAAAATAATTTATCTTTTTATTTTTTTTATTATATTATTTTTTTATTTTTTTACACATCTTTTTTTAAAAAGATAAAAAGTACACTTATTTAGGTCATCTCAAACAATCCCTAATAATATATATTTGTATATGAAGGTACGATGTAAATAAAATAAGTGAGTAAAAAGGAAAAATAAAAAAATAATAAAGAAATAAGAGGGAAAATAAAAAATAAAAATATAAAAAAGAAAGAGGAAGGAAGATGGGCATGAGAGAGTAAGGGTGTGCGCGGGTCGGTTGCGGCTATGAAACTTCTAATTCGCCATTCGTCCGTCAAATTGGCGGATTGGAGAAAATCAATCTACATCAGTCTGTCAATCTGGCAAATGTAAATTGAGTGGATTGGCAAATTGACAGATGGATACGAATCGGTTTGGCGGTTTAAAATTTTATAAATTTTCAACATAATTCAACTTGTACACTTCCTCAAAAAAAATAAAAATATTACAGTCAATGACTTACAAAAGTATTACAATCATTGCATGTCTCATCCAAAGAAAGAAAGTTTGAAATTTTAAAATATTATAATCACTGCATGCTTCATCTACACATTACAATCATAGTATGCCTCATCCACATAAAGTATTACAATCTGTGATTCTTAAAATATAAAAAACAATTCAAACCACCAAAATCATGAAAGTAGTAGAGATTGTATGCCTCTGTATTATTATATCTATATTTATTTTTGAAAACAAAAACCAACCAGCATATATCATCTTTTTTATTTATTAATTTTAGAGTTAGATTTAAAAACCAAAAAATATAGTCAAGTTGAAAACTCTTTTTCAACATAATATATTTAACAAAATATTTAGGTTAGGTTTGACATCCCTTAAAAAAGTCAAAAAGTCAATTCCTATGTAAATCACATCATTTTATTTAAGTCATGTCACCTCTCTACCGTATCACTTCAAACCCAACCCATATTTCATAAAAAGTCAAAAAGTGCACTTATTTAAAACATCCCAAACAACCTCTAAACTCTTTTTCAATTGAAAACACAAACATAATATCTAAATAAATTGAAAACACAAAAGGTATGTTTGGTTTGGTTTTTGGAGAGTAGTTTTTAAAAATTGTTTTGGAGAGAGAGTTTAGAAATTTTTTAGTTTGTTTGGTTGGGTATTTTGAAAGTAGTTTTGGGGTCTGAGAGTTTGGAATGATTTGATATTTTGTTATAATTGAGTAGATGTGTGTGAGAGAAAAAGTGATTGATTGATAGGTAAGAGAAAGAAAGTGATTTTGAAAATTGTTTTGGAAAATTTACAAATCAGACAAATTTTTTAGAAATTTTTTTCCAAAATCACTTTACAAATCCAAATCAAACATACCCAAAGTCTTATAAATTATTAGGAGGTGCTTACAGCTTGGCGGTTCGGTTGCAGCTAAAGGAACCTCAGATTTGCCATCTATCCAAAACTAAGCGGATTGGAAAAAATCAATTCGTAACCGTCTGCTCATCATCACGCATTCGTCCAAAATGCGGCGGATTGGTTCGATTCGGTTTGGGTGGATCGATATATTGTTGGAAATGGTTATAAAATTCTGGGTAAAACCAGAATTTTTTCCTAAGTTTGGTCTAATTTTTAGGTGGGCCCCGTGCATCGATTTACACGGGTCAAAGTGGTAACGCGTTCTATGCCGCGTTGTGATTCACGTGGTATATTTGGTTGTACAAAACCATTACCGAGTGAATGGGAAATTGAAGCCAAAGTAAGCTCCATGGAAATTGAGTTTTGATGGAAATTCCTTAAAGGTTGAATAAAGCTTGTCCCACATTGATTTGGTGGGAGGTTTTGAGAGGGTTTATAAGGCATGGGTTTGGTACTTGGGGTGTGCCCCAAGGGGTACCCAAGTGTTTTAGAGGGAGAGGTTATGGACAAAATGGGCTAGACCCATTGGACTTAAAAACCACCACGCGCGCCGCCGCCGGCCGGCCGGCGAGCTGGGCTGGGCTTGGGTGCGTGGTGTGAGGTTGGGCTTGTTGGGCTTGTTCGGCCCAAAAACATTTGAAAGAATTCAAATAAATTGGTTTGGATTTAATGTTCATCCAAACAAGGCCCTTCCCGTTTTCAAACAGTATTAAACGGTTCGGATTTATTGGTCATCCAAACAGGCCCTTCCCGTTTTTGAACCCAACAGATTTAAATCTGTTTGAATTTCAACCAAACAGTGCCTAACCTGTTTGTATCTGTTTAATTCAAATTGAACAGGTACAGTACCTGTTTAATTCAAAACCAAGAGTCACCTATACATCTATAAATAGACCAGCCTCCCATTTGGATTTTTACTCCAATTTTCGTACTCCTTTTTCTGCTTTAGATCTCTGTCATATTGCTGCATTTTATTTCTGAAAGAAAGAGTGTAAACACTTGTGTGTTCGACGACGAATAAATTGTAGTGCTGCATTTATTCGTTGAAAGATCATTTCATCCTGGGAGATAGACGTCCAAATTCTGAAAGCACCGTGGAGAAGACGAATCTGTCTTAAGGACACAGTGTTAAACACTGGACTTGATCAGAAAAGTTATTCAAAGAAATTAACCAAGTAAGTTGTTTAATTATTTTTTGTTTTTTATTTGTTTATTTAATCAGATTTTAATTTTGTTTTTGTAACAAAATAAAATCTGTTTTTATTTATTTTTTTTTTATTTTTGAGTTTGATTTTTGTAATCAAACAAATTCTCTCATTTTCTTTATTTCTTTAAATTCTAATTGTTGTTTTGTACACAATAGAATTAAAATCTTTTAAATACAGTGAAGATTGTCCTACAATCTTAAGACAGACTTCTTTTTGGTATCTTCATTGTATTTAATTTTCTTTTCAAAGTAATATTCTGGTTGGAAAAACAAATAGTGATTTATGCTATTTGACAGATAGTAGTAATATACTGTCTCTTTTCTTTGACAACTAGTAGTACGATACTGGTGTCATTAACAATTCAGAATATTATTTGGTATTACAGAAAATTATTTTGGTATTTTATTTTTCCTGTTTTAGTAACAAGGAAAATAAAATTATTTTGTGTTATAATTTATTTTCTGGTTTTAGTAACTAGAAAATTAATTTGTGTTTTAATTTTTTTGATTTTTGTAATCAGAAATTATGGCTACTACAACTGAAACTGCATCTGGCAGTGGTACTCCTATTGTTACACCAACATCGGTCCCTATCCAGAACCATGTTCATGTACCTATCAATCATGGAGAAAAACCGGAAAAATTTAACGGTATCGAGTTTAAGAGATGGCAGCAGAAGATGCTGTTCTATCTTACAACTCTTAATTTGGCCCGGTTTCTCTATGAAGAGGCTCCAGCACTTAAAGAGGGTGAAAGTGATCGGCAAGTTGTTGCCGCTGTAGATGCTTGGAAACATTCAGATTTCCTGTGCAGAAACTACATCCTCAATGGCCTTGACAACATGCTGTATAATGTATACAGTCCTCTGAAGTCAGCAAAAGAATTGTGGGATTCTTTGGAGAAGAAATACAAAGCAGAAGATGCCGGCACGAAGAAATTTGTCGTCGGTAAATTTCTGGATTTTGTAATGGTCGACTCCCAAACGGTAATATCTCAAGTTCAAAGTTTTCAGATAATTTTGCATGATATTCATTCAGAAGGTATGTCTCTTAGCGAATCTTTCCAAGTCGCTGCTTTGGTGGAAAAGTTACCACCGGCTGGAAAGATTTCAAAAATTATTTAAAACATAAACGCAAAGAGATGACCATGGATGAGTTAATTGTAAGATTAAGAATTGAGGAAGATAACCGAAAGGCTGAAAAGAGGAATGGGAAAAATCCCATTGAGTCCAAGGCTAATGTGGTTGAACAAGTTCAAAAACCACATAACAAAAAGAGGAAGTTTACTGGAGATGGTCCTAAACAAGGCAACAACAATGGCAACAAGAAGTTCAAAGGAAAATGCTATAACTGTGGCAAGACTGGACATCGAGCTTCTGACTGCCGCCGTCCTAAGAAGGATCATGGAAGTACAAGTAAGAAGACCACCAATCAGGCCAATGTAACAGAATTGGATTACATCTCTGACGGAGTGAATGACATCAACCTCTCTGCTGTGGTGTCTGAGGCTAACTTGGTTGGAAATCCCAAAGAGTGGTGGGTTGACACTGGAGCAACTCGTCACATATGTGCGGACAAGAAGATGTTCACTACCTACAAAGAGGCTGCAAATGGTGAACAACTTTTCATGGGAAATTCTTCTACTTCTACTGTGGCTGGACAAGGGAAAGTGATCTTGAAGATGACATCAGGAAAGAACTGACCCTCAACAACGTACTGCATGTACCTGACATCCGGAAGAATTTAGTTTCTGGTTCTTTGTTAAGTAAAAATGGTTTTAGGCTTGTTTTTGAGTCTGATAAGTTTGTATTAACAAAGAGTGGTATGTATGTTGGTAAGGGATACATGAGTGATGGTCTCTTTAAACTAAATGTAATGACAGTTGTACCAAAAGTTGCTATGAATGAGAATAACACATCTTTTGCTTATATTCTTGAGTCGAATTTATGGCATGGTAGATTAGGTCATGTAAATTATGATGCTTTGCGTAGATTAATTGGTTTGGATTATATACCAAAGTTTGAAATTAATCCTAATCATAAATGTGAAGTTTGTGTAGAAGCGAAACTAACTAAGGCTCCATTTAAATCAGTTGAAAGGAAAACTGAACCTCTAGAATTAATTCATACTGATGTATGTGATCTAAAATTTATTCAAACTAGAGGAGGCAAAAAGTATTTCATAACATTTATCGATGATTGCACAAGATATTGTTATGTTTATTTACTTAGAAGTAAAGATGAAGCCTTAGAAATGTTTAAACTCTACAAAACAGAAGTTGAAAATCAACTTGGTAAAACCATTAAAATGGTTAGAAGTGATAGGGGTGGTGAATATGATGCACCATTAAATGAATTTTGTGCACAACATGGCATTATTCACCAAACTACAGCCCCTTATTCTCCACAGCAAAATGGAATTGCTGAAAGGAAGAATAGAACTCTAAAAGAAATGATGAATGCCATGTTACTAAGTTCAGGCTTACCACAGAACTTGTGGGGGAAGCAATATTGTCTGCAAATTATGTTCTTAATAGAATACCCCACAAGAAAACCAAAAGCATTCCTTATGAATTATGGAAAGGTCGACCACCTTCCTACAAATACTTAAAAGTGTGGGGGTGTTTGGCAAAAGTGGAAGTTCCTGTTCCTAAAAAGACTAAGATTGGACCAAAAACAGTAGATTGTGTGTTTATTGGTTATGCTCAGAATAGTAGTGCATATCGGTTTCTGACTTATAAATCAGAAATACCTGATATAAATGTGAACACTATTATAGAGTCAAGGAATGCTGTGTTTTTTGAACATGTCTTTCCTTACAAGAAAGGACAGAATTAAGTTCACAGAAAAGAACTTATGATTGTACACAAAGTCAAGAGACTAATGACAATCAAACACAAGAGACTAGTAATGGTCTCAACCAACAGGATTTAACTGATGATGAACCAAGAAGAAGTAAAGAGCGAGAACATCAAAATCCTTTGGTCCAGATTTTCTGACATACTTGTTAGAAAATGAACCTCAAAGCTTTAAGGCAGCAATGACAGGTCCTGAAGCACCTTTGTGGAAAGAGGCTGTTAATAATGAAATTGAATCCATTATGCAAAATCATACTTGGGAATTGGTGGATCTTCCACCAGGTTCTAAACCTCTTGGATATAAATGGATATTCAAGAGAAAAATGAAAGCAGATGGTTCAATTGACAAGTATAAAGCAAGACTTGTAGTTAAAGGTTACAGACAAAAGGAAGGTCTGGACTATTTTGACACATATTCTCCTGTGACAAGAATAACATCCATTCGCATGCTTATTGCTATAGCAGCGTTGTTTAATTTAGAAATACATCAAATGGATGTTAAAACAGCTTTCTTAAACGGTGATCTAAATGAAGAGATCTATATGGAACAACCCGAAGGGTTTGTAGTATCAGGGCAAGAAAAGAAAGTTTGTCGACTTGTAAAATCCCTTTATGGATTAAAACAAGCACCTAAGCAATGGCATGAAAAATTTGATCATGCAATGCTTACTAATGGGTTTAAGATAAACGAATGTGACAAATGCGTCTATGTTAAAAACACTGACCAAGGATATGTCATAGTTTGTCTTTATGTGGATGACATGCTCATCATTGGAAGCAGTCAAAACATGATCAAATCAACTAAGCAAATGCTTAACAAAAGATTTGATAAAAGATATGGGGGTCGCAGATGTTATATTAGGAATGAAAATTACTAAAACATCTGACGGATATGCATTATCTCAATCTCATTATATTGAGAAAATTCTTGATAAATTTATCAAGGATGATTTGAATTTAGCAAGAACATCTGTAGACATCAGTCTTTATTTATCGAAAAATAAAGGTGATGCAGTGTCTCAGTTAAAATACTTCCAAATCATTGAAAGCCTAATGTACCTAATGAATTGTACTCGTCCTGATATAGCTTATGCTATCAGTAAATTGAGTAGGTACATTAGTAACCCCGGAGAAGACCATTGGAAAGCGATCATTCGGGTTCTTAGATATCTAAGATTCACCCGTGATCATGGTTTGAACTTTACTCGATATCCAGCAGTACTTGAAGGTTATTGTGATGCCAATTGGATATCGGATACTAAAGATTCAAAATCCACTAGTGGATATGTCTTTACTTAGGAGGCGCTGCTGTTTCTTGGAAGTCCACGAAACAAACTTGCATCGCACGATCCACAATGGAATCCGAGTTCATTGCTTTAGACAAAGCAGGTAAAGAAGCAGAATGGCTTCGTCACTTCTTAGAAGACATTCCAATGTGGCCAAAACCTGTGCCAGCTATTTGCATTCATTGTGATAGTCAATCTGCAATAGGCAGGGCACAGAATCATATGTATAACGGTAAGTCACGATATATTCGTCGTCGACATAATACCGTAAGGCAATTGTTGTCAAACGGAATAATCTCAATAGATTATATAAAATCTAAAGAGAATATTGCGGATCCGTTAACAAAAGGTTTGACAAAAGAGCTAGTGTATAGTTCATCAAAGGGGATGGGATTAAAGCCTATTACATAAGAGTCGTCATAATGGTAACCCTACTTATATGACTGGAGATCCCAAGAACTAAGTTCAAAGGGACAACTAAGTTATGTATGGCTCGTCAGAAATCACCAAGGGATTAAAACTCCTACCCATTCCTATGGTGAGAGTGATATCTGCAACATTTGTTGTCTGCAGGGGCATAAGGATAAGCTTTGCTTTTAATGATTACTTATATATTGATTAAAGCATAAAATCAAGACGAGTATAAGAAGATACTCACAATAAGAATCACCTATATGAGTGTTGAACTGGGGCTGGTTCTATGAGAATGAAAGAGGCTACATTCTCTAGAAACACTCATGAAAACCAGGAGCGTTCAAGGCCAAAATGAACACAACAGTGAAAACCACGATGTGTTAGAAGATATTTTGTGTGAAATCTATTGTCTTGGCTTACACAAACGGCTGAACAATTCAAGGCATCGCGTCCATTGATTAGCCAGTAAGTCCGATAGGTTATCACTAAGGAAGGTTCAAGGCCGAAAACTACTTATCCTGATGCAAGATATTTTCGACTTATACTCTTTCGTTAAGTCTGCATATTGTTGCATTTCCGTTGTCATCAAATTCCATTCATGTAGGGGATAGAGATTGTAGGAACAATCTTCACTGTATTTAAAAGATTTTAATTCTATTGTGTACAAAACAACAATTAGAATTTAAAGAAATAAAGAAAATGAGAGAATTTGTTTGATTACAAAAATCAAACTCAAAAAAAAAAAAAAAACAAACATAAATAAAAAACAGATTTTATTTTGTTACAAAAACAAAATTAAAATCTGATTAAATAAACAAATAAAAAATAGAAAATAATTAAACAACTTACTTGGTTAATTTCTTTGAATAACTTTTCTGATCAAGTCCAGTGTTTAACACTGTGTCCTTAAGACAGATTCGTCCTCTCCACGGTGCTTTCAGAATTTGGACGTCTATCTCCCAGGATGAAATGATCTTTCAACGAATAAATGCAGCACTACAATTTAT
The DNA here is from genome assembly GCA_030407325.1 of Camellia japonica. NCBI lineage: Eukaryota > Viridiplantae > Streptophyta > Magnoliopsida > Ericales > Theaceae > Camellia > Camellia japonica. The sequence goes on along the minus strand of JAPPVO010000019.1, from coordinate 20,851,572 downwards.
TCGTCCGTCGAACACACAAAGTGTTTACACTCTTTCTTTCAGAAATAAAATGCAGCAATATGACAGAGATCTAAAGCAGAAAAAGGAGTACGAAAATTAGAGTAAAAATCCAAATGGGAGGCTGGTCTATTTATAGATGTATAGGTGACTCTTGGTTTTGAATTAAACAGGTACTGTACCTGTTCAATTTGAATTAAACAGATACAAACAGGTTAGGCACTGTTTGGTTTGAAATTCAAACAGATTTAAATCTGTTGGGTTCAAAAACGGGAAGGGCCCTGTTTGGATGACCAATAAATCCAAACCCGTTTAATACTGTTTGAAAACGGGAAGGGCCTTGTTTGGATGAACATTAAATCCAAACCAATTTAATTTGAATTCTTTCAAATGTTTTTGGCCCAAAAAGATTAGTATTGGGCCGAACAAGCCCAACCTCACACCACGCACCCGTGCCCAAGCCCAGCCCGCCCGACCGGACGGACGGCGGCGCGCGTGGTGGTTTTTAGGTCCAATGGGTCTAGCCCATTTTGTCCATAACCTCTCCCTCTAAAACACTTGGGTACCCCTTGGGGCACACCCCAAGTACCAAACCCATGCCTTATAAACCCTCTCAAAACCTCCCACCAAATCAATGTGGGACAAGCTTTATTCAACCTTTAAGGAATTTCCACCAAAACTCCATTTCCATGGAGCTTACTTTGGCTTCAATTTCCCATTCACTCGGTAATGGTTTTGTACAACCAAATATACCACGTGAATCACAACGCGGCATAGAACGCGTTACCACTTTGACTCGTGTAAATCGATGCACGGGGCCCACCTAAAAATTAGACCAAACTTAGGAAAAAATTCTGGTTTTACCCAGAATTTTATAACCATTTCCAACATATATCTGCTGCTCACCCCTAAGAGGGAGAGAGCGAGAGAGATTGCATAAGTGAAAAAAAAGGGAGGGAAAAGAAGATGGGTGAGTGAAAATTAAAAAAATCTTGACTCTTAATGAATTTAGGAATTAATCTCAACTCTTGAAACAAAATGTATTTCTACGACATTTTGACACATTTTTCAAAAATTCTCCTGCTTTATTATATAGATAATTGATAAAAAAAGATGAAATATTAATTATTTGTATTACTAATTGAGGAACATAGTAATTAGTGAGTGAGTATGACCACATAATACTCCGAAATTATTATATAATTTTCCATAAAGGAGTTGGTTTGGTTTCGATTAGTAATAATTTAATCGTGATCAATTTCAAATTTAAACTTAAGTTCAAATTAATCATGGACTAGATTTGAATCAATCCGACCTGTGAATTAGAACTATACGAGAATAACTCAGTGTAACTTGGTTTAGTTCGGATCAAAATTATGATTTTATTATATTAAAAATGAATAAATTAATTAATAACAAATAATTAAAATAAATAGGTCTTGTATGTTTTAATATAACACAAATAAAGAAGAATGAAATACAGCGAACAATTTGAATGAAGACGGAGATCATTAAAACGACCAAGATTGACTTCAACAATCACATATTTGTGGTGGAGTGTTTTGGCAATGATTAGGTTCCATCAAATTTCTCTGACTAAGAACTTGTTTGGGAAGAATATTTAGATTAAAATAGTCATATAAGACAAAATAAATTATTTTAACAAAACAAGACAAAAGTCATATATAATTCATAATTATTTTATTTTTTCTCTTATAAAAAAATATATTTTTTAATCCCAAATAAGACTTTTTAAATTTAAACTAAAATAATTAAAAAATTAACTCACATTTCAAACAAGTTCTAATTAGATCAAGAAATTAATATAAATAAATTTTTATTTGTGCATTTTGGGTTTAAAACCTGGCTTTGACTTTGAGAGCTATCCTTGTAAATTATTGGGGGTGTTTGGTGGAGCTTTTTTGAGCCAACTTCTGGCTTCTAGCTTTTAAAAAGTTATTTTGGACTGTTTGGTTAAACTTATTTCAAACAGTTTCTGATTCTAACAACTTATTTTAAGTCAAAAAAGTTGATTCTGAGAAGCTGCTCACCCCTTGCTTCTGATTATTAGCTTCTGCTGTGGACATATTAATTCACAGTTATACTCTTAAATTTTTTTATTTTTTTAAAAATAGAAAAAGACTTAAATGGACTATAAAATATTATTATTATTTTTTATGAGAAATATAGACAAATAGTGAATAATAAAAAATAAAAATTAATTGAAAAAACTATTTCACAGCTTATTTAACAAACACTATTCAACAACTTAAATCTATAATCTAACAATTATACCAAACAGATTAACAGTTTTGATTAAAGTCATAATCTATAATCTATTTTAACAGCTATACTAAACACCACCATTGGTATGTGATTATGACGATTCCAAGTTCGTAGAAAAAGAGAGTGAAAATTTTTCATAAGAAAGTAACAACGCCGTTGCCGGGGATCGAACCCGGGTCACCCGCGTGACAGGCGGGAATACTCACCACTATACTACAACGACTTTGTTGATTACAACTTCACAAATTTACATATATATAGTATATATATAATTTTTTGTTTTTCTTAATTTTCTCCTTCAAATAATTTAACACCCACACAAATACAATTTGAATAAATAAATCCAAACCCATAGAAAATCGCCCCCAAATTTATATTTTTTGTGGATTGTTCAATTAAAAAAAAAAAAAAAAATTTGTTTGAATGGAATAATTTTCTTAGATATGGAAACCCCCACCTATTTATTTTGTATAACTTAGTATTGGTGGTTTGTCTTGAGGTAATCCTGGGTCTACTGGGATATGAGTAGTATTTTATCTTTGGAAGCTCACTGGTTTTAATTCCAAAATATGACTGAATTACGAGCTCTTTGCACTGGACTCAAATACGCGCTGATTGCAAATTTCAAAATTTCAATTATTGAATTTGATTCTCTTTGAACCTTACATGCTTCAATCAATTCAACTCCAGTCGCCTCACCACCGCCTCTCCTTGCCTTGCCTATGTTGCCGCTCCATTGCCTCGCCTCCGTCGCCTCTCTGTTCGTCTGTCTCAGAGGCTAGGGTTCAAAAACAAAAAAGGGAAAGTAGAATAAGAAGAAAAAAAAAAAAAAAAATTCAAAACGATGTCGTTTTAGAGGGCGGCAGGGACGGCTACAGAGAAGTGCCACCGAGGATCTGGACTCGCTTTACATAGGCGACATATGAGGATCCGTGCGCATCAAGCTTTTCTGCAGGATTGTCTCCAACTTTTGCATGATTTCCATAGTGTTTAGTATTTTATTTATTTATTTATTTATTAAGAGAGCAATTGATTGGCTGATACTATTGCTACTTTCTCAGCCACCCTCTTGGATAGTGAAAAGTTCTACCACCACCCCCCTTTATTTTTGCACCATTTTTTGGAGAGGGATTGGTGTGGCTTTCCTGTAGTTCGTTTTGTAACTTCTGTACTAAACTTCTGTTTTTAATTTAATATATTTTCTGTTTCAAAAAAAAGAAAAAGAAAGGGAAGTGAACCCCGACATTCGCCATATTATGCGGTGTTTTGAAAAGATGGTACGCACTCAAATGTCACCTATATATATATATATATTTTGTGAAATCTAACCTGATTGTTAAACTATACTTTGGCAACATTCAAAAGAGACAAATATTTGCAGTCAACAAAACACACTTGTTGGCGTGCTAGCTATCAATCTCACCAAAAACTAGATCCAAACGTAAAAGTATTTCCCACAGGTCCATTCTCTATTCCTAAAACAGTGATATGTTTAGGCCCCAGGTGTGAAACATGTTGGATCTGTATTGGGAAAGGGTTTCTCATTTACATGTGGTTGAAATTCAAGTGAATTGTGCTAGTCTAAACTTTTAGGAAAATTTGCACTTCAGTAGTGCACCGAAGAAATAATTTCATTTTTCATGTTAAAAAATAGTCTTATGTGTATAGTCTCCTTTCTGTGTTTGGTATAAATCTTTCCTTTGTATCAAATTTCCATAAAAAAAGATTGCAATTATTTTAAGTTTGTCTCACTTACTTACAATTGATTTCCAACAATCACCAAAAGTATGCTTAAAGTTCTTCAGTGGGGGTAAAATGTGGTACTAAGAGAAACATATGAGATTTATGCCCATATGAATATATACAGTGCAGTTCGCCCATTGTAAGCCCACTTAAAGGCCCATCTCGATAATTTGTACTATTTATTTTATAAAATTTGTGAATAAATCATTCATATCAAAAATCAAGTTAATCGAATAATGGTAACTACACAATTAGATAATTTTTTTTTTTTTTTCTGTAAAAATGAACCATTGAGTAGATTATTCAAAAATTCTATCATATCATATTTTAAAAGTAAAATAACTCTATTTTTTAGGTTAGGCTAATGACAACTTTAAAGACGGTTAATAATAAACACAAAATATTAAAATATTTATAATTGTAATACATTTTTTACCTATCTCAAAACACTTTCACTTTTTTTAAACACTTCAAAAATTTCAATACAGTTTTTTTGTAGAATTTTCAACACTGACAGCTTCCCTAAAGACTATTTTTTGTGTTTTCTTTTTAATGACATTTTTTCACAACAATGTTATGTATCCACAAAAATATATCAAGAAAATCATTATGTGACTGAAAATCATTTTACATATAGATTCCGCAATACATGAATTAAACTTGAACTGTACAATAATTTTCTTTTTAAATATTTTTCTTTGTGCACAAATTCTGTATACATGCCTCCTCTGTATTTTTAATAGATACACATTAGTAAAGAATCCGAGAGGGAGAGGGAGAGAGAGAGCATGCAGAGACAAGTCTAATCAAAGTTTCCAAAAGTAGAGAAGAAGAGAGGGTGAAGATAGATCGAATGATTATGTCCAAATCTGTTAATGATCTCAAAGACATGAATCTCGTGGACATGCATGAAAAAGAAAATCTGATCTGATCAATTCAATTCATGGTGTGTTGTGTAGAAAAAAATTTGAAAAGAAAAAAAGAAAAGTCAGAGGGTGTGGCATTGGGAAAGTCGTTGTTATACGAGCAAAGAAAGTCGTGGAAAACAAGTGAGAAAATAGATTAGTTTCCATGTTTGGCAAACTAGGAATAGTCCCATCAACCAAACAAAAAAAACCACAGAACACAAGGAGACACAGGTATACCCTCTCCTCCTCCTCCTCCCTGAAATCACTATGACAGTGACATGTGATCTTAGCTCCTGTCATTTTCCTCTTCTTTCTTTCTTTCTTTCTTTGACATTATACCCACAAAACACTGCCATCAAGAAATTTACAACAACCCATTCTCTCTCTCTCTCTCTCTCCATTATTCAACTTCTCTTGATGATCTGCTTTACTTGTGTTCAATAACATTAGGAGTTGGTTATTTCCTTAAGGGTGTGTTTGATTGGAGGATTAGAGGGGGATTATTCACTGTTCGGATTATTTATCCGAATGAGTACATAGTCCATCGTTTGTTTTTTTTTAGTCTGTCGGACATATAATCCGGCGGGACTCCTTATCCCCATATGGGAGATTATACTATCTTTGGGTAGGGGGGAATTTTGAAGGGACTATTTACTGTTAAGATTAGGTGGTAAAATGACCATTTTGACCCTCTATTATTTAATTATGTATTATATTTAGTTAAATTTAATAAAATTTAAAAGTCTCAATTTAAAAATAAAATAATTTTATTTAACTTTTTACTGATGTTTTATTTATTTAATATTTTTAAAATAATTTTTTATAAATATTTTATTGATTGTTTAAATTTTATTTAATTTCATTATTTAAGTTTTAATAGATGTTTTATTTAATTTCATTGTTTAATTATTATTTTTTTAAAAACAAATTTATTTAAAATTTTAATAAAATAACATATATTTTTATTGATATTTTATTTATTTAATTTTAAAAAAATAAATTTATTTAATTGTGTAAAAAATAAAATAAAATAAATTTTTATTTAATCTAACTAAAAATAATTAAAATATTAAAGATATGTTTAATATTGCTATTACTTAGTAAATAATTGAAAATAGTGAGTGGGAAAATAATGGTCTGGTACCGCGCCGGACAGATTTGGCCGGATAGAGTTGCGCCGGGCAAGATTTTGGCCGAGCAAGTACTGGGCTGAGAAGGTGCTCGCTTAAGGCACCGATTGTGTGAACCGAGCTGCATGCTTCGCAGGAAGGCCGACCAGCCAAGCAGATGACCGGCGCCAGGAAGGGCGTAGTCGACCGAGCTATGAGTTTGTTCGGCAGGGAGGCCGACAAAGGTGAATGCAGATATCTCGGACACGGTCCAGCCGGGATGCTGCGTAGCCCGGTTCCCTCAAGCTTAGTCAGCGGCGTGCTTGGGCACGAAGCACAGCCCGGTTATGGATTTTTGCAGCTCGGCTGCCGGGCTCCAGCAGAGAAGGCTGGCATTTGGGATTAGGTAATGTCCAGCATGGTGTGACCTGACAGAGGCATGGTTTATGTGCTGACAGATGGGATAGCAGAGCCACGTGTTGAGAGATCATTGGGAGTAGATATGAAGCGCAGAGAGGTATATAAACAAGTCGGCGCCACCCCTTACAGAGGATGGACAATTTTTGTAAGTGAGACTTACACTCAAACACTCTCCCTTCTCTCTAGTCATTTTTCCAGGTGTGTGGTTCTAACTTGAGCGTCGGAGGTGTTTTCCGGCCACACACCGCCGGGCAGCTCACCGCTTTTGCGCTTTCAGGTGATCGGACAGCTGAGGAACTGGGAAGAAAGGAAGTGCGGGTAGCCGGAATATTTCCCCCCGTACAATTGGCGCCGTCTGTGGGAAACTTGCAGATAAAACCTTATCTTCTGGGTTCATCTGATCGTCGTTCATGGCGCACAACGAGGAGTTTCCGTTGTCCGCCGTCGACGGAGCCACCCCTGAGTTTGCCCGGCAGAGAGAAGGACTCCCGTCCATCTTTCCGATGGCGAACCTGGAGACAGCCACCGGAGGACAGGCGGGAGACACGCGGGATAAGCGCGGGAGAAGTCATGGCCGTTCCCGTAGTCCAGACGGTCACCGACGGCGGAGAGAGTCACACTCCAAACGCCTGGAACACAAGTTGCGGGACCAAGATGCCGTCATCCGGCGAATGGCGGCGGAGATGGAGGAGCTCAAGCGGCGTTACAAAGGGAAGGGTGTAGCTGGAGTAGGTGACCACAGTGAGCGCACCCCATCCCGCCGTTCAGCCCCCTCCCGCCGTTCAGCCAGCCAGAGTCAGAGGCACACTCCGGCAATCTCTATTACCAGGAGCTACAGAGATGGTGATTCCGACTTGCACGCAGGGAAGTCCAGCGCGCAAGATAGTACTTACAGACCCTCACGTCCGGATACGACGTCGAGGTATTCCTATTCCGCCTGTACAGAGGATTTGTGGACAGTTCTAAAGGAACGGGCTCGCCGGCGGGAAGCTCAGAGGGTGCCGGCGTTCCAGCGGTTATCCTACGGAGCCCACGCCAGCGAGGAGGTCGGCATGCCTCCACCGCGCCAAGCGGCGCCACTCCTTTTAGATACAGATTTGGCCAGGTTGAGCGCCACTCCTTTCTCACTGGAGATAGAAGCAGCGCCGCTTCCGGCGGGATTCCACCAGCCAAAGTTTACCCTTTACGATGGAAAGACCGATCCGTACATGCATATAAGTCATTTCCGACAGGTTATGGCCGGACACCGGCGGAATGATGCTCTTATGTGCCTTATCTTCCGTCGAGTTTGGGCGAATTGGGATTGAAGTGGTTCGGAAGGCTCCCGGAGGGAAGTATTGAAAGGTGGCAACAGCTGGCAGAAGCCTTCGTAACGCGCTTCACGACTAACACCAAAACCCCTAAGGAAGTTGATCACCTCCTGAGTATCAAGATGGAACCGAGCGACACTCTCAAGGCGTACAACTCCAAGTATTGGGAGACTTTCAATGAGATACTGGACTGCCCGGTCAACCTTGCTATCGTACAGTATAAGCGTGGGCTCCCGGTCGGGCATAGACTGCGAGACTCGCTTACCATGCAACAACCTACGACCATGGGACAGCTTATGCAGCGTATCAATGAGCATATCCGGGTAGAGGATGATGCCTCGGCCTCAACCGAGAAGTCAGCCTCGGTCGAAACGCCCAAGAGGTTGGCAGGAAAAGTGCATGCAGTCGGGCAAGAGTCCGGCCGATCTAGATCGAGCAGAAGAGCCTGACCGAGGTTCAAACCGCAAGAACCGGGGGAGGGAGCGGCGTAATGACAGGAATGATTACCGCCGGGATGACTACCCCCAAGATAACGTGGCCGATGCAGGCAGAAGGTTGAAAGCAAGAACAGGCATCACCACGGTCTTCAAAATTCCAATCTATCGCATACTTAGTGAAATCCGTGACGAGGAATACGTCCGGTTTCCTGCTAAGTTAGGCGACGGGCAGAGAGGCTTCAATTCCAAGTACCGTTGTACCTTTCACCGGGAACGTGGCCACCGAACAGAGGACTGTCTGCCTTTGAGGCAGCACTTAGAAGAGCTAGTGGCAGCTGGGCATCTGGACCTCTACATTGATGGTGGAGTTAAGGCAAATCAGGTTCCAGTTGATCCACGCGGACCGGATGACCGGGATGCACCTCCGCAAGGGGTTGTAAATGTCATCCACGGCATAGTGGAACCGGCGCGAGTTTGCGAGCTTCGTGGTATGATTAAAAAGGCAGAACACATGAGGGAAGTTTTGTCAGTTCAGCCTGCGCTCAAGAGGGGGAAGACAGAAGTAAAGGATGTAATCAGCTTTTCCTCAAAAGATTTGGAACGCATACAGACACCGCACAATGACGCCTTGGTAGTAACTCTCCGCGTCAATGATTTTGAAGTTAAAAGGATCTTGATCGATCGGGGAAGTTCGGTCGAGATCATGTATTACGACGCTTTCAAACAGCTCAAGCTCCGAGACACGGATTTGGCCCCAGCAACTTCGCCATTGGTCGGTTTCAACTCACAACCGGAGTGGCCTTTGGGAAAAATTATCCTGCCGGTTAAAGCGGGATCAGTGGTCAAACAGGTTGAGTTCTGGGTATTGCAAGTGCCATCTACTTACAATCTGATCCTTGGTGTAACAACGCCCGCGAGGGACCTCGCTACAGTTCGGACCCGATTTTGTTGCGGTTCTAAATCTCGAACCAAAGAGTCCAAATCCGGCAAATCGTTTTGAGAAAAACTGATTTTTTGAAAGAAGTGCCAAACATGGACTGCTTTGCCAGATAACAGAGTCGCCACCTAAATATTTTTTAAATGGAAAATTTAGGAAACCCTAACTCAGTGCCAAAGGCCACGTATCCGTCATCACCAAAGTTGGCTCGGGAACTTGGGTACGATTGGGGAAGGTCACATCGTGAGCACCCCCGCTCGCCCGGTCAAAGACCGGCCTCTACTAACCATGATATCTGTTTTTGAAAACTTTGTGAGTTCTTATTCCGATTATTAGCCTAGGATTACTATGTGATGCTCGCAGCAAACAAGTATAGACTGAATCGCCTGAATTGGAACAAAACATTTCATGTTTGTTTGTTTGAAAATGGTTTGCTACCCGCAGGTAGGCTTAAAATGCGGATTTGCCACCCTCGGGTGGGCTTAGAAACATGATTGATGAATTGTCCCAATTCAGATAACTCAACCTCCACCCACAGGCATTCAAGGCAGTAATATCATGTAAGCACTTAGTTTCATGGCAAGCATGCTATTCATGGCAACACTCACACGCATGCAAGGATGCTAAAGCATAAAGCTCACCTAGTACTCCAAGCCAAAACAGGAACCGATTAGAAATCATGCATGGATCCTAAGTATACAGAATGCCTAATGCAACACATGCAAAATGCAACTATAGCAGGCTCGACTATTCTAAAGATGGCATGTGAAATGCTACAACTATCACGTACTCAATTTGGAATTGAAATACAGATGCAGTTTGTATGATGCGCCGAGCCCGATGCGTGCAAAACAGATGAATGATGTAACATGCTATCATACTGTATGCTAATTTAAATATGCCCTATATCTAACCATCGTAAGCGGATAAATAAAAGGGAGAAAGACGTGGGGTTGGAAGACATACATCGCACTCACACACCCTTATTACAACATGCCCTCGCGCAGAGGGTCCGAATAAATATACAGTCCGAATGAAAGAATAATACAGTCCAAATATTACAGATTCTTAATTAATTAACAATTAACTAAGAAAAACAGTAAACTGGCGCGCAGGCCAGGGAGCTGCCTTGCTATGATGAATAGTGCCTGCCGGGCTGCCTCGGGCGGAAATCCACCGGGATGCCCTGATTAGCCTCTGTTTGTAGTGTTTCTCGAAATGCGCGCCAGACTCCGAAAGTTGCTAATCTCTGAATTTGCTGCAACAGAGAGCAGGAAAAGGGCACAGCAGTGTATTTCACAAATATATGCATGCCTCGATCCTCGTGCCACCAATCACGCATACCGATGCATGATGGCCGAGGAGTCGAATTGCACAACTCAATATAGGGATGAATGCAGATGAATGCTAAAACAACACTTAACTCCATCATGGATAATCCGGAGTGTCGGTGACTTGGGAATTGAGACCCGTTCCGTTACTCGGAGTACGAAACGTGCCTCGTTTCCCGTGCAATATGCATGGTATGCATGAAATGCAACTAACATACAACCTAGCATGCACGATGCTATGAGAATGAGATGTCTCGAAATGCGTGCCCACTGGCACGCGAACCGAGGTGATGACATAAAGGCACGAAATGCAATGATGGGCTTACACCAACATGAGAAGGCCTCAGCCACACTCATACGGGATGCCGGAATGATAAAAATGAGGTGCCTCGAAGTGCGTGCTCACGGGCACGCAAACTGAGACGATGATGAAATGCAAATCGGATAAAATAGAGGGCCTCGAAATACGTGCCCACGGCACGCATACCGAGGCAGAGGCATACGCAATGCCAAGCGGATAAAACAGAATGTCTCGAAATGCGTGCACACGGGCACGCAAATCGAGGCGGAGGCATACGCAATGCCAATCGGATAAAACAGAATGTCTCGAAATGCGTGCACACGGGCACGCAAACCGAGGCGAAGGCATACGCAATGCCAAGCGGATAAAACAAAGTATCTCGAAATGCGTGCACACGGGCACGCAAACCGAGGCAGAGGCATACGCAATGCCAAGCGGATAAAACAGAGTGCCTCGAAATGCATGCACACGGGCACGCAAACCGAGGCGGAGATGTGAAGTGCAAATCGGATAAAACCGAAGTGCCTCGAAATGCGTGCACACAGGCACGCAAACCGAGGCGATGATATGAAAATGCAAATCGGATAAAACCGAAGTGCCTCAAAATGCGTGCACACGGGCACGCAAACCGAGGCGATGGCATACAAGCATGAAAATGCAAATTGGGCTTACGCCAACATGAGAGGGCCTCAACCACACTCACATAGGCTGCCGTGAGATGAAAATGAAGTGCCTCGAAATGCGCGCACACGGGCACGCAAACCGAGGCAGTGACATACAGGCATGAAATGGCATGAAAATGTAGATTGGGCTTACGCCAACATGAGAGGGTCTCAACCGCACTCACATAGGCTGCCGATGAATGAAAATGGAGTGCCTCGAAGTGCGTGCCCATGGTACGCAAACCGAGACAATGCATTAAGGCATGAAATGACATGGGAAATGATATGCAAGCATGCAAATCAAATTTCAGCACTCACAAATGATGTAAAATAGCCCCGAAATGATACGAAATGACAACCGAAGCATGCAATCATCCCGAAAATGTGAAATTAAGCCCCGAGATGGCCTATAGCCATGCTATACATGCAAAATATGATCATGGAAGCAATAACAGTAGCAAGGCAGTCCCAAATATGGCATTTTTTCAGTAATAAACATGGCCAAAATGCAAGCATAGATATGGCAACAATAGCTCGCAAGAATACGGTAAAAGAGAGGATTTTCAAAGCAAGTAGTATATAGAAAATTCAAATAGAAAAATTTTATTCTACAACACTGAAGAGGGCCAAAGATAAGCATATGTTCAGTTTATGGAAACCCCAAAATCAGAATAAAATCATGCTAACAATTCCATGCAAAATGGAGCTCAAAAAAGGCTATAACAAGAGACATGCAAAGCACACACCAAATGACAAAATTTTCTTCATGAAACATGTAGAGGGGTCAAAATAAGACCCTCTTAGCTCTGACCAAGAGCCAAAACCATAAGCACAAAAGGCTACAAAATGAGCAAGATTTAGGGCCTAAAGTGAATTTCCAAGAGAGGTGGTATATAGAATGGCCAAATGAGGTTGATCCCTTCTACAATGTTGTAGAGGGCTCAAAATAAGCACAAAATCAGTAGGGGTCGGAGCCCCAAAAACAAAAGGAAATAGGTGCATAAGAATACTTGAAGGAAGTGTATCATGGAGACACCAAATGAAGTTGATCCCTTCTACAAAGTTGTAGAGGGGATCAAAATAAGCCTAAAACCAGTAGGGGTCGGAGCCCCAAAAACAAAAGGAAATAGGGTAAAAATTGACTCAAGATTATGCTACAAAAGTTGGATTTGGAGACTTACCCTTGAAGACCTTTCTTTCTTTGCTTCTTGACTTGAATTTGTAGCTTCTTGACCTCTGAAAAACCCTTCCTTGCTGCTGGAATGGTAGTGGAGATGGTGAGACTTGGTGTTGGTGAAGAAATAATGCAAGACTTGAAGAAATTTGGAGCTTTTTTGCTATGGAAATGGAGGAATTGGAAGAGGAGCTCTTCAAAGGATTTCTCTCACACTTCCCCCAGCTGGAAGTTGCTGGTTTTAAGGCCAAAAAGATGGAAAATATCTTGCCTCAAATATCTAGATATTTTGAGGGCAAAATATCTAGATATTTTGAGGGCAAACAAAAAAGATTTTGTTCGGCCACGAAGCGGGCATCTGAGACCGCAGTGTTCCTCGGAATGATGAAAAAGAGGTACCTGCCAAAATTGAACAAAAACCGATGCAAAACGAAAGCTCGGGGACCAAAACCGCGCGGGTCCCGAAAATGGGCTGCTGGGCACCGGAAGTGGTGTTCGGCTGCGAAGTGGGTCTCGGAGATCCCAGTGTCCCTTGGAAGGACCAAACAGAGGTGTCTGCCAAAATGAACAGACATCGATGCAAAATGAATGCTCGGGGCCAAAACCGCGCGGTTCGGGATCCCGAAAAAGGGCTGCCGGGCACCGGAAGTGGTGTTCGGCTGCGAAGTGGGTCTCAGAGACCCCAGTGTCCCTCAGAAGGACCAAACAGAAGTGTCTGCCAAAAATGAACAGACATCGATGCAAAATGAATGCTCGGGGCCAAAACCGCGCGGTTCGGGATCCCGAAAATGGGCTGCCGGGCACCGGAAGTGGTGTTCGGCTGCGAAGTGGGTCTCAGAGACCCCAGTGTCCCTCGGAAGGACCAAACAGAGGTGTCTGCCAAAAATGAACAGACATCGATGCAAAATGAATGCTCGGGGCCAAAACCGCGCGGTTCGGGATCCCGAAAATGGGCTGCCGGGCACCGGAAGTGGTGTTCGGCTGCGAAGTGGGTCTCAGAGACCCCAGTGTCCCTCGGAAGGACCAAACAGAGGTGTCTGCCAAAAATGAACAGACATCGATGCAAAATGAATGCTCGGGGCCAAAACCGCGCGGTTCGGGATCCCGAAAAAGGGCTGCCGGGCACCGGAAGTGGTGTTCGGCTGCGAAGTGGGTCTCAGAGACCCCAGTGTCCCTCGGAAGGACCAAACAGAGGTGTCTGCCAAAAATGAACAGACATCGATGCAAAATGAATGCTCGGGGCCAAAACCGCGTGGTTCGGGATCCCGAAAATGGGCTGCCGGGCACCGGAAGTGGTGTTCGGCTGCGAAGTGGGTTTCTGAGCCCCCAGTGTCCCTTAAATGGGAGTAAAATGAGATGCATGCCAGAAATCGGAGAAATCGGAGATGGTTGGGCGGTCCCGAACCGAGGCACACGGCTAACGGCTCCGAAAACCGGGAACCGGGCTCCGAAATGGGAAAAATGGCCTACGGCCACGAAAAGTAGCCTACGGCCACTGAGAGATAGTCTACGGGACCACTCCCTCCCCTCAGGAAAGAAAACAGAGAAAAAAAATCGAGCCTGGTTTCGCAAACCGAGACAAGGCACAGAAGAGAGTTCGGTAGTCCGGAAGCAGGGCGCACGGCCGCGACTCTGAGACTTCTGAACGAGCACAGTATGCAACATCACCGAGCGCTCAATCGGTGACGTCTGAGTCTTAAGGTCGGTCAAAATGGGGTGTCTACACTTGGCAGGGGCTGGCTTCATGCTATGCAAGCCGTGGCATCAACCTTTCACCAAGTGATGAGATTCCCCTCGGCTATGGGGGCAGTTGAGGAGATTGGGGGCGATCAGGTTATGTCAAAACAGTGCTTTGTGGCGGTAAATGGAAGCCGTGCTGCCAAGGGATTTGTTCAAATGATCGAGGGACCGGAAGACCGGGTAGTGCTGGATGATGTGGGCACTAAGGCAGAAGACAAAGCCGTGGAAGGATTGGTGGAAGTGCGAATCGATACCGAGAAGCCGGACAAGTTCTTCTTGCTCGGCTCCACCCTCACAGCACAAGAAAGGACCGAGATGATGGAATTCCTTATGGCCAACATTGAAGTTTTCGCATGGTCGCCTTATGACATGCCCGGCCTCGATCCAAACTTTATCTGCCATCATCTCAATGTCTTCCCCGGAGCCAAGCCGGTCATTCAGCGAACAAGGAGGTCAGCATTGCATCACGCCGAGGTAGTGGCGGAGGAAGTCAAGAATCTGCTTGAGGCGCAAGCAATTCAGGAAGTTCACTATCCTCGGTGGATTTCAAATACAGTCGTTGTACCGAAGAAGAATGGGAAGTGGCGGGTTTGCGTTGATTACAAGACCGTCAACCGTGCCTGTCCGAAAGACAGCTTTCCTTTGCCTAGAATTGACCAGCTTGTTGATTTGACGGCTGGCCATGACAGACTAAGTTTCTTGGACGCTTACCGGGGCTATCATCAGATTGCCATGCACGGCCCCGACCGAGAAATCACTTCATTTACTACCCCAAGGGGACTCTTCTGCTACCGAGTTATGCCTTTTGGTTTAAAGAACGCGGGGAACTTTCCAAGGATGGTGACCAAGATGTTTCAACTTTCCAGAGGATGGTGACCAAGATGTTTGCTCCTTTGGGCCGGACAATGGAGGCTTACATTGATGACATGGTGGTGAAGAGCAGGCAACAAACAAATCATTTGTCCGACCTAGCCGAGATGTTTGCCATCCTAAAGAAGCATAAGTTACGCCTGAATGCGTCCAAGTGTGCCTTCGGTGTGGGATCCGGGAAATTTTTAGGATTCTTAGTCACAAACCGAGGTATTGAGGCGGACCCTACACAAATCAGAGCCGTCCAAGAGTTAAAGCAGCCTAGCTCGGTGAAAGACGTGCAACATCTGGCCGGAATGGCCGCCGCGCTTAATCGATTTATAAGCCGGTCATCAGATCGCTGCCGTCCTTTCTTTCAGTCCTTGAAGTCCAAGTTCTCATGGGATGAAGAATGCGACCGAGCGTTGGCCGAGCTCAAGGAATATCTGTCCTCAGCGCCATTGTTGGTCACGCCGGTGCCTGGGGAAGAGCTTTATCTTTATCTGGCCGTATCGCAGCATGCAGTCAGTGCGGTGCTTGTTCGGGCTGAAGGAATCAAGCACCTCCCCATCTTTTATGTCAGCAAGACCTTGCTACCGGCAGAGACTAGGTACCTGCCTCTTGAAAAACTTGCTTTGGCATTAATGATGGCTTCAAGAAAGTTGGCGCACTACTTCCATGCACATACTATCGTCGTCTTGACCGAGTTCCCCTCAAAGCTCTATTTGAACGGGCGGATTTTTCTGGCCGCGTTCTTAAGTGGGCGGTCGAGTTGGGGCAGTTTGATGTGAAGTTTCAGCCGCGCACTGCCATCAAAGCCCAAACTTTGGCCGACTTCGTTGCCGAATTCTCACCTGGAACTCATCCGGTATGCCCGGTCGATATTACCGCGGCAGATGATGAGGTGCGCGCCAGTTCATCAGAGATACTACCAGCTGGTGGGGTTCGCGGCGCGGACGAAGCGCGCACCACCGCAGTGGCCTACACTTCTACAATGCCAACAACCGGTGACGCGATGACAGAGTTGGGTGTTGTTATTCCACCAACTCTGCCCGGTACCGCATCACCAAGGGGGGAAGTCATGGAACTACTCAGCACAGAGCCTGCGGCCGGCATAATACCGCAGCCTGGTGATTCGCCTACGGACTTAGGCGTGGCAGACCGACTTGCTGAGTCCGGTGCCGAATCACCAAGGGGGGCTGGTGTGGGGCCAGTGAGCGCAGAACTTGAAACCGGACGGCCGAGCAACCTTGATCGTAGCACCCCTCACCACTCGCAGGATCCATCAGTTTGCTGGAAGCTTTTTGTGGGGGAAATGTGGAAGCTTTTTGTTGACGGGGCGTCCAATCGTCACGGTGCTGGGCTGGGTATTGTTCTTATCTCCCCAGATGGCCTAACCATTGAACATTCTATCACCCTTGGCTTCCCAGCATCTAACAACGAAGCTGAGTATGAGGCCCTTCTGGCCGGGCTCGAGAGCGCAATCCAGATGAAGGCTGCCGAGCTAATGGTGTACAGTGACTCCCAACTTGTGGTTAACCAAGTTTCTGGGATCTACGAGGCAAAGGATGACCGCATGGCGAAGTACCAAGCTCTGGTCAGGGAGCGCATCAAGCAGTTTCAGGCAATCAGAGTCCAACAGATCGGCCGAGAAGAAAACAGCCGAGCTGATGAGCTGGCCGGCCTGGCATCGATGGTAGATAGTACGTCTCCAAATCCCTTGTTAATTGACTTTCTTCCACGACCAAGCATTGAAGATACCGGGCAGACGGAAGTACTCTGCGCCGAGCTGGGTCCGTCGTGGATGGATTCAATCATTTTGTTCCTCCGAGACCGGATTCTACCAACCGAGAAGAAGGAAGCACACAAATGCCGGGTAAAGTCAGAGCGGTTTTGGCTCTCTCCATCTGGCGCGTTGTATAAGAAGTCCTTCTCTGGTCCTTACTTAAAGTGTGTGCACCCGAGCAGTGTGGATGCATTCCTGCACGAAATTCACGAAGGCATTTGTGGCAGCCACACCGGGGGCAGATCCTTGGCCTACCGAGCTATTTCACAAGGCTATTGGTGGCCGTACATGCAAGCTGACGCGCAAAAATATGTCCGGAAATGTGAGAAGTGCCAGAAATTTGCACACCAGATCCACCAGCCGGCCCGAGAACTTCTTCCCCTCACCAGCCCTTGGCCTTTTGCAATGTGGGGGCTAGATATAGTGGGACCCCTCCCAACTGCACCGGGCAACCGCAAGTTCTTTATCGCGGCGACGGACTACTTCACCAAATGGGTTGAAGCCGAACCTTTGACAACTATCAAGGAAAAAGACGTGAAGAGGTTTGTCTGGCAGAATGTGGTAACGCGGTTTGGCGTCCCCAAGATCTTGATTTCTGACAACGGCACCCAGTTTGACGGTCGCCTATTCAGAGGTTTTTGTGAAGATTTAAAGATTGAATTCTACAACTCCACTCCGGCTTACCCACAGTCCAACGGTCAAGCCGAGGCGTCGAACAAGATTATATTGGATGGGTTAAAGAAAAGGTTGGAAAAGGCAAAGGGAAAGTGGGCCGAGGAACTTCCCAGCGTCCTTTGGGCATACCGGACTACCCCGCGGCGTTCTACCGGGGAAACTCCATTCGCTTTGGCTTATGGCATGGAGGCAGTCATTCCCTTGGAAGTCGGCATGCCCACCCTCAGAAGTGAAAGCTTTGAGCCCACTCTGAACACCGAGGCTATTGCTCTGGAATTAGACCTGGCTGAAGAGCGCCGGGAAAAGGCTCTCATCCATGTGGCAGCCTACCAGCAAGAACTCTCCAGGAAGTACAACAAGATGGTGCACCCCAGACCGTTCAAGGTGGGTGATTGGGTCCTGAGGAAAGTTATGGGAAATACCCTGGTGCCAGGAGAAGGCAAGCTAGGGGCAAATTGGGAAGGACCATACAAAATAACCGGTCTGGCGGGCAAGGGGGCATACCACCTGGAGGACTTGGATGGTAGAACAATACCTCGGCCATGGAATGCGGCCAATCTCAAAGTGTACTATTTCTAGCTATTGTTTTGTTAGCAAAGAAGGAGCTTTTTGCATTACACTTCAGAATGTAATTCTTTTTTGTCAATATATACAAGTGTTCTTTGCCTTCGTTAATTTGATATTTTGTTCAAATTAAGAATGCCCAACCGAGATGTTTTGCTCCGGTTGGACGAGTTGGCGCTTTGCCCAACTTTGGATGCCCAACCGAGATGTTTTGCTCCGGTTGGAAGAGTTGGTGTTTTGCCCAACTTAGGATGCCCAACCGAGATGTTTTGCTCCGGTTGGAAGCGTTGGTGTTTTGCCCAACTTAGGATGCCCAACCGAGATGTCTTGCTCCGGTTGGAAGCGTTGGTGTTTTGCCCAACTTAGGATGCCCAACCGAGATGTTTTGCTCCGGTTGGAAGAGTTGGTGTTTTGCCCAACTTCGGATGCCCAACCGAGATGTTTTGCTCCGGTTGGAAGCGTTGGTGTTTTGCCCAACTTAGGATGCCCAACCGAGATGTTTTGCTCCGGTTGGAAGAGTTGGTGTTTTGCCCAACTTCGGATGCTCACCGAGATGTTTATTCCGGTTAGAAAAGTTGATGTCTTGTTCAACTAGATATTTCTTGCCGAGATGTTTTGCTCCGGCTAAGAAAATTGATGTTTTGTTCAACTAGATATTCTTGCCGAGATGTTTTGCTCCGGTTAAGAAAATTTGATGTTCTGTTCAACTGGATATTTCTTGCCGAGATGTTTTGTTCCGGCTAAGAAAGGTTGATGGCATGCTGAGATGGTTAACCTCGGTTGGGAAAAGTTGATGATTTGTTCAACTTTGTTATTACTAACCGCGATGTATATTCCGGTTCATGTAGTTTTGTTCTTAAAAACTTCAACCGAGTTATGCATTCCGGTTAACAGTGTGTTCAAGTTTATGATATATACTGCGGTGCTTGGCTGAAGACAGAACTGGTGACAGCCGTGCTAACACTTGGCAAAAATATCGAGTTTTTTCATTAATAGAAAGTTCATACAATAGGTGGGGTCAGAGCCCGGTTACATCAGGCATGCAGAAAGCCAACACAAAAAGAAAGAAAAGAAACCTAAGCTAGGGGGGAGAGATCAGGGAACTCCTCATCAGTCTCCAGGTTAACCGTGGTGGTTTGGTCCTGGACACCAGTCTCGGCTTGGCCGGGCTGTTCCTGCGCGGCTTGGTCCTCTCCTTCAGCACCTTCCTCACCCTCTTCTTCAAGTCCTTCCTCGGCCTCGGCTTGCAATGCACTGAAGACGTCATTGGCGTAAGGAATGAGGTATGTCGGTAGGAAGGCAGCCGGCGGAGTGGCAAACACGTCGGTATCCGGGCCCTGACCGAGCTGTTCACAGGCAGCCTTCCATCCAGCCTTGAAGTAAATATCCTGCGAGGCGAAGACTTGCTTTTTGTAACTTTCCTCGGCTTCGTTGAAGCCGGCGTTATTGGCATCCTCGCAGTCGTTTTTCCGGGATTCCTTAAGAGCGTCCAGCTCGGCTTGGAGCTCGTCTCGTTTTTTCTCGGCCGCATCTAGTTGACCGAGCAGCCGGTTGTTGTCAGTATTTGCTATCTCCAACGACGACTTTGCTCGGCCAAGCTCGGTCTGGAGGCTTTGCACTTGGCTGGCACTGTCAGACGCCTTCTGCCGCAGCCGGTGAATACGCTCCAGAACCAGGTGTTGTTTTTGAATGGCCTGCAAACACCAAAGTTAATTAGAGAAGGAACCGGACAAACACTTGTGAAAATTCTGGAGGAAGATTGACTTACCCTGGCCATGGACTTAACTGAAGATTTCACCAACCGAGTGTCTGGGACGTGGTCGCTGCCAACCACGTCGCTCGGTAGTAGAGTGCCTTGGAGAGATCGAAGGCGAGCAGGTGCTCCTTGTCAGCCTTGATCGAAGCGTTCGCCGGGATGTCCTGACCCCGGTGCTTCAAATGTGGGCGCCAGGCAGGTATTGGGTTGACCGTTTCAGTTGGTTGCTCGGTTGTGAGCTCGGCCACCAGCTCGGCGGATGGGTCCACGCGAGCTCTTTTTCCGGCCCGGCGAGCAGTTGGTTGCTTGCTGGATTGACCGGCTGCCGGGGAAGAAAGAGCGATCACGGCATCGCCTGGTTGTCCGGTGGCTGGCGAGCGGAGAGCAACGGTTGGTATCTCGGCCGATGTGGCGGTCATCAAGTTCTTGATTCTGCTTCTTTTGGCCATCTCTTGCTCCTCGGTCAGACGGATGAATGGAACGTCTGGCAAGGTTGGGTCTGGTGGAGGTGATGGAGCGCGAAGGAAGTCAGTGACTTTACTCCGGCGGGGAGCAGAATATCTGTATGTGGGAGTATAGCCGAGCAGTTGGTTGCAATCTCGGTCGCGGTAGCGGAGCGCGGTCCTGATTGCCTCTACGTTGGGGAACTGATAGTTGGCTTGTAGGGCTTGAATTGCTGCAATAGAAACAAGGAAAAATCATTAAGTACAGAAACATAAGGTAAATCAACCGAGCTAATGTACGCGGCTTACATGATCTGCCGAAGTTTTTGCTTATCATCCAGCCTGGTACCTCGGCTGTCTCGTAATTGCCGGACACCCAGAAGAAATCATCGTCGTGAAGATCCTTGTCTGGTGTGCCGGTCACGATTTTCTCTCTGCCCGGTCTAATTTTAAGATAATAGGCGAGATCGTCGCCGGTATGGCCTAACGTGTATTGGCGAAGGATCTCGGCTAAACCTAGGCTTATGCCTAGCCGGTTGTTTATTTCGTGCACACCGTTTATTATCCGGTATGTGTTCGTGGATACTTGGGTTGGAGCTAGGCCGGTCCGGCGCAAGAACTCGGTCATCAGCGGATTGACGGGGAAGCGAAGTCCCCCTTCTACTATTGATAGCACGGTGAAGGGGCATCGGTCGAGTCTGCCCCAGGGTGTTGTCTTCTCGGCCGCCAGCTCTAAGTGGACGTCGGCCGGAATGCCGTACTCCTCTCTAAACGCGTTCAACGCGACTGGAGTGTCCACTAGATAGCGAAATTTCCCCATGTGGCCGAGCTAGTGTATCTCGACCAAGGTGGTTTGGCACTGTGCTAATATTGGTTGTTGCTCGGTCTTGAGAGCCTCAGATGTGGTCAAGGTCCCCTTGGACTCTGCAGGAAAAGGATGGCAAGGGTGAGTGTGAGCGCGGTCGCGCAAATTGAGCTTGACATTAGCTCGGTTGTAAAGAGTGCCAAACCACCTCGGTTGTCAAAGCTTATCAAGGAGCTCGGCCGCCCAAACGGACCAGATATTAGCCCGGTTGAGCGACCAGGTCCTTTTTGCTATCTCGGTTTTAGCTGGGTTGGGGATAAACACGTTATTTGCTCGGTTCTAAGAATTTTTTGGATCAAACAGAGACTAGAAGCCCGGTCCGCCCCAGTTCTTCAGTGTTCTTCAGAAAAAATGAAGAACACCATGAACGTTTGAAGGTTTTGGGGAGTTTTTAGTGCCCCAATCCTAAAGGCTACGTTTTTCTACCCTAACGAGTGAAATATCAAAGAAAATGGCGAGAAAATACAAGAACTTACCAGGAGGAGGCGAGGAGGACCTCTTCGTGGCACTGACGTAGCAATGGCAGGAAAGGGAAGGGGCACGAGCTCTGGAGCGGCTGGAACGCTGGAATGGCAGTAGGAAAGGAAAGAAGGTGAGGGTGGCCTGTATATAGGGTGTTAAACCGCCAAAATTTTTGAATTTCGGCAGCCGGTTGGCTGCTCGAGGACGAATAAGAAGCTGCCACGTGCCCCCATTTAATGACTTCGTCAGAGTTGAAGAGACGCGGGCAGTTGATGCGTCAGCCGGGAAAAACGAGATGACACCGAGGTCTGATGAAGCATCAACCGGGAAGGATGCCGGGTAAGTTTGAAAGAAAAACCGGGCAAGTTCGAAGACAGAACGTCGTCCAGTCTGGTTACTAATTGATGAGCCGGGGACCGAGGAAATAAAATTATACCTCGGTTGGAGTCGTTAATCCCTGCCACGCTAGAGCGGACGGGATTAAGGGGCAATTGAGTGGGAAAATAATGGTCTGGTACCGCGCCGGACAGATTTGGCCGGATAGAGTTGCGCCGGGCAAGATTTTGGCCGAGCAAGTACTGGGCTGAGAAGGTGCTCGCTTAAGGCACCGATTGTGTGAACCGAGCTGCATGCTTCGCAGGAAGGCCGACCAGCCAAGCAGATGACCGGCGCCAGGAAGGGCGTATTCGACCGAGCTATGAGTTTGTTCGGCAGGGAGGCCGATAAAGGTGAATGCAGATATCTCGGACACGGTCCAGCCGGGATGCTGCGTAGCCCGGTTCCCTCAAGCTTAGTCAGCGGCGTGCTTGGGCACGAAGCACAGCCCGGTTATGGATTTTTGCAGCTCGGCTGTCGGGCTCCAGCAGAGAAGGCTGGCGTTTGGGATTAGGTAATGTCCAGCATGGTGTGACCTGACAGAGGCATGGTTTATGTGCTGACAGATGGGATAGCAGAGCCACGTGTTGAGAGATCATTGGGAGTAGATATGAAGCGCAGAGAGGTATATAAACAAGTCGGCGCCACCCCTTACAGAGCATGGACAATTTTTGTAAGTGAGACTTACACTCAAACACTCTCCCTTCTCTCTAGTCATTTTTCCAGGTGTGTGGTTCTAACTTGAGCGTCGGAGGTGTTTTCCGGCCACACACCGCCGGGCAGCTCACCGCTTTTGCGCTTTCAGGTGATCGGACAGCTGAGGAACTGGGAAGAAAGGAAGTGCGGGTAGCCGGAATATTTCCCCCCGTACAAATAGTAAAATAGTCTTTTGCTCATTTATCCTATCCAGTCCGTCCAACTAAATATTAGATTCACTAAAAATAGTCATTTCTAGACATCTAATCCGATGAGAAAACAAACGTATGATACATATCCAATCCAATCAAATAATCCGGAGGATTCACAGTCCCAGGATTCAAGTCCAATAGATTCTAATTTCCTTTATTCAGTCTGTCCAATCAAACACATCCTGTTTTCTTTCACATCTCTAGTTGGCAACTTATTTAGAATTATAGACCAAATATTTTTAGGGAAAGTCCCATAAAATTGTCTAGAATGTGAAATCAATTGTGCATATTAAAGTGTTTATTATGGGTCAATATCATAAATCAATCTGGGCCATTAATTGTTAGTTCTGAGTATTTTTTTTAGAGGTATTTACACAAAAGTCTTAATTTACGAATTTATACTCCATCAAGTCTTAATTAAGATTTTTTTGACCTTCAAGTCCTATTAAATTTTTAATAGTCGAAATTGCCTTTCAAATAATGATTGTTTATCATTTATGATTATCTATAAAGGAACATGATAATTTGACATTTGTTTTGATTTTCAAAATTTGAAATATCAACTTTCAAATTGTAAAAACTAAAAAATTATGTGCAAAAAAAAAAAAAAATTATTTTTTTGTGTAAAACTAAGAATTTTGTGTCTATAAAGGAGCTTGATGATGAAACATTGATGTGCAAAATTGAAAAGAAAATGAAAAAAACTTTAAAAATAAAAAAAAATTGATAATGTTCTCAATTTTAAAATTGGAAAAGAACTGATAATATTCTCGATTTTATTGGATAGTTGAATCAAATTAATAAGTAGGATGACAAAAACGTTTAATCTCATACTCGATTTTTTTATTATTTATTAGTTAGTGAAATAATTTTCTTGAACACTACTATGAAAAATTGATAATGTTCTTAGTTTTTAAAGTTAGAAAAAAAATTGATAATATTCTTAATTTTACTAAATAGGACTTATTGGTTCAAAACATCTTCTATTTTGGGAAGTGGGTTAAAAGCCACTATCCAGCTTTTAACCCACTTCCCTCTCTTACAAAAAAGTAAAAAAAAAACCAAAGAATAACTTTTAACCATTTTCCCAAAACACCCTAGATAAAACTTGAGTTACCATAACATTTATAAATAGGACTTTTAGGTAATTAACTCATATTTTTATTGTATTTTTTTGGGTCGGGAGACCCATTGAAATTTGTATATTGATTTTTATTTTTTATGATGTGTGAATGGCATTTTGTATAAGAATTTTGTTTATATATCGTTAATCAAAAATTAAAACTCAACAATTGCCTCCCCTGCCCCAACTTAGCTCTGCTCTGCCTTTGGCTGCATCGGTGTGGTGTGGAAGGGTTAAAAAAAGTTAATGAAATATCAATTTCTTAAAATTACAGACAGGACAGTGGAATCAATTTTTTTTTTTTTTTTGGTTTTGTTTTGTTTTGTTTTTGTTTTTGTTTTTCATCTGGGATTTAGTGCAACTGAGCAGATGAGTATAGACAAAAAGGGTTTTGATTGTCTTTAAGATGGATTTAGTTAAATTGTCTAGGTTTTGATCAAGTGAATGGTACATACCATGAGATAAAACTGTGGTCCATGTAACTCCTCATTGAACCAACTCAGAATCAGAAGCAAAGGCGATTACTAACATGTTGTTGGACTTAAAAGAGTATATATACATTCACAAAATTTGAGTTTAATGGCTGATATAATTTTTTTTATTGATTTTACTTAATGAAAATAGATAAATAATTTAGATTGAAAACAAATTAAAAAATTATGACTTAAAGTGACAAAATAAAAAATTTAGGATTTATTTTGATACAAAGATCAAATATTGACATTTTTTTTAAATTTTTTTTTCCTAAAATTTATAATTTAGATAAAGAGTGTTGATGGTCTTTGGCTCGTGGACTATTTGAATTTGTAAGACTTTTTCTATTTTAATAATTGTCAATTTTTTAAATCCTAATTTTCATTTTCTTTTTTCTTTTTGACACTATCTCCAACAACACAATTCCCACCTATTTATTACTACACTACATATTCACAAACCCTTATTATCTTGGAAGCACTCACTTCATTCAAACCATCTCTTCCTCTTCATCTTTTTCTTCGTCTTCATCAATGAACTCAGGTGGAGAGAAAGCTTCCATGGATTTGGTTCCACCAGCCGACAATCTATGCTACGTTCGTTGCAACTTCTGCAACACTGTTCTTGCTGTAATAACTACTCAATTTCACACTCTTAAAACCCTCTATATATGTGCAAGATCTAGTTTCTATATAAAAGAAGCTAGCCAACAACATAGATCAATCTATATCTCATCCATCTATCTATTCATTGTCCAACCATGTTATTTATCTCTTTCAACAACTCAACTCTGACTTCAGTATCACCCTTGCTACAATGGGCAAGGCAAACAAAAATAATCAAAGGAGGGGTCGAATTTTGTGTTCTGAAACTTGTCCCTTTCAATCAATAAAACCCTTTTTAATCCTCTGTTGATTTAATTTAATTTAATTTATTTTATTTTACTTGTGTGTGTGGATGTATTACTGATTATTTATTACTTTTTTGTGTCACCTCCTAGGCTCCTATATAATGCTTATGATTAGTTTCCTTGAAGATAATTTATTAAGAAATTAATGCAATATAAATAAATGATATATAAGAGACCCTTTTTTTAAAAAAAAAAAACTTTTTCTGACTCATTTTTTAATACAACAGTGATCCTATTCTTTGTTGCTTTCTAAATACACTAATTTGTTGTTTTGGTGCTTTTATTTCGTAGAGAAAATGCTTATAAAATGTGTGTATATATAGAGATCACACTACATATGTAATTGAAACTCTCAATGCAGAGATCATGGGTGGTTGAGAGTGAAAAGAGAATCCAGTAGTGAACATAAGTTATTTTTTTATTTGTTATATCTTTACAATAACTTCTAAGCAAATATAAATATTTGAGAAAAATTTAATATTGCTGTAATTTTTTGGAAATCAAAATTATTTGAGTTATGTGCTTTATATAATTGTATAGATATATAAACTCTCTCTATCTCTCTCTGGCTATTTTCCTAGGTTGGGATTCCATGCAAAAGGTTGTTAGACACTGTGACAGTGAAATGTGGCCATTGCAGTAACCTCTCTTTTCTTAGCACAAGACCTCCACTTCAAGGACAATATTTTGATCATCAAACAAGTCTTCAGGTTAACTCTAAATACTGTGTACAGCTCTTCTTCTTCATACAACATCACTTCTTGTTATAGCACCTATAGTTTTATGGTAGTTGTGGCAGTTGCTTTATCCCAACAGTGGCCTTTGTGTACCATATTTTTTGAGTTTTTGCTTCACAAAAAAAAAAAAAAATCTACCAACACATAAATCGGTCATAAAACATGACACAAAATATATAAGTTGACCTACCAACAAATCTTGTAAAATTTTGTCTATTTAATGAGTGTTCTGTGTCTAATTCTATAATTGATTTCTGTACTTGTAGTAGAACTGAAAAAAAGAAAAACATAAAATGAAGGAAAAAAATTTCCCTAATTAATGTTGTCTATCTCCATCGGTGTAGGGTTTTGGTGGTGAAATCAAGAAGGGCCAGTCTTCGTCCTCATCTTCATCGACATCAAGCGAGCAAGTGTCTCCCAAAGCACCCTTTGTTGTAAAACGTAGATCATCAATATATATCCCTCATTTTTTTTTTTTTTTCTTTGGTGTTAATTTACTTACAATCAAGTAAATTGTTCTCATAACTTCTGGTTTATGTTTGGATTGTTTTGCATTTGCAGCACCTGAGAAAAAGCACAGACTTCCATCTGCCTACAATCGATTCATGAAGTGAGAAAAAATCTACAAAACAAATGATTTTTCACCCACTATTATTGCTAAACCTAATTGTTTTTGTTGTTTAATACTGTTTTTAAGTCTGAAATGTTACATTTTATGTATGTTCTGCAATGAAAGAGAGGAGATACAGCGTATCAAAATGGCCAATCCTGAGATACCACACCGAGAAGCTTTTAGCGCCGCTGCTAAAAATGTAAGTTATCTTTTCAAAGTGTTTTGGTTCCTGATGATCACTAAACAAAAATACTTCTTTATTTTGTCACATTTCTAATTTCATGTGAAATAGTGGGCCAGGTACATTCCAAATTCACCAGCCGGGTTGATGTCTGAGGGCAGTAACAATGTGAGGAAACATTTTTCACTTTATATTAATCTTTAATTCTAGGCCAGCTATACAAATATTGATAAGAATTTGATTTGCAGTGATTCTATGCACAAAATATATAAATATATACAAAAATCAATATGTTTATAAGAAAATGAGTTCTATAAAAATCTTGGCACGACATATCCCAAATTTGTAAGTGTTCATTACACTTTTCTGTACACTTACTATTTGCCCTCAATGTATACTAGAGAAGCTGTACGTTGCTAAGATTTTGATTTGCAGTAATGCTATGTTCACATAACAAAAATCGCAAAAAAAGTACACCAAAAAAAAAAAAAAAAAAAAAAAAAATTCTATACGTAACCAAGATTCATTATTCTTCTATACACATAACATTATTGATGCTTGTTTGGTGTTGCAGGAATGAAGTAGTAAGAAATTGACAAGTCCTTGATGCTGAACAATTGAAGACAACTTAGGTACTTCAGTTAGGTAGTTTGGTTTCGCCTTCTCATGACTTACTTAATTTGCATCAAGCTCAATGGTATTTATTACTAGATTATGAAGTACTGCAAGAGAGTTTAAATATGTGATATTTGACATTAAGAAGTTTAGCTCTATTCTAATCTTTGTGTGCTATCTAGTGCTGTAAAAGTTGTATTGTACAACCTTTGAATCCTTTCAATTAGTCCCTTAATTGTCTTTGGAAAGTGCAGGAAAAACATGTATGCTAGTATATAATCTTTCTTAGTTAGTATATAATATCTAATAGCATAACTCTGCTAGCTCAAATACCTAGAAGTACACTAAAATGTGCTTTTGATTAATTACTTTTTTTAATACATCCTCTTTCAATTTGAAAGAATTTTTTTTGAAATCATATTGGCATTGCGTCAACAAACACTACCTCTGATTTTTTAAGCCATATTATCTCATGAATTTAATACTCTAAGGGTATGTTTGCTTGAGAGGATTAGAATATGGGATTGAGATTATTAATGCTTAATAATTCTGTGTTTGTTTTGAAATTTTGTTTCAGGATGATTAATCCAACAAATTTGTAAAATTATTAATAATGGGGTACGGGGATTATATATCCTGAGTTGGGAAATAAAATAAAAAGACTCTTTTACCCTTGACTAAAAATTAAAACACTTATTATTTTTATATAATTTTATATTTTAGAAAGCTAAAAATAATTTTTAAAATTTTAGAAATATTTTTTGATATTTATTTTATCAAATTAATTTATATTTTAAAAAAAAAATTAAAAAACAAACTAAACATGGCCTTTGTATTTTGTATTTTGTATTTTGTATTTTGCTTTTATTTATTTATTTATAATTTTATTCAAAACCACGCTTGTGAAGAAATTTTGATAAAGTAAATATTGTGAAGAAACATTGATGGAGGATAAGATTGGAAAAGAAGATAAATATAGTTGTAATCCTACATTCATATGTTTTCTTATCCAATGTAAATCAAACAATAGACAAGCGGATAATTTATCCTACTAATCCAATTGGATAGTGAATACCACACTAATTTGATGGGATTATTAATATCTTCACTATTAGTCTTGTGAATTAAAATGGGGAAAAAAAATGATAATTGTTATATCCTTTCATTCTGCAATGAGGTGAAGTTGATGGATGTACATACTTAGGATGCCAAGGGTTCAATTTTTATTTTATTTTATGAATATAGATATTAGTATGCCAAATGAGGAGGTTGGGACACTCTCCAGATGAGATCGGGGGACTATCCTGTCTCAAACCATTTTTTTACTATACAATCACTCTAACTTGATCATGCGATGGAAAGTGTCTTCCTGTCCCAAACTACACCGTCGCGATCTCTCCTACTTGATCGTGTAGTTTTGGACAGAAGATCCCTTCCTTGATGAGTATCTCCTACCAAAAGGAAATAGAAGATATGCAATTCTTTTTGGGCTGACGTGGAGCCCAAACTAAATTTTAACTGTGTCCGTAGAGTCAATTTTGGGCCTAATGAATGGCATAGGCCTGTATTATCTCCAGGCTTATGTAGAAGTTTAAAATACATAACAATGGCCTGTTTGCCATAACTTTATTATAAATTTAAAATTGATAATAAAAAAATTAAAGTCAAAAGTATATTTTTCAACTTTCGGATAATTTATTTATTTAAGTTATTTTCGATAAATATGTTGTATATATAAGTTGGACAAAATATAAAATAAAATAAGTTATAAGTACCTCAAATAAGTGCACTTTTTGACTAGGGGTTGTTTGGGGTTGTTAAAAGTATATTTTTCAAAAGTATATTTTAAAAATATATGACAACAAGATTTTTTTTTTCAAAAATAGACCATACCAATAAATTTTGTAAAATCTTATCCAAGTGTTTTCTTAATTCATTTGTGTGAACTATTATCAACACCACACATATATAAACAAACCACCCCCCCAAAAAAAAAAAAAAAAATTATACTAGATTTTGTGAAAAAATAGTAATAAAAAAAATAAAATTGGAGAACATGTGTTATGAAGATTGTGATTGATTGAGCGAATGGAACACACACGACCTTATATTGGGAAATTGAGGAGACAATAAAAATATGAGATTTGATAATTGATTTGCAATACATAAAAATGAACACTATATAATTTTTGTTTTATTAATCACAAAAAGAGATTAAGTTTAAAACGGATATCCCGTAAACTATAGACTTCGAGGTAAGGCAGTAGAAATTTGCCACATCATACAAATCAGAAGAAGCATCAAAGATTTTTTCACCTACTATCATACACCCACCCTTATTTGATACCTCCCAACCTTACTCCTTCACCATAGTCACCAACACAGAATTCCAAACAAAACTAGGAAACATCCAAGATTTTTTCACCTACTATCATACACCTACCCTTATTTGATACCTCCCAACCTTACTCCTTCACCATAGTCACCAACACAGAATCCCAAACAAAACTAGGAAACATCCAGAGATTATTTGTTGTCTTCTTCCCTACCTGCTCTCTTACTCTCTTCCCTACCCACGGGTTTTGATGTGGTTGATTTCAATCAAGAAAGAGTTTCGTTTGGATTTATGCCCAGCCGAGATGTCTTATTCCGGGTTAATCAAAATTGACATAAACTTCTCAATCAAAATCCATCCTCTATTTTTATTTTTATTTTTATTTTTATTTTTATTTTATTTTATTTAATTTATTTATTTATTTTTATTTTTCGAATTGGGATTGTAAAATAAAAGGTAAATGGAAGCTAACCAATGAGAATTTTCTTAATTATTTAAAATTAAAAAAATTCAATAATTTTAGAATGAGGATTTGAAACTTCTAGAAGGCTTCTCTCTTAAAACTCCCTTTACAAGATTTATTTTATATAAGTGAAATAATTCATTTTTTTTTTCCGATGAAGGATTATAACACTTTATATAAGTGAAACAACTCACTTTTTTTTTTTTTTTTTTTTTTTTTTTTTTTTCTAGATATGAGATTGTAATTATTTTAAAGTTAAATATTATGAGAGTTTCAAAATTTCATACAAAATTTTAGAATGAGGGTTTGGAGCTCGTAGAAGGCTTCTCCCAAAAATCCCATTTTCCTTATATAATATATAGATAGATAGTGAAACAAACTTTGCTTTTTCTTCTTCTCCTGATGTGGGATTATAAAATAAATCATAAACTAATTAGAGTTTTATTTTTATATGGTTAAATGAAAGTCATCCAATTAATTTTTTTTTAATTTTTTAAAATTAATAAAATCAATATGAGAAATCGCGATTAAACCGACGAATCGGTCAAACCCAAAATGGTTCAGCCTAATTGGTTAGGTCAAATGACCAACCAACTTATACAAAAAATAATTAATTAAAACTTTTAAATGTTATTTTAATTTTATTAAAATTTAAACTATCTTGAGTTGAAGTATACACAATACTACACTATTAAGATTTTCTTTATAAAAGTGAAACAACTCACTTTTTTTTTTTTTTTTTTCCGATGTGAGATTTTAAAATAAAAGTTAATAATTATTTGGACGGAAAGTTTATTTTTAATCAAGCAATTTCAGCCTTTCAATCTGTAATCAGATCAATCTTTAGTTTATTTCGAATCAAACAAATCTAAT
The DNA here is from genome assembly GCA_030407325.1 of Camellia japonica. NCBI lineage: Eukaryota > Viridiplantae > Streptophyta > Magnoliopsida > Ericales > Theaceae > Camellia > Camellia japonica. The sequence continues at coordinate 20,820,210 of JAPPVO010000019.1, read as the reverse complement.
CAATATATTTTGATAAAATCGCTAAAATCGCGGTTAAACCAACAAATCAATCAAATCAAAAATGATTTAGCATGATCGGCTAGGTCACTTTTAAAATTTAAACTATATTGAATTGAAACATGTACAACACTACAATATTAAATGGGATGTGAGTATAAAATTCACTTTATATGAATAAAATAACTCATTTTTTTTCCTTCTTGCTAATGGAGATTTTCTTAATTGTTTAAAATTAAGAAAATCAAGAAAATTAGTATGAGATATTGAAACTCTCACAAGGCTCCTTACTAAATATGATGGGAGTATAAGATTCCCTTTATATGAGTAAAATAACTCATTTTTTTAAGATTCCCTTTATATAAGTAAAATAACTTATTTTTTTTCTTTCTTTTCCCAATGTAGGATTATCAAATAAAAGCTAGCTAATGAAGATTTTAAGAAAATGAAGAAAATTAGTATGAGATATTGAAACTCTCACAAGGCTTCTCACTAAATGAGATGGGAGTATAAGATTCCATTTATATGAGTAAAACAACTCATTTTTTCATTCTTTTCCCGAGGTGGGATTATCAAATAAAAGCTAGCCAATAGAGATTTTTTTAATTATTTATTTAAAATTAAAAAAATTAAGAAAATTAGTATGAGATATTGAAATTCTCATAGGACTTCTCACTAAAAACACCATTTTCCTTATATAATATATAGATAGATAGATAGATAGATAGATAATTAGATCATTGTTTATTAATATTTAGAATAACTATTATATATGTTAAAGAATCATAATATTTAAATTTTAAGTTAAAGGATTAATTACTTTGTACGTATGAATGTAATGCAATCTTAGGGAATCAATTTTGAAAATAATTTGGTATGATAAACATAAATTAACGAAGTAATTTGAAATGGTAATTATGGTCGCATAATTTAAGGGTTTAATATAAAACTAAATGAATTTAATTATGAACAAATTAAAATGCATCACATAATGACACTTAGTATTTTCATTATTAAAAAAATAAAAAATAAATAAAAACTTTGAGTTGAGAGTTTGAACCAATGTTTTGAAAATCGGACCGATGAACGAACCGGAAAAGGGATCGGATGGACGGGTCACCGGTTCAACCGTCGGGTCAAAGCGGTCGAACCGTGACGTCATAATTAATATTATATAATTAAAAAATAAAATTATAAATTATAAGTAAATAAAAATATATAAAGACTCAAATAAAAATAAAAATTGTTGCATAATATTTATTAATAATATTTAATAAAGTCATAATTGATAAGAAAAATTTACTTGTTTTAAAGAAATTAATTTTTTTTAACATTCTCTCCAAACAAATTAATTGAATGCTAGATTTAATTTTGGAGGGAAATGAAATTTTCAACTCTCCCTTCAATCAATATGATTCAAATAATTTGATTGAATCTCACATAGAATTTTGTAGGTTCTTTTTGAAAAATCTTTTCCTATAAATAGCAATAGACTTTTATAATCTTCTCAAACTTTAATGAGACTCCTCCTCATGAGAGGAGACTCTTGAAGTAAGTTTTTTTAGTCAAAATTTTGAAATATATTTATATATTTAAATTTAAATTTATATATAATATATATATATATATATATATAGGGCAAATTACAAATACCTCCCTCGAGGTTTAGCTAAGTTACAAATACCCCTTGAGGTTTCAGAAATTACATCCCGCCTCTTGAGGTTTGTATTTTCATAACAATTTGCCCCCTAAGGTTTATATTTCATAACAAATTACCCCATAATTTGTTATGCAAATATAGCATTCATGGGGGAATTTGTAATTTCTCAAACCTCAGGAGGGTATCTGTAATTTAGCCAAACCTCGAGGGAGTATATGTAATTTGCCCATATGTTTTATATATATATATATATATATATAAGAAAGAAAGAAAGGAAAGAAGAAAAATAAAAAAAAAGAAAAGATTTTTCAATTGCCAGATCAGTTCAAAACCAGTACCAAGTCACTAGTTTTATCGGTTGAACCAGCGGTTCTACCAATTTTGACAATCTAAGCAGGTTTTCAGCCTAGTTTGGTTTTGAGGGTTCTTCCGAACCGGAACCAGGCCCGGGTCCCTGTCCGATTGGTCGGTCCGGTCCGAGTTTTAAATTATTGGTTTCAACATTAAAGAAATCCTGTTGAATTGGAAATATTTTGGAATGTGTGATTTATTAATTTTTTTTAAATTGAAAAACTCCTTTTTTCTTGAGTGTGCAATTTATTAATTAATTATTTTTTAATTGAAAAACTCTTTCTTCGTTTGATTGTAAGGAAAGAATGATTTTAGGAATGAAAAATGCATTCTTTGTTTAAAAAAGAAAGTATTTGAGTGTGTGATTTATTAATTATTTTTTAAATTACAAAATTACAAATTTTAGATTAAGCAATTAGAGCTGTCTTCGCTCTTCTCACTAAAAACTTTATTTTCTTTAATATATAGTATGGATTATTTTGTAAATTAAAATATGGTTTTCAAGGGCATCAATGGCTTCTTCTCTTCTTTCTTTTCACTTTCAAAATGGTGATTCCTTTTTTAATATTATCAAAGAGATTCTTCCAATATTGTGAGCATAAGCATAAAGTGGACTTTGATAGTAGATATGAGGTATGTTTTGACCCTATCTTTCTTCTATTAGAAAGTCAAATAAGGATTAGAATTGTTCATAATGAATCTCTTTGTAATATTTTGTTGTAAATCAAAACTACATTATTTTAGAGTGTGTGATTTTAATATCAATTTTAACTTAAATCGCTAAATTATATATTTTGTTAACATGTCTCGCTATGATAAAAAAGTATACAATATCTTTGTAAAAAAATAATACCTGTGAAATAAAGCTTGCGATAATTCCTTAGTAATTTAAATCAATTTTAACTTAAACCGTTTTACTTTAATAAAAAGAGCAATAAGATCATTGTATGAAACTATTACATAGACACCAGAATCGGAGAAATAAAATTTGCAATATTTTCTAATTACTAAATTCCCCTTTTGTTTTGTTTTATAATTTGTACTATCAAAGTAACCACTACAAGATTATAATTTTTAAGGGTTTTAATAGATTATACTATGGAGCATACAAGTTTTCGTCAAACTAAATTCCATCCAAACAAACACTTTGGTCTGCCATATTGTCCCCATTGGCTACGATATCATCTTCTATGGTGTCTTTATTTCTTTGTGCATTTAGTTCGTCCCTTCTATACCAAACCCTATCCATGAACCACCTTAAACTTGCCAATCAAAAGAAAATATCAAGGAGCCTCACTATTCCAGTCTGGAGGCATATGGATTTGGGGCTTCTATGGAAAATTGGGTCACTGTTCCAGTCTGGAGGCAGAATTATGGGCTATTTAGAGGAGCCTCACTATTCTCTTTCACAAAGGCACCAAGGAGGTTGCAATTGAGTCAGACTCTGAACTTGCATTCAGCCAAATTCAAGATGGCCCGTGCCCCAATTCACCCTATCGAGCTCTCATTGAAGATGCAAAATTCCTCCTACAAAGGTGTAACTGCTCACTGAGATACACACCTAGAGAGGGCAACAAATGTGCAGACCAGCTTGCCAACATAGGAGTTACACAGGATGAGCATGTTGTGGTGCTTGATGACCCTCCTGAGGAATTGAAGGCCCTACTTATAGCAGATATCACTGGTGTTAGCGAGCTGAGAGCTTAGTCTCTCTGAGTTTTGTTGTAGCTTCTCTTTTTCTCTGTTTTTCTGAACTTCCAATGAATCAAAAAAAAAAAAAAAAAAGAAAAAGGAAAAGAAAAAGAAAATATCAAGTAGCTGACTACATCACTTTACCAAGGCCGAAATCTTCTGTCCCCAAAAAAAAGTGTCCTTCCTCTATCCCATCACTCACAAGCACACGATTTGACTATTTTTTTTATATTAAAATTTAAATAAAAATCAAATCGTGTGACTGTAAATGTATGAGAGAGGAGAATAGACCGTTTTTGAGAATAGAGATTCCGACGTCACTTCACCAAAACCTCATAGCACTTTGGCACTCTTTCTCCTGAAAAGATTGTCAAATACTCATTGTAGCTGAAAGAGAAACACTAGTTTGAGAGAGAGAGAAAGAGAGAGAGATAGAGACTGAATGCTCTGTATATTGATATGTGTTGTGTGTTACAATTGAAGAATGTTCTCCCTTTTATAGAGAGAAAGGGGGAGACATGTGTATATAATGTACAATAAATAAGTTGGGCACTAACCGGTAATGTGCACTAACCGGTAATGGAGCCGAAAGCAAGCACTATATATATGCACTACACTATTATATATATGCACTACACTATAAAGTATATGCACTACACTATAAAGTATAAGATATATATGAATATATTAACAGCCCCCCGCAAACTCAAGGAGGGTAGGCATCGACTAAGTTGAGTTTGGAAACAAGATCACGGAAACGTCCAGGAGGATGAGCCTTGGTGAAAATATCAGCAGGTTGATCGGCAGAAGCAATAGGGAGAAGATGAACAGTACCACGTGTAACATGCTGTCGAATGAAATGACAATCAATCTCAATATGCTTTGTGCGATCATGAAACACATCATTGTGAGCAATCTGAATGGCACTCTGATTGTCGCAATAAAGAGAGGTAGCGCCAGAAGAGGAAACACCCATATCAGTGAGGAGCCAGCGAAGCCAGAGAAGTTCCTGAGTGGTATCAGCAAGAGCTCGGTATTCAGCTTCGGTGCTAGAACGGGCAGTGAGGGATTGTTTCTTGCTACGCCAAGTAATAAGAGAATCCCCTAAGAAGAAACAAAAACCCGTGGTGGAGCGTCGGTCCGTAGGATCCCCAGCCCAATCAGCATCAGAAAAGGCACGCAGATCAAGAGAGGAGGAAGCAGAGTAGTGAAGGCCATGGAACATAGTGCCCTTGAGATAGCGAAGGATGTGGAGGAGAGCGGTATAGTGGGGAGTGCGAGGAGCCGACATGTACTGACTAACAATGTGAACAGCATAGGCAATGTCAGGACGAGTGACTGTGAGATAGACAAGACTACCGACGAGCTGGCGATAACGAGTAGCATCCGAGAGGAGATCCCCATCGAGAGGAGCGAGACGAATCTGAGGATCAACCGGAGTAGAGGTAGTTTTGCAATCGGTAAGACCAGCACGAGCCAGAAGATCGGATGCATATTTGGCCTGTGACAAATAGGAACCAGTAGAATCATGAGAGACCTCAAGGCCGAGAAAGTAGTTAAGAGTACCAAGGTCTTTCATTTCAAACTGACGGTGAAGGAACCGTTTGAGGTGGAGAATACCAGCTGCATCAGTACCAGTGATAATCATATCATCCACATATAGAAGAAGAAGAGTAGTACCATGAGGAGTAGTCCGGATAAATAGAGCAGAGTCATAGGAGCTAGAAGTGAACCCGAAGTCATGAATGGTAGAACTAAACTTAGCAAACCAGGCTCGGGGCGCTTGTTTGAGGCCGTAAAGAGCACGCTGTAGTTTGCAAACCTTATGAGGTGGAAAAGTGGACCCAGGTGGAGGTTGCATGTAAACCTCCTCAAGAAGATTACCATTGAGGAAAGCATTTTTGACATCCATCTGAAAGAGCTCCCAGTGACGAGCAGCAGCAACAGCAAGTAAACTGCGAACAGAGGTAAGTCGAGCAACAGGGGAGAAGGTCTCCTCATAATCAATGCCATATTCCTGGTTGAAGCCTTTGGCGACAAGACGAGCTTTGTAGCGTTCAATAGAGCCATCAGAATGAGTCTTGATTTTGTAAACCCATTTGCAGCCAATCGCGGTTTTGCCAGGAGGAAGGTCAACAAGATCCCAAGTATGAGTTTTGGCCAAAGCCTGAAGTTCCTCAGTCATAGCTTGCTGCCAAAGGGGATTAGTACAAGCCTCACGATAGGAGGTAGGTTCATAAGTGGAGAAGGCAGCAGACCCAACAATATAATCACGAAGATGGATAGGAGGTTGAGTTACCCGGCGTGGTCGACCCGTAGGAGGATCAGTAGGAGGAAGAACCGGTGTAGAAGGAGGTGGTACAGTGAGAGGTGGACCTTCAGGGAGAGCAGTCTGGACGGGATCCGGAGTAAGCAAGGGCGTCTCAATGAAGGAGGAACCTGTATCAAATTCATCAGAAAAGAGATCTATGGAAGGATTAGTAAACAGTACATTAGTGGAAAGTGTGGGTAAGTGAAAGGAGGATAGGGAAGAAAACATTGTGTGCTCCCAGAAAACTACATGGCGGGAGATACGAAGGCGTTTAGAGAGAGGGTCCCAGCAGCGAAAGCCTTTGTGTTCAATTCCATACCCAAGAAAGCAACAAAGACGAGAACGAGGTTCAAGCTTGGTGTGTTCATGGGATTGAAGCAGAACAAAGCAGGCAGAGCCAAAAACGCGAAGATTAGTGTATGGAGGGGGAGTGCCATGCAGACGTTCAAAAGGAGTTTGATTATGGATGATAGGGGTAGGAGCACAGTTGATAGTGTAGACAGCAGTGAGGGCCGCTTCCCCCCAAAAGTTTTCAGGGCAAGAAGAAGAGATAAGGAGAGCTCGAGTAGTGTCAAGAATATGCCTATGTTTGCGTTCAGCACGGCCATTTTGCTGGGACGTGCCAGCACAGGAACGATGAGGCAGTGTACCATGACTCTGAAGAAAAGAAAGGAAATCTGAATCCCGATATTCCATAGCATTGTCAGAGCGAAAAATTTTGATGGTTTTGGAAAATTGGGTGTGGATCATTTGGGCAAAGTTATAATAAATGGTTTTGAGTTCTGACCGAGTTTTCATGAGAAAAATCCAAGTAAACCGTGAAAAATCATCAATAAAAATAACAAAATAACGAGATCCCCCCATAGTAGTAGTAGGGGAGGGTCCCCAAATATCCGAATGTATAAGATCAAAAGGTGCACAGGAAATAGAAGTACTTTTATTGAATGATAAAGCAGGTTGTTTGGCAAGTTGACAGGGTATACAATCAAAAGTATCCGGAGGTACATGACCCAATTGTCCACTAGAAACCAAAGATTTTAAGCGATTAACAGAAATATGCCCTAACCGACAATGCCAAAGATGAAAAGGAGATAATGAGGAAGCAGATGTAGGAGCAGCGATCTGAAGAGAGTCAGGAACATGAAGGTGGATGAGCTCATAGAGACGTCCGTGCTTACGGCCGATCCCAATAGTCTGTCCCGTCTGAGGGTCCTGCACCAAACAATGAGTAGCAGAAAATGTGAAAGTGAGACCAAGTTCACATAATTGACCAATAGAGATAAGATTTAAGGTGAGAGCAGGTATATGATAAACTTGAGGTAAAGATAACGAAGATGTGGAGACAGTACCAATGTGACGAACAGTCATGAGAGAACCATCAGCAGTTTGAATGGAGGGAATATGAGAAGATGAAGAAATAGAAGAAAATATAGTAGAACTGGAGGTCATATGATTACAACAGGCAGAGTCAAAATACCAAGAAGAGTTACCTGGAGTCACAGACAAGGCAGTAGGAGGAGGTGTACCGGAGGGGGAGAGGAGGCGTTTGAACATGGCCTCGACATCCGTTGGAGAAAAGAGAGGGGTAGACGGAGTAGGAGACTCAGAAAAACCCTCAGAGGCAGCAGCAGCAGTGTGATGAGACTGATTCTGGGAATGAGACTGATTCCCAGAACGATGAAAGTGTCCCCGGGAAGAACCACCGCGAGAAGAGTGGTTGTTGGAGGATGAGCGGGATGGATTGCGAAAACAATCCTGTTGCAGATGACCAGGACTGAGTTTGTTGCAGTGTTGGCAGGTTCTGACAGGGCAATTGATCAGGAGATGTGTGGAAGGGAGGCCCCGATTGTGACAATAGAGACAGTCAGTGGGCCGCTGGGGTGGCCGGTACGGAGGAGTGGCAAGAACAGAGTCCACATGATGAGTTTTGAGAGTACCAAGACGAGTCTCCTCTGATAGTAGCTCAGAGATAGCTTGTTCCAAAGTGGGCAAAGGATGGCGATGAAGAAGAGAGGCACGTACTGGCTCAAAAGATGAAGTGAGAGCCATGAGAAAGTGCACCAACCTTTGCTGATTACGATAGGCAGTAAATAAGACAGCATCTTCTCGGTGAGGCCAAGGCGGCTCGGAAAGAGCAAGCTGGTCCCAAACGGAGTACATTTGAGAAAGGAAGTCATTGATGGACTGACTAGATTCTTGGCGCATCCGATGAAGTTGGCTTTGAAGCTGATATTGATGAGCAAGACCAGTAGTCTGGTATCTTTCTTTCAAGAAATCCCAGATGTCCTTGGCAGGAGTAGTGACAGAGTCAAGCTGAAAGCGACCAAACTGAAGACTGATGGAGGTAACAGAGGTATTTCGAAACCAGGTAATGATTTGGTAATTTTTACTGTCCCAGTCCTCAAGTCGGTCTTCATATGTAGGAGTAGTAGTGGAAACAGTGGTTTCGGCAGTGTCTTTCACTGGGTGGGTTACATCCCCGGTGATAATTCGCCAGAGCTTCTTTCCTTTGAGGAAGGAAGACATGGCTTGTGCCCATAGAACATAGTTGGAACCATTCAAAATAACGGAAATGGGATGGGAGGCATCATGACGATCCATAATAATAGATGAATAGGGAAAAATAAATAGGAGCAGACCTGTAGGAGCAAAATTAGGTAAAACAGAGTGTACCAATGAGTCCGGAAGGTCGAAAATAGCTAGGAAAGGTGTCCTGTGCAGAGATGATGTCAGCAGAGGCCAAAGTGATGTCAGCGGCGCACGTTAGCAGAGTGCAGTGAAGTGCACGTTAGCAGAAGAGGCGCGGCGCACGATAGCGGAATGGCGCAAGGCGCGGCGCATAGGAGCAGATTTGGCACACGCGGGTGCACGATAGTGAAGTGGCGCACAGGATGCGCACCGTAGCAGGCGCGGCGCACGCAGGAGCAGGGCTGACGTCAGACGCGAAGGAGAGGGCGCGTGGGAGTGCGTGACGAATGTGAGCAGCAACTGATGGCGCGTGCAGGCGCGTGGGAGAGTGGTGGCGGAAGTGATGACGCGCCGCAGACAAAGGTAGCGCGTGGAGGCACGTGAGAGGTTGTTTGAGGACGGGCTTGGTGCCGTTGGAATCGTGAGAAAATTCCGAGCGGTTTGGTGTAGTGCCACTGTGTACGGGACTAAACACCAAAATCGCAAATTGCCAGAAATGTAATTCTGGGCTCTGATACCATGAAAGAGAAACACTAGTTTGAGAGAGAGAGAAAGAGAGAGAGAAAGAGAGAGAGATAGAGACTGAATGCTCTATATATTGATATGTGTTGTGTGTTACAATTGAAGAATGTTCTCCCTTTTATAGAGAGAAAGGGGGAGACATGTGTATATAATGTACAATAAATAAGTTGGGCACTAACCGGTAATGTGCACTAACCGGTAATGGAGCCGAAAGCAAGCACTATATATATGCACTACACTATTATATATATGCACTACACTATAAAGTATATGCACTACACTATAAAGTATAAGATATATATGAATATATTAACAGTAGCTAAAGTTATTCCCATCATTTTAATCGTGCCCAGCAATCAAGTTGGTTAAAAATAACTAATGAATCATCACAGATCAAAAAAAGGTAACAAAAAATTTTCAATTGACATTAGATTTTGGATAAATTTCAATGAATTCCAAGTTGCTTTTAATATATTCTGCAACTTCTCATTCATTTTGCTCTCTAGACTATCATCATCCATGTCATAACATGTAGAAATTCATTAGTTGGAAAGGTACTTCAACTACTGAAGGGTTCGATTGAAAAGGGAAAAAAAAGAAAGAAGCAACAGAGTACTCAAATAGAGAAACATATACATACCCAATTGCTTTCATAGAAGAATGAAACCTGTTTGGTGAAACTACAAAATCTTCAGAATTTTGATTGATTCCACAATGAGCATTAGTGCCCGGTGTGATCAAAGGGCTAAGCATGGGAATTCCTGTCAAATGACTTGACAAATTCTTTGTTTGGGCTGACAGGAGAGAGAGAGAGCAGTGCTGGAGTTTGAGATCCCAGATAATTCTGTTTCGAGAAAAGTGTAGCCCGTTTGTGATGAAATTGAAGCGTTTTATTTTCCCATGCTGTGAAGATGGAAGATGGGTTTGGAATGTGATTGCATGTTTGAATGGTGATTCTCTGTTTTTGCCCCTCCTGCCATCACCCATCCACCATAGGAAGCCCACGGGTTTGGATTTATGCCCAGCCCATATATCTCATTTCGGGTTAATCAAAATTGACATAAACTCCTCAATAAAAATCCATCCTCTATTCTAGTGATTGGTGATTCGTTAACCAAACAATTTGATTTCCAAAATGATTTACTAAGATGAGAGCATTTTTTAATTTTTCTATGTGGCTGGCTGGGACAGAGAAAGGAAAGGGAGCGAAGGGGGTGGCGGTTGGTCCTTGTAGGTGGGGAAGACAAGAGACGGGTTAGTGATGGTGGTGGACGATGGTGGTTATTACGGAAGAGAAGGAAACATAATCTCATTAGAAAAGAGATAATGTAAAGTTTAAATATTGGTAGTAATAGAATCGTAAATCCATCCCACATCGTTCATAATCTAATTAGAAAAGAAATAGTGTAAAGTTTAAATATTGGTAGTAGTATAATCGTAAACTTTTATTCCACATTTGGCGACTAAAAGTTTAGTAGCCAAAAAGATAGACATTTGGTGACTAAAATATTTCATAGCTAAAACAAAAAACTAAAGGATAAAAACACTTTTGCCGACTTAAATTTTAGTAGCCAAAAATGTAGAACTTTTGGTGACTAAATATTTAGTAGCTAAAAGAGGAACTCTTTGCCGACTAAAAATTTAGTAGCCAAAGATGTGGGACTTTCGGCGACTAAATTTTTAGTAGCCAAAAAAGAACTCTTTACCGACTAAAATTTTAGTAGCTAAAAAAGTGGGACTTTAGGTGACTTAAAGTTTGGTTGCCGAAAATGGTCTAATTTAATTTAATGTCCAACCTTTTGGCGACTAAAATTTTAGTCGGGAATTGTATACATTTGGCGACTAAAATAATTTTAGTCCCTAATTACCTTTACCGACAATTTTTTGGCGACTATTTTTGCGACCAAATAATTTAGTCGCTAAAACCATTCGGCGACTAAAAATTAACTTTTGGCGACTAAAAATTTAGTCGCCAAAAGTGAAAATTCTTGTAGTGAACATAAAAATGATACTTTTTTCTATTTCAATCAATAGCTTTTGGTGGGTTTGGCAACTAACTAAAAAAACCCTTCTTTTTTTTTCTTTTTTGAATATTATATTTTTTAAATTTGCGTAAAAAATTTTACGTTTTTTGTGTGTATCTAGTGTAGAATGATCTAAAGACATCACCAACTTATTTTCACTTCTTTTTTTTTTTTAATTTTTTAATTTTTTATGAATTGTTTTCCATTTTTCTTTTTATAACTTATTTGCTCCATGTAGTCGTGTAGATTCTAAAATGCAAAGTTTTTTGAATTTTTTTGAAAAAAGTTCATTAAAAATGAACCAAAAAAAAAAAAAAAAAAACAAATACTTACTTCAGTTCCACTAAATTTTCTTTACGAAAAATTACAATTCAATAGTATTTTCAAAAAATGATTACAAATTTATTAAAAAACTAATATTAATTTTAATATTTATAAAATTTACCACTGTGATCTGATTTTTTTTTTTTTATAAAAATAATTCAAAATATATTCGACGCACAATAAATATTTAAAACTTTGACAAGAGAGAGGGTTTGGTGATGGTGGCGGACAATGGTGGCTGCTACGGAAGAGAAGAAAACACAATCTCATTAGAAAAGAGATAGTGTAAAGTTAAATATTGGTAGTAGTAGAATTGTAAATCTATCCCACATTGTTCATAATCTAATTAGAAAAGAGATAGTGTAAAGTTTAAATATTGTTAGTAGTATAATCATAAACTTATCTTACATCGTTTAAAAACAACGCATAATGTTTAAATATAAGGTGTGATTGAGACATCTAATAATCGCCTACGTAGCGTTAACTTATGACTCAAGCGAGAGCACCAAAGCGGTTGGATGATGGTAAAGTTGAAAGATGGCTTCAACGCTTGAACTCAGGTTAGACCAATGAACCTGTAGGTTCTGGCTAGCTTTCGGTTGCTGAGCTAAGTCATTGAACAACCACTTTTTTTTTTTTTCACATGTAGAAAATAAAAAATTAATATTGTGATGACCAAGGATGGGTTTTTTTTTTTTTCATGTATAAAATAAATAAATTAATATTGTGATGATCAAGGATAGATGCCCAAAATTTGAAAATCTAAATGTACTTTCGCACCTTGGGAATCCGTCCATGGTGATGATTAAAAATGATGGTTTTTTCTATTTCAGTCAATAAAATTTGGTGGGATTGGCAACTAACTAATTTTTTGTTTTGTTTTGTTTTGTTTTGTTTTGAATATTTATTTTTTTAAATTTGCATAAAAAATTTTACATTTTTTTCTGTATCTAGTAAATCCTGAATTGCAAAGTTTTTTCCTCTCTCTAGCCATCGCCCATCCACCCTGAAACCCACGAGTTTGATGCTGGCGGCACTGATGATGTATTTGTGGTTGTGATCATTGATTTCAATCAAGAAAGAGTTTTGTTTCGATTTATACCCAGATATCTCATTTCGAGTTTATCAAAATTGACGTAAATTTCTCAATCAAAGTCCATCCTCTATTTTAGTTAGATTTGAAACTTGTCAGCAATCAAGTTAAACAATTTGATTTCCAAAATGATTTACTAAGATCAGAATATTTTATTTTTTATTTTTCTATGTGGCTGGCAGGGAGAGAGAAAGGAAAGGGAGTGAAGGAGTGGTGGTTGGTCCTTGTAGGTGGGAAAGACAAGAGAGGGTTTGGTGATGTTCGTGGACGATGGTAGCTACTACGGAAGAGAAGAAAATATAATCTCATTAGAAAAGAGATAGTGTAAAGTTTAAATATTAGTAGTAGTAGAATTATAAATCCATTCCACATCGTTCATAATCTAATTTGAAAAGAGATAGTGTAAAGTTTAAATATTTGAAGTAGCATAATCGTAAACTTATCCCACATCGTTTAAAAACAAATTATAATGTTTGAATATAAGGTGTGATTGAGACATCTAATAATTGCCGAGCTAAGTAGTGGTAGCCTATGACTCAAGCGAGAGCACCAAAGTGGTTGGATGATGGTAAAGTTGAAAGATGGTTTTAACGCTTGAACTCAGGCTAGACCAGTGAACCTGTAGGTTCTGGTTAGCTTTAGGTTGTTGAGTTAAGTCATTGGACAACCATTCTTTTTTTTCACATGTAGAAAATAAAAAATTAATATTGTGATGATCAAGGATGAATTTTTTTTTTCATGTATAAAATAAATAAATTAATATTGTTATGATCAAGGATGGATCCTCAAAATTTGAAAATCTAAATATATACTTTTCACACCTTGTGGATCAGTCATTGGTGATGGTTACACAACATAAAAATGATGCTTTTTTCTATTTCAATCAATAACATTTGGTGGGTTTGCCAACTAACCAAAAAAACTCTTTCTTTTTTTTTTTTTTGAATATTATTTTTTTAAAATTTAGGGCAAATTTTTTTACATTTTTTGTATATCTAGTGCAAAATGATCTAAAAACATCACCAACTTATTTTCACTTTTTTATAATGAATTTTTTTCCATTTCTTTTTATAACTTATTTAGTCTAGGTTAGTCGAGTAGGTCCTAAAATGCAAAGTTCTTTGAATTTTTTTTTTGACAGAAGTGCATTAAAAATGAAAAAAAAAAAAAAAAATCTAAGTACTTACCCTAGTTCCACTAAATTTTCTTTATGAAAAATTACAATTCAATAGTATTTTCAAAAAATAATTACGAATTTATTTTAAAATTTTAATTTTAATTTTAATATTTATAAAATTTACCACTCTGATCTGATTTTTATTATTTTTTTTCTACACTTGCATTATTACATACCTTTAAAATAACTCAAAATATATTCCAAGCACAATAAATATTTAAAAGCTTTGACAAGAGAGGGTTCAGTGATGGTGGCGGTGAATAGTGGCCACGAGAGAGAAGGAAACATAATCTGATTAGAAAAGAGATAGCGTAAAGTTTAAACATGGATAGTAATAGAATCGTAAATCCATCTCACATCGTTCATAATCTCATTAGAAAAGAGATAGTGTAAAATTTAAACATTGGTAGTAGTAGAATCATAAACTCATCCCACGTCGTTTGGAAACAACACATAATGTTTGGATATAAGGTGTGATTGAGACATCTAATAATTGCTGAGGTAAGTAGCTTTAGTTTGTGACTCAAGCGAGAGCACCAAGTTGGTTGGATGACGATAAAGTTGAAAGATGGGTTCGACACCTGAACTCAAGTTAGCCCAAGGTGATTAAGTTAAGTCATCGGACAACCACTCTTTTTTTTTTTTTTTCTTTTTTTAAAAAAAATATATGTATGAAATAAATAAATTAATATTGTGATGATCAATGATGGATCTAAGTCATCGGACAACCTCTCTCTTTTTATTTATTTATTGTTTTACATGTATGAAATAAATAAATTAATATTGTGATGATTAATGATGGATCTAAGTCATTGGACAACAATGTTTTTTTTTCTTCTTCTTCTCTCTCTCTCTTTTTTATTTTTATTTTTAAATACATGTATGAAATAAATAAATTAATATTGTGCTGATCAATGATGGGTCTAGGGGGTGCGGGAAAATCTAAATATACTTTTGCTCCTCGTGGATCCGTCCTTGGTGATGATTAACACAACATAAAAATAATGGGTTTTTCTATTTCAATCAACTAAATTTGATGGGTTTGGCAACTGACTAAAAAACCCAATTTTTTTTTTATGTTTTTTTTTTTTTTTTTTGTTTTCAATATCATTACTTTTAAAATTTGTGCAAAAATTTTTGCATTTTTTGTTTGTCTAGTGTAGAATGATCTAAAAGCATCATCAACTTATTTTCAATTTTTTTTTATAACTTATTTGGTCCATGTAGTCGAGTAGATCATAAAATGCGAAGTTTTTTGAAATTTTTTAACAAAAGTTCATTAAAAATTAAAAAAAAAACCAAATACTTACCCCAGTTCCACTAAATTTTCTTCATGAAAAATTACAATTCAATAATATTTTCAAAAAATAATTACAAATTTATTAAACAAAATTAATTTTAATTTTAATTTTAATGATGTGGATTTTTTTTCCCCCCCCTTTTCTACACTTGCATTGAATTGTATCCCTTTTCTTTAGTCAAGACTTTTTTATATTGTAACCCTATAATTTTGATAATGCATGGGAGAGTGAGAGGGGCACACATTAAAGTGGAAGAAGACAAGCTTTCTATAAATGTTAAATTATTCATAATTTAATAAGTTAATGATTGTGTTTAAGATATGAATCAAAGTATAAACAGGCTTAGAGCATCTTCAATGACAAATACTATAATAGCATTCTTATTGTCAAATTATGGTAATGAATAGTTGAAAATGGATGAAAAATAGCAATGGTGCTCTAATGGTTCAGCTGCCATTTGGGCACAGAAACTGGTGTGTCTAGACAACCGGCCAATCGTCCAAATACACTAGTTTTTGTGTTTCTTCTGTAAAAATGAAGGGCAGGAGGGAGGGATGTTTTGTTGGGAGGAGGGAGGGAAGGAAGGAGGTGTTTCTTCATGATCTGGCACATATGGGAACTACCAAAACTTGTGTCAAATTTAACGTAAATTTTGACATTTGCCAAGTTTAATAGCTGCCATTTCTCTCCATTAGAGCACAATTTTCTTCAACTCTTGGCCCCCCATATCCACACGCCAGAGACACAGCATTTGATGAATCATTTAAATGATTATTTATTTATTTATTTTCTTGGCAGAGACATCATGGCATTTGGCCACCATACCCAAAAACATTTCATATTTTAATTGGTTTGTGCATATTGTTCTTTTCCTTTTTCTTTTTTTTAAATACTTTAATAATGTCTAGATATTAACAATTATTTTGTAAATTAAAATATGGTTTTAAAAGTGCATCAATGGCTTCTCTTCTTTATTTTCACTTTCAAAATGGTGATTCCTTTTTTAATATTATCAAAGAGATTCTTCAAATATTGTGAGCACTAAGCATAAAATGGACTTTGATAGTGGATATGAGGTTTGTTTGAGCAAATTTCATTTATATCTCTATACTTTGACACGATTTTCAAAGACCCCCCAAACTACGCTTATTTTCACGCTTATCCCCATACTATGCAAGTTACTATCAATCTCACCCCTATTGTCTATTTTTGTAGGAAGTGGACGAAATGGGTGTAGACACCCCATTTTTGACCGTCCTCAAGACTTGGATATCCTTGTAGGTTCATCCAGCAACAAGTTTGATTGCTCGTCGAGTGTTCGACTTTCGCAACGGAATGCTCCAGGTTTGATCCTTCCAAACCTTATTTCCATTATGTCTCATTTTTGGACCATGTGTTGGTCTTTGTTTTGTGGTGTTCTTGATGGACTGCCGGCCATCATTGAGGGCTGCCGACCATGGGTTAGGCCCTGCCGGCTGTAGACACCCTATTTTTGACCGTCCTCAAGACTTGGACGTCACCGCTTGAACACCCGGTGATTATCCATGTTTGTGTTTGTTTTGAGTTCCCGGAGGCCCCGGCTGCGCGCCGTGCCTCAGGATCTCTCAACCGGCTTGTTTTGTGCTTGGTTGTGCGCCAAGTACTTGTGTGTTTTTGCATTTGAGGGTAGGGGAAGGCTTGTTAGCCATCCCTAAAGCCCACCGGCTGCCCCACACCTCCACCGGCACTCCCTAGTGGCCATCGGCACTCTTTTATCCAAAATCACTATATGTTCGATCGGCACTATATGTTGCCGACCGGCAGTGTTTTTGCCGGTGACTGTTTTGGCTGGTCGGTGTGACCCCTTTGTACCCCAGGGATGGTGCATGCCAGCTGTGACAGCTGGAATGCACTATCACCACTCCCCATACCCGGGTTTGCATCCTTTGGTCCCTTTGAACCCCCTCAAGCTTCTAGAAGCTTGACCCCTTTTGGCCAAGCTTCTTGGAGAAGCTTGGCCAGCTGTTTTGGCTTCTCCAAGAAGCCTTGCACCCCCTTGGTCCCTTGACCCCTTTCCTCTTGCTTAGCCACTAAGCTTAGAGCCTTTTGTTGCCTATATAAGCAAGCCTTCTCTCCCTTTGATTAGGGTTAGACATTTAAGGGCAAAACCAGAGCTTATACATATATTTCTCTGATATACATCCATATATATCTATATCTCCCTCTCTCTCCTCTTGTGTGTGTTTTTGGACCAAAAAGTGTGATTTCACCTTACTTTTGCACCATTACACATACTACTACACCTTAATCCGAGATTGGGAGGCTTGGAGGTTTGTTTTGTGTGATCTTGGACTGGTTTTGATCACTAGAAGAGGGCTGCTCCACCTGTTCTTCATTGGATCTTCAAGGGTAAACTTTTTGCTTTAGATTCCCCATTTTTGCAACAACTTTCTACCCCTCTTGCTTTGTGTTTTTGGATTTGTGTTTAACATAAAAAAGACTTGTTTTTCCTTGCTCAAGAACATTCATTAAGGTCACTTTTGTATTTGAGTGAAGCCTCACTCTTTTAGGCCTTGTTTTGGTCCTTTTGTGCCTTTTTTTGGAGCATTGTCTAACTTCAGTGTTTTTGGTCTTCTCACCACTGAAAACTAGTGTGTTTTCAGTGGTGAGGAAGATGGTTTCAAGTCTCATGTAGGGGAGGGACACCCCTCTCCCCTTTGTCCATCTTTGGCTTTCTTTCTTGGCTCATGAGGTAGCATGTGTGCATGCTTGCATTTGGCTTCATTTCAGAACCTTTTGGGGTGTTTTAAGTCATGTTATACCTCTGTCTAAGGTTGGTTTCGTGGCCCTTAACATGCTTCCCATACTTGCTTTGTAATGTTCCATTTTGCTTAGAGACATGCCATGTGTTTAGCCTCATGTATCTCCATGTTTTTAGCTTAGCATCTTGAAGATGTTGGTCTTGATTTGCCATGATTTAAGGCTGTGAGCCACTAATTTTGCCATGTATAGTGTGCTTGACATGTTGTTTTGTATTCTAGGCTTGTAAGCCTCATGCATTTTGGTTCCTAGCATGTTCAACATTGATCATCCTCATGATTTGGCATCATTTGTGACCCTATTTCAGTCCATAAATCATGTGTGTATGTTTATATATGTGACCATTTTCATGCTTCAAGGGTGTCCCCTTTTATGTCTAGGAATTGGCATTGTGTATGCTTGCATGATTAATACATTTTGGGGCTGCCATATGTGGGTTTTGGGTGTCATTTTGCATGATAGAAGTATGTTTTTGGTTGTTAGATGCATGCCATGAGTGGCCTTGATAATGGTAGTAAGGTACTCTCTTTGGTGCCCTTGGTTTTGGGCCTATTGCCTTGCATGCTTGCATGAGTTTTGGTCATCATTTTGGGCGTGTTTTGCCACTGTTTTAGGGAGGTTTGAGGGCTGTCCCATTGTAGCTTAGTCTACCATTGCATGTTTAGTATATGTGTGTTGCATGCTTAGTCAACATGGTCTTGACATAAGACAATCCGATTGCCTTAGGTGTTCATGTTTGTATCACACTTTGCATTGTGCATGCTTAGTATTGTATACTTCCCATGATGTGTTACATAGCATTTGGCATGCCTTACACTTTTGTGTCATGTTGCATTGTTGATGCATGTTTGCATGGATTGCATTTCATTACTTGGTTTGGGGTGTCAAACCAAGTGTGGGAAATGAGGGGTGTTTGTACTCCAAGTGACAAAACACACCTCAATTCCCATGTCACTAAGGCCCTTGACTTTGGCATGATAGGGACTTAGTTATCATTGTTGTGTTGCATGCATTTTTACATTGAAATGCAACCTTGGTATCTTAGGCTATCATGCACCAAGGTGCACAATTGATAGCCCTAGAACCAAGAGCCATGTTTCCTTGAGTCCCATTCATGATAGGAAGCATTGGCCATGCATAAATATGCTCAAAAATCCAATACCATGCACTGCTGCCTGCTGTTGCTGTCAAACTGTCTTCTGCAGGAATTTTGTGCCGACCGGCAGGAAAGAGTGCCGACCGGCACTGTATTGCTGGCCGATAGACTATTTTGCAGTCGGTGGCCACCACAAGCAGCCGGTGGTAGTTTTCTCCAGCCGGTGGCACTCAGCAGAACACAAGGAAGGTTTCCTGGGACTTTGGTATTTTTTGGAGAGACGGGGCAGTAAAAACAGAGGTGGCAGTGGCACGGTGTAGGTTTTTCCGGGCAAGTCGCAACGAGCATGCATCATTCGCGCATCCCGAGGCAGGGCTGAGGCCCCCTTTCTTTTATTTACTTGATTTAATTTTAGTAATTAGAATTTTGTAATAATTTATTCATTTATTCTTTGGACTGTATTATTCTTTTGGTCCCTCCGAGTGAGGCGCATTTGTAATAAGTGTGTGTGAGTGGGTGTATGTCTTCCAACCCCCATTTCTTTCTACCCTTTTATTTACCTGCTTATGATGGTAGATTAGGGCACATCTAAATTAGCATACCTTATGCAATGCATGCGTGCATTCATGCATTTGTTTACATACATCGGGCTCGGTACATCATACAAACTGCATCGTACTTTCAATTCCAAATTGAATACGTGATAGTTGTTGCATTTCATGTGCCATGCTTAGGATAGCCGAGCCTGTCTAGATTACATTCCGTATGCGATGCATTAGTCACTTAACATAAACTAGGTCATGCATGTTTTTGCTAACTGGTTTCTTGTTTTGGCACGGAGTACGATGTAAGTTTTATGCTTTAGCATGTCGCATGCGTGTGGATGTTAATGACAGTATGCTTGCCATGCGGCTAATGCTTATATGATAAACTGTTCGAATGCCTGTGGTGAAGGTTGGATTGCCTAAGTTGGAACAACTCGTTGAAATCCGTATTTTAGCCTACTTGCGAGTAGCAAAAAACCAACACGTTTTTCAAAACAAACGGATATGCAATGCTTGTTTCCAAATTAGGCAATCTAGTCTATACTTGTTTTGCTGTGCGCATAATATAGTAATTCTAGGCTAATAATTGGGATAAGAACGCATAATGTTTTCAAAATCGGATATCACGGTTAGTAGAGGCCGGTCTTCGGACCGGGCGAAAGGGGGTGCTCATAGCTGACCTTCCCCGATCGTACCCAAGCTCCCGAGCCAAGACATTTGGTGATGACGGACACGTGGCCTTCGGCACCGAGTCAGGGTTTCCTAAATTTCCCCATAAAAAAATATATTTAGGTGGCGACTCTGTAATCTGGCAAAGCAGTTCATGTTTGGCACTTCTTTTCAAAAATCTGTTTTTCTCAAAAATGATTTGCCAGAGTTGGACTCTTGGTTCAGATTAAGAACCGTGACAATTTGAGTTCGAACTGTAGTAAACCCAAATGAACGGAACGGGACTTAACCCTCCCGGGGCGTTCGGGGACGTCTACACCGGCCATCAATGTGGCATTGTCGGCCATCAATGCGGCACTGTCGGCCACCACTGATGGCCGGCTGTAGACGCGCCCGTGGGCCTCGCTCTACTGTTCGGACTCCCTTTTGTGTTGCGGTTCTTAATCTTGAACCAAAGAGTCCAACTCTGGCAAATCGTTTTGAAGAAAAACAGATTTTTGAAAAAGTAGTGCCAAACATGGACTGCTTTGCCAGATTACAGAGTCGCCACCTAAATATTTTTTAATGGGGGAATTTAGGAAACCCTGACTCGGTGCCGAAGGCCACGTGTCCGTCATCACCAAAGTGACTTGGCTCGGGAGCTTGGGTACGATCGGGGAAGGTCAGCTATGAGCACCCCCTTTCGCCCGGTCCGAAGACCGGCCTCTACTAACCGTGATAACCGATTTTGAAAACCTTACATGATCTTATTCCGATTATTAGCCTAGAATTACTATGTTATGCGCACAGCGAACAAGTATAGACTAGATTGCCTAATTTGGAAATAAACATTGCATATCCGTTTTGTCTCGAAAAACGTGTTGGTTTTTTTGCTACTCGCAAGTAGGCTAAAATACGGATTTCAATGAGTTCTTCAAACTCAAGCAATCCAACTTCCACCCACAGGCATTCAAACAGTTTATCTCACATAAGCATTTAGCCGCGTGGCATGCATACTGTCATGTTAACATTCACACACATGCGATTATGCTAAAGCAAAAACACTTACATTGTACTCCGTGCCAAAAAACAAGTAACTGGTTAGCAAACATGCGTGACCTAGTTCATGTTAAGTGGCTAATGCAACACAGGCATAGATGCAATCTAGAATAGGCTCGGCTAACCCTAAACATGGCATATGAAGTGCGCGAATAGCACGTATTCAATTTGGAATTGAAAATTGCAATGCGGTTTGTATGATGTACCGAGCCCTGGTGCATGTAAACAAATGCATGAATGCACGCATGCATTGCATAAGGTATGCCAATCAAATATGCCCTAATCTACCATTGTAAGCAGGTAAATAAAGGGATAGAAAGAAGTGGAGGTTGGAAGACATTCACCCCACTCACACACACTTATTACAATTTTGCCCTCGCTCGGAAGGACCAAATAATAATACAAATAATTAACTACGCAAGCTAATTAATTATTACAAATTCACTAAATTAATTAGACAAATAATTAATCTAATTAAAACAGTAAATGCCTCGGGAGGAGGGCCCAAATGCAGCGCGCGCTCGGAATTGGCTGGGAATCGCACTGTCATGCAAGTGTGCCTCTGTTTTCCCTGCTATCCTCCTTAGAAAATTACCAAAGTCTCAGGAGTGCCTCTCAGGGCACTGGGGAGTACCACCGGCTGGGGTAGAACACCACCGGCTAAAGGATGTGACCACCGGCACTGATTGAAGCTATCGGCTGCCAATTCACTGCCGGTCGGCACTAAAATGTGCCGGTCGGCACTTAACACCTGCAGAACCTGCAACTCACAGCAGCAGAGGGCAAAACTTGCATGGCAATGCAATTCAAGGCATGTATGCACCAAACACACTTCCTATCATATTATTGACTCGAAGGGGCATGTGCCTCGATTCTCGGACCACCAATCGCGCATTTCCATGCATGATGGCCCTAAGAACCAAGAATGCAACTTTGATTGCAAATGCATGCAATGCAAACAAGCAAACAAGGATGCTCAAACCTCTATCATACTTCGTTTCAAGAGGCTTAACATGCATGCAAATGTGATGCAACTCTAAGCATGTTATCTATCATGCAAAATGACCAATGTGATGCACTTATGCAAGGCACACAAGCAAGCATGCAAACCAATGGGGATGGTCTTATACATGAATTAGGCAACTCTAGTAGGCCCAAAATCAGTAGCCACAATGCTAAATTATGAGGGCCAAACACACATACACACATACACATGTTAAGGTTCCAAACCCAAGGCATGAATAAGCAACATTCAAGCACACTTAAAGAGGCCAAACATGGGCTAAAAGCATGCATGGAAAACTCTGAAATTCATGCAAAACATGAGGCCAAATCATGCAATAAAGCAAGCCAAATATGCAACAAATGGCCCAAGTCTTGAAACAAGCCATGAAGGCTTAAACCAAGGCCAAGTCCACCAAGCCTCACAAGGCTAAGGGACTCGAAACAGGTCACAAGAAGACCTAAACAAAACCTAAGGAGCACCTAGATGGCATCTAAGAGGCTCAAGCACAAAGGCATACAACATGACCAAAACATGGAGTATTCAACACATGCTTTTAAAGCATTAAAGAGGCAACTAAAGCATGCATACAAGCACACCAAAAAGTCTGAAATAACATGCTAGATGGTTCCAAACTATCAAAAATGAAGCAAGCATGGCATGCTACACACTCATACTCTCAAGGCCAACAAGCCAAATGCAAAGGAGCTATATAATGCATGATAGGATCGACCCAAATGGCTATGGACAGAGTTAAATCATGGCAAAATAAGCACACAAGCTTCATGGATCTAGGCCTAAAACATGTTCAAAACAAAGGCATGCAACCTAGACATGTTAAGGCATCAAGAGGCATTACAAGGCAACTATGCTAAGCATGTATAAGGGGCATAAACTAACTTGTAATCATGTTATAACATGGCAATATAAGCATTGAAAACAAGTCAAACATGCTCAACACACACTCAAGCATGAAGCTCCTTTGGAAGCCAAAATTTGCCCTTTTCAAGGACATCAAGGAGAGGGGGTGGCCCTCCCCTTTCTAGGACTTTAAGGCACCATCTCCACCATTGAAATCCCTCAAGATTTCAGTGGTGGAGAGGTCCAAGCACACAAGTCCCGGATCTCTTACAAAATAGCACAAAAAGTGACCTTTTCAAGGTCTAAGGGTGGTCAAACTTGCTCAAACCACAAAACACTCTTAATATACAATGAAGAGGGTCAAAAAACAGAACTTTTATGTGCCAAACACTAAGCTCAAAAACTGTTTTAGAGCAAGCAAAAATGGAGTGCAAAAATGGGGTAAATAAAGTAAGTTTCTTACCCTTGAAGCTTTTCTTCACAAAGGTTGGAGTGGATGGGTCCTTGAGCTCAAAACCAGTCAAGAACACTAAGAACAAACCTCTGGAACCTCAGAACCAAGAGGAAGGTGGAACACTAGGTGCTTGTGTGCAATAGTAAGGCACAAAACACCTAGATTTCAAAGAGAAAGAGAGAGATAGAGTGTATATCTATTCTAACCCTAAAAGAACCAGAGCTCTAACTCTCTAATAATGTCTAAAGCTCTCAGATTTTGTAACCCTTGAGCAAAGGGAAGAGCCTTCCCTCTTATAGGCAAAAAGCTTACAAGCTTAGTCCCTAAGCAAGCTCATCCCTCCATACACGTGTATGGAGGGGAAACAAGAGCTAAACAGCTGTCTAAAAATATCTCAGAAAGCAGCTGCACAGTAGCCGGCTGGGCAAAATGGTCATTTTGCCAAAAAGAGTGCCGACCGGCACAAAATAATGCCGACCGGCACAATATAGTGCCGGTGGCCACACCAGCCAGCCGGTGGCCTCTAGCCACAGCCGGTGGTATATGGGGATGCCTCACAAAGCATTCCCTGCCTTCCCAAGGCAAAACACAAGTGTTTGGTGCAAAACCAAACACAAACGGTCGAGTCCGGAGGTCCTGAGGCACGGCGCGCGTAGCCGAGAACTCCGGGAATCTCCAAACGAACACAAACATGGATAATCACCGAGTGTTCCAACGATGACGTCCAAGTCTTGAGGACGGTCAAAAATGGGGTGTCTACACCGGCCGGCCACCATTGTTTCAACAGATATTTTCTTAGATATTTTGAGCTAGTTGTTTGCAGGTTAGCTCATTTACACCCACGTGGATGGCTGGATCTCTTCAAGGCTCCTTTGTATCACCTATATAGAGGGCTCATCTATATGCATGCAAGAGGTTACAAAAGTTGGAGTTGAGCTATTTCTTCCTCTCTCTCTCTCTAGAATACTCTCTCTCTATATTTTGTGCTTGAAAGGGTGTTTTCTCTTCATATTTGCACTAAAACACATAGTCAAACACCTTAACCTTAGGCTTGAGGTTCTTGGAAGCCTTGTTGGGGCTCATTGGAGTGGTTTTGACTTGGTTTTGGCTCAGAAGCTTGCTGTTTTCTTGCTGTGTTACAAGGGTAAGAATCTACCTCTTTTAAGCTTTGTTCTAGTTCATAGCTTTGCCATCTTTGTATTCAACTTTGAAGCTGGTTTTTGTCTCAAAAAAGTTCTATTTTCAAGGCTTAAAGATGTTGGTTTGAGTCTTGTGTGGTTAGGGGATGATCCCCCTCTTTTGCTCTTTGGCTTGTAAAGCCTTTTGAGCCATCTTCCTTAGCTTTTGTTTTGACCTTTGCTTGGCCTTTCTACCACTGAAACTCAGAGGAATTTTAGTGGTGGAAAGGTGGTTTTGAGGTCTAAAATGAGAGGGGGTGGTCCCTTCTCCTTTTGTCTTGCTTGCATGTCTTATTGGCTTACCAAATGAGCAAAGGTTTCTCCTTTCTTCAAGCTGAGTTCAAGCATGTTTTTGTGACTTTTTGGGTCTACTCTAACTCTATTTTAGGCTGGTTTGGTTATTGCTTGCATGCTTCTTACACTTGTAGTGTAATCTTGCTAATTAGCCTTGTATGCTTGATGCTTTAGCCCACCATTCTAGCTTATTTTGGCTACACTCCAGCATGCTTTTACTCATGTTTTAACATGCTTAAACTCTCTTTGAAATGGTCTTGGCCATGTGAGGCTTGCCTTGTATGGTTGTAGTGTAAAGGCCTTCGACTAGCTTTGAGTTTCAAAGTCTCTAGCATGTTTTATTTGAGGTGTTTGTATGCCTTAGCCTAATTTCTCACATGATTTCAATGTATATAGTGTAGTCACACTTTCACATGTTCCACTCTTTCGATGCTTTAGAGAGTTGTGCCTTATGCCTTGATCATGAGCCAATTTGCATGCATGCTTGTCTAAGCTTTCGGGCTACCATTTCAGCATATTTTTGGCCTTTAACTTGGCATGATTAAACTCTATCCAGAGCTGGTTTGGTTGTTTAGGCCATGTATTGCATGCCCCTTGTGTGGATGCCTTAACTAGCTTTGAGTTTTAGGGCCTCTTGTGTGCTATACTTGTGTCGTTTGCATGATTTGGCATCATTTGATATGTAATTTCAGTGCATATAGTGTAGTCACACTCTCATATACTTCACTTTTTCATGTGTTTGAGAGTTGAGTTTTATGCCTTGCTTGCGAGCCATAAGTTGAGCATGCTTTTCTTGCTTCTTGTGCTTGAGTTTCATCACATTTTAGCCTTTGTTTTGGCCTGCTATAGCTCTGTTTTGGGCTGGTTTAATCATTTGAGCTTTGTATTTCATGCCTCTTGTGTGATGCTCTTTACTAGCTTTGACGTTTTGGCCCTTAACGTGTTGTGCATGCGTTTCTTGCATGATTTAATGTCATTTAGCATCCTATTTCAGTGTTGAAATGCATGACATATCACTCCATTCTTCAATTGTTACTTTGTTTTGAAAGTGACTTTGAACCCTTTGTTGGTTTGAGTGTGAAATTGAGGCATTTGTGCCAAACGGTTTAATTCCTTCTAAAGTTCATTACCAATGGCATGAAGTCTCTTTCATGCTCAAAAAGCTTGTGGTTCAAGTCTTTTTTCCAACTAGAGGACTATCACATTTGGACTTAACCGATTAAAGAATGGTTGGTAATGTTAAAATGTGTAAACAAAATCAATCCAGTAAAACATGTCAAGATAAGCATGTTGTTTGCATTGCATGGTGTTCAACTGGATGTTATGTTGAACACAAGGTTGATTGGTCCACTTCATACCCAAAGTGATGAAAGTGAGCCAATCTTCCTTGGTCTCTATTGCCTTTGATCATCCATGATGAGGTAGCAGATTTAGAGTCTTGTTTGCATTGCATTTATTGAATGTGTGCAAGATTGGATCTTCGGCCATCATGCATTCCGAATGCTTGATTGATGGTTTTGGATCCAATGGTGCCCCTCTCTTGATGTTTTGAGATGATAAGGAGTGGCATAGTACATACATATCCTTGGGAGACCCTCATTTTCCTCTGTCTTGTGCTCTGTTGCAGTTTGGTGTCACAGCACACTAGTGGCCGGCAGTGCCACATTGATGGCCGGCACCCTTGCATCCTTGGTCGGCAGTGGTCCATCTTTGGCCGGCAGGTGGTCGGCAGTAGCTCCTCATGGCCGGCAGGCCACTGGTGCACTCCCCAACACTGTTTTGGTGAGATCCAGCAGCAAGTTCTTGAAGACACCCTGCAAATAGAGCCTCTAAAGAGCAAACCGGAGAGCTTTTCGGGGTGAGAAACCGAATGCGAGCATGCATGTTCAACATCTGCAAACAGAGTTGAAGTAGTTTAATTTAGTGCTTTACTTGTTAGTTAGCATTTGGTTTTGTAAATTAATTAATTTGTTAATTAATTAAGTGTTGTAATAATTAAGTAGCTTAGTTTAGCTATTTCTTTATTGGTTGTGTAATAATTAGTCTAATTAGTTTAATTAGATTAGTTAGTTTAGCTTAGCTTAGATTAGCTTAGCTTCATTTGGACCCTCCGTCGAGAGGGCACAATGTTGTAAAGGGTGCGTGCGTGTGTGCAAGTCTTCCAACCCCATTTCTTTCTCCCTTTTACTTATCAGCTTTTGATGGTTAGTTTAGGGCACATTTCTGTCACACCCAAACTCCGGGTATGATCGGCCGTGGCCCACAGGGACTCAGCCCAAGGCAGTAATAAATAACCAAACTCAATCCAGTGACATGCTACAAGTATAAACGGCAAAACCAACCGTAATCAATACCATCCAAACTTATGGGATAAAAACAACCCACATATCAAAATAATCCTAAATGAACCTCAATAAAAATAAAAAGAAGTATGCACAAACTTGACATAACAATCTAAAACAAAATAAATGTATGTCTTAGAAGTCCATGCAATCGAGTCTCAGCTACGCCATGAGTCCACCCTAAGTCCTTCTAACACCTGGAAATGGTAAACAACTAAGTCAGCTGATAGCTCAGTGAGTAGCAACATGGATAGTAAATACAGTTTTGAAAACAGGGTTCAATTCCAAAATCAGATATATATCACATAAACTAGATTGGCATACAGTTTGGTAAATACAATCTGTTTCAAAAAGAAGGTTCCACAGTTCAACACTTAAAATACTCATGTCTCGCACGAACATGATAAATGACATTTTCCACTTAAAACAGATTATAACATGAACACCAATAATTTTCTGGGTACCAAGAAAAACAAATAATATGCCACACAGTTCTCAAGACTATAAGCCCCGTTGGATCCAATATCGAACTAAGAGTCATCCTCAGGGTGGCACCTGGGCCTTTTCTCAAAGACGATCCGATTGAAGGTCACCTAGCTTTTTTTAAAGGTCTTTTCCTTACAATCGTTGAGCATTAGAGTCATCACGGCCCAACCCGGATCTATTCCCTAGTGGCTAGAGTCACCACACACAGTGGAATAATTTCCCTGGACTAAATACACATATGGTCCCAATAATCAATACACATCAGTTTCGCAAAACATGGTAGTTCATCATTATAAACATGAGACCAAAACAAATAGTTTACAGTATGCCAAGTTCACACATGTTTCAGAAATAATTTGATTCCATTGATAATATAATAATTTATCAAAACAGTTTAGTTATAAAACAACAATTTAATTTTCCAACAATTCAGGGTAGGGGAACATTTATAAAAATATGTAGCATGAAACTACTCACCTGAAACCGAAATAATATAATCCTCGAATAGAGTATAAAAGTCCAACTAGTGCCCTGAACCAAGTATGAAAACTACACGTCACTACTAATTTAAAAATACTAGAGAATAAAAACTAAGTAACCCCAAACTAAAGAGCACTAACACGGCTCCACCCAACTCACTGTTACTCTTAAATATTACCTAAGTTCATGTTCTTCAAGGTCTAAAATCACCCAAGACATGGGTTCCGATCGAAACTTAACTAAAAATAACTTTAAGATAAAACAGAGTTTTAAACAAGTTTTCCCAATCTATTCGCTAACTTTGAAAATTACAAAACCCACTCCACGCTATTCAAAAAATTCCAAAAAGCCTCCAGATATCAACTAATATATCCTAAGTTTCAAACCCAATTGGTTTCACTTGATTTGCTTATCAAAATAATTATCTACAATTTATTATATCCAAACAGGCTGTTTTCTGCAGCACTTTAAAGAAATTGACGGTTCTCTTAGTATACATGAGCAATCAATGCAAGGTCAAAAATGAAAGAAACTATACTCGTAACCGGTTCTAATGACGCTGATTTGATAATTTTTGGATTTATACCCAAAGAGAACAACACTCCCGAATTTATTGTTAAAAACCAGTTTTCTAGACAGATTTGAACGCATTAGTTTATATAGATTTTGACTCCCAAAAATTATGAAAAAATTCAGATATGAAATTCAATATGTAATTAATCTACTGTAAAAATTTCAGATTAAAATTCATCCGTTTGATATGGTTTCTTGATTTTTAAAGTTTGTGATTCTGTGCAGAATTTTTGGACTAAGAATTACACCATTCTTTATACATAAAGCACTATCCCAATAAGCCAAATATTTCATAGCCATGCCCGACACATGAACCTACTTCACCGATTTGATCCATCAACTACACAACAACTCACAAGTAGAAGAAAAAGATAGTGAAGGAATAAAAATAATAAGTGATTTACCTTGCCAATGGCCACCACAAAGCTCAACAATTTTCACCCAATGACCTAGACGTCTCTCTCCCTCCCTTTACCTCTCACGGCTGCTCAGAAAAGTTTTGGGAAAACAATATCATAAGAATTAGGGTTTGTGTTTATTTTATTTATACTAGTGGTTGGATACACCTAAAGCATGTGTAGGTCAAATAAATAGATAAATATACAAAATATATGTATAAGTTATATGCAACTCAAATGGTAAGAACCTTATTTGTTAATTTTGTGGTTAGAGTTCAAGTCACACCCTCTTCTCTATTTTTTTTATTTTTTATAATAAACCTTGCCTCTAAATTAAAGACTTTCACCATAAATTTATTTTAGGTTTAAAAATTAATTAAAAGATCCTCCAATAATATTTAATTTGCACCTTAGAATTCACCACCAAAATATTTGAGATTGTAATATTATTATTTAATTATTTACTTAATTTTTATATTTGGGTTCTCACATTTCGATTAGCATACCTTATGCTATGCATGTTTGCATCATTCATTTGTCTTGCATGCACCAGGCTCGGTGCATCATTCAAACTGCATTGTATTTTAATGTACTAACTTGAATACGTGTTCAAAGCATGTTATCAAGTGTTGCATTCATATGCCATCTTAGATAGCCGAGCCTATTAGTTGCATTTTGCATGTGTTGCATTAGGCATTCTACATAGTTAGGAGCATGCATTATTTTCTAACTAGTTTCCTGTTTTGGCTCGGAGTACACTGTAAGTGTTTATGCTTTAGCATCCTTGCATGAGTGTGAGTGTTGCCATGATAGCATGCTTGCCATGAGGCTATTTGCTTAAATGATTAACTGCATGAATGCCAGTGGATGAAGGCTTGATTGCTTGAATTGGAACAATTCAATGATTGTATGTTTTAAGCCCACTTGAGGGTGGCAAATCCGTGTTTTAGCCTACTTGTGAGTAGCATTTTCAAACCATTTTCGAAAACAAACATGAATTGTTTTGTTCCAATTCTCGTGATTGAGTCTATACTTGTGTGTTGTGCGCATCACATAGTAAGTTAGATTAATAAACCGGAATAAGAACACATATGTTTATAAAAACAACATATCATGTTAGTAGAGGCCGATCCTTTGATCGGGCGAGCAGGGGTGCTCATTTCAGGACCTTCCCCTCTCGTACCCAAGTTCTTGAGCTGAGGCAACTTTGGTGATGACGGACACGTGGCCTTAGGCACGAGTCAGGGTTTCCTAAATTTCCCCAAAACAAAATATTTAGGTGGCGACTCTGTAATCTGGCAAAGCAGTCCATGTTTGGCGCTTTTTGATTAAAATCGATTTTCCAAAACGATTTGCCGGATTTGGACTTTTTGGTGATTTATTAGTCTTACATTGCACTTTGTGAGATTAGATTCAGAACCATGACAGGAGTCCGAACTGTAGTAGCTAGAACCCAATTCGCGCCCTCTCCGAAAAGGGGGCGCGCGAAGCGAGTTCGGGGCGGTCCACAATGGGTGACGTGGCCCCCTATACTTTCACATGGAGGGAAAATTAAGGCTTTCCCACCAAAACCTAACCTTCTCTTGTATTTCCTTCAACCTACAAAAATAGAGATCACAGCAACATAGAAGAAAAAAACAGAGCATCAATGAAATCAGTGGGAGAGAAGAAATGAGGAATAATCGAAGCTCAAGAAATCAAAGGAGATGGAATGCAAGTGGTGTGGATGAGATGTTTTGCAATATTTGTGGAACAAGAAGGTGTAGACACCCCATTTTTGACCGCTCTTAAGACTTGGGCGCCACTGATTGCTTACTTGATGATGAAGGTGTGCAATGTAAAGGTTTGTTTTCTTGGGCAAGGAGAGCTTCAAATCCCAAACTCACACCCCATTTTTGGACTAAAACTATTTTGACCAAAGATTTTAGGCCTTAAAACCCTCTCTTTCAAAATATTTTTGCAAAGTTCCTACAATGTTCCAACGCTCGCATTTTGTTAAATGTTGCGCTTTTCGGTAAACCGAGCAAGGACAAAGTAGAAATAAATGAAAGAGAGGTGAACTCTTTGAAAAAATCTTTAAAACATCTTGTTTAGAGGTTTGGAGTTGAAGAAAATTGGAGGAGTGGGAAGAAACTAAGTTAGGGAAGAAGATGAGCATGAATCGTTAGGAAAGAGTTGAGCAGCCCTCGCTAAATCGGGCCTATCCATTTGTACACTTGGATTTCATCTATGAGGCCACCACTGTTGGAAAGTGGACTTTCAGGGCTTCATTTTTCACTCAAGAATCTCCTAAAGCCGAGTCCGGATGAGGGAGATATGGCTGGTTGAAGTTGGGCATGAATCTGGGTAGGATCGAAACTGAGAAATCTTTACTAAAATGAGCATAACTTTTCGCACACTTGGAATTTTGATGTGAGGATGAACCATTGGAAAGCTTACTTCCGAGGCTTCAGTTTAGACACAAGAATGACCTGAAAAGGAGTCCAGATGAAGGAGTTATGCCCGTTTGAAGTTGGACCTGGAAAGCAGATTTTGTTGTCGGCCACGATGTGTCCGGTTGGCCACGGATGTGTCCGGTTGGCCACCGATGATGGCCGGTCGGCCACTAATGTCCAAAAATCAGATTTTTTGCAGATATTTCTCCTCCAGCTGTTTTCACATTGCTCCAGCTGTCCATTTTCAGATATTTCGACCTGAGGCTTGTATATTGCTATATATGGAGGCCATATCTCTAATTTTGGTAAGGTTAGCAAATTTTGTGAGCCTCTCTCTCTAAAATCCTCTCTCTCTACATTCTTCTCTCTCTCTTGCCTTTTTGTGCATACAAGAAGAGAGTGTGCACAGAAGTGGAGATACACTTCTCCTTCGCCTAGACATCCTTCATCAAAGTTGCATATCTTTGGGCTGAGATCCCTTGGAACCTATTTTGGGCTGTTAAAGGCTGGTTTTGGCTCAGATAGTGGCTGTTTAAGTGCTGTGCTTCAAAGGTATAAGACTTACCTTCCTTAAGCTTATTTTTGCACACTTGTGTGGCCACCTTTGCATGCTGTTTTTGGCCTGGTTTTCAACTATAAAAACCTCTGTTTTTCAGTCCTAAAAATGGTGGTTTAAGGTCATTTTGTGTTAAGGTGTTGTCTCCCCTTCTTATTGCTTATTTGCATGAGCCTCTGCATCATCTTCTAGCATATTAAAGTCAAACTTTTTTGGGCCTTTAAACCACTAAAATTCAGAGTTATTTCAGTGGTAGAAACCATGTTTTGAGGTCCAAAATAGGAGGGGGTGGCCTCCCCTCTTTGTGTCTTGTTTACATGTGTAGATAGCCTAACATGTAAGCATGTTTTTCTACCCTTTTGTGACTTGATCTCAGCATGTTTTTGCTATTATTTTGGCATGTTTAAGCTCTATTTTGAGCTGGTTTGGTCACTTGAGCCATGTATTGCATAGCTATAGTGCAAATGCCTTCACTAGCTTTGTGTTTTAAGGCCTCTAACTTGTCTTGCTTATGATGTTTGCATGTTGTAGCATCATTTCACATGTGATTTCAGTGCATACATCTCTGTCACACTCTCACTTATTTCACTCTTTCATTGCTTTTGATGGTTGTGTTTTGAGTCTTGCTTGCGAGCCAATACATGAGCATGTTTTTATAGCTTTTTGTGCCTGAATTTTAGCATGATTTAGCCACTATTTTGGCATGTTTGAGCTCTATTTTGAGCTGGTTCAGTCATCTAAGCTTGTTAATGCATGCCTCTAGTGTAGTGCTCTTCACTAGCTTTAATGCTTTTGGCCTTTAACATATTGTGCATGTGTTGCTTGCATGATTTAGTGTCTTTTGCATGCCATTTCAGCACTAAAAAGTCTGTAACCTCCCTCATTTCTTCATTTTTTCATTTGTTTTGAGGGTTGGTTAACCTTATGCTTGTGTTTAAGCTTGAGATAGAGCTTGTGCTTAATGGCTTTAACTCTCTTTTGAGGGTTCCTCCTAACCAAAGGCATGATCTCTCTCATGTCTTAAACCATCCTTTGGTTGACCCCTCTCTCATTAGAGGACTTTCACATTGGACTTAACCAACTAAAGAATGGCTTGGTAATGCTAAAATGTGTAAACAAAATTGAATCAAGTAAAACATGACTAAGATAAGCATGTTGTTTGCATTGCATGTGTTTGGATCGGACGTTAATCCAAACACAAGAAATGTGGGACGTTTCATACTCAAAGTGATGAAACGTGTCACATTTCTTGGTCGCCGTCATCCTTGATCACACATGATAGGGTGATGGCCATTTGAGTCTTATGTGCACATTTATTAAGCTTGTACAAGCTTGGTTTTTTGGCCATCATGTATGAAAATGCTTGATTGGTGGCTTGAGAGCCAAGTGCCATACTCTTTTGAGCTTGAGACATGATAAGGAGGTGGCAGTACATACATTTCCTTGCAAATACATTGCTTTGCCTCTGTTGCTCTTTGTTGCAGCAAAACCAAAAGCCTGGAAAAATGGGTGGCCGACCGGCCACTTGCACTAGCCGACCGGCCACTTACACTAGCCGACCGGCCACCAGTGCAAAGGTTGTCCAGTGTGTTCATGTGTTGGAGCAGAGGCAGTCTGGAATATTGGTTTAGTGTTCAGAGATCAAGGCGAATGCAAACAGAGGTAGCCGTTGGCAAGGCGATGAATTTTCAGGAGGACGCAACCGAGCATGCATGTCTCCCTCGCCCGCGAGGCCACTTTATCGCTTTATTAGCTAGTTGTAGCTAATTAATACATGTGTTATAATTAATTAGTTTAAATCTGTGTTGTAATATTTTAATTAGCTTAGCATAGCTAGTTATTCAAGTTGTGTTGTAATTAATTAGCTAGAATAGTTAATTAGTTTATTTTTTTTGTAATAATTAGCTTAGTTTAGATTAGCTTAGCTTATTTATTCGGACCCTCCTTCGATAGGGCCAATGTTGTATTAAGGGTGCGTGTGTGTGTGCATGTCTTCCAACCCCACATCTTTCTCCCTTTTATTTAACCACTTACGATGGTTAGATTAGGGCATGTTTTGATTAGCATACCTTATGCCCGCATACGTGCATCATTCATTTGTCTTGCATGCACCGAGGCTCAGCGCATCATTCAAACTACATCGTATTTTCAATACACTTCCTTGAATATGTGTTTCAAAGTATGTTATCAAATTGTTGTATGCATATGCCATGATTAGGTAGCCGAGCCTATCTTAATCGCATTGTTGCATGTGTTGCATTAGTCATTTAACATAGTTAGGAATCATGCATTGTTCTAACTTTGTTTTCTTTCCTAGCTTGGAGTACTAGGTAAGCTTTTACGCTTTAGCATACTTGCATGAGTGTGAGTGTTGCCATGTTTTGCATGCTTGCCACGAGGCTATGTGCTTAAATGCTTAACTGCATGAATGCCTGTGGATAAAGGCTTTGTTGTTTGAATTGGGACAATTCAACAAATGTGAGTTTTAAGCCCACTTTGCGAAGTGGCAAATAATGTTTTAAGCCCACTTGAGGGTGGCAAATCCGCGCTTTAGCCCACTTGAGGGCGGCACTTTCAAACCATTTTAAAAACAAACATGAATTGTTTTGTTCAATTCTTGCGATTGAGTCTATACTTGTATGCTGTGCACATCACATAGTAAAGTTATCTAATAACCGGATAAGAACACATGAGATTTATAAAACAACATATCATGCTTAGTAGAGACCGATCCTTTGATCGGGCGAGCGGGGGTGCTCATTTCAGGACATTCCCCTCTCGTACCCAAGTTCCCGAGCCGAGGCAACTTTGGAGATGATGGACATGTGGCCTTTGGCATGAGTCAGGGTTTCCTAAATTTCCCAAAAACAAAATATTTAGGTGGCGGCTTTGTAATCTGGCAAAGCAGTCCAGTTTTGGCATTATTTGATCTAAAATCTGATTTTCCAAAACGATTTGCCGGATTGGTCTCTTTGGTGTTTATCAGTCTCACATTGCACTTTGTGAGATTAGATTCAGAACTGTGACAGGAGTCTGAACTATGGGAGACCAATTTGAGCTCTCCGAAAGGGGGCGCGAAGAAAGTCGAGTCCACAGAAGGCTGATACACATAGCATGAACCGACACAAATCCTGGAAGGAGTTTTCTTAGTTGTCCTAACAATGGTTGCAATCACTTTACTTGGGTAGACCCACCCATGTGAGATCAGGCAGTGCAAATCATTCCTGGTCTGTTAAAGAAGTTGAATAAGATGAAAGCACAACTGAAGAGAAGGACTGGAAGAGAGAGGAAATGATGGACTTGCTTGGTTTTATCATGGTTGGTTGTAGGAATATGGTTTGTAATGTAAAGTTACAAGTTGTATGGTAGTGTAAGAATGAATGGAGTCTGTATCCTGTTTATGAATCATATGCAATGGGTGAACTGTTGTTAGTGGAAAAATATGATTTTGAGATGAAAATTGTGTGTTTGGTGACCTATTAATGTTGTCTCTATTATTTTTTATTTGGTGACTCTGACATAGACAAAGAAAACACACAGAAGTTGGGACACATTTTGTGACCATAATTGTCACTCCAAATTCAAATTGGGCAAAACAATACAGTAAAAGCACCAAATTTACATTCTTCATTCCACTGTGTGTCCATTCTTGGACTGAAAACTGAAAAGAACAAGCACCAAAACACACCCACATAGCAATCTATCACCAATGAACTCTTAGAAGTTGGGAAAGGATTGTGAATCACACATACAATTTGTCACTCCAAATTCTAATTAGTCAAAACAGTACAACAGAGAAATTGACATTATTGCTTTTATTGTTGTGTCCATCCCTAAACTAAAAACTGGAAAGAAAAAGAAAAAAAAAAAAAAACCATTACCAAAACACACACACATAGCTGTCCATTACCAATGAACACCAAGACTTGTCACAACAGCAGCAAAAGGCACTAAATTATCATTCGAACTTTGATCAGTTCACACACTCATCATTCATGTTGTGCAAAACATATACTAAGAAAGGGGCAGCCAATACAAAAACCAGGCTTCAAATGTACAAAAGCCCTTACCACTGTCAAGGGTATGGAATATGAACAAAAGTAGCAAAAACCTTCACATCCATTACATTGTATTCCACGAACAAAAGTAGCAAAAACCTTCTCCAACATGGTTAAAAAAAAAAAAAAAAAAAAAACACTGGTCATTCATTTTCTAACTTCTTTGTTTCAGCTGCATTCTTGGTTGCACCCAGAAGAGATTTGACAGCACTAGCATTGTACACCACTCTTCCTCTCCATCTCATTTGACCTTACAGAGGAGTTTTAGTATTGGAACTTACTGCAAAACCCTGTACATCTTGACTTGCATGCAATGGAGTTGAGTCACTTGTTGTCATAACCATTCTCCTTTCTACCTGCAATAGCCATCACCATTGTTAGGACATGTGCAAGGAATACATTAATGAACAAATAAATTTTTAAAACTTATAGCCAGCTTCTTTATCATAACTTCAGTTGCAATGCTTCTGTAACCTGACTCCCAACCTAGCTTTCTTTTACCTGACTTTGAGTTTGGCTCCCGTCAGTCTGGGTCTAACTTTGGCTTCCTTTTGGCTGGGACTGCAAAAACTAAAAAACAAAAGTTAGTAATGTGTAAGTTTACAAAATGGATTAAAAATATGAATTAGTTGAGTGGAACTCATAGGATCTGTCAAGTAGGTGAATTGGCCCTTGACTTTGCATGTTCTCTTGTTATGTCCCAACTTGCCACAGTTCTTGCATGTCATTTGGATTCCCCTTCTTCCCAACTTACCTGAATCAGTTACATTAATTGGTTCATCAGTATCCTTCCTCTTATGCAGTCTTGGCCTCCCACTCTCTTCTTCACATCAGGTGATAGCACTTTAGCATATACAGGTGTTGGCCACATTTGTTTACCATTGATTAGAGTCAACATGTTCTCATAAATCCTGAAGTAGGTTTCAATTTTATAGTAATGATGCACATACTTTTCTGGTTCTTCACCCATATAGTTTGCAGCAACTACAACATGGACACAAGGAATGCTTGACAGATCCCATTTCCTACATCCACAAATCCACTCTTTCAAGTCCACGTTATATTGCTCACCATATGGGCCAACAACTTCAAATTAGGAAGCCCCATTCCATCTAGGAATCCAGCCAACTACACTCACCTTTACCTTCTCCAAAATATTATGAATCTTAGGACATATAGGGCCTTTGTTGTACTTTTTAATTGCTTTATCTCTTTTTTGAACTGTTTCCATTAACAAGACTCTTATTTTCTCCAACTTGGTGACCACAGGTTTATTCCTAGCTTGCAATATGCTTGAATTGAAACTTTCACACAGATTATTCAACAAAATGTCACACTTGGGGAAACTTTTGAAATGACTCCTACTCCAATGGATTGGTGATCTTGCTGCCAACCAATTATATGCTTGGCCATCAACTTCTTTGATTTCTTCCATGACTTTGGTAAATGCAGCAACAGTGCTTGCCCTAGGAGCCTTTCATAATAAATCCTTCAATACCCTACCCTTATGTTCACAATTGAAATTATTGTACAAATGCCTTACATAGAACCTGTGTGAGGCATTTGGAAACAACTCAGCCACTACATCAATTAGGCCTTTTTGCTTGTCACTCATGAAAGTGTAACAATGAGAATTTACAATGTTCAGATCTTGCCCCAACAAATTCAGAAACCACCACCATGTTTTCTTCTTCTCTATCTCAATAGTAGCATAGGCAAATGGGAATATACAATTATTTGCATTTATCCCTACTATAGTCAACAACACTCCACCATGTGGACTTTTCAAATGACAACCATCCACACCAATGATTGGCCTACAAGCATTTTGGAAGCCCTTCTTCAACGGACCCCAACAGAAATACAATCTCTTAAACTTGGACATTTGGTCATCCCCTTCATGAACTTTTGCACCTTCTTTCACCTTCATGCATATTGTTGTTCCAAGAATCTCTTCTATATAACCCCAGAGCATTGCAAATTGTTCAGCTGCTATACCCTCAATCATTGTTAAAGCTTTCTTTTTTGTCCTCCTCACTTTTTGAATGTCAACTTTGACATTGTGCTCTGTTGTAATGGTGTCTGCCAATGACTTAATTGGCCAGGTAGGGTTTAACCTAATTCTTTCCCAATACTTATTCACAATCCATCTACTACTCACATGTGGCACATTAAATGTTCTATTGCATGTGTGTTCATCTACAAAAGTTTTGATCCTATACACCCCTTCACTCTTCGCAAAAAAAGCATAACAAACCCAAGGACAACCACTTTTGCACTCTGCACTAACCCTCTGTATCTCACTCATAGTAAATGTGATTTGTTTGCCCCACTTAATAGCATATTCCTTTACAACATCCCTAAACAACACATTTGTTTTGAACTCCATACCAAGTTGGAATGTAGGATTGTGCATGCCAGTCTCATTGAAACTAGAGTATTTTCTCCTCTTGCATTGACTATCTTCATTAGAGGAGCTATGAAGGCTTCTGAGCTCATCAGATGAGTTGTCCATGCTTTGTAGGTCATTATTGTCATGTACATCAATCCAACATCCTTACTGTTACCTAAACCACCAAATTCCACATCCTTGTAAACATGTTTATCATATAAAGCATCATTATCACCTTGCTCATAGTCACTGTCATTATATTTTTCGGACTCATTAGAGGATCTGACTGGTCAGGATCATAGGCATCACTATCTTCATCTTCCTCCAATTCAACATTAAGAACCACCCCCTTACCCTTACTTGTTTCTATACTCGAGCCTACTTGACTACTTTGTGTACTTACATAATCATCCAAATTGTGTCCTATGCAAACATCCATTACTTTGTTTTCATCCACATTTGTGTCCAACATCATATACATCAGCATCAGATTTTAGTAACTCCATCCTACCATAACCACTAACCTTACTGTAATAGTTATTACTTGGCGGCCTATGTCCTAATTCCTTAGCCATGTAACACAACTCTGTAATGGAAATTCGATCTGAATGACGAAAGTCAAAATGACTTTCCATACCACCACTGTAAACACTTTGTGGAATATACCTAACCACACCTCCATGATGCATTTTGATTGTAAAATACCTAGATCATTTTTCTGCATTTTTCAATGGAAATTTATCATTAACACTACTATTCAATGGAACTCACAATGATAAAATACTATTACATTACACTAGAGATAAATACATAATAAACAAGTAGTCATCCATGTGAAATACAAACAACCAAAAAAACAAAGATTTAATATGTGTTCGCCAATTTCAAACCGAAACAAACATAAACAAAGATTTTCTTAAAGTAAAATTGTTAAAACCGAAACAAACATAAACAAATTTCATTAAAAAAATCCATGTCACATACAAATAAATAAAGATTTGACCATTCTAAAATAATATTAACATCAACAAATGCGATTTCCAACAACAATGACAAAAAAACTTAAAAAACATTAAAAAAAAAAAAAACATACATACAACATACATGTGTTTCTCTTCCTCCACCGTTGTTCTTCTCTCTTAGCACTCAACCCATCGTTCAACCTTTGATTTCAATGTGATTTCACAATCGTTGTTGACTCTCAACTTTGATTTCGAAATTTTGAGAGCAAAATGAAAACCCTAATTGCGATTTGGGAAGTTCTAAGCAACCCTAATGTATCTAACTGATTGTGCTCAGCCAAACCGTTGTATATTGCCTCCATGTGAAAGTATAGGGGGCCACGTCACCCATTCCGTCCACTTCCTTGAGGGAAATAGACGGCATGTGTGAGATTGATACTAACTTGCATAGTATGGGGGTACGCGTGAAAATAAGCGTAGTCTGGGGGAGTCTTTGAAAATCGTGTCAAAGTATAAGGGTATAAATGAAACTTGTATTCAACCGATAAAATACACAGATCATTTTTCTTCATTTTTCAATGGAAATTTGTCATTAAAACTACTATTCAATGGAACTCACAATGATAAAATACTATTACATTACACTAGAGATAAATAAATAATAAACAAGTAGTCATCCATGTGAAATACAAACAACCAAAAAAACAAAGATTTAAATGTGGGTTCATCAATTTCAAACCGAAACAAACATAAACAAAGATTTTCTTAAAGTAAAACTATTGAAACCGAAACAAACATAAACAAATTTCATTAAAAAAATCCATGTCACATATAGATAAATAAAGATTTGACCATTCTAGAATAATATTAACATCAACAAATGCGATATCCAACAACAATGACAAAAAAAACTTAAAAAAACATTTAAAAAAAAAAAAACATACATATCATATACAGGTGTTCCTCTTCCTCCACCATTATTCTTCTCTCTTAGCACCTAACCCATCGTTCAACCTTTGATTTCAATGTGATTTCCTAATTGTTGTTGACTCTCAACTTTGATTTCGAAATTTTGAGAGCAAATTACAAACCCTAATTGTGATTTGGGAAGTTCTAAGCAACCTTAATGTATCTAACTGATTGTGCCAAACCGTTGTATATTGCCTCCATGTGAAAGTATAGGGGGCCACGTCACCCATTCCGTCCACTTCCTTGACGGGAATAGACAGTAGAGGTGAGATTGATAGTAACTTGCATAGTATGGGGGTATACGTGAAAATAAGTGTAGTCAAGGGTAGTCTTTGAAAAT
The DNA here is from genome assembly GCA_030407325.1 of Camellia japonica. NCBI lineage: Eukaryota > Viridiplantae > Streptophyta > Magnoliopsida > Ericales > Theaceae > Camellia > Camellia japonica. The sequence goes on along the minus strand of JAPPVO010000019.1, from coordinate 20,779,142 downwards.
TGTGTCAAAGTATAGGGGTATAAATGAAATTTGCTCGGTTTGTTTTGACCCTATCTTTCTTCTATTAGAAAGTTAAATAAGGATTAAAATTGTCCATAATGAATCTTTCTGTAATGTTTTGTTGTGATAATTTAATAATTTATTTTTAAAATTAAACTTAATTACGTTATTTTAGAGTATGTGGTTATAATGTCATTTGAACTCAATTTTAACTTAAACAGCTAAATTATATATATTTTTAACATGTCTTGCTATGATAAAAAAAATATACAATATCTTTGTAGAGAAATTAAACGTGTAAAATAAAACTTGCGATAATTCCTTAGTAATTTAAATCAATTTTAACTTAAACCGTTTTACTTTAATAAAAAGAGAAATAAACCAGCAGACTCAGAGAAATAAACCATTGTAAGAAATTATTACATAGAAACTAGCAGACTCAGAGAAATAAAGTTTGCAATAATACGTAATTAGTAAATTCCCCTTTTGTTTTGTTTTATAATTTGTACTACCAAGGTAACCACTACAAGATTATAATTTATAAGGGTTTTAATAGGTTATACTATAGAGTATAAGTTTTCCTCAAACTAAATTCCATCCAAACAAACACTTGGGTCTGCTATACTATCACCATTGGCTGCTATATCATCTTCTATGGTGTCTTCATTTCTTTGTGCATTTTAGTTCGTCCCTTCTATACTAAACCCTATCCATGAACCACCTTAAACTTGCCAATCAAAAGAAAATATCAAGTAGCTACATCACTTTACCAAGGCTGAGATCTTCTGTCTCCAAAAAAAGTATGCTTCCTGTATCCCATCACTTACAAGCACACGATTTGACTATTTTTTTATGTTAAAATTTAATTAAAAATCAAATTGTGTGACTGTAAATGTATCAGAGAGGAAAATAGACAGCTTTTGGGAATAGAGAATCCCGCACCACTTCACCAAAATCCCATAGCACTTTGGCATTCTCTTTCTCTTGAAAAGATTGTCAAATACGCATTGTAGCTAAAATTATTCCCATCATTTTAATCGTGCCCAGCAATCAAGTTGGTTAAAAATAACTAATGAATCATCACAGATCAAAAAAAGGTAGCAAAAACTTTTTCAATTGACTTTAGATTTTGGATAAATTTCTCGAAACAATGAATTCCAAGTTGCTTTTAATATATTGTGCAACTTCTCATTCATTTTGCTCTCTAGACTATCATCATCCATGTCATAACATGTAGAAATTCATTAGTTGGAAAGGTTCTTCAACTACTGAAGGGTTTGATTGAAAAGGGAAAAAAAAAAGCAACAGAGTACTCAAATAGAGAAACATACACATACCTAATTGCTTTCACAACCTCTACATGGTAGGGAACAGAAGACACCATTTTCCTGTTTCAATTGCATAGAATTCCTCTGCTACTTCACTCTTTGAAAATGTGACGCCAATTGAATCAAATCATATGTGTGCCTGTGTTCATGAGAAAGACAACTTTTAGACTTCACAGAATCAGATCTTTGAAAAATCCCACCTGCTTCGACTTCAAAATCAATATCAGTACCAGCATCAAAGATCACTGAAGGCCCTTGCCGGTCAAGTTCCATTGAAATCTTCCCAGAAGAATGAAACCCGTCTGGTGAAACTACAAAATCTTCAGAATTTTGATTGATTCCACAATGAGCATTAGTGTCCGGTGTGATCAAAGGGCTAAGCATGGGAATTCCTGTCAAATGGCTTGACAAATTCTTTGTTTGGGCTGACAGAAGAGAGAGAGAGAGCACTGCTGGAGTTTGAGATCCCGGATAATTCTGTTTCGAGAAAAGTGTAGTTGGTTTGTGATGAAATTTTTTCCGAAGCATTTTGTTTTCCCATGCTATGAAGATGAAAGATGGGTTTGGAATGTGAATGCCTGTTTGTGGTCAGCATTGATAATTGTGGGCTGTAAATTGGCTTTGATTCTACTTTGACCCGGTTGGGAAAGTCTATAGTACATTTTGTACAAAAAATGTACGGTACATACAAAATCAGTGGTTAGGATTGAGCCACATCATTAAAAGTGACCTGCTAAATAGGTCACTTTTTATAGTTATGAGCTAAAATCATATTTCTTCATAACTATAATCAAATTGATCATAACTTAGCTATAACTACATCTCATAACCAACACCATTTTGTTCATAACTAATATCACATATTTCATAACCACATCTCATAACCAACACCATTTTGTTCATAACTAATATCACAAATTTCATAATCATAATCACATGTCTCATAACCAACACCACTTTGATCATAACAAATATCACATATCTCATAACTATTGATCACATATCTCATAACTACTACCCACATACATCATAACCACATCTCATAACCAATCCCTTTGAGTCATAACCAACATCACATATCTCATAACCAACACCTTTTTGTCATAACTAATATCACATATCTCATAACCACTAATCACACATCTCATAACCACTAATCACACATCTCATAACTACTACCCACATACATCATAACCACATCTCATAACCAATCCCTTTGAGTCATAACCAACATCACATATCTCATAACCACTAGTCACATATCTCGTAACCAACACCCTTTTGTCATAACCAATATCACATATTTCATAACCACTAATCACATATCTTATAATTAACACCTTTTTGCTCATAACCACATCACTTTGATCATAACCAACATCACATATCTCATAACTACTAGTCACATATCTAATAACCAACATCACATATCTCACAACCACTAGTCACATAACCAATATCTCATAACTCATAACCATTAATACATATAGCATAACCACACCCTTTGACACCACTTTGCTCATAACCATTACCCACATATCTCATAACCACTAACACATATAGCATAACCAAATACCCTTTGACACCACTTTGCTCATAACCATTACCCACATATTTCATAACCACTAACACATATAGCATAACCAAATACCCTTTGACACCACTTTGCTCATAACCATTACTCACATATCTCATAACCACTCATAACCATTACCCACATATCTCAGAACCACTAACACATGTAGCATAACCAAATACCCTTTGACACCACTTTGCTCATAACCATTACCCACATATCTCATAACCACTCATAACCATTACCCACATATCTCATAACCACTAACACATATAGTATAACCAAACACCCTTTGACACCACTTTGCTCATAACCATTACCCACATATCTCATAACCACTCATAACCATTACCCACATATCTCATAACCACTAACACATATAGCATAACCAAACACCCTTTGACACCACTTTGCTCATAACCATTACCCACATATCTCATAACCACTCATAACCATTATCCACATATCTCATAACCACTAACACATATAGCATAACCAAACACCCTTTGACACCACTTTACTCATAACCATTACCTACATATCTCATAACCACTAACATATATAGCATAACCAAACACCCTTTGACACCACTTTGCTCATAACCATTACCCACATATCTCATAACCACTAACACATATAGCATAACCAAATACCCTTTGACACTACTTTGCTCATAACCATTAGCCACATATCTCATAACCACTAACACATATAGCATAACCAAACACCCACACCACTTTGCTCATAACAATTACCCACATATCTCATAACCACTAACACATATAGCATAACCAAACACCATTTGACACCACTTTGCTCATAACCATTACCCATATATCTCATAACCACTAACACATATAGCATAACCAAACACCCTTTGACACCACTTTACTCATAACCATTACCCACATATCTCATAACCAACATCACATATATCATAACTACTAATCACATATCTCATAACCAAACACCCTTTGACTTATAACTATACCACTCTGCTCATAACCAAAATCACATATCTCATAATCACTAATCATATATCTCATTACCTTTACCCACATATATTATAACCACATCTCATAACCAGCACCCTTTGTTTCATAATCAATATCACATATATCATAACCACTACCCACATATAGGGGTGTAAATTTAGCCCATGAGCTCGCGGCACACCCCAAGTCCGCTCGTGCCCTGGGTAGGCCTAACTAGGCTTGAGCCTAAACCCAACCTAAGACCCTGAGCTATGTGTTCTAGAGCCCGACCCGACCCTGGTGTGTTATGGAGTGTGACCCATCCCGTGAGATCGCCCCGAAATTTTCTTTCCCATCTGGCTTGACCTGACCCCAATGGCTCCCTGTCCCCATTGTCAGTGCAATGGTCAAAAATTTAAATCAAAACAATTTGAAAGAGTCATATAACCGTTAATTCCACCAACAATCAATTTTATTTTTTTTATTTATATATATATAAATTAACTCCTCCCTCCTAAGACCTATAAATACCACCCTCTCACATTTTATTTCTCACAACAAATTTGTCTCTCAAACTCTCATTCTCTCTAAACTTTCATACATATACAAATCTTTGGCCGTAGTTATGATTTTATCAATTTGTACATATGTTATAGAACTGTTGAAAATGAATATTACGATTTTGTTGTACTGTTTTGATATCTCAGCTCTCTTCATCTATCAAAATCTCTCTCATTCCTTACTGTCACTGTAGATATCTCCGATGTTCCTTATCGGAAACAACACCATCTTTGACATTATTTTCACAGACGACAAGTCCGTTCAGTCTCTGTTACTCATATTCCCTTTCCTTTCGCTCTATTGGTTAATTTTCTCTAACTCTCATTTCCTGTTCCATGGCTATAAGTCGTGGATTAAATTATTTAATTATTGTCATTACATTCTGTGTTTATCTGTATCATTAGAGATCCCGATTGGTGATTAAATTATTTAAAAATTTTAGATGTTTTTGTTACACCAATTAGTGGATAGTTACATAATTTTTGGTTAATGTTATGAAATTTTGGAAATTAGTTACGACATTTGTGATTTTCTATAATTTTAAACAATTTCGTTACGCCAATTAGTGATGCAGTTATGTATTTTCTATTTTATATCACAAAACTTTGCGACTTGATTACAATATTGTGGTCTGTTTGGTAACTATTCCGTTTTTAGTTTTCAGTTTATATTTATAAAATTTTTAAAAACTGTCATAAAAACTTGTTTGATAATTTTTTTTGGTTTATAAATGATTGTCTCAGTTTATAAATTTGAGGAAAAAACGTAAACTCAAAAAATGAGTTTACGTTTTCAGTTTTCAATTTTTTTTTCAATTACTTTATTTTCAATTATTTTTTTCAAATGATTTTTTTTGAAATAATTTTTTTTTCAAATAAATATTTTTTTAATTATTATTTTTCAAATAATTTTTTTTTCAAATAATTTTTTTTTTCAATTAATCTTTTTTTTTTTCAAATAAATTTTTTTCAATTAATCTTTTTTTTTCAAATAATTTTTTTTCAATTAATCTTTTTTTTTCAAATAATTTTTTTTCCCAATTAAATTTTTTTTCAAATATTTTTTTTTTCAATTAATTTTTTTTCAATTATTTTTTTAATTAACTTTTTTCAATTATAATGTGTGTGATCCCATTGTTATAAATAATAAAAATAAATATAAATATTTTAGGCCTGAACAAACATATTTTTTAGTTTATATTTTTAAAATTTTGTAAACATTTGTTCAAACCAAACGCGTTTGTAATTTATGTTTTTCTAAAAATAAACAAAACCAATTTATAAAATTTTTGTAAACATAAACCAAAAACGTAAACGTTACCAAACACTGCCTTATAGTTTCTAAAATTTTGTCTATTATGTTTATGCCAATTTATGGTGTGATTATACATTTTGTAATTGATGAGTAAAATATTTTTTTTATTAATTTTACTTAATAAAAATATATGAGAATTTATATTAAAAATAAATAAAAAAAATTTGAGTATAAATTGATAAAATTATAAATTAATAATTTATTTTATTATAAGACTCTAATTATTTTAATTTTTTTATTATGATTATTACATAATTTCCCCCAAATAATTTCGCCCAAAAATTTGGAACAAACATCCAAATTTCCAAATTTTGTGAAAATCAAAATTCCCTTCTCTCATGACAAATCCCTCAGACCCTTTCTTCATCCCAAACGTCTTCAAAAATTACTCTATCTCTCTCTCTCTGCCCTTGCCACGGCCGAGACCTGTTTTGTTTTCGCCGCCGCATCCTCTACCACGGAGAAAAGCTCCCAAAGCTGTTGACAAAGATCTCTATAGGTTCTCGCCGGAGCTCCTTCTCGCCAAGCACCGAAGAGTGAGTTTATTCTGCCCTTTTCTTTTCCTCCTCGTTTTAGCAAGCTACATGCCTCAATGTATGTCTCTCTTTCTCGCTCTGCTACTTGTTTCTCTCCCTTTCTCCATCTCCATTCTATGAAACCCTAGACCGAAATCCCCTTCTTCGAAACTGCCTCTTTCACCTGTGTGAACTCACTGGGTTGGTTTATAAAATTAGGAAAATATGATTTGAATAGGTTTAAGTTTTTTATGTTTGTTAGTTGTGTTGATTCCATATATATATATATACACTTGAAATTTGGCTTGTGTGAAATCTGATGTGTGGGTAATTGAATTTTGTAACCACGTAACTGATATGAGACTAATTTTTTATTTGCTTATTGAAATCTGTCTATTTTTCTAACAATTACTCTTGTGGTGGCTTGATTTTCCTATGAGAAACAAAATTAAAGTGGTTTCTTTAGCAATTTTCTGGGAATTGTATAAATTGAGAAACGAATGGATATTTTGATGTTACTGTATAAACCCATTGAGGTTTTATAGTTCACAAGCTCACAGACAAACAATTGGATATTGTAAGTTCATGAAGATGCATTGATAATTCTTTGTCACATTTCCCTTTACAAGTTATTGACCATAAGTTTTCTGAGTTTCTATAGCTTGAATAGGGACATTTGTTTCTACTTCTCATTTTTTCATTTGTTCCTCTGTTATTGCATGATGTAGTCTTTTTGGTCATTGGTGCTTTTGACTCACTATAATATTCCCTTTTCGCAGTTACAGCTGCATCCTTTTCGCAGTTACAGCTGCATATTTTGCCTCTAAATTTGAGGATTTTGATTTGGTTGTTTATACATATTACTTGGCTATAATTCTGACATATTTTTGCCATACTGCAGGTTGAATCTGAGTACCTCCCTCTGTACACTAACTATGGTCTAGGTCTTACCACTTGGAGTCCACTTGCATCAGGAGTTTTGACTGGAAAATATAACTCTGGAACCATCCCACCTGATAGTCGGTTTGCATTGGAAAATTACGAGGTAAACCTATTTGGAAGTCACAATTTTGTTTGCTGAAGTACAGATTTATTATCATAATTTATATTTGGCTTAGTTAAATTTGCACTTGAGTCTCTTGTAATTTTTGGTGAATGTGCTCTCTGCATAATTCATCTTTTATCTTTGTTATCTTGCTTTATTAAAATAAAAACTTGAAGACATTCATCTGTGGGTGGCTAAGTATTTTTTATGTGAAATATATGGATGCATAGATTCTTTTGTGAAGATATATTGGCATATGCAATGCTACATTAATTTTTGTAACATGGGATAGTAATCCCAGTTTTCATTGAGTAGATAAACTAGGTTGCGAGAGAACGGACAGCACTCTCTTTCCTCCCATCTTTTTCTATTGAGCACTGCTTTTTTTTTTTTTTTTTTCTTTTTTTTTTCTCGTTCTTCGTTTGTATCACCCTTTACATGGTAGAATCTCATTCTTTTTGGTTTTCTACTTAATTTTCTCTTCAATGCAATGTTCCAATCACAAGCATCCTTTTAGGATGTGACACAAAAAAGGTGAAACTAACCATTTAAAAATAACATTTTGATTTAGTTTTCTTTTCCTTCTAAATCTTCAAATTTTAGAATTTATCACCAACTTGGTTTGGGAAATGAAATCAAAGCCAGAAAATCAGAGAAGTTGGGGGACTTGGTGGCTTACATCCACCATTTGGGGACATTGATTGTCAGTATCTATACAAAAGTCCTAGTCTAGTTTTCATATCTCTTTTCTGCTCCAACCAGAGCATTTTTTATGCAAAGTTGATCTTACAACCCATGCATTTTTTCAGATTATTGAACATGCAAGTTGAATTGGTCTGATAGGCACTCCAATTTACTTAATTGTTGATTTGTGATGGGGTTTAATGTGTTATCTGTGTGTTGGTGTGTAGGTTGATTCTGTAATCATCATTGGCTCCTATTCCTTATTATCTACTAGTAATATAGTTGGAATTTGCATTTTTTTTTCTTTTTTCATTTTAGTTTTTTAATTTTCATGGCTCCGACTGCTGAGAAGTGCAAATAGGATTACTGGATTATGTGGAACATCTGTATCTGGGTATCTACCGTAAGAGTCTCAGGTCAGTTTTGTCTTAAGGGTGCAATTCTGGGTTCTGTGGTTTTGTTTTGTTTTTATTTGATTTTCTCTGCCTAGGTTGGTTTTGTATTTCAGAGCTCATGCTTTTGCAAATGGATTTCACTTGTGAAGTTTTGTCATTCTTTTAACAATTTTTTCTTCATGAATTGTTTGTGTTAGTGAAATAGATTTTCTTCTAAACTAAGAAATGAAAAATAGAGAAAGACCTAAAAATTAGGATACGAGTACAACAAACATACATTCGTAAAATATATATATAATTTTTAGTATTGTATTATATATAAACTCAAACCATTCTTTGAGCCAATGGCCAACCACTTTATGCTTTTTTAGTAGGTCCTACACAAATTTCATTTCAATATCAAATCTACATTGTTTTTATTGTCCTTGTACATTTTGTTTTTATTCTTTATATGTCATATGCAATAGTGTTGTACACAAGTTTACTTGCTTGTTTAACTCCAATTTTAGTGTGAAACAAATAATAAATAAATAAAAATATAAAATTTCTGAAACCTCAATAGCATCAGAAATTTCGAGAATTGCTGATAATTCCCCACCTACAACTTTGAGTGTAAAGTCGATGTTTTTTTGTGGCAGAATCATAGGGGGAATTGTAGTATCAAAAATCAAGTGCATAGTAATTTTTCAAAATTTTATATAATTCTTTTTATGATGACATGATAAATATATGAATATTTGCACAAATTTGCGTGATTTATCATGAAGATGACTTCCAAAATGTTGGAAACTAGACTAATAAGTTCAAAGAGGGACAAAGATACAAAGTACCCACCTTTTCCATCAAAGAATAACAAACAGCCCCAAAATATGGAAACTCGTCAACTAGTGGTTTGAAAATTAATCTGAAAACTCCCGTGAATCCAATATTTTGACCTAGATGAAAATATATACGAAAAAATATTAAAGTGGCATCTTATGGTAAAATTCCAATAACCGAACATTCTTTACTTTATATCATGTTATCCAATTTTTTAGTCACCTATTATTCTTCAAAGAGAGTGAAAGAGAACACATTGATTATCTATAAAATAAGTATTAGAAGTACTATACACATAAAAAATAAATAAATAATATAAATAAATAAATAAAAAGTGAAAATAAAATAAATTTGAGAGTAGTTTTGTAATAGTTTTGCTACTAGGAAAAAGTTTTATTGATATGAGAAATAAGTTGAAGATCACCTGTATAGGTAATCCAATGCCGACTCTAGTTTTAACATCAAGTATGATAGTTTTCCTGTATGGTGAACTGCCAGTCTCCTTGCTGTACTGGTTTACTGTATGGTGAACTGTTCTGGTTTCTAATTTCAAGTAGGCTCTGCTATTTTGAACTGCCATTCTGATGTCGCTGCTATTTGAGGTGTTTTGTTTGCCTCAGTTTTGGTGTGGCCTCAACTGTTGGCCTTGTCTGGTTCTGCTAATCCAGCTTCTGCTTATTCTGGTTTCCCTATCTATCTGTGCTGTTCTCTGTTTGATTTGTGGGTGGCTGTTCTTTGTTTGATTTGTTATTTGGGGGCTGTTATTTAGATGCCATTGCAGTGCTCTTGTAGTTTGGTTATAAGTTGGAATGTTCATCAGTTTTCCCAAGAAAACATGCATGGAATTCTTTGAAGCCCAATTTCTGTTGTGCCAATGTTCTTTTTAAGGATATTTTTTGGCTTATCGGATGCCACTGTTAGTGTTATGTCAAGGCCATGCTTTCATAGCACTTTTTGTTGTCTCAGTAATATCAGATGCCTGCTCTGCATAAGTATTCCTGCTTTGGGTGTTGTGTTTGGTTGTTGGTTGGTTTGTTTTTTTCTTTTTTCTTGACTTCCTCATCAAAGATCAAACAGAAATCAAACAAACCTGTGAATTGTGCAGCCACAGTACCAAGAGTCAACTTTTAAAACTTGAGAGATCATAAGATAACTGATCTATATTGTTCAAGAATTGGCTTAGCAGAACTTTGAATTAGCTCTGATGTTGCCTATGCCACCATGTGTCAAAAATGAAGTAATTTAAGTAAAATAAAATAAAATGCTTTCATTATCATCACATTGAATCCAACAACAAATAAAAGGGTAAACTACCAATATGTCCTAATAGCTGTCATTATTAGCATCATCAATGATCTTCATTGATATAGGGTGTGGTCCACATCACATCAAGTTAAATCTATACCAAACATTCAAATTCTAGGAACTTTTCTACGTATAAATAATTTATGTTAAGCAAGAATTATAACCAAAGCCATAGTTGTTGTCATTTATAATTACTCACTTTATGATATATAACTTCATGTAACTATAACATATGGATTGATGTTGGCTCAAATCATTTGGAAAATCCACTCCCACATTTTTATTATATTTTGAAGTTTTTTGGAAAATAATAAGCTAGCACAAAAGAAGAAGAAAATTATGTGAATGTTCTTTGCTTTCTATAACGTTGAAACCATCATATTTCCTTAATGTTATGTTTGGATCATGGATTTAGCTCGGGATTTGGAAATGGAAATGGAAAGGGAAAGGGAAAGGGAAAGGGAAAGGGAAAGGGAAAAGGTGTGTTGAATGTAATTATAAGAACATTTGTTTATTTAATTTTTTTTGTATATATTTTTATTTAATTTTTTGTTGAAGTGGTCAAACGGTTGGTTGTGGTACATTTGTTTAAGTGTTTATTTATGTAATGGTTATTGAGACTTTGAACAAAGGTAGTAGACTTTCATCTTTGTTATTGTTTATGCAGTTTGTTAATGTCAAAAGATGTGCAAAATAATATTTTTCGTACATAGATTCTTTCTTTTCTCCCCATAATCATTAATTTCCTTACGTATTGTCTTCTTTACTAACTCTATTTCAATGTTCTGTTTTTGTTTGTTATAGGTCCTCAATTTCTCCATCTTAACGTAGAAGTAAAGCTATACCTCCTCCATCCCTTCGTCTCTAGCGGTTGCATTAGCAGGTGTGTTTTTTTATATTATTTGCTTTTAATTAATAGCAGGGCACTGGCGGGTGTGCTATTTTATTTATTTGTGCTGTCTTTTTTTATTTATTTGTTTATTTTAATTGATAGCAGGGCACTGGCGGGTGTGCTATTTTATTTATTTGTGCTGTCTTTTTTTATTTATTTGTTTATTTTAATTGATAGCAGGGCACTGGCGGGTGTGCTATGTTATTTACTTGTGCTGTCTTTTTTTATTTATTTGTTTATTTTAATTGATAGCAGGGCACTGGCGGGTGTGCTATTTTATTTATTTGTGCTGTCTTTTTTTTATTTATTTGTTTATTCTGAACTGATACTTTTGCTTCCCACCCACGACAAAAATAAACATAATTTTGAGGGAGTAGAGAAATGTACATGTTTGAAAAGAAAGAACTCTAGGGCAAATACATCACAAGAGAGTCTGGTTCAAGTAAATTCATTAATTTTGATAGACATTTGAAAATTCTATACTGAGATTTTTGCCTACAACCACCCATCACAGACGAAGCATGAATCCTCTAGCGTGTTTATTTTATTTTATTTTCAAGTGATTCTACATATATAATAATTGCTTCCAAAATTGTGTTGTAAGTAGTAGAGAGAATAAGATATGGAGGGGATGTAAAATGAGAAAAACAAATAGTTGTAGTCCTATTTAAACCCTCTTTAGGGATAATAAACGAGCTGAACAGTTGATTGTTATAACTTGCTTTGATAACTTTAGTGAATTTTAAAATTTGTTCAACTTTGGTTCGTTAAATTTTCGAGTCGATATCAAATGAGTTTTTGTCAAGCCGACCTCAAGTAGTTTGGTAGTTTTAGATTCATCAAACAGAGCTGAACAAGCAATTGACTATTCAAGCTTAATTTGAAAACTTTAATGAGTTTCAAAATGTGTTCAAGTTTGTTGGAATGGTGATCCATAAATATATGGGTCCCTCTTATTTTCATAATTAATAGATCTATAAGATAAAAGATTATATCTATAGTATTTTTGAAAATTCTCATTTTGATTTGGTAATGAATATACTTCGTAATCGTTTTGTTTTTTGTAATGAATTAATAGGTCTTTTTCATATGAATTCTCTTTGTTTAAATATTGATTTTGAAGTATACGACATTGATTGATTCTATTTTTCCATTTTGCTGCTATTAATCTAGACCATCTAATATGAGATAAATGGTATTGATAATGGCCTTTTAACCAGTTTTTCCATTGATTTAGTCCAGAATTCCGAAGTTTCTTATGTCTTAATTCATAATGAATTATTCCTTGTTTTCCAAAATAATCTTTTATTGAAGTCTTAAGAAAAAAAGACGTTCCGTGATATTGAAGAATAGATCTTAACTTATACAAGGAGGATAAGTTAAAAAAATTCTGTGAATTCTAATTACTAATATTATATATAGTCGAAATAAAATTCATTTTATTTTTATTTGTTTTATTAATTCTTTGCTATAAAGTTATAAGTTTTATTAATTATTTGCTATAAGTTGGACAATGTATAAAGTTATGCTTGCGGGTGTGTTTTAGAGCAATCCAAATACCTAAAAATAACCCAAGTCAATAAAGAAAAATACCAAAGAACCCAAATGAATTGCCTTAATGAGTCTCCATATATTTTTATTTATTTGCTTTTTCCTTTTCTTTGTTTCTATTTTATTGTGTTTCTATTGATCAACCAATATTTTGATTGTTGATTACAGAGTCATTCTCTATTTATTTTGATTTTCAATAACTATGTCATTAATGGCAAGTTAGGCTATGTTTTCAATAACTATGTCATTAAATCTATGTACATTATTCTATTGTTGTTTTTGTCTGTTATTTGCTCTTTTACAAAATTCTCTTATGTGATTTTAGGAATTTTCATTCATTTTATAAGATAATGTTATTCTTTTCGTATTGTTTTTGATGTAGTTATCATGGATCCTTTTGGATGTACTAAATTTGAGCGTAAGCTTGAAGATGACGAAGTTTGTGGGAATAAAGAAGAATTAGGTTCCCATGCAAATGACCTTATTCAAAGTTTAACCAAGAATGATGTTCTTGAAATGCAATTCAATTCAGAAGAGGATGCCAATGATTTCTATAATCAATATGCTAAAGTTGTGGGATTTAGCATTAGGAAAGACACGCGAACAATGCAGGCAACAAAGGTTCTTAGTAGAAAATGGGTATGCTCAAGGCAAGGCCAAAGAGCAAAGCAACACTTGGCCCGTATTGATCGAAAAAGAGCTGCCAGGGCATTGACTAGAGTTGGTTGTGATGCTCATTTCCGCATAAGGTACAATCTGGATGTAGGCAAATACATTGTCACTCACTTTAACATGGAACATAACCATCCATTGGCAACATCACCATGTGTGCCATTTCTTCGGTCGCATAGGTTTGTAAAGATCCCCGACAAAGCTCAAGTAAAGACTTTGCACGATGTTGGTGTCAAGACAAGCCAGATAATGGATTTGTTGGTGCAACAATCTGGGTCTTTCGCGAACGTGGGCTTTATTCACAAGGATTTGCACAATTATATTCAAGCCGAGCGCAAAGTAGAAATGAAGGATGGTGATGCGGAGTGTGCTTTGGCTTACTTATGTGCAAAAGCTGATGCTGACCCTTACTTCTTTTACAAGTATGACAAGGATCAAGAGAATGGCTTGACAAATTGTTTTGGGCAGATTCAAGGTCTCGCCTAGACTATGCTGCATTTGGTGACGTGTTGGTCTTCGATACAACTTATAAAACGAATGCATATAACAAACCTTTTGTTATTTTCGCCGGGGTCAATAACCATTTTGAAACCACCATATTTGCATGCAGCTTGCTTGTTGATGAGACAATTGCAACATACACATGGGTTTTGCAGAAGTTGTTAGAGGCCATGGATAACAAAAGACCGGTGTCAGTGTTGACAGATGGGGATATGGCCATGCGTGAGGCAATACAAAAAGTCTTCCTGAGTGCCAAGCATCGTCTATGTAATTGGCATATGCACAGAAATGCCAAGCGAAATGTTCGAGTTAATGGATTCGAGGGACATTTCAAGCATCTCATGGATCTTGATGCGAATGAGGTTGTATTTGAGGAAGCTTGGAGTAAGATGGTTAGAAAATATGGCCTTCAAAATAACAAGTGGGTATCAGACACCTACAACAACAAAGGCATGTGGGCTCAGTCATATTTGCGTGGTCATTTTTTTGCTGGAATAAAGAGCAGTCAGCGTTGTGAGGGTATGCATGCTTTTTTCAATGAGTGCCTCAAACGAAAACTGAAACTATTCGAATTTGTTAGATGTTTTGACATGGCCCTTTATCGGTTACGGAACAAAGAAGCGGATGCCGAGGCAAAAACTGACAACAGTGATCCTTGTCTTACCACAGCACTTAGCCTCTAGAGAAACATGCAGCAACCATCTTTACCAGACGTTTGTTCTTAATGTTCCGTAATGAAATAATTGAGGAAGCATTGTTGATTTTTGATGGAAGGAAAGAGGAGTTCGATCATCGCATATACAAATTTTCAAAGTACACTGAATTTGGTTCCACATGGGAAGTGTCATACCATCCCGCAACTAGCATAATGAAATGTAGTTGCAAAAAGTTTGAGTTCTTTGGACTTCCTTGCAGCCACATGATTTCTGTGATGAAATGTGAACACATGACTGAAATTCCCCCAAGTTGTGTGATGCATCGTTGGACAAAGCAAGCAAGAAAGGTTGGTGAACAACATTGCCAAGCCCAATTCTCTAGCACTCTCACATAGGAGACACGCTTTGGGGTTCTTTGCTCTTTTTTTTACTGAAATGTGTTACTATGCCTCACAAACATCTGAAGGATTTGAAGAGGCTAGGAATGCATTTTTCACTATGACATGTCGGATGAAGCAGCTTTGCATGGCCAAGAGAACTAATGTTGATGAAGGAAAAAGTTCACTGCCGCCATTTGGGGTTGGGGATCCGAAAGTAGTGAACACGAAGGGGAATACTGGGGGATCCTACATGGCTAAACCTCGAAAGCCAAGGCGATGCCAATGTTGCAGGTATACATTATATTGTGCTTTATGTCTTAATTTTTTTATTGTGAGGTAGTCTTGGCATTTTTGTTCTCTTTAATGATTGGTGATTTACTTGACAATGTAGGGTCGTCGGCCACACAAGGAGAACTTGCCCCCAAAACGATCATAAAACGGGACAAGTGGGTAGCAATTTGTTTGAGGAATACGATGATTATGATCCAATTGGTACTCCCACCCCTTTTACACCGAAGAGTCCCAGGAATAATATGAGGCCATGTAAGATCCACCCTGTGAAGAGATGACTTTTTGTCACTAATGTGGATACGTCTCCAGTGCAGTTGAGCAAGGATGTTAATGACTTGCGTAGTTGCGATGCACAAGTTGTCCAAAATTCAGCGTTCACTGATGCGGATACGTCTCTAGGTGATTACTTTTATGGCATCTTTTTAGTTCAAATTATGTTCATTTTGCTTACATTTGCTTTGCAAATTTTATGTGTGGCTGCTTAATTCTAATTTCTTGATATGCCAAGATAGATTTTAGCTAGAACATTTAGATGTCATAATTGATTATGATGTTTACAACTTGATTATGGAAATAAATAATTTACGAACAGAAAATGACAAAAGAGTGTGTAATGACCAATATATCAAAATTCAATTTGTTATGATTTGAATCATAGATTTCAAGTGAACAAACCTTAACGACAATATAATTTGTTTTTGCAGGTGTTGCTGTGGGTAATAGTTGATATGATCGAGCAAGTGATACTGGAAGCTAAACTAAGATTTTTTTTAAAATTTTTTTTGAGGACTTAAATCTGTTAGTATTTTGTATAAATACTCTTAAATGATGGTTGATGGATATTTGTTTTGCTGTATGGAAGTTCATATTTTGTATGCACACTTCTTTTTTTTCTTGAAGAAAGAATTTTGTAAGGAATTATCATTCACCAAACGAGGTTGTAAGAAATCCTACACTACCTTGCAGTAGTAACTCGCTTTTCAATATTGTTGATCTTCCGTCCAGGTTCATCAAAAGACACTTCAAGATGTATATATGTGTGTGGTTTTAATATCGTTGATGGATCAATTCTTTAAGATGTATATATGTGTGAGGTTTTAATATAAATTTTAGACCACAGTTGCACTAGCAAAGGCTATAAAGCCATTTTGTTTAGTGTTTTTGCTCATTTTCGAAGCAAATGCACAACAGCAAGTGCATATAGAAAATTGAATGTCATTATTCGATCGTTTTTTCCCATAAAATATTCTCTTGAAAATGGCCAAATTGTCATTTTAGCCACCACAACCATTATGGTAATGCCACAAAGTGGCTACTGAATAATTTTTGCCTTTTATCCTGCATTGATGATATGTAAAGTGAAGTCAAGAATTACTAAATGTTTAGAAAGTGGCCTTATTTTACAGCAATGAAAAGGATAGAGAAAGGTGACAGGCCCTCTTTCTTTTCTTTATTTCTTTCATCTTCTTTTTTTGTGCTTTGGATGGGCAGACAGAAGCCCTTTTTTAGGCCAAGATTGTGACCAATGCCATCACGTGATGCCTTGGAGTTTTTCTTAGTGGGGTGGTGGTGGAGGCTTGGACAGTGCTTTGGTGCAATGACCAACTTTATTCAACCACGCAAACAACCCTCTCCCACCTAAGTTGAATAAATTTATATTTTTATTATAAAAACATGACACATGTATTCATTTTCTATCAAAACAAATTAAAAATTATAATTAATTGGATCAAATTAAAATAAGATTATAAATTTATGGTCAAAATCTATCCAATTGAAATTTATGGTCAAAACCAATGCCACCATCTTGAACAGGAATACCAAACGCTGGCATTCCACTAACCTGTAAAGCAATAAACATGTCTCAATGAAGAAAATGGTCAATACAAGCACAGCTCTCATTGCTGAAAAATGTACTTTTAGCGGCATTTAAAAAACGCCGCTATAGGTATTAAAAACGTCGCTAATTCTTTTTGTGACGTTTTGTACCAAACACCGACAATGCGGCCGTCGCTATAGCTTTGTGGCATTTAAAAAACGCCGCCAAATGTCCTACCCTAACGGTACTATGACGTCACTCTGATATTTAGTGATGCTTTTGAAACACCGTCATAGATATTTATACATTTTAAAAATCTAACCGTTGGGGCTGGGATATAGGTACGTTTGAAAAACGCCGCCATAGCCTTTTCTTTTCTTTTTAATTGTGCTAAGCTTGACATTTAAATATAGCGATAGATATTTATACCTGTCATAAACGATTATTAAGAACTAATAATTGATGTATATTAAATTAATAAATAAACTAAAGCTTGAAAGCAAAATTAAAAATAAAAAACAATGCATTGCATACCCAAGAATAGAAACAATTCATGTTCAAATTTTAAATACATCAATTAAAATCAAAATGGTCAAGAAGAAATCAAATTACTTAAACCTCAAGAGTAGCTCTCATTAGTGTGAGATGAACAACATTTAAAAGAGGTCATTTGCCAAAAAATTTGCACATAAACCCATAAGCTGTTTTAACAATTACAACCTTCAAAGATGAACAAACAGCGGCAACTATTAAAAAGGTAAGCATCTTACAAAACTGACTCCCAAGTGGTATTAGCAGAGACTAAACATAACAACTATTACAAAAAATGTCTGCTCAAGTGAAGAGACTCCCAAGTGCTACTCCTAGCAGAGCTACTTACATCCTCTGCTCAAGTGACCTCCATCTGGGCTCATTTCTATGCTGAGAAATTGCCAATTATTTATCTTCCTTTGTCACCACAATGACAGCTGCTAGGTTTGTCTTCTATTCTACATCATTTGCTCCCTACAAAAACAGAATAAAAAAAAACCTGAAACCAGTTTTCATGAAAATCCATAATGTCTATATATCCACGTGACCATAAAATGAGACAAGTACATTTTCAACTAAAGAAAGTATATAAAGCCCCTCTTAAACAAAATTAGTCATTTGCAGTCGAAATATCCTTCAAAACCAGTCTAAATACATACAGCAAGCCAAAGGCTCACAACTATGGATCTCAATTTGATCTCATTCCACTTTACTCAAGCACAAAGTATCAATCCATCATTGTAGGCTCTATCCTCCCAATTCTTTGCTCTAAGAGCTTTTATATTCTCTGTTTTGATCAAAAACTAATTCAAAGGCTGACAACTAGTTAAACAGCCATGTACAGCAGGATCTACCTTCATCCACCTTCCTATGTACAGTAGGAGCTATGTACAGCTATGTACAGCATGATCTAATTCAAAGGATATCTAAGCAAAAATATTAGTGTTATTGATATCTAAATAAAAGATAAGACCACCATCTGAAAAAATAAAAAATAAAAGATAAGACCCATTATCACATAAGATGATATCCAAAGAGCAATCATCCACCTAAAAAAAAAATAACAGCCAAAATGTAGTGGTTGCTTTCATTGCCTTCTGTCTTGTCCTGGTAATTCCCATGAAAGAAAATGATATAATGTGACTAAAATGACATACAAAAGCACAAAATGGATTGTAAGACAGCTTGTTCAACCTAACAATACTTGAGCAACAAACAACTCATTGATTTTTCACTGGAAATTTCAATAAAAATTAAGCTACTTTATAATTGGTATTTTTAAAAATATTATTTTCTTCCACACAAAAAAAAAAAAAAAGAAAAAAAAAAGAAGCAAAGTTTAGCTATTAAAAGCAATAAAATAACTTTCAAAAGGTATAACCAAATTCACTGATTCCTTCCATTTAAAGATTCTTTTGAATAGTAAAAAGCAGTCAAGGTCTTGAAAACTTGTGGGATGGATGGCCAGAAAAAAAAAAAAAAAATTTGAATAGTAGGGAATGGATAAAAGGCAGAGCATAATAGATGCACCAACCATCTCAAAGGGCTTCTCATATTCCTGTCCTGGCTGCTCCCAGACCCGCAAGAAGCCTACAACAATGCCATCTCAAAGCACTTAGTAAAGTAAAACAAAAACGAATGATAGAGGATGTAGCAAAAAAATTGTATCTTTAACTGAGCAAACTCATATTTGTTTGTACAACAACTATCCCAGAGAAGTAGACAAGATGAAGGTACCAAAATTATTAAGTATAATTTGACAAATTGGAAAAGTTGCAAAAAAATGTCGTTGTATCCTCTTTTTCTTGTAGTGTCTTTTATCCTATAAATAGTGGTTGGCACTATCTTAATAAAATGACCAACAAAGTCAGTATGACGTTGGTAATGATGTATTAATAATGCCTCCATCCATTCCAAACATCAATAAGATCTGCAAAACTCATGCTAGTTTAAGTATTTCAAAACAGACATACCAAACTCGTCTTTGTTCGCTCCCACAACCTTATCCACTATCTTTCCTTCTTTCAAGATCACAAAAGTTGTATGGCCTTGTAGACACCCCATTTTTGACCGCCCTCAAGACTTAGGCATTACTGATGGTTTGCTCGGTGTTGAGAGATGTGCAGGCCAAAGATTCAATTCCTTCGGCAAGGAGAGAGGCAAACCCTTCAAAACACTTTGTTTAGGGGTTTGGAGTTGAAGAAAAGAGGAGAGGAGGGGAGAAAATAGGTTGGAGAAGAAGTTCGCCATGAATCCGGGTAAAAGAAAGTCGAGCGGCCCTCGCTGAATCAGGCTTATTAAATTGCATACTTGGAGTTAAGCTATGAAACCACCATCGTTGGAAAGAAGACTTCCGGGGCTTCACTTTGTACCCAAGAATCTCCCAAAGCCAAGTCCGGGTGGAGGAGATATGATTGGTTGAAGCTGGGCATCATCCCGGTTAGATCGAGTCTGCGCGGCTTCACCAAAAAGGGCATAACTTTTTGCATAGGAGGAATTTTGATGCAAGGTTTGCGCCATTGGAAAGCTAACTTCCGGGGCTTCAATTTGCATACCCACCGGACATTTTTTGACCTTGGAATCATCTATCGGAAATCTATTTTGCCGACCGGCAGAAAATAGTGCCGACTGGCACTTTATTTTGGCTGACGACCAATTTTTCTGGCCGGTTTGCACCCTTTGCACCCTCCAAGGCTGGTGCATCCCAGCTGTGCCAGTTGGAATGCACCAGCACACTCCCCCGTGCATATATGTGGCTATTTTGCACCTTTTTGCACCTTTGAACCCCCTAAAGCTTCTAGAAGCTTGAACCCTTTGGCCAAGCTTCTTGGGGAAGCTTGGCCAGCTGTATTAGCTTCCTCTAGAAGCCTAGAACCCTTTGCACCCTTTGCCCCTTTTGGCATAGCTTCTTGGAGAAGCTTGGAGCACTTTTTGTTGCCTATATAAGCACCCCTCCTCTTCCTTTGTGTGGGTTGGAGATTTTGAGCAAGAAAACCAGAAGATATACTGATATATCTGATATATACACATATATCCCACCTCCCTCTCTATATCTATCTTATCCAAGCCTCCAAACACCTTGGTTCTTGCACCATTTGCCCTACAACACCTAGCACAACACCTCCATCCTCCATTCCAGCACTTGGGAGGCCATTTGCAGAGCTTAGGAGCACCTAAACTTGGTCCAAGAGGTGCTGGTTTGCTGTTCTTCAAGGGAATTTTGTGCCGACCGGCATTATATAGTGCCGACCGGCACTATATGGGTGGCCGATAACATCATTGACAGCCGGTGGCTATTGTACACGGCCGGTGGCCATCCCTCCCAGCCGATGATGTTCTGAAATGCTCATAGAAGGTTCTCTGGGACTTTGACAGTTTTCAGAGAAGAAAAGGCAGTAAAACAGAGGCAACAGTGGCACGGTGCGGACTTTCCGGGCGAGTCGGATTCGAGCATGCATCATTCGCATATCCCGAGGCAGGGCTGAGGCCCCCTTCTTTTTACATTTGATTTAATTTGATAATTAGAAATTTCTGTAATAATTTATTTATTCTGTATTCGGACTGTATTATTTTTGGACTGTATATTCTTTTGGTCCCTCCGAGAGAGGGCATAATTGTAATAAGTGTGGGTGAGTGTGTGTATGTCTTCCAACCCCCATTTCTTTCTTCCCTTTTATTTACCTGCTTATGATGGTAGATTAGGGCATATTTAAAATTAGCATACCTTATGCAATGCATGCGTGCATCCATGCATTTGTTGACATGCATCGGGCTCGGTACATCATACAAATTGCATTGTACTTCAATTCCAAATTGAATACGTGTTATTTGTAGCATTCCATATGCCATGTTTAGGATAGCCGAGCCTGTCTAGATTACACCTTTGCATGTGTTGCATTAGCCACTCAACATGAACTAGGATCATGCATGATTACTAATTAGTTTTCTGTTTTGGCTTGGAGTACTAGGTAAGTTTTTATGCTTAAGCATAACACATGCGTGTGAATGTTGCCATAATAGCATGACTACCATGAGGCTAAGTGCTTATGTGATATAACTGTTTGAATGCCTGTGGATGGAGGTTGAATTACCTAAATTGGGACAATGCATTAAAAATCGTGAGTTTCTAAGCCCACTAGATAGTGGCAAAACCATCTTTTTCTAAAAGACCACCTAAGGGTGGCAAAACCTGCATTTTAGCCTACTTGCGAGTAGCAAACCATTTTTAAAATAAACATAAAATGTTTTGTTCCAATTTAGGCGATTTGGTCTATACTTGTTTGCTGTGCGCATAACGTAGTAAATCTAGGCTAATAATTGGAATAAGAACGCGTGACGTTTTCAAAATTGGATATCATGGTTAGTAGAGGCCGGTCTTCGGACCGGGCGAAAGGGGGTGCTCATAGCTGACCTTCCCCGATCGTACCCAAGCTCCCGAGCCAAGACTACTTTGGTGATGACGGACACGTGGCCTTCGGCACCGAGTCAGGGTTTCCTAAATTTCCCATTTTAAAATATTTAGGTGGCGACTCTGTATCTGGCAAAGCAGTCCATGTTTGGCACTACTTTTCAAAAAATCTGTTTTCTTCAAAACGATTTGCCAGAGTTGGACTCTTTGGCTCAGATTTAGAACCGCAACAAACAAAACAGGGAGTCCGAACTGTGGCCGAGGCCCCCTCGCGGGCATGCTACAGTTTCTGGCGACTCTGCTGGGGATTTTAGAGAGCTTGACTCGAACTCGTGATATCCTGTTTTGACTACACTTATGCGTTTCTTTGCATTGCATGTGCATTGGTGCGCCTAGGACACCGTGTTGGCCATCTGCTATTCCTGAGCGGTTTGCTGGAGGCTTGTCTTGTCTTGTCAAGGCATGACCATAAGGTTGACCGATTGCGGGCTCTGCCAGTATAGGAACACAAACCCCGGTTTTACCGGGGCACCCTTTTTGACCATTTGACCTAGTGCATATTCGGAATCCATAGTGACCATTCCAAACTAGGACAGGTTGCTTACCCGATGTTAGGTTGTTTGAAACCGCTACATGCGTAGTGAAACCCTAGCTCCTGACAAAATAGGACAGGGAAACCCTATCCCAACATAGGGGTGTTTTGGCTCTCTTTACTTGCTATGTGCTTTTAGAGTGTATCTCTACAGGGAATGCATATACCAATTTGCGGGCCTGGGTATCCGGCCTGCGGGCACCAGTATCAGTATTTTGAGAATCAGTTATATCTGCGGGTATCAAATTCAGATTTGGGGCAGTGATATCAGGAAACAGTGATCAGTAATAGAATACAGTTGTTCAGCTTTGCTCGTATCCGTTCCAGTGAAGTTGAGCTGAGATGCTGTCTGTTTTCTCTTTTGCTAGGTAGTCCTGGAATCATAGCTTCAGAAGGCTCCACTATCCCCCAGGAACATTGGATTTGTGCTGATAGACTTTGTCAGGTCAGAAACTCAGTTCAAGGGTAATCAGGGCCAGAGAAGGCTAGTCAGGCATAGACCACCAGTACAACAGCTACCAGATCAGTGATCTTTGAGCAGTCGGGTTGAGATTTTCAAGCCTACTACAGACACAAATATACCGGTTGCTCAGTTAGATCAGGACAATATGTCGAGTCTGGAAGAGATGGTGCGCCAACTCCAGGATAGTATGAAAACCATGCAGCAAGACGCTGTCTGTCAAGCAGAATTCGCCAAGCAACGGGCTGTGGTCATAGCCCAACAGGCAGAGACAATTGCCAGGCTAGAGCAACAAACCGGAGCATCTGCTTCGCATCAATCTCCTCCACCACCAGGGGTTCAGACACCCGGGGAAACACCCAATGTCCAGGAAGGTACGGACATTCCGGTAGGGCCGGCTCCGCTCCCAATTTTACCCCAGCAATCCAAAACACCCACCAACCTACCGGACTCTCCCTTTGAGTTCGAGACTGACCCTACCGCACTGAAGTTAAGCAAGCTTGAAAAGCTGTTCAAGAAATCTCAGGGAGTCAAGACTATCCCCAATATTGAAGATGGATACACCGATGCAGCTGCGACGCTGCCCGACAGATTCAAAATGCCTCATATTGATCGATTTGATGGGTCCGGGGACCCCATGGTGCACCTCCACCTGTTTTCTGATATCCTGAGACCAATGGGTTTGACCACAGCCCAGAAATTGTCACTATTCGGCCGGACCCTGTCTGGGATAGCCGCAATCTGGTATGCGAAATTGGAGAACTCTGTGAAACAGAATTGGGAAGAGATGGCTGAGGCTTTCAGTAATCAGTACTCCTACAACACACAGATTGAGGTCACAACCCGTGATCTTGAAGTCACCCGCCAAGAGCCAAAAGAGGGTTTTTAGAATTTGTGGCGAGGTGGCGAGCAAAGGCCTCAATGATGACCATTAGGCCAACGGATAAAGACCAGATACGGATGGTTGTGCGCAACCTCCAACCCAAGCTTATGCAAAAGATGATTGTGCTCCCCTTCTCCACCTTTTCAGACCTACACGAGATGGGGGTACAGATTGAGGACGCTATGAAGCAGGGCCTTATTGACCAGGAGAAGGAGCAACCTAGGAGGGAATTTATCCACAGTTCAAATGCGACCACCAGTGGTGACGCAGCTACTATAACTTCAGATGTGGGCATAGTCAGCACCACCACACAAAAAATGACCACCCCATTCGCCGGTATATCCGAAACTAGCTCACAAACAGCCAAACACCCACCTCAGGGCCAAAGGGTGTTTACCCCACTGTACATGTCTCTGTCAACGGCCCTGAGGGCCTTGATCAAAAAGGGGTATTTGAAGCCACTGGAGCCACAACCATTACCAAAGAAACCCCCTCCCTCACATGACCCAGCTGACTACTGTGCCTTCCATCAGCGAGCTGGCCATGACACTAACATGTGCTTTCGTCTTCGCCATGAGATACAAAATCTGATTGACAACAAGGTCATCGTCGCACCAACTCAGCAAAGTCTATCGGCACTCGACCAGTGAACCTGTGGGGGATAATGTGACTATGTGATTGGGGGATGAACCACCTGCGAGCGGCGTTCAGTTTACTTCAGATGTGGTGGACGGCATGCACTGTTTTGAGCAATGTACAAATGCTGTTAATTTTGCTTTCTGACTTGGGTATTGGATCAGTTTTGTTATGTTGCTTTCAGTCTGTCTCTTTATTTTGAGTCAGCCTTTTATTTCAGGTCTGTCTTGTTGTATCGAGTCAGTCCTGTTTGTTCGGGTGATTTCGGGGGTGTTACCTCGAACATCACTCGCTTTTTTTGTGTTTGTCTTTTTGCTTTCTTTTGAGTCTGTTTCTGCCTTGGAGCCAGTTGTGCCAACAGATTTGAATGAAACAGCAGTGATTTTCACACTCTTGTGTTTGCTTCTGCCGTGTGCTAGTTGTGCCGGATTTGAATGAAATGGCAGTGCATTCCACCTGTTCTCTTGTGCCTTGAAGTCATTATAATGACCTGAGTTTTTCAAAACCTTTCTGAACACTGCGGTGAAAACAAAGAGGAAGGAATTCCTCGGGATTTGCAAAACTTTAATCAAATTGAGAGGAAGAGAGGCGTGCTAAGCCCTTAATGAATGAAATCATGCTTGTTAGCGTGAGTACTGAGAAGGACCCTGGCTTGATCCAGACTGGTTTCACACTATCTTCAGTGCGAGCGATTTGTCGCTTTCTTAAAAATTTTCAAAAACAAAATGTTTTGCGTGGTCCTGCGAAGACCTGTGTGTGGAATCGCTCTTGAGATTGTGCAGCCTAGGATCGCTCTCAGCCTCGAGACTCAACCCCTTTTGCTTCCAAACCTCGAACTTGAATTCAGAACGTTCAACGGTCAACTACAATGTGAGGCCTGTGTGGCCAGATTCAAAGCAGCCCATGAATTAGAGGCACCAAAGTCGGATCAAGAAGATCAGAAGATTAGAAGAAGCTTGCAAAGCTAGAACAGAAGTACCCTTTGAACTAGGGGCAAAGATATCAGATGTGCTCGAAGAGCCGAAGATGAGTCCTCTTGCAATACAACAGCCACTCTCCTGGATACAGAGGGCTTCAATCTCAAAACCATTTGGCATGGGCTTGTTACACTTTTACCTTTGAGAGGCTCGCTGGGCCGAAAACCCGGAAGGGCGACCCAGGCAAAAGTTAGAGCAAGAAA